>OX637478.1:19761200-20961200 GCA_951800055.1 Cenopis cana | reverse complement strand
AATAAATTGTTACTCGAACAAAAATCGGCACGCTCCAGCGTTGGTCACTCAGATAATGCCAGTACCTTAAGATATGAAACTGCATCCCTTCCTACTTTCGTTTCATCCAAATATAGGCTGAGCTTCGTAAATTTCGTAGTGAAAACAGTTGCACCACGCCTTTCTATTTCTCTAAATCAAACACCGCCTATTCAGACGAAAACTGCAATTGAACTTCGCCCTCCGCGCGATCTGGTATGAAGGTGTTTATTGAGGGCGAAAGAAACTGGCTATGAAACTAAAGTACCAAATCTAGTGACTGTTTCATATTTTAGGCTGCTAGAAATTAAAAATATTTCAAAAAGTGAATTGACAAACAAATGCCATATAATTATTGAACCTGCTCAAATTTTAAAGACATCGGCTAAGAAAATGCAACCGTAGCGGAAGACAGCAAGACATCCGAGCAGAATTACGAAAACATTTTTGTGTACACTGAAACGGTGTATATTCTGTAAGTCAGTAAGTACTGTAAGTAGTCATATAGGTAATGCAACAACAAATCGCGCACTAATATCTGACACGAGTTTATTCCTTGATCCGTATGGACATAAGATATCTTTGCCCGCTTTCTTATCGTAGGTATTAACGCTGGTGACTGATCAAAATGTTCTGTGAGAATCAAGTCAATTTAACAACGTTAGTAAAGTAGTTCTTAATAAAGTTTTGAGACATTTTTGATCTCGGAATAGGTACAGCTGTATATGAATTGTTGGCTTGATAGGGTTGTCAAGTTGTAGTTTGTTTTAAGAATCTTTAGCTTTCTTATTAAGAATCAACTGATCAAAGCTTGACCCTAGTCTCAACTGATGGTTGTATCCGTTCTGTGTGTAATACTATTCTCTGGTATCGTCTATCACGCTATCGCGCATCAAAGACCCCCAGATTTCCCGAGAACGTGCTTTGTTGAGACTTGAGAGTGAGGCACTAGCATTTGTTTTTAACTCAATACGGTGTCTGTTTAACCATTAGGCAGGCTGTATGTTTGCCACCGATGTCCTATTCCTAAAAGAAATCGATCAAGACACAAGTATATGTACACGCGTACGTGGGCGAGGCACATTTCCCGTAAAACCCATGGCCATTGGAGCGCAAAAGTTCTTCAATGGCGACCTTGTATCGGAAGAACGCAGGTGGGGAGGTCCTAATCTGTACCTCTAGTATAAGTTTTTTCGAAACAAAACACAAACGAACACGTTTATAGGTTATAGGTTATAGGTTTGCGCGGGCTAGTTTTCCGCAACTCGACGTCGAATGAGCCTATTTTGCGTGGTGGGTTGACAACGTTACTCGTGCCAACCCAATTCTACCAGAAAGCCTAGCAGACCCTTGACGTTGCCGACGACTTCTGATAGGGACCTCGGTGATCCGAGGTGTTTTGCCCGGTATGCTGCCACCCCAGGGCATGACAGGATGACGTGGGCGGCTGTCTCTTCACCCTCCATACAGGCTCTGCAGAGAGGGCTATCTGTAACACCTAAAGTGAAGAGGTGCTTGTTTAGTGAGAACACGACCACGTTTACGTTTAGTCTTAATTTATATGGCAAAAAATAGTTACCAACTAAGGCCAACAGAGGCGCTGCTCGCGTTGCCTTACAAAATGAGAATGCGTCCGTTTGTGTTTTGTTTCGAAAAAAGTTATACTAGAGGTGCTGGTCAAAATAGGGTATTAAACTAAGGTAAAAATAAATTATTTTTTACTTGACTAATAAAAGATCTAACGAAAATACTCGAAAAACATCAATTATTAATTTATTTTAGCTAATTGAAAGATTTTATAAGCATAAAGATTGAAAAAGGATGCTGATTTGAACAAACCTACTCACACTGCCTTAGTGACGTCACTAAATCGTTTTTGACATTTAATAAAAAGTTGCTGATTTGACTAGGGGTTTAATACCGTATTGCTAGAAGCCGTTTTGGATATAAAGGAGGGACAAGACCGGTCATTTGTGGTTATCCTTGGGGGATCCTTTGTCCATTGGACATCTTTCGGCTGATATGATTATAAATAAATAAATAAAATAAATAAATAAATATTTGTGGACAATCTTACACAAATCAACCTAGTCCCAAACTAAGCAAAGCTTGTACTATGGGTACTAAGCGACGATATACATACTTATATAGATAAATAAATACTTAAATACATAGAAAACATCCAAGACCCAAGAACAAATATTCGAGCTCATCACACAAATAAATGCCCCGGCCGGGATTCGACCCCGGGACCTCCAGCTTCGTAGGCAGGATCACTACCAACTAAGCTAAAGCGGTCGATTATTATGTATGTATTTTTCGCTAAATTTATGTGGTGTGACAACCCTAGCAGCTATTGATTTATCTCTGCCCGCGCGCATTCAGAGACGCAGCGCGATTAGGGCTGTCGCGGCGGCCGCGCTGATTTGCAACCGGAACCTAGCCTAGAAGGAAAGTTAACTATGTAAGTATCCAAGAATAAATGGAAAGAAAAATAAAAAAATACTCTTACTCTGCATGCCTAGCACGTGTTGCGCTCGAGAGTATGTCGGCGTATCTCGAACTATCCGTCACTTTCTAACAGCGCCAATCAGAAAAAGACGCGTAGCTCGAGATAAGTCGAGATACTCTCGAGCGCAACATGTGCTACGGGCGCTGGTGTTACAAGCGTCTATAGGCGACGTAACCAGTTACCATCAGGTGGGCTGTCAGCTTGTTTGCCACCGACGTAGTATGAAAAAAATACTAGGGTTATTAATAGACGGGGTCATGTTGACCACTCATATTATAAGCAAGGTTACAAGGTCAGATGGCTGTAACTTACTATAGGTACTGTCAAATTTCGGTTAGGTTAGGGTTCGCTTGTGTCCCTCAGAGCGGAATAGGCACCCCGCGATAGCGGGGTGCCGCGTGCCGTCGACATGCTGGCGAGTCACAAATCGGACAGTAACTATGTGACAAACGTCAACCTTGACAGATTGGTCAAAAGTAGTTTTGCCTGTTTTTGTCGGCTAAAAGTCCTTTTCACCAGTTCACACTTTTGACTGCAACATTTACGTTTTCGCCATTTTGGCTACGGGATCATAAAAATAGCGAATGCTAGTTCAGCCCGCAAGATTAGAAAAATGCAAACACACAGGTTGGCGCGCCGGCCTTGGCGGAGCACCCCCGGGCGGACTTTCACTGCCCCGCCCTGCTGCATCCCGTCGACACTTTTACTCGCCATATAGATACGAGCCTAGCCTAGCCTGTAGCAATATGACACATATGACGTCACCGTTATCTTGCATCTCTTTCATTGACGAATGCTATATGTAGAACATAAACCGCACGATATTGACACCCTGAATAGGATAGTCTTGAAGTAAACAGTTCTTTTTATAAACTTGTTTTATTTTGCTAAAATTAATAAATTGTGGAGCACAATGCTTATAACGGAAAGGTTGGAGATTGAAGGGAAGTGACAAGTGTTGCCAGCACTTAAGATGCGATCACATTATCATACAATTTTTACGCGCACATCTCTGTAATTAAATTATTTGAAAATAATTACTGAGCCATTGACACGGTGAGCTAGCCCTAGATAGAAATCCACCGTTTTATTGAATGCCTTTCTTACTTTTCGAAACCTACAATTAAATCCTGTATATATATTCTAGTTATTAAAACTAGCGTTGAGTTCATTAACGCCAAACAGCCATTACTGTAACCCAAGATCTTATTACTGCCCTAGTCCTACAATGATTACATTTCTCACTGCGAAAACTCGCAAAGCTTAATGCCAAGCCATTTTGAACCTAATTTCTAAAGGATAATGGTTATTACGTCAGTTATTGGGAGAAAACTAAAGATTTGATGATGTATCATGACCCATAATTAAACACTCATAAAACCAGGTAGTTAATATGCACAAGTTGAATGAATATAATTTTATTAATTGAATTTTATATTAGAAACGTTTTTGCCGCACTAGCACATAAAATATGTTTAAAGACCACCATGGCACAGATAACACAAGCGCCAATTAAAAAGTGTAAATGTTCATGAATATATTAATTGAATTATATTTAAATTATCGTAACGCTTACGATAATTAGATATAACTTTTTCAGGAATAACGTTGTTCCAGTAAAGAAGAAATCTCTTAGAGCTATAAGGCTCGACAGACACGGCATCGGCAGCGTTAAAGTTAAAACCAATTTTACCCCTTTCCTAAATTGGTTTCCATGAGTGAATTTCTAAGTATTGGATCTAGTCTAATATCTATATGTGTCTCACTAATCTCAAAGTTCAAAGTTCTTTATTGTAAAACATAGGTATAACTATGTTTTGCCAGTTGGCATACAAAAACATTGAGCAAGTAGCACTACTACACTATTCCATTACATTATAATTTTAATAACATTACATTATATTCTTATTACATTACATTATATTATAAAAAATCCTTGTCATATGTTTCAAAATAAAATAAAAATTCATAATAATTATATCAATACTCTGTACTCATAAGTATGCGATCTGTATCAATACTCATAAGTATGCGCAATAATGAGTATTTGTATTGTATGTGTAATCTGTCGACGCAATTGTACGGATTTGGCTGTGGAGAGGCACGCCTTCGTAGATTGAAAAGAATAAATGAATGAAATGAAATTAATTTTAACCAGAACAAGTCCATAAGGTATAGGCATCATACAATTAAATTCAACAGAAAAGAATCAATAAAATCAAAATTCCAATGAATTGCATAAATAAATGGCATGCACTCTCTCAGTTACAGTTACAGTTTATGGTTCGCTAATGTCTGCCCGGCTATAGGGGATTTGTCACGTCAGTGTGTAATGGGCCTTATAATATTCAATTTGACCTATTTGCTCAATTCTGGACAGTGACGTTCAACATTAATCTTTGCATTCGAAATTCATAAAAAAATTCGGGACGTAAAATATGACGTTCACTATCAAAAGTGACACGAAAGTGTTACTTATTATTTGCTAATATTTATTTTTCATTATTTTAGAATCTCATATTTAAGATGTCTTACGAAAACATAGTAGAAGAGGAAATCGAGGTCATACTCGAAGCCCAGGCTGAAGCGAGCTCCGTGGAACCTTCTATGTCGGAATGGTCTTCTCTCGCCTTTGAGATCCACGAGACCAACTTGAAGAAGAAGTTATATGAGGAAGGGCTCTACGACCCTGGCAGTGGCGAGATATGCGCAGCTTACATTAAACAATCTGACAGCGCAGTCCTACGCCACCCTTATTACAGCTACCCCGCCATCCCAGACCCAGGCATCAACGACGCCCTTCTTAAACCCCCGCCAGTCGTTACCTATCCGAGCGACGGCCAAGAATACTACCTGGCCATCTGCTGGGAAATGCAACAATGCCCCGTGAGGCTGTTCCACAAAGGTTTGCTACAAGATCGTATCGACTTAGGCTACTACGGGATCAATCCTAAAGGCGTACGCGCGATGGCCATGGCTTTGGAAAAGAACAGTTTCGTCACGCATATTGATCTGACAGATAACTGGTTGAACGACGACGCCTGCTTCCATCTAGGTCGGATGTTGGAGAGGAATTGTACGCTTATTGAGTTGAATCTTTACGGATGTCACATCGGGTACAGCGGCAGTCTCAGGCTGTGCGAGGGTCTAATAACCAATAGGTCTCTGAGAATACTGAACCTCGGTAATAACGGGATTGGTGACGAAGGTCTCGGGAACGTCGCGAACGCTATAAGTCTGCTGTCGGAAATCCGGGAATTAAACGTTTCGAACAATGGAATATCTGGTAAAGGCTGTCAGGCGCTGGCTGAAGCACTAGACGCTAATAACAAACTCACATATGTTAACTTTTCCCACAATAACTGTTACTCTTTTCTGTCGGGACTCTACAATGTGCTCGAGTTGTTGGGATCGAATCCAGAGTTCCAGTACCTGAACCTAGCCTGGAACTGCCTCAGTGGAACAAAAATAGCTGGTGGTATTAAGTGTGTCTTCCAGTCTAAAAGTTTGCGCCATGTAGTCCTTAACAACAACAGGCTGAGCGGCGCTGACGTCATGACGAAAATGACAGCTTGGTTTGCGAAACCGAGAAAGATGAAGTGTTTTGATTTATCATACAATCCGCTAACCATAGCAGATGCTTTTAATGTGATAGATAAATTCAAAAAAAGTAAAATACAGGAGCTCAATTTAGACGGTGTTTATGTAGATGAAAGGTTTACGAATGTATTAAAGGAAATTCACCAACAGAGGAAAGACGCTGTTGTGATCCATGGCTACGTGCAAGGCAGCGTAAAATATAAAGGACCAGATATAAGAGAGCTCTTGCTCAACAGAATTGAATTTATTGGGAAGAAAAATAAGAAGCGCCAAATGGACATCGCTCTGGTTGTTCTACAGTTACTTAAAGATAAAATTACCTCAATTGCTGTTAAAGATTTGACATACCAGCTGAAGCAGACTGGTGTATATTTAGATGAGGATCTCTTGATGGCTGTGCAGGATGTTTTCCCAGGGCCGCTGACCAAGAAGGGGGGCAAGACTATAGGGCTCCAGCCTATGGCGGAATACATTCAGAGGAAGTGGCCTGATCGAAAATTGCCGCCGACGCCGCCGCCTGAACCAGAACCGGAGCCTGTACCGAAAGGGAAAAAAGATAAGAAAAAATAAAGGCAAAAGCGAAACTATGATAACCTGTTATGGCGGCGGACTATCGTTATGCTTAACCTACTAATTCTATTAAACCGGTAAGTAGTCGAAGAGAATCGGTTTTTGAAGGACAGCTCATTTAAGTTACAATATGTGATTTGTTTCTAATGATTATTTTCTTAGGACTGCTTTGTTTAGGATAACGTATGTTTAATTAATTATAATGTTTAAAAATAGAAAATAGTTTTATTTACAGTTAGTGAGATTTAAGAACAGTTAACAACCATATTTAAACTCTGAAATAGGTTACGTGAAATAATTTATGTAAGCCCAGTGACAATACAATATTATGGTGCCACCAAGCTAATCTGATGGTGGAGACTAAAGGCGGCCATAGCAACCCTTAAATTACACAATAGGGATGTTGACTCAGAATTTATTAATACTCCATACGAAAGAATATATCAAACTATGCCAAATAGTGAAAATCCTATTCAAATATCTCAAAAAATAACGAAACTACAACCGTTAGAATGTTTTTAGTTTGAGAGAGAGAAAGCGCTACAGATCAGTGACGTCACTGACCTGGAGCGCCATAGTAAATGACGGACGTTCAATCAATACACAGTTGCGTTTTGCGGAAAAGGGACAGAAAATGCTCCCTCCTAAAACTTTGAAGACTTATAATTATGTAATTATTTATTCCTTTGAATTACTTTTTTCGCTATTTGATTGAGAATTTGATCCTTTTTCGAGAAAATTCGGATTCATTGATTTTCTTATTTGGTGTCAACATCCCTATTTACACAAGATATACTCGTCGTGTTTGGGCGGAACCGTCTCAACGAGTAGTTGATGACAGTGGAAAAAAGTACAATAGGTATATTACCACAATATAGTATTTTTGACCGAAACTTATTTCAAAATTGGCTGAGCCATGGTAGTTAAAAATAAAAACGTACTTAAAAGATATCACTAGTGAGGTCTAGAGTTCACAGGGCTACTAGGCAGTTTACTGGTGTGTTTATTGACTCTTCAGTTTATGACGTTCCTGTTTGCAGCTCTCACAGCTTGTTTTATCAGTCTATGTATGTTTTTAGTTCTCAGCCATTTAGGTTTAATGGAGGCATTTTACTAAAGACATCGACCGGAGTCTTGTTGAGGTTTAAGTTATAGTTAATAATACGGCGTTGTTAATTGTTTTCTTTGTGAATATTGTCGGGTATCTCGGCCGGTTGTTCCACAGTGGTCTGAACCAGTGATTTACCTTGCAGACATGAGCAGACTGCGCCCTCTGTGTCCACTGTGGTACGGCACGAAATTAATGTTTATTTTGCAAGTAAGGTAGGGCAGGGGGCAATGATGAGGCGAGCTTACCCATAAAATGCCTATTCACTCGTGAAAGAGGTTCAGGTTATATGAACTCGGAAATATAGATGCAGGCAGGGAATTCCGAACTTTAGCAGATTCGTTGTGTTGTCAGCAAGAGACATATATGTATGTCCCTCATTCAACTGGTCGCATCTTCGGGACGTCTGGCGATTTAAGTCACCACCTAGAACACAACACAATTATTTATTTATTTATCGTGTGGAAATTATTTACACAATACCACATAGCCACATATACCTTAACCCTTTGACCGCCAAGAAATAAAGTGGTCTTGTGTCGTCGTGCCCACCCGGTCGGAGTGAAGGTGTACTTTGGTCATGAATAATAGTACATTACTTACCAAGGGCGATAAAACAAAGAATGTCTCAGATCGCAGGTATTTTACGCCCGAGCCGAAGGCAAGGGCGATAAATATGCGATCTGAGGCTTTCTTTATTATCGCCCGTAAGTACAAAATTTTATGTCACTCACGGGCCAGGAAGTGGGTTTTTTCGCGCGCGGAGCGTGCGATAATGGCCACTTTATGGCCAGGTGTGACATAAAATCATTTATGAATTGTTTTTATTGGTTTAGACGTTAAATCAATTCAACGGTGCTTGGCGTAGTGGGCACGACTACCACTACCACTTTGGCGGTCAAAGGGTTAAGAGCAGGTAGTGGTGTTATTATGCGAGGCGTCTTTAGGCGAGAGAATTTCGAGTAATAACGGGATATTTACCGTGTACCTATATTTGTGTTTATGGGTTTCGTAATAGTCATTCTAATGTAAATGACCATGTGTATCGATCGTCGGCGTTTTAGGCACGTTCAGGCATGGGCGTCGTCGGCCACCGCTTACGGCCTTTCGGTCCGAGAATCCTCGCGCCTCATTTGTCTACAGTTTTTAATTTAACTATTCTTACATTACTTCTTACACCATAATAGGGCCTTGCTAAATGTATCTTGTCTATCAAATTTCGGTCTTGTCCCACCACTGATTAAAATTATCCCTTTTTATAAGCTTTCATGCACGGACCTATACGTGGTCCTACTGGTCCTTAATCATGAGGTCTAGCCGCGCCCCGACCCCGGCCGGCCGGGTGAGTGACCCAATTATTATATTTCAATACTCACGGGAGTTGCTTGAAAAGCTTGTACTAAAAATGATTTTTTTTCTAAGTGGTGATACCATTGTGTTCCCGTACGCGTCCCGTGGACACAGACACTGCGCGAGCGCAGTGGCGTGCGTCACGCAACCCGTCCGCTTTATTATTATTTATTGCTTTCCAATAATCCTGCTAGATAATATGTTAAACAACCGACTGGGAAATTATACCTTAATGTGTTACTAAGGCGGTGAAATAGCTGTTACTAAAGGGTATTGAGAGAATGCTGACTGACATCCAAGTATTTTTTATACCACGTCGGTGGCAAACAAGGTGAGCGGTCCCCGCAGCCTATGGACCATTTCAACACCAGGGCTGTCACATGCGATGCGCGTTGCCGACCATTTAAGAGTTTGTTCGAGGAATTGTTCGTCTCATATCATAGCATGCCTAACCAGATATTATCTTGTTTCAGGTACGTCTATATTTCACAAAAGCCGATTCACCGATAATTGTACTGAGAAAGTAAGTATGGAAGGATTCTTTTACATAATAACTAATAAAAAATGTAGCTCAGATATTGGTTAAAGCAAATAATAAATAGCACATTCTTACAAAGGCCGGGGAGGAAAAATCGCCTGCCAAATGTGTTATAGACGGCCGAGCGTACGCGAAGCCGTCTAAATAATACGAGGCCCTTCATTGTGTGTGGTCCGACTCGTAGTAGGCCAGTTTTTTCTTCTATTCCACATCTAACTTGTCCTGTGTAAAGTTCCAGCTTGTCACTTTTATAGCAGTCACTAGCTAGACGTTGCCACCATTCAGCTGTTGTAATCTACATCTAAATAGAATACATAATTTATGCTTCAGATCTTCCGCCATTAAGCTCTTAATTATATTTTAATTGGCGCTTCTTTATCTCTTAAGTAATTGAATAATAAACTAAGTAGTATTGCGGAGTCTAAGGCGGTCCTAGGTTATTAGTATAATAAAATAAGAACTTTACATAAAATCCATTATAATAGCCAGTGATTGGTCAAGTAAACCAAGATTTCCCTCGGGCTGCGGGCCTAAATGACCACTATGAATTATGTTGATATCTTTTACAGTCAACTGAATATTCAATTCCTTAACTATTTGAATGGGCTGCGATCACAAGTTAGTCAATATATATACCTAACACTCGTCCTCGCTTCGCTCGTCGCACCTTCAGGTAACTTTTTGATTGTTCTACTTTAAGAGAAAGCAGTCGAATACTACGATTTGAATGAGAGTGAGTTATGAATTAAGCTGGATTTTCAATTTAGGCAACTGGACCCATGGGCTAAGTTGGCTAAAACATATTTTCAAAGTGTTTATCGTGGCCTAGGGTTGAGGGGGTTCTCAAATCACCTCAGTGAGTTGGCCAAAAAGGGGGAATAGCGCCGTACTCTTTGTTGCCGGAGGTGTTGCAAGTGTCAAATACGGTAATACGGTTGAAGTGTATGGAATGGACTAACAGTTGAGTATATCACTTGCTGTCACCTTTAACTCCATTTTGATACCTGAATTATTAGAATAGGTACTCTTTAAAGTTCATGTGGGCCTTTTGCATGTGCATTTAGGTCAGTTTAGGTAGTCAATTTTGCAATATTAGTGTAATTTTAAGTATGTTTGTAATCTATTTATATAAAACTTAAATCCTGAATCCTGAGTGAGATCCAGTGTGAGAATCCTGAGTGAGAGACCAGAGATCCATCAACGCAGAACCAAAACTACTGAACCTCGAAGTCTAGTTTTTTTAAAGTAGACTGAAGATATGACGTAATCGACCACCAAGACGGGTTTTTACAAGATTTAACTCCAAAAAGGGTAAAAATGTTTAAAACTTCTTATTAACCCGACAGGTGCTATACCTATGTTATCTGTACTTACATAAACATTCTTCGCTACCTAACCTCGGAACTACTTTATAGAAAATTGAATAATTCCATCGAATATGTTATTGGTCCGATGATTTATTCTCTTCCCGTTTTTAATTAAAGATTTAATTGAAATAAAGTATTTCAAAGGAAGCAAATTTACAGTTACTTTCTTATTACAGTAAACATTAATAATGTAATGCGACGTAAACATAAAATTAGAAAGAAAAGTCATTACAGCAATAATGATCCCTACTCAATAAGAGGAGGTATTATGTTTCCAAATGTTATTATCTCTATTTGATCCATTTGTACACATATGCTATAATGCCACACACATTACAGATTTGTAATACATTTTTGCTAAACTGCTGATGGACAAGCAAACCGACAGACGTAGCGAAACTATAGGTTTTTTTTTACTACGGAAACTTGGGAAATCTTTGGAATTAGCACCGGCCTTCATTATTAATTAACCTAGTCTTATTTCTAGCTTAGGTACAGCGTATTTATTGACCTCATTGAGCAACTTGTGAGTTTTCCCAAGCTTTCATGCATTAAACTTGGCCGTAAATGTCTAAATTAGTCAATAGAAAGTGTCAAAGCTACCGCCGGAGGCGTCCATTTAAAACACAAACTTATGAATGCTGTTGACGAAAGGTGGAACAAACAAATCTACTTCTAATTTGGTTTTGCCGGTAGATGACGGCGCCACTGACACACGAACTGATAAATTGGTTTTTCTATTGATATTCCTACTAGCGTTTCGAGATTTTGCTATATGTCTTATACATAAAATAAAGCGCCTTATGCCATTGTAATAAGGCGTAAAATTGTTGTGTATTTGAACTTTTACTTTTAGCTATTTGCACTTTTTAATGCTGGCCGGTAGGCGGGAAGCCATCAAGCCATATTTGATTAGTATATGTCAATGATATTGAATCTTAAAATGAGTTGGATAAGGTCGAATGTAGTGTGAAGATAAAGAAGGAAGTATAAATTAATGATAACTCAGCCCGTTATGTAACGAAATTGATTATTTAATGTCATTACGACGTGAAATTGAGAGTTGTAATGACGTTGAATAAAAAACACTTGAATTTAATGTGTTTCGTGTAAGCCGATTCAATTTTATATCCGATGAATTTTTATGTTCGCCCTATAAGGGTTGTATGGGCAGTTTGGCAAACTGCTCCCGGCGATAATTTTGAAGTTGTATGAGGAACCGATGAAAATCTCAGGGTTTCTTAAGGTTAATAAAATTGAGTTAACATTGAGGCTTATCTTGTAAATTACCAATTCAGCTTAAGAAAACCATGTTTGGTTTCAACCACTTTTTGGAGCCGCGGGGACATAACCCTCCACCTCCTCATGGTCTTTCCTGCCTCCCGGCGTACAGACCGAATCGTGGGTTCCGCTATGCGCTACTTGCTGTTTTCACGCTCATTTCACGCATGCAGTTTCTTGAAACCCTATTTCTTAATTATGTCCCAGTAGCCGCGGGGACAGTGTGAAATGTGTCATTCGCAAAAAGATCCCGCTTTTTCAATACCAATAAGGTATTTTTTTCATTGCGTTAGTAAGGAATTAGCGCCATAATGATGGCACAAATAATCATCATACGTATGTAAAATGACACGATCATGGAATAGTTAATAAAAATAGAACATAATAGAAATTAACCATCGATACTCGATAGCGTCTAGAGTATGTAATAAAGTAATACAACTAGTTGATATGTTTTATCAAGAAAGCCATGTTTTAACGATAACCTGCGCGCACGCCGATTTCCCTTTCGTGCGAGAGTGGCCTCGCGTCCATTCCCGTGTTTTCCAGCAAGTTAAGGTGTGGAATAATAGCGCGGATACGGAGCGCAGCGAAGGATTCAAACTGGAAAATATGTATTCATTCTTCGATAACTTATAAGAACAACGGGTTAACATTAAGGACAATCATCGTTAAAATGTGCAAGTGGCAACACTAAGTTAATAAAATCTATTTACTGTAGAACGAGTACAGTACAATAGATTTTACGACCACTTACCCTTTTACGATTATTTATTAGATCGTTTCAAACGCCTTATTTTTTTGGCATCATTGGGTCACTCACGTCTTTAAGGGATCTTTAAGGTATTCGACCACTCGTTAGTTATATTTTAATATAATTCCAGTTATAACTAGGTCGAAGCTCGGAACCTCTTTAACGAAATCAAAATGTACTTAAACTAGCTCGTTCCTCGCCCAGAGAATTGGCATAGCCATCCAGCGGGGGAACGCAGCCAGCCTTATGGGTACCATCCCCCAGGGTGCCGATCTGGGGGATCTAATTTATTTGCTGTATGTATGTATTGTATTGTTATCCATTAAGTATTGGTCCTACTGAAGCTTCGACAAAAATTATCATAACATTAGACTGTTGAAACGCTCTAATCGCCTATACAGGCGTTTTTTTGTGTATCATTGACACATGACACGATGATCAGTATTCTAAGAGTTCCAAAGCCGAGAACCGTTTAATTTCCGGCGATCGGCATTCGGTAATGAGCTTTGTAACGAGCGATGGTAAGCGGCCTCGTTATGGAGATCATCGATCAATGGGACACACGGCCGTGGATTGCGTACGCGCACGTCAGAGACAACTTCTTAATTTCTACTCGATTTTTCTTAAAATTAAATATGGGATTGCTCTTGACCAGCAGCCAGGGGGCAAAGATGAGGCTTACGGTGAAGCAGCTCACCCAGAAAATGCCTATTCACTCGTCCCTTAAAGAGGTTCAGGTTAATATGAATTTGGAAATACAGATGCCGGCAGGGAATTCCAAACCTTAGCAGTACGCATTATAAAATATTAAAGAACACTTAAGGAGAAGGACTTAAGAACATCGTGATACTAACAAGCTATTGTTTTTCCTGTTGGTTAGAAGGTAATATTGCGTATGCGTACGACATAGCACAACTTCTTAGTATCTACTGGATTTAAGAAGCCTTAAGAACATCATGAGGAATGAGGGAACACAAGACCTTGTTAGGATAAAAATCCTCTTGCGTGGAAAGTAAAAAGGAGCATATATAACATTTCAAAAGGCTCCAATGCGCATGTGACATCACTGCAGTTACAAGCGACGGTAAACACCTACCATCAGACGGGCACGCTTGTTTCGTCATCATCATCAGCCCACTGCAGTCGACTGCTAAACATAGGCCTCCCCCAAGGCGCGCCACAAGGCCCGGTTCTCCGCTTGTTTACCACCGATATATTTAAAAAAATTACCCGAAAAGCTCACAAATACTGCGTGCGCGCACGAAACGTCACCCCGTGTGTTTCCACCGTATCTGTGCCACCTGCTAACAGCTGATCTCGCTGACCCGGCCGGCATGCCACCGGCTATTCCTTACAGGGACCTTACTTGGCCACGGCTAAAGTGGAACGCAGATAAAGGAGATAGATATGGGATTGGTCCATCCGAAGACAATGTTAGAATGCAGTTTTACTTTTGCTTGGATTATACGGCTGATAAATGCGATCCGTGCTAGATTTTGTTGCGGCGATACGTAATTATAAGTTCTATCTATGAAATCATCTTTTTCGTATATATATTTTTTTATAGGAATGAGATACTTTCGGCGGCATTTACTAACGTTGCTTTCCTTAATATTTCCTACTTGCGATATTCTCCGTTTAGCCAACGCTAGAAAACGTGTGTTTAGAACCATAAAGTTCTGATCCTATGCCCTGAAGAAAGTTCTTCCTGTAGGTGTCTTAAGGCTTGTGGCTATCCCTGTGTGTAAGTGTTGAATATGAGTATATATGGTTAAAGTATGTTGTGGGCGTTTTAATAGCAATCTGTCACTGCAATCTCCCTTCTCATTTTCTCCATATTTACACATAAAATTGTTAGAAGCAGCATTGAAAATTAAATTTCATACTCACAATCATACTCATTTTATTTATTTCTATATATTTTTTGGAAATGTATGAATGTATGAGTCTAACCTCCACGAATGCGAACTGAAGAATGTACTGATTTGTCCAAGTCAACGCTCTGAGGTAATGAATTGACATATTTTTCACCATCCATCATGCGATTCGCAATTATCGTGAGCCTAAAGGCGACTGCGCACGGGCGTCTTAATTGTTCAATGTTGTCGAAATTCTTTTGAAGTTGAATTTAAAATGAAAGGAGAATAACAAGTGTTCACGTTAAATTTAAGAGGCATTACAAATTTCATAATATATTGTTCTGTACTCAAATTGTGACAAAAGATAATTCCAATGAACCCAATGACCGATTCTTAAAGTTTGAGGTGCAACGGGGCAATTTAGACTGCGGGAAACTAAATTAATCGAAATACTTTCCGTGTTTTACATCATTTACTAGAGTGCCATCTTGGTGAAATTGCACAGTGCTTTTCTGCTATCCGGGCATAGATGCTCACTTTAGTAAATGATATTTTCGATTGTTTTTAACTTCCCGCAGTCTAAATTGCCCCTCAACACATAAACTATTTTTGTTTTTACTAATATTTAATAGAATGTAAGCGAAACAAAGACATTTTGAACTTGAAGATGATGTTGAAACGATATAAGTATCTGAATAATAAATCTAAAGATGCCATTTTTTATGTATACTCAATACCTCCCTCCCATGTCCTGTAACTAGGTAACCTAACGAAGAGAAAACAAGATATGAGACCCATGTCTCAAGCAAACAACAATAAGGTGGGACAATTTTCTTAGGTAGTCGTATTTTGCTAGATAGTCTAGAGAACGCCTAACTCGAGTGCGCGAGCGCTGACGAGCAAGAAATATGATTAGCGCATTGTTGGCCGATTGTTTATTTACTGCCCCTAACGAGGAGCGATGATCTATAGATCATGCCGGTCGGGGCGGTCGGTGCTCCGTGCTGCGCGTGCGATTTTGGTACATACTAGTTCGATTATGTACATGGATAAAGGTAGGTACAAAAATATGCGAAAACCACTTTATTAAGTTGTTCCGATATTTTTGAACTTTTGGGAAAATAGGTAATCGAGAAATGTGACATAAATGGTGATGGGGAGTGAGGTCGCCAGAGAACCGGCAGATTATTATAATATTCAAAAAAAGGTCGAAAGACCGCTTGTGATTGCTCAGGAGTCGCAAACGTCTATAGGCTATAGTGTCTGCTTACAATACAATACAAATATTATTTATTAAAACCATCCAGGCAGGCTGTATATTTGTTTGCCCCCGACTTAAGTAAAAAAAATGATGTATTTAGAGAACCATACGCGCAATCGCGCGTCCATCTGCATCCATTGCCGGCCTCGCCCTTGAGTTTCCTCCGTTTTCGCGGCCGTGTCGGCCCACTCGTTATGATCCCCATCGCAGTCGCTCTATGAATTGTAATATTCTGATGATATTGCGCGTTTTTGATTATATACAAATTTATTATATGTGCTTATCAATGCAGAATGTTCGTTCTAGTACATACGTGAAAAAAATCAAATCGGTTGAGTAATTATAGAGATTGCTTGAGACACACAAAGTAACAAAGCTACAAACTCAGAAAAGCCCTCTTCTGAAAAAACATTGGTAGGGTAAGCCATCTGTGCATCACAAACAATCGATAGTCGTGTGTAAGATGACACAACGGTGGCCTCGGCGCGCGTGGGAATAGGGGATTCATCGTAGAATTGTTGGAGAGGTCAAGAGTCACCCTATTTGGACGGTGACGACACAACTTGAGTGCATGTTTGGTTTTGGATTTATTCCATTATTCTGTGACCAACGTATGTACAAGTAAGAGAGCCTATCATTGTTTTATTATTACGCAAAATAACCCGAATAACATTAGGTTAAAAAGTGTCTTAAAATTTCCTCATAGCAGAACGCCTTAACACAATGTGGTTTGCACGTAACCATAGTATTTCTTCCACAAGGTCGAATGCACCATTGATTACACACTTATGGCTATAGCCTCTGGTCATAGTTCATCTCCAAACGCATCGATGTTAACTAATTATGCCCACAATGCACATGTTATCTGTATACGGTGCGGCATTCAATTTAATTACGTCTTGCGCAAACAGCTGCCCAAATGTCAGGTGCGCCGGCGTCTTACTTACAAAACGTCGTATCTCTGAAACAAATGCATAGTTTTTACGACTTTTCATGGTGACAGTATTCGATTGTTCGATTACTTTGCAGATGGATATTAATGTAGTTGTGAACATCTTTAAATTGTGAATGTATGAGGCCATGAGAATGTTACGTTTAAATGAGTTTGAACGGTATATTCTACAAGCTAATTGCAGAATGAAGATAAGCGAGTTATAACAAGAGTCTGTAATCGGTCAGGTGTCACAATTAGCTTGTACACTCAATCGTTAGCCCAAATTCCGTTCTTATGCTTTAAGTGTTTTAACAGTGTTTGTTTTGAAGAGTTTTAAGTGTTCAAAGTAGTTTGTGATACCTGCCTCATTTTTTAAGTTTATGTTTGGTTAGGTACATAATACATATATCAAAAGTCCTTCTATGTGTGTTGGAAGAGTATTATTAGATTTTTTCCATTGTAAAGTCTTTAAACATGCAGACTTTGACCTGCAGAGCCTTAAAATCTTCCTCCTAGCGTTATCCCAGTACAGTTGCATCCTAAAGGATGCCTGGGTCCGCTTCCGCTACCTAATCTCAAGTTTTGGAGTAGGCACTACTTTTTACGGAAGCGACTGCCATCTGACCTTCCAACCGGAGGGAAACTTAGACCGTATTGGGATTAGGAGCCTTAAAATCAACTCGACTAAAACATCATTCGTAAGCGCGATGTAGCGCTCGTTACAGCGCCATCTACCGGCAAATCGCATGACGAAACCAAAACAAACCACACAACAATGTAAGCGATCACCAGTAACGGACCGGAGTTTATCCCGAACGTGCGCCGATCCCTCGGGACGCGGCGTCTTTGTGCTGCGCGCACGCAATCCGCGTAATGGGCGCAGATTGGGCCGGTTTACATATTGAAATGATCCAATGCTAAGGGAATATTAAGTAACATGGTCGAAAATACTGGTGTTTGAAAACTTTTGAGGCAATTTAAAGATATATTTTGTACATTTCGTACCCTTTACTCCTTCATCCTATTAGCACAGAATAAGTAATAGTACAAGTGCTATTTAGATAATTTCCCTGAAATGCGAGTTTTATTTTTTGTATACATTCCCAACCGTGGCATGTTCCAAAGGCTTATTCGCAGTTTTCCCTTTTTTCACAGTCGTCTTTTGTGTTCCGTGCCAAAATTCGTCCCGCGGAACATTTCGTCCGCTTCGCGATAGCGCGGAACTTTCGCTTTCGAACTCGATTTCTGGAAAAATATCTAACAAAACGCAGTCATGACAAAAAATTAACAGTTATTATAAATTGCCGTCAAAGACTGAGTAGTGAGTAATGAAATTACAGAGGCGCCAGTGAAATTTTTATACCTAGCCAGAGCCACATTCCGCCACCGTACGAAAATATGGGCAGCTTAGTTTATATGTTGTAGGGAAAAGGTTTATATTCGCTTGATTGGAGTGCTAATAGTCGTGGTTCTTCTGTGATTGGAGGCAATCCTAATCCCATAAGATTCGCCACGGTCCCGTCGGTTCCTTGATAAACTGGAGTGATAGGTTATATCGAGGGATATCGAGCGTTTATCGATTGAAAACCGTTATGTTACATTAGAACATGATGTGAAGAAGGTAGTTTTAAATGCAATCAGCGTTATCTCCTTCTGCCTTGTCCAGATATAAACAGTTTCAATGCAACTGTAGCTTCGTAGCTTACGTTGATAATTTGGCTTCGGTATTGAACGTATTGTATCAAAGCCAATATTGGCTTTTCCTCATACCAAATTTATGTATGATATGATTGATATGACACAATCAGGTCACATAATGTGTAAATCATATTGACATAAAAAAAATGATTTTTTAAACGTGGCAATAAGTGACGGTCAGACCTGCACTTTGTAGCCCATGTTTTCAGTAACATTGCCATAAAAACCTCAATAATCATTTAATTAACCAATTTGTACGTGTTTTCGTGTATAAACTTCGTCTTGGCTTCCACGCAGTCTGCTGTAATTACCGGCGTCTGATTCGAATTGATTGCGATATAAATTAGCTCGCTAAAAAAGGAGTGTGCGCGGACGACGACGCCCAAACTGCCCATTACTGGATTTGCATACGGGTATGAGCAGTGTTGCTACTGGCTGTTTTGGGGGAAGTATTTATATATCTAACTAAAAAGGCATATAAAATATAGTTTTAATCATTACAGTAATATCGTATTTTCTTTATTTTTGAGTGATTTTTAAATGTAATTTAAAACTTTTTTAAATATTTTTTTCAGATCTCAGATTTTATAATTTGTTTTGTCTTAAAAATATCACCAATTTTTTTACATAAGAAGATAAATATACTGTTGTATTATTGTCGGTAGGCATTTTAATAAGTTACTGAAATAGTTTAATGAACTGGTACTTTACAAAATAACGCAAAATTTTACAAAGCAATAAAGCTGAATAATATTTACGTCGATACTTGCGCTCGCGCAGGTAAAATCGCGCGGGAATTTATCGCTCTCAATTCACTTTCGTTCCATGATGAATCGCGCGTTTTAATTGCTGCCGCTCTTAGAAGGCGCTCATCAAATTATGCAAATCGGTGTTTTGAATAAGGTGGCGTTTCTATTTCGCTTGATTAATCTTTGCGAATTAATTTATTGGCAGTGGCAAAACAGTTACCGTTATTGCTACATGAATGTAGAAATGTATTATTTGAGATGCTATAATTGAGGTTTATTTTAAAGCAATTATTGTGCTTTTAAAATAGTTTGGTGATAAATAAATTATGTCATATTTGATGTTTTAATGTTATGTGCTGTAGTGGGATGACAGCTAAATGAAAGGTGTCACCATGCCCAAGCTATGTAAAAATTAATAGTATTAAACCTATGTTTCTAGCTTCACACCTTATATGATTGTTATAAATTTCCCAAGTGTTCGAAAACCACGACCTATCATTATACATACTAATTGAGGAGTTGACCGATTCCTCGTGATTTAAGCAATCTACACATAAGTATATTTTGCATTCCAGTTTAGGTATAGCAAGGTACTTAAACATTCCCCCACGTAGCGCACAAATCGAACAAAAATGGTTACGCAACTGGTCGCGGCCGGAGTATCCTACGAGGGTTTTTTTTATCACGTACTGCGGTCGCAAGACTAGCCGGGATCGAGTTGCCTGCCGAGCCTTGCTTAGGGTTCCTTTTAGTACAATAATTAGTTTTGAGTGATGGGATCCTGTCATCAATGAAAGGTAAATTATCTTATCTAAATGAGGGCCCTTGCGGATGCGCGTCGACATAATAGACAATTTACAGGAGCAGCTTTTACACCCAGAGAGGTAGATTACGCGGGTCCGATGACACAAGTGAGGATCGTCTGGGTGGCCGTTGTATCACGATGTTTGTCCTGTGTCCTCCTGAATTTGTTATGTCGTTTATGAAGAGTCGAACAAAGTAGCTGGACACTTGGTTTTTTGTCACTTTCACCCGTTGAGTAAGCATACGCAGATAAACAAACTAAACCATGCACAAATCTTTTCAGTACATAAGTACCGCAACGATTTCAAGATCAAGCCGAGTTATGGCCATGGTTGGTTGGTAAGTCCGTGAGCGTGTGCTAACTTATTGGGCACGGTTTTACAAACCATCTTGAGTGCTATATTGTTTCGACTTTTTTGGTAATATGTGTTTTCAGTCATTCGGAAACCTTCTATTAAAACCCAGCTCACGCTTGCCAGCATCTTTAAAGTCCTACCTCCTTGCGGTCAGCGGAGGAAGCTACGGGTATTATGACGTTGCCTCGAGTAGTGTTGCGGTCGGCGTATGGATTACTGTTCCCATGTGTCGCTGGTCGTTAGACGCCTTTTTGTGTTCGGCCACAGACCATGTTAGTGGTCCTTCTGGGAAGCTCGTTAGCATCGAGGTACGTAATGAGTGGGATGTAAAATGAATGCGGAGGAAATTGCTGATGATCTGTAATGAAACATTTGTAGATGTCATTTTGAGGTTCACGATGGAATCATCGTTCGATAAGGATCATTAAATCGATTGAATGGATCGGTGAAGGAAAGCGTCGTTAGGAAACCGGCCAAATCCCAACTTTATCTAATTTTCCCTTTGGTCTGTAAGATCACGAGTCAGTAGTTTTCGTAAAACTAGTGCCTACACCGAGTCTTGGGATACAACTAGGATAATAACTCTGTAAACGCCAGGAGGATAATGTTGATGATTAAGCTAATATACTCACCGACGGAAAATTTGGGCCAAATTAGAAAAATGCATTTTTATATATTAAACATTATTTAATTTACCTATTCAATTTATAGTTTGAAATCACGAAAAGTTTTTGGGCCAAAATTTCTGCCGGTGAGTGTAGTTTGAGTCGCTGGTGTTTAAGACTGTATAATACTACAAGTCACAATAGTAAACGCAACGATCTTCCGATAGGCATCGGCGCGTGCGACGCGGTCACGCACGGATCTAGATCGATTTATTTGTTGCGTCGGATCAGGACCGATGTATGCGCACGAGTGGTATATTGTCTCAGACTCTCAGCGACGGGGCGTCTATTTGACACGCGCTGAAAGATACTTAAGTTGAGGACATTACCAAGAGAAACATTAAACGTTAAGTAAACAATGTTAAGGGTGTTTACTGTTTATAAAATATAATCGCACCCCACCCCAGATTCATCCTCTTATTACCACGGGAATAAACAGGGCGTGATACAATTTTCGACATCAAAAAGATCCGGATTGATTCGGTTTCGGAGCCATGCTCTGCCGTTTTGACAAAATTCCTAAACCTCAATCGCTTAAAAAACTTCGTATATTTATTGAAATGTGCCGAAACTGAAACGGACAGGCTTCGCGCTCGCTCGGTCATCAACGTGGATACAAATAAACAATTTCTATGATCCGTACACTAGACACGAGTAATTTCATCACATCATTGACTTCACCTTGCCGAGAATCGTGCGTCGGCAGCTAGTAATCGAGGCAAATGCGACATTTATTAGGTTAAGTATACTTTGCAACGTCGTGACTTTAAATCCCTTGTAATAAGGTTGAGATTAGCCTGTATTTAACTTGGTAACTGGAGCATAATGTTATGATATTAAGGAGTTAATGGCAGTTTTTGTCGTGAATGAGGTATTATGTCGTGTCTTGAAGCTGAGTCCGGGTGAATTATTTGCTCCTATTGTCCCTTCGTTCGTAACTTCTTGGTTCCGCTTGTGTGTGTTAGATATTTATACTACTACGGCGGCAAACAAACCTACGATCCACCTAAGCGGTTACAAGTCGAGGATACTCGCAGCAAAATTGTAGCGAGTTCCTTCCACAGACGGGCAATAGATATTATTAGCGCATTAATGTCATAGCTACAGCTCATCATAGTTACTTCCTTTTTTTTTCTTTTTTTAATTTTCCTTTTGCGTTATTCCAGCGGCATCCAGATGCCAAGATGGTCAGTAACATACCAAGCTCATAGACCCATTTTTGGCCACCTCACCTCCCAACCCGCAGGGGATTGGGATTTTAATTCTCTCTAGTTGAAAATAATGTTCATCTGCAGGGATTCGCCGTTTCAAAACGCCATTTAAAATTAAATTTGTTTAAAAATCGTTTTTCAACGTTTTGCAACATCACGGTAAGAATGCGTACGCACCGCACGAAAGCACCAATTATCAGGCTACTTTTGCAAATTCCCTCGCATTTTTACCAAAACCTCAACATGTTTTTCAAAACATTCGCAAGCACGCCCGCGTTCGTGTTTTTCAAGTACATTGTTAAATGGGTATTTTAAAAACACTTCTTCCAGAATGTTTGAGGTTCAAAGATGACGTTCTTTTCCGCGGCGTAATTCGTAACTTTTCAAAAAAATCTTGGACATATAAACTGACATTTTTGCACGTGCTTGATAAGATATAAAGCTGGTTCGAAAGTTCATGCAATTATCAGCTAGTAATCCTTTACTTTTGTTTGACCTAATCAACGGATTACAGAGCAATAAAGAGAATATTACCATTCCTTCACTTGAAAAATATCGTCTATGGCCGTGACCTAATCTGAGCACGTAATACAGAGGATATTAACCCTCCGTTCCCTTAAAAAAGGACGATAGTACATTTAAAATGAAGATCGTACATTTGGGAGTTCACAAGGCACTCTAATGGGCATTCCAAAGGCTCCGGGTTCCAAAATGCGTGACCAATCGTAATGAGAGTGATACGGACCGTAATGATGGGTTGCAAGCGCATGTATCCTTCGGTCTTTTTTCTGTAATTTCAGTTTCGTTTTTTGTCTGAGATCACTGATTGGATTTAACCTACATTCCCATGTGAAGATGTTTTAGTAGGATAGTGTAGTGTAGACTATTAGTATAGACATAGAAATATTTGTTTCCACTTTATTTATTTCCACATATGATGTCCACGCCAGGACTTCGAGGAACTGGGGGCCCATCAGCCAGCTCCGGAACTATTTACGGACCGTCGAGGCGTGTACAAATGGTTCGCGGTTTCACGAAGCTACCTTATATTCTAAACTTAACTTACTTACGGAATCTCTTCGTTCCTGGTCTTCTGGAGCTACGAGGGGGGTGTGTTGGTGAATTGTGTAGAATGTGTGTTTGTGATTACCCCTGTATGGTGCTTCTTTTAAGCCGCGGCGGGCCTTTTCCATAGGCCTCCGTGCGCCGACAATCCAATCCTTCTGAACACAGTCTACTCGACACTACTAAATCTAACAATGGCGTGGGGCTCCCGTATCCACAGTCCGAAACACACCGCACAATCAAAAAAAAACCAAAACGGCTCGCGACCCGACCGTCTCGCGGGAGTTGCTCGAATATTCTGGAAGCCGGGCGCGCGCCGAGCCGCTCTTGCGTCACATGTTACCTATCTCTTTCCTACCGAATGGCGTCGCAGTCTAACGCGGCGCGCGCTCATGCTTGTTGATTTTGACATATGCCTACTTGATGAATGAATTCTAAACAAACACCCGCCCCGGACCGACCCGTCGTCGGTCCGCTCAAACACATGGCAGGCGAGACAATGTCGAAACAGCGCGTCTAAGGATCGAGTCCTTCACCTGCACGTCTGCAATCCGTGGAGACCCATCCTTCCCCGTGATCAGGTTAACGATGCGCCCCCGTCGCCAACACAACGGTGATAGGTTGGCATCCTTAACAAGTACGAGGTCTCCGACGCAGGGAGGAGTCGTCCTGTCCGTCCACTTAACGCGTTGCTGCAGAATATGCAAATACTCAAGCGACCATCGCTTCCAAAAATTTTGAGTCATTTGTTGCAACATCTGATACCGTGACAATCGATTCATCTTAACTTCCGTATACGGGTATTCTGGCAAGGCGTTAAGCGGCTGGCCAATCAGCAGATGACCAGGACTGATGGTCTCCATATCATTCGGGTCCGCGCTCAACGGGCATAAAGGTCGCGAGTTTAATACCGCCTCAATTTTACAAAACACCGTTGCCAACTCCTCAAATGTGAGGATCGTTGAGCCGATGACCCGATATAAATGCGTCTTGGCAGACTTAACTACTGCCTCAAAGATGCCACCCCAGTGGGGGCATCCAGGTGGGCTAAAATACCACGAGATGCCCCGACTTGAGAGGCCCGCACCAATCTCTCGCTCATTTTGGGTTAAAAACGAAACAATTTCCCGTAAGCCGCGGTCGGCGCCCTTGAAGTTGGTACCACAATCCGACCGAATCAATGACGGCAGTCCCCTACGCGAAACAAATCGGTCCAGAGCCGCAATGAAAGCCTCCGTTGAGAGATCAGCTACAAGTTCCAAGTGAACTGCCTTGGTTGCCAAGCAGACGAAGACGCACAGGTACGCCTTAACCGATTTCGCATTGCGAAGGCGTGACGTCTTAACCATGAAGGGTCCCGCAAAATCCGTGCCCACGCCAGCAAACGGCCGAGCTTCCGTGACTCGGTCGGGCGGAAGATCCCCCATTTGCGGCTGCATTGTGGCCGCCTTGAGTCGGTAACAAGGCAAGCAACGAAACACAACGCTCCGGATCATTCTTCGTGCCGACAGAATCCAGAATTCACGCTGCAAGATGGCCAGAAGTGCATTGCAGCCCACATGTGAATTCCTGGTGTGGCGGTCCCAGATCAACAATTTTACCAAGGCTCCCTTCTTGGGTAGAATTAAAGGATGCCTTGCCGAATAAGGCAAGTTAGCATTCCGCAGCCGGCCTCCCACCCGGAGCATCCCGTGCTCATCGATAAACGGGTTAAGGCGGAGAATGCCTCCCTTCAATTTACCTGTGCCCGTTCGCAGGACTGTAATCTCGTCAGCAAAGCTGGTCGCCTGTACTACCTTCACCCAGTGTAAAAGAGCCCGTTGTTGCTCTTCAGGTCCTAAAACAGGCGACACGTTCCGTCGTGCCAAAGGGTTGCGACAATTATGGACAAACCGCATTATCCATCCTGTAACCCTCAGCAACTTCCCGAATGAGCTATAGCGCTCCAAGAGAGTGTAGTCCGCAGTAGCTGACTCCACCGCGGCCACGTTGACCTTCAATCCCTGGTCCGGGGGCAACAAGTGTCTACTGCACTCATTAAAAGGCCACTCCGACTGTGGTCGTTCCAACCAGTGTGGTCCCCACCAAAGAGAATGCTTGACCAAGTCAGGCGCCGGACAGCCACGCGAGGCGCAGTCCGCCGGGTTATACTCGCCTGGAACATGTCTCCAGACCAGAGGAGTCTCCGAGTTATTTATCTGCGAGACCCGATTGGCAACAAATACTTCGAGCGTGTGGACCGAGGCCTGCAGCCAACACAAAACGATCCGACTGTCAGTCCACGCGTAAACCGTTTCATCTAGGTTAAACGTACCGCGTAAATTCCGTACCACATGGTTCAAGAGCCGCATGAGAAGAGCTGCACCCGCCAATTCCATCTTTGGAATCGTCCAACGAGTCCGAACAGGTGCAACCTTGCTCTTGGCCATGACTAATCGTACAGAACCTTTACCATCAGCCTCGCCTGTTCTCAGGTAGACTGTTGCTGCGTACCCCTTCTCTGACGCATCACAAAATCCTACCAGGATCGCCCTGGCTCCCGTTTGCGGGAGCAACCTGCGGGGAATTTCAATGTCCGCAATTTGCGGCAACGTGGTCACGAATGAGGTCCACTCCCGTAACAGCTCCTCGGTGAGCTGATCATCCCAACCTAGTTGGGCCAACCAGAGCTTCTGCATGAAGCATTTCGCCATGAACGTTACCGGCGCGATCCAACCGTTCGGATCGAATGTTCGTGCGATGGTCGAAAGGACCGATCGCTTGGTCCAGGTCCTCGACAGCAATTCGGTTTCACATCTATATGTGAATACGTCACGTCCTGGTCGGTACTGGACCCCTAGGATAGCTAACGCATGAGGATTCTCCGAGTCCTCAAACACATGCGGGTCTTGCTGGTGCTCCGATGGTAGTCCTGCCAAGACCTCTGGGCAATTGGACAACCACTTCCGGAGTTCATAGCCCCCGGAAGCCATGAGTGCTATCAATTCATCCCGTAAGATGAGCGCCTGTTCAACACTATCCGCGCCTGTGCAAATATCGTCTACGTAGACGTCCCGGTCGATGACTGCAGCCGCGCGAGGGAAGCGCAGCCGTTCCTGTTCAGCCAGTTCTCGTAGCGTACGCATCGCTACGTAAGCGCTGGGCTTCAAACCGTACGTATTCGTGTTGAGCTCGTATGTGACCATCGGTTCTTCTGGGCTCTCGCGCCACAATATCAGTTGGAAACGACGGTCGTCTGGATGGATCTCCGTTTGACGAAACATCATCCTCACGTCCGTTACAAAGACAACCTGGTGTCTCCTGAAGTCAGTTAGAATGTCCCCGATGTCTCTGGTCAACTTGGGACCAGCATGCAGACATTGGTTTAGGGACACTCCGCTAGAGGTCGCCGCTGATCCATCAAATACAATGCGAATCTTTGCGTCCATAGTTTTCAGGACGGCATGATGGGGAAGGTGAAAGTGCTCCTCGTGGCGCCAGTCCACCTTGGACACCGACATGTGGCCCAAAGCCAAATATTCACGCATGAACTCTACATACTTCCGTCGAAAGTTGGAGTCCCGTTTCATGCGCCTCTCCATTGACACCAGCCGTTTTTCTGCTTGATTCCGAGAGCTCCCCAGCGGAGGTCGAGTCGCTAGAAATGGTAACCTGGTCATAAATCTGCCCGATGGAAGGCGAACCGTGTTGTACTGATAAAATATCTCGCACTCCTCATCCAGCGGGTTAGTTCTAGGAGCGGTGGGTGGCTCTTCCGTTGCCCAGAACCTTTGTAGGACCTCCGATAACACGCTGCCATAATATACGGGACTATAGTCCAGCGAGTCCTGTGGTTCCCGTACTGGGCCCAACAATGCATACCCCCCTGCGGTGTATACGGCCACCAATCCATTTGGTTGCAGCTCCCGCCTGCCGCCCCGCAGCAGCTTCCCGAGTACGTCAGTCCCAAGTAAGACTTCCACCCGTCCGGGATGCTCAAAGTGGGGATCAGCCAACTCCAGTCCTTTGGTCAACCCTCGTACCGCTGACGGTAACCGTGTCTGAGGGTGGACCCCAACCACTTCGTCCAGAACAATCGCAGTGGCATTCACCCGTGTGTTTGATGCAGAATCACTCATTTCAAACATGAGAGCAGTCTGACCCCTGAGATGAGGCACCCGATTGCCTCCAACCCCTATTGCACCATCCCGTGATGGCTCTAATCTAAGTCCCAGCCTGTCCACCAGTCGACTGGACACAATGCAACCTTGTGCCCCAGTATCTAGCAGTGCTCTCACTTGCACTGACCGGCCATCTGTACCCCAGACAGTAATACGAGCCGTCGGTAATAGTACCGTGACTGGCTGGGGGGCCGGTATCGATGGACAGGCTGCTAATTCCTAGCGGGTGCTACCATCCCCCCCTCCCGCAGGAGGGGATGGAGTCCCCTGTGCCATATATGGGTCCCAACCCGGGTAATATACCCCTCGACCCATCTGGGACATGCGCGCCGGTCGGAAGTAGCCTAGTGGCATCCGTCCTGCCACCGGCGGGCGCGCCACTAAGCGTGGGTGCTCAGCGAGGGGCGGGGAGAAGTGACCACGCGGGGGGGGCAGCGCGCTCCCCAGCGCGGTAGAGTAGTTCAGGTACCCGTCCTCTCCACGTGTTACCTCCGGACACCCGCCCGTGGCTTGGTGCCGGTCATCCCCCCGTGGGTGTGATGGCAGCGTCTGGCGTTGTCCGGGATTACCCGGTGACCCCCCTCCCCGAGGGGGGGGTGCCCGTTGGTCCTTTGTCGGCCCCCCTCCCCGAGGGGGGGGGGGCATCTGCTGGTCTCGTGATGCCCCCCCACCCCGAGGGGGTGGCGACCATCCATCCGAAGCTGGCCTAAGAGGAGGGGAGCGACCTCCCGGCGAGGCTCCGTACGACTCCCCACTCTTAGCCAGGCAGAGGAGCTCATGATGTGCCCCCCCGCATGACCTGCAGTTGGTGGTCTTGCTGCACTCTCGCACATAGTGCGCGCCCAGGCAGCGGAAACACAAGTTCCGCTGCTTGACGACCCCCCTGCGCCTATGCACCCGTTGTGCCTTAAACTCTGCGCAGGCGGTAATATTGTGCCCCCCCTCCCGGCAGAAGGGGCACACCTCCGTTTGGAGGGCATTATATTTTTGTTCCCTACGACGGGGCTCAACCACTTTGGGCCCAACAGTACGTCGAGATGTGGGGGTGGGGGGCTTCGGCAGGGTTGCCCCTTGGCAATCCGCCCGCCTACACTCACCTTCCAAAAAGACCCTTAAATCCTCGAACGTAGGGAGGTGTTCCGCCGACTCCCCCCCGTGCGCCTGCTCGAAGCGAGCGACTACATCGCTTGGCAGTTTCCGTAGAACCCTATTTACTACTACATATTTATTATCTCCCAGCGAGAGTTTCATTCTTTCTAGCGTGTTTACGGCCACTGTAATTGGGTTTAATATTTGCGACCTTATCTCCAACGCACTAGATACTCTCGGGATCGCAAATATCTTCTCTATGAGTCTGTCAATTATTAATCTCCTATTGTTGTAGCGTGCGAGCAGGAGACCCCAGGCTGTCTCATAATTGGCGTCCGAAATCTCCAGATGTGTCAAAATATCGTGCGGCTCCCCACTCAACCTCCCCATCAATTGCGCCAACTTGTAGGCGGGGGCTATGTCGGCGCGAGAGTGCACCACGCTATTGAAGATGTCGCGGAATCGCGGCCAATCCGCGTAATCCCCACTAAATTCCGGCACATTGACGGGCGGAAGTGGCGCCTTTATTTCGGCACCAGCCGTCCGGCACGGCTCCTGTATCTCGCCCTTACGTGCCCGTTCGATCTCGTGGGCCGCTTGTACGATGTCCATAAGCAAACTTCCACACTGCTCCACATTCCTTGTTACGGTGACCTGTGAATCGCCATCCGGCGGAGACGTGGAGTCATCCACTAAAGCCAGATACTGTGCATGGAAGCTCAACACCATGTCATATCTGGCATCAGCCTGCTGCGCCCGTGAGAGTAATGCATCTTTTCTATCGGCACGTCCAATCAAAGCAGCCACCGTGCTAAACCATCGTAACTCTGAATCGATCTTTGCCTTTGTGTTTGTTATCGACATTGTGACACCAACTTCAATTTACAAATACCACCGTAAACAAACCAACAGTCAAGCGCGAACCTAATATTTCGCGGGTTCCGTATTATTCAATATTATTTTTCAGAAATTAATTTAGTTGGAATAATATCACAACAAGAACAAAACAGCAAAATACCAATAATAAATGACAAGAACCAATCCGTCACGCGAAGTAATTGTCGCGAGTTCCGTATCTTAATTAATATTATTTTACCGTAATACACAATGAGTAGTAGTAAACAATTAAACCACCGTGACAATAGGGTACTAACATACACAAATAAACAACAAAGCAAGTTTCACACTTGGTTTTACCCGTAACAAATAAATATATATATATTTTTCTTTGAGTGAATAAGTTTGACGACGGAACCCTAAATTTAACACTCTTTTTCAATGTTATTTTTTCGTATCGAAACGTAATCCGAAACTTGTTCACTCAACCGTTTAAACTATTACCTATTGCCAACAAGGAATCCTAATACTTATTGTGATACTCTAATACTAAACTGACTAACCGTAAATAGCAGTTTCAACCGTAAATGAACGTAAATAGACGTAAACAACCACACTCTGCTACCAAAAATTTGTCCACGCCAGGACTTCGAGGAACTGGGGGCCCATCAGCCAGCTCCGGAACTATTTACGGACCGTCGAGGCGTGTACAAATGGTTCGCGGTTTCACGAAGCTACCTTATATTCTAAACTTAACTTACTTACGGAATCTCTTCGTTCCTGGTCTTCTGGAGCTACGAGGGGGGTGTGTTGGTGAATTGTGTAGAATGTGTGTTTGTGATTACCCCTGTATGGTGCTTCTTTTAAGCCGCGGCGGGCCTTTTCCATAGGCCTCCGTGCGCCGACAATCCAATCCTTCTGAACACAGTCTACTCGACACTACTAAATCTAACAATGGCGTGGGGCTCCCGTATCCACAGTCCGAAACACACCGCACAATCAAAAAAAAACCAAAACGGCTCGCGACCCGACCGTCTCGCGGGAGTTGCTCGAATATTCTGGAAGCCGGGCGCGCGCCGAGCCGCTCTTGCGTCACATGTTACCTATCTCTTTCCTACCGAATGGCGTCGCAGTCTAACGCGGCGCGCGCTCATGCTTGTTGATTTTGACATATGCCTACTTGATGAATGAATTCTAAACATATGACCTGTCAAGCGGTTTTAAATAAACGAGAACAACTTATTTGAAACATGTAAATCGAATGATAAGCAATATTGAAGAAATATTCTAATTTGCAATTCAGTGGAAAACAGGAAAAACATAAAATTACCCAAGACATATACTGTGGTCGTATTACTCAAAACACAATCGAAATTGGTGTTCATCAATACGCAAGTACATCCCATATTGGTAAAATGTTTAATTCATTTCGTCCCGTTGTCAACTCCGAGGCACGCATTTATTCCCAGATATCAATTTCTCCAAAAGGAATTCTCCTTTAATTTGTCCTCTCGAATCTTTGTTGATATAAATACAGTTGGTCCCCTTTTAAATTTCTATTATTATCAGCGCTGGACAGTCATTAGTGAAGGTAAAAAATGACCGTAAGAAATGGGCCGGGTAAAAAACAAGCCAACTTAGACATGCTCCTGGGTTCAAAAAACTAATTTTGAAGCGTTATCCTTGTCTCTCCTTAGTGGAAAATGTTTTCTTAGAGAGAGATGGAATCGAATTTGGTTTTTCGAAGCCTTGGGCGAGCACTGTAAATTGAGCCTGAACTCAGATTTATTCTTGTACATGCATTATTTTTAAATGGGATTTTTAAAAGGAGTCTCATCGTCCGGAAAAAAACTAGAGTCCAGAGAGGGATGTTTGTTTATGTGTTGTTACTTTGTAACGGAGTTGTACCGGTTCTATAGATCAGCAAATCGATCCCTGTACTCCATAATCATGCTTCTGAGCTAGCCGATCGAACTAATCGTTAGTGTAGATCCTAATCAGACCCGTGTTGCAGTCACGCTTGCAATGCCTGCTTTAATTTTAGCTCCAATTAACCATGGCTGACAGTGCTGACGTGCCGGAACGAATTGCGGGTGTTTGACAGACGGCGAAGGATAATAATGGCAATTATTCAAATTGGGCATGTTTGTTGGTGTTGTAATTACCATACGCGTGACCACACGTCCTCTTAAAGTGGGACAGCTACATTAATTGTTTTTTCCCGTTATATTATTGAGTCACAAGGTCTAGGTTTCGCTATATGGTCTAGCAATCGCTTTCGGAAAACACCAAATCAGGGGATTCGATGTCAAAACGCTATGGCATGGATGGTGATTATTGAGGAGGATCTTCCTGGAAAGGATTCTGGATTGTTTTAATGTTGATTGAAACAATATTTGTTGTGACTTTTCAGAACTCATCAAGAGAATAGCCTTATAACCCTCCGTTGGTCATGACTGATGTCAGGCCTTATTTACCTCTCATAAAAGGCTTTGAAGTTCTAAATAAAAGACACAAAAACACGAATTTCAAAAGCAACATTGTTTCAATACCTGGAGATAAAAACTCGATGATATAAAAGCACTCCTTAACATTGAAGGATAACAAATTGAATGAAGTTCAACCCTTTGGGTTCCGTAATTTTGTTCAAAAACACAAAGACACAGACATAGAAACCGAATGCGTATTTGGTTCTGCTTTATTTTTGTATTTATACAATGTTTAATGAAAATTATGAGATTATTTCGATAAAATATGTTTCACTTCATCAGAAACATAGAAGAGAAAATAATCGGTATGATACGGAGGAAATGACAGAGGAAAATTATTAAACAAATCAAGAGCATTTCTTCTTTCTCAAACTGAAAGGTTATTTGGACTGTCAAGTTACCGAAAAAATACTGTGACGGAATCCATCTCTAAGCTCAGATCCCCCTTGCTCGTATGCGTGCATGTCCGTAGCTTGCTTGATTGATGGCCTTGGACCGCGGGGCCTCTTAATGGACTTCTGACGTTGATTTAATAAAAACCCTTCATTACGGCATCAGGGTCAGGACCAGCCACACATTAGATTTGATACTCTGTAATTATGCTGGGTATCAAATGCTGGTATCGTGCGTGATACGAGTTCTATTTTTAGAAAGCACTTCCGAAACTAATTGAGTGTCAATGAGGAAAGGAAGGAAAATTTTGGTATCAGATATCTTGAATCTGGACTTGGCTCAATTTTCTTGAGTGAGATAATTAGTCGAGTGCCCCTTCGGTCCAGTCAGGTCCGAATACAAAAAAAAGCTATTCTTCAAAGCAGTTTAGCAATAGCATCTATCATACGCTACCGAGCTGAAAATTTACCGCGATATTTATTGCGATTCCTATAAGAGGAAATAGAAAAGAGTGGCATGTTTTGTCCCTATCACCGACCGAACATTTTTTCATGGTCGGGTTATAGGCAAATGCAAACTTCCATAAGCAATACATTGGACATGCAAACCGGCCAAATTGCGTAGTACACATTTTGTATGAATATGAGCAAGTATGAGAAAGACATAGCCTCGGTCGCTCGTTGGCGCATCTATAACTACAGAGTATATATTATATCTATGACCGGAATGGGTTGTCAGTGACGCGACAGTGACAATCATCGTACCGCGTCCGGTGTTATACTACATCGACAACGCGCAAACATAACTACCCTAACAAGACGATAAAGCACGTGCTATGCTATAAAACGGGATGCCATGATTCAGGTTTTCTTCTAGCTGTTGAACATCGGTTTTGTTAGACAGAGGTCCTTCTTCCCCTTCTTTTTTCCTCTTCCTTCCTTATTATGCTTATGAACTTCTTATTTATTGTTTTATTTTTAAAATTTTCTCTTTTTTCATCTTTTTTTATTCACTGTCAGTGGCAATGCACTATGACCAACTCAATTCGGAACACAACAGGCTTCTCGTAACATACGTCGACAAAAAACCGAATGCGTAATCATTTATCGGGAGTTGGCCATAAAGGTCGGAATACGCAATTAGACCCGGCTCACGGCAACGCCATCTTGAAAACCACGTACAATCAGCAGCAAAAGTAGTTCCGCGGGTGGAGAACTCAAAATGATCTAAACAGCTGCATGCCGCATTTTAAGATGGCTAACAGATTCTTATAATGGTTTGAACTCAAATTATGTCGAAAGTATTAATAACTCCGATGAACTCATTGAAGCATACGATGCTTTCATTACAGTTTAAGATATTAACAAAGTCAATTTGGCTTATATTGTATGTAAGTACTAGAATGTAACCGAAAAGAACCTGTTTGTAGCTAGAAATTGGTCTATTTGGAGTGATGTTTGAAACAATATTTATTTAGAAAAAATATATTAGAAAAAGATATGTAAAATCTATGCTGTTAGGCCTATCTTCTACAGGACTATTTTACAGTCCTGTAGAAGATAATAACGACGCCAAAATTTCGAGATACGTATCGATATACACAGAAACTGCATAAATAGATGAGCTCCTAAACACTTTGCACTCGTTGCTACTATTGTCGCTGACTGTACACCTCGACACGAGCTATAAAGGGGCTGCTCATCAGTCCTTAGACGGATTTTGGGAGTCCTTATTTTGTAGTCTTTGTCTTATTTTAGCACCCAACACCCAAGCCCGTTCGAGCCTTTCAGAAACTTCGGCCAAATAACACCACTACTTTTTCCGTGGGTAGGTATGTGTAGTTGGATTTATGATGGTCAGTAAGGACGCTAGAGCTCCCAAGGATGTGCTGACTATTACGTCCACAGGCTAAGGCACTTGTATACAATAAGCCAGGAAGCTTGTTTTTTTACCGTTGTCTTATTAAAATCTTCTTTCCAGCATGACCGGTTAATGTTTCGGAGCTCTGTCTAATTAAACGAATTGCGCATAAAGATGTTTTTTTTACGAAAATATTTAAACAGGTAAGTGTGGACTTTGGCGGTCCATTATTTGGTAAACATGTGGAGTTAGACTAACAAGGTTGTTTTAAGCGGACAAACGGACCTTTGTTTTGGGCCGACAATTGGGCAAATGTAAATATGTATTGGTACGAAATCCTTTTAAGTTTTGTTTTCATGAGAGTAGAGAATGATGTCGTCATAACACTTACGGTGTCAGTTTACAGGTAAAAATGTGTAAGTCTCAAGGAAAGTGTACCATTTGGCGGCGTCAATAAAGTGCCATTTCCTTACTGACGAAATTAGAACTCGTCCTTTTTGATATTGGCAAAGAGGAATCATTTACTTACATGGGCAGTGGTAGCATCATGGTGGGGTCGCAGTCGCCATCTTTAATCTTTCTATGTTCTTATTTAATAAACCCTAAGTTAGGGTCCCTAACGTAAAAAAATATTTTTGAGATTAATACGAAGTACAAATGGTCTAGTAGAGCCATTCTAGAAAGTGAATCTCAAAAGATAAAAAATACAATCCTATATTTTTTACGCCATTGAATTTTTCAGTTAGGCTACTTTTACATTAGCAGTTTGGTAAGTTGTCAATTGGATGTTGGTTTGTTGGGGCAAATGGATATTAGTGGAATTGGACGTTGGGCACCGGAATCGTCAAGTCATTTGTCAGTCGAGTCCGTGCCAATTCTGTACTGCGCTTCTACATTTAAATCAGTGCTTCCTATTGATGCTGATTGCGCAGAAACGGGGCGGTACGAACGCAGTACTGCATCTATACCGTCCCGACGCAAAAGTAATTCTGACAGTTTACAGACGGAAAAAATCTGGACGATATCAATAAGATGTCGGTAAAGTAGAGGATACCGAAACCGAATGCAGATTCCGCTCCGCCGGCAGAAAGTATCTTTACTCATATCCTCTCAGCAGCTCATGATCAGGGGTCATTGGCATGGCAATGTCCCCAGTTTTTTGGTGAAGTTCATTGTCTAGCCGGTGTCACTGATTACCCGTCATCGTCAGGGGTCATTATGGCCACGACTAACGCATAGCGCACACTTCTGAAATGACACACTTAAGCTTAAGCCACACACAGAGCGGGCGGGCGTGAGGCAGGCGGGTTTCAAGAAACAGACTGCCTTTGCGCGCCCGCCCGCCTCACGCCCGCGCGCCTCACGCCCGCCCGCTCTGTGTGTGGCTTAAGCTTTATACCAAATCGGCCAAAAGAACGAATTATTGCAATGTTTGTTTCAGTCTGATAGTCAGCCATTCTACAGAAACTATAAGTTCTAATCAGACGGATTTTAAAGGCGAGTTGCACTAACTTACGATTACAGGCCGATTAACGTTTAATGTGACGCCGGCAGCTGTTCCCATAGAAACTAGTCAAGCTCTTAACAGATTTCAACGAACCGATTACGATTACAGTGTGTTCAATGTAACCCGCAATAAAATTAGATTTTAGAAATAAAATAATAAAACTGTTCAAATGTTGTCAAAATTTAAGGACTGAATCTTATTTTTTTGTATTTGATCTGCTATGTTTTCACTTAGCTTTGGCCAGTAATGTCGTCTTGGGCAGGGATCGGATACCGGTATTTGCTCCATACAAAATACCGGTATTTATATCGTTCTTTTTCGTTCTTTGGTTTATAATTTCATTTTTAATGGAATACTCTATTACTACGAAGTTGTTAAGTAAATACATGATTCATTCCTACGTAAAGACCATACAATAATTCAAAATATTAGACTATTTCTAGGATTTTTAAAAATAACGGTTTCGATCCCTGGTCTTGGGTACCTGTCGATAAAATGGGAAGCCCTTGACCATCAGAAATTTGAAATATACAAAAATCAATTAAATACTGCGTTCAACTCTACTAGTCTCTACTATCTTGGAGTTAAAGCACCGTTTGTAATGTTTATATTGTGTTTCTGGCCCCGGGTTTATTTCTAATTGCTTAGAAATTGCTTTCTATATTATAATGAAATTTGTTATCTTGAATTATGTTATTTAGTTCAGAACGTAATATGATGTTACCGTTTCCTTGGTGACTTATAGTTACGTGTTTCATTACGGTTTCCTTTATTTATATAAGTATATACTTCCTTCTCAAAATTTTGATCAAATGTTTACCTTGTTTATATGTCACTCGTATTATAATCATTGGATGTATAGTTACCTACGTGTACAATCTCGTCGCTCAGAGTGAGAACTTTTCTACAAATATTAGTTTTCCCTTTAGAACAGAAAATAGTACATTACTTACCAAGGGCGATAAAACAAGGAATGTCTCAGATCGCAGGTATTTTACGCCCGAGCCGAAGGCAAGGGCGATAAATATGCGATCTGACGCTTTCTTTATTATCGCCCGTGGTAAGTACAAAATTTTATGTCACCCCCTGGCCAGGAAGTGGATTTTTTCGCGCGCGGAGCATGCGATAATGGCCACTTTATGGCCAGGTGTGACATAAAATAATTTTAGATAATGTCCATGGCAAAAAGAATGCCCGTAACCCATCTAGAACTGTATCTAGACATACGTTATCAGCTAAACATAATTAATGGTACTTGAGAAATTAACATAACAGTAAACATGTTTAAACAGATGAGCTACAGCGGTTTCTTAATTATACAAATATTAATGTAAATATGTACTTAGATATAAAAAAAATCCTAGATATGTGTACATATTTCTGACGCTTGCGACCTTTGCCCCCTAATTGCACCGGTTGTACATCAACAAAAGAATAAACTTTTTAATCAATCACCGCTGTCTGTTGGTTTTCGCGTTGCGCAAGCGATTGTCTTGTCGGCGCGAGCGCAGCCTGTATTCTGCGATACATGTTACATATGTAGGTACTCAGTATGTAGTATTCAATACGTATTCAATCCATTTATACGCTCTACTTTTACACTTTGAGTAGGTACACGTGAGTGAGAGATAGATAGATTTCTGATACAAACTTAATACGTTTAACGAGATAAGTCACGCGGAAAAACATCTCATTCCGAAGTACCTTATAGTCCCGTAGCCATGATATTTAACGTTATGATTCTTAAGTTGTGCGAATAAAGAATGTAGCGGCCTCAATGCTCGTTTGCGACTAAAACTATCGTGACATTGATTTTCACGAGTTTTTCTTCAGCAATCCCAGCAGCTCCATCATCTTATCGCAATGTAGACTTAGTAACCTCCTTGCATTTACATTTTATTTCTAAATTTCGAATTTCAATAAATCCTTCCAATTTTACTTCCCGCCCTTTCTGTTTGCTAGATAATGGCTTAGGGCAAAGGCCCCCAAGTCTACAGAAAAAAAACAATACATACATTATTTACGTATGTATAGTTGCTCGTAGAATGCAGGCCTAGTTTGACAAATGACCCGCCATATTGCGCGCACTCGTCGAATTAGTTTGCGGTTTTTTCGCTTGATGTAATAAGTAATTGTTGTGTGGGTGTAATGGTGCTTTGTTTCGATCTGTTAGTTGATTATCTTAAAAATTAAGGGCAGTAGAAGATTAACAAATCCGTACTTCTAATATTATAGCAAATACGAAAGTATCTCCGTCTGTCTGTTTCATCGAGCCTTTGAATGATATTTAAATTACTCAGCTCTGTAGCTTTTGCTCAGCCATTTTGAAAAATACACCCTAAAATTAATTGTTAAAAAACCTATAATTTACGGTTCACAAAATTTCACGAGAATCATAAGAGGAGAACAGGCGGACATCCAGGTTGACATATGAAAGCTGAAATGAAGACGCATCGCGCACGTTCAGTCAAAATTACTAGTTTTCAATAAGTACAGTCTCACCAAGTGACCGATTGTATCGCAGCTACGTACCTAGTACGGAGCGCATGTCGCATTATGAATGAGAGGAAACAATTACTGCTTCCTCTCGTTCTAGCGATTAGAATAATGCATAAATTTGCCATTCATTAAGTCTATTCCAGATAAGTTATAATTATTTTAATTTAGTTATAATTTGCAAGAATAAGTTAATATATTGGTAGGATAGATGTGTAGGTATGTAAGTAAGCTTATTGTACAAAATTACAGGATAAACCATATACAATGTCACATAAAAATTATTTGAAAAGACGCGATTATCCCTATAAGGGATTTCTCCTAGCTTAGCTATCAGTATCTGAGGGGATGTCTAGTTTTAATCATGTTTTCTTTTGCATTTTTGGTGAACAATAAAGAATATTTGTATTGTATTGTAGACGAGGTTATTGCGCATATACGGTCAGCGGAAACAAAGTGGAGGGGCGTTCAGTTTAAGATTACTTTGACTATAATAAACTTGTGTATTATTGTAATCTATTTTTGAAGTTGTTTTAAATTACGGGCACCCACCACATAGCTGATTTAATAACAACAAATCAAGAACAAATTCATCACCCCATCAATCACTCGCACACGCCAAGATTGACATTTTCCGTTGCGTCACGCGGCGTCATGTTGCGTCACGTTCGCGTCACGCTGTGGCGAAAACATGTAGTTCCGTACAAGACAGCTACATAGTTTTCGTGTTCGCCAAATGATAGATAATATGCTTCGCTTGTGAAATGGTTCGAGCGAAATTGTTGGGGAGCACGGAGGTCGATTTGAAACTGTTGTTTAGAAATACTATATTGTATTTATTTATAAATTAGTAATTTTATATGACTGAGACCCACTCTAGCCAAGCGGTGAGGCACGCGTCATTTAATTGGTTACTGTATGAAACTACACCGCTTGGTTTAAAACTATAGTAGGACTATAATACACACAAAACAAGTCTCTATAGTTCCCGGTAGAGTATTAAAGAGATTTACGAAACCATCACGAGAATCGTCAAGACCACAATAAACCTAAGTTAACACGCCTCCGTACTTTTAATATAACTTCCTGTTTTTCCGTTTCAAACCTAAATACTAGATCAATAAGATTCAAAATAGTTCTAGGGTAATTTTGTCGCGCGTTTACGGAGTGTGTTGCAATTAAAAAAAGTGCGGTAATTACATCAGTGTCGAAAGGCTTCGTAAACTGAGGGCAACGTACGCGGCTCCGTGACTTGATTAATTAGGTGTGAGCGGGATGCGTGCTCGAGAAATGCGTATAAAAACGTTTGGCGATTGTTTTGGACGTGTGTTTGGTATAGAGGTGGGTTTAAAGTACTGTAGATCAAACGTAATAGATAGGCTGGCCACATGAGATAATAACAAGATAAATGGAGTAAAATATTAACGGATTGGTGTGAGCAAACAGACGCCGAAAAAGCATTTAACACGATCGGGAGGATAAACTTAAACTTACAGCCACTTTGCCCGGTCCTGCGCAATTTCTTTGCTCGCTAGCGCCGGCTCCAAACTCGCGCAGATCCGCTTCTACCACATATCTCAAGCGATACTTTGGGCGGCCGACCTTTATAAAATTAATCATCATCATGCCTGCAATCGTCCACTGCTGTATATTTGTAAAATTAATACAGACAAATCATACATAAGAGTGTATGAAGACATACAATTGGGCCATTTTACGGAAAGTTGTACACTCGACTTTTTTTTTAAATTTTGATAAAATCGGGTTTTTTCTACTCACAATCGAAAGCACATTCGAACCTAATAGGAGAAAAAAAGTGTCCCAAATTTTTCATACAATTTTCAGTTTTTCCATTCCGTTACCACCATACAAGCCTCCACCCACCATTACAAACTTAGTATGAAAACGGTAACGGAATGGAATAAAAAAAATTTGGGACACTTTTTTTCCCCTATATCATTCGAAAGTGCTTTCGATTCTGAGTAGAAAAAACCCAATTTTATCCAAATTTAAAAAAAAAGTCGAGTGTACAACTTTCCGTAAAATGGCCCAATTACTCAGCGTTTGAGCGCAGCCGGCTGGCTCCGCGCAGAACCGTGCTAATGGCATTTTAATTAGTTCGGGCATTTAAATATTGTTTTTGTCTAAACGGTCCGTTTCTTTGTTCGCAGGTTCGTCTAGCTGTGTGGCCTCATGCGATAAGTATTAAATAGCATAGTTATTAGAAAGTATAGCAGTGGCGGCGCGTCAAAAATATTTTTAGGGAAGCCGGAAATAGGTACTTGGCTTTTCCTATTCTTCATGAGCCGTAGTAAAAGAACTGGACTGGCTGGAAATTAGGCAAGCCGGTGGGAATCGAGTTGTATGGACGCTCCGCCACTGAAGTATAGTAAGAGAACATTTCTTTCTAGTAACTTGTACAGGTAACATTCAATATGCGTAAGATACTGTAATTTTATAGTCACCGTTTTCGTGTCTCAGGAGACACATTTACCATTCGACTGTTCCCAAGAAAAAGGTAGGTAGTTGTTTGACATGTAAATAAGGCACTATTTCCATAAGAACGCAGTGAGATATCGTCTTTATTGATATTAATAAATATATACTTAATATCGAAAAGCCCTTTGTCTTAACAAGGATCCAAATTAAGGCGTTAATTTCGGCTATGGCTACTAGTTAACAACAGTCTTTGTGCCGAGTCAGATGCCGAAGAGTGATTTGAAAATGTCAAATTGCTCAATTCTTTATAATGTCTGACCTGAAAAATTTCTAGCTTCCCCTTTTAATTGGAAAGTCAATGGCGGCCGCTTCCGTAAAATCTAAAAAGTCCAATTACTTGAAATTAGATAAGGTAATTATGTCAATCTTTGACACCCTAATTTTAATAATGATAGTGCCGCTACGAATAAGAAGAAGAAGAAACATCATTTATTCCATAGAACACACAAAACAAGACTTTAGTGGAATACAGTTGCAAATGCCAAGTATAGAACTAGTGTCAGGTCAGGTAAGATGTTTACCTTAATTGCCTCTGATGTAGAAACAACATAGGCCTAGGATACTGTCGGTCAATTAGTTCTGCTGGATTATTTGTGTGGACGACGTTAACCTAACAATATGACAGTTTCTGTCAAAGCCGGAGCCTGGCTCATTTACCTGCCAAACGTCGACAAGGGTTTGAAGTTTCGAATGCGGCCTTCCTGCTCGTAATTGCATGCTATCACGCTCACTCACGCATGTGCTGTGCACCGTTATTAGTTTCGATAGCCGGGGGCACTCCGATTGAAATATGGAATGCTTTATTAAAATTAAGCATGTATTTTTATTCATTGTTAGTGCTCCGTTATTTCATCCCGTGAGGCTGCTAAATGGATTTTTTAGTTGTAAATATATTTAACATCGACTGTTTAGTGTACCTACTTGCCGAAACTTTAATTCGCCGACATTAGAATCATGGGACATATTTTGAGTATTTTTTTTATCTAGGCTATAGGGGTGTCCCACTGCTGGGCAAAGGCCTCTCCCCATGAATTCCACGACTCCCGTGTCTGTGCTTCGTCCGGCCAGTTGGCGAGGAAGGCATCTAAGTCATCCCGCCATCTCCGTCTAGGCCTGCCGCGTCTGCGTCGCTGTTGTGGCATCCATTTGGTGGCTATATTAGCCCACCGATCCGGGTGCATGCGACAGACGTGGCCCGCCCAGTCCCATTTGAGCCTAGCAGTTTTTGCGCGCAATTGTTTGCACTTATTTTTTTTGAGCTTGACTGTACAGTCAATGTAATGTACGTTCCCAAAGTGACATCAATGTCTGTACGTTTTTACGCCCTTGTCAATGAAGTCCATTTTGCATATTTTGTCACTCACTAGAGTGCGCATTACGTATTACAATATTAATAAATGACAAACACAATACTGCTCATAATAAGCAGGATACATAATAATGACGTGTATATGTATATTACATAAAAAAAAGAAATAAACTACCCACTGGGAACCAATTATGGGGCTAACCAGGCGTTACAATAATCGAATTGTTATCACACGTCATTCCTCATTCAAAACAGCTGGAGTACCACAACTATTCAATCCAATCTAAACTCTTTAGTGTTCATATAAAGTCCAATTTCCAGTGATGAGCGTTAACAAAATCAAATTAATCAATTTTGAACTGTTTGTCAGTGAGGTATAGTTCAAGTTGCATTGAACAGTGGGATGAAGGATTGTTGGTGAAGTGATCGATTCCAGCATTGGAGACATTTCGTTGTCTCAGAACACGAGTTCACACGATGCACACTGTTGGTAATTAATTCTGATCGATGTGTAGCTGAATAGGGTTGTCACTTAAAACTGCATAGAAACTCAGGAAATTAAAACTGTGGCCTTGCTGAAAACTTTTTGTTTAGCGCTATGGTCCGCCATTTGCACTTTTTTGTATTGTGCAAAGCTTTACATAAATTGTGTCGCAGGACAAATGTACAGGGATTCGTAATTTCGTAATCGGCAGAACTACTAGCTTAACTCGAATTCGGATATATGTTAACTGATAAGAAACATCAAAAACGCACTGTAATGTATAAGGTGACTTCCTGACTTGGCGGGGCGGGATCGATATGTGACATTTTCATCTTTGAAGTAAACTTACTGACGTCGTGAAGATTCTTACTTGACGGAACACTGTCAGTATTACTTTTGCGCAGTAGTAATAGCTAATAGCATGCGCTGAAGCGAAGCAGTACCGCCTTCGCATCGTCCCGCTACCGTGCATCTCGCGCCAGTCATGAAGCACTCATTTAAATGTAGGGGCGTAGTAAAAAATGGTACCGAGTCGACTGACAGCTGACACTGACATTTGACACTTTTCTCATATCGTACTGCCTCCGCACCAACAAATCAGGAAGTCGCCTAAATGTGTAGGAAAATTGGAACAAGTGACATCGCGACTTTTTGAATGGTCAAACAGCGTAAATTTTTGATCTTTATGTACGTATATTTAAAATATGCTTTAAAATAGAAAAAAAGTTCAAAGTATTTTTTGGCATGAAGGGACAACCCTACGCACGGCGGCGACAATACGTGCGTATGCGCATCGATTTGGCAAATCGCCCGCCGCGCGACCCGTCGACACTCCGATGCGAATCGATGATGAGTTGTATAATCGCAAAATCGCATGCAGATTGTATCGAGTCGAAAGTGCATACGTCAATGCCTCTTTATGATGTAGCTACATAGTTTAGGATTGTGTACTGTTCGATCGATGTGGATCTACTTTTGTTTTAGTGTAATTAGTATTTCGACTCAATCGAGTATATACTTCTCTTTACCAGTCTTCTTTCGCTTGTCGCTTCGGCTAAACTTGGCTCCCCAACACCCCCGAGGTGCAAATCACCCGAACGCAGTGGACAGGCACTCTACCACAGTCAACGTGTAATTTATTCGAGCATTCCGTGGGCATCTATGTGACGAATTGGCTGATGTAGATTTTGGTGGCATTTATTAGGACATTTCAACGGGCCTTATATAGAGGCTTCTGGTGTCCAGAGGGCTGGCCACTATTTCGCCCAGCGGATAAGCAATGCCATCTAGCGTGGCAATGCGGCCAGCCTTCAGGGAACCCTACCTTGTGTAATGTTATGTACAGTGTAATACATAGATGTAATCTGAATTAAGGTTGCGGTACTAATGTAACCGTCCTCTTATATTAATATATTAGAGGATTAATTCGATAAACATTTTTGCACTTGGCTATTATCATTTTTTCTGTGTGTAAACTGCTGTATCTGCTAACTCTGCGCGCTGTTCCAACCGTAATGGCCGCGGAACAAGTGGCCGGCGCTTGCGCAACGCAAGTAACGCCGATAACATCTGGACGGCCGAATTAACTATTGACGGACGGCATCAACGAGCCGCTTGATGACGTGATGAATGAACGGGATTGTGGGACGGTCGAGTATAAAAGTAAGGGAATCATGTAGGAAAATAGCCCTTGTTGTAAACAAGCTTACGGCCTGGATGATAAACAGACACTGTTACTTATGGACGCTTGCGAGTCGAGAGTCTACAGCGCATTGCCGACCCTTTGTTGATTAGAGGATTCGTTGCATTGACAACTAGCTACCTCGCTCGGTAGCTGCAAGGTAGGGTAAGACTATCGACGGGACGAGACTACCACAGGCCTATTAAGGCGACTTCCTGACTTGGCGGGGCGGGATCGATATGTGTCATTTTTTTCTTTGACGTAAACTTACTGACGTCGCAAAGATTCCCACTTGACGGAATACTGTTAGTATTACATTTGCGCGGTAGTAATATCTTGCGCAGAAGCGGACCAGTACTGCCTTCGTATCGTCCCGCTGCTGCGCATCCCGCGCCAGTCAGGAAGCACACATTTAAATGTAGGGGCGTAGTAAAAAGCGGTACTGAGTTGACTAACAGTTGACACTGATATTTGACAGTTTTCTCATATGGTACCGCCTCCGCACCGACAAATCAGGAAGACACCTTACTCTTCATGTTAAACTTATCCCATCTTCCAATTAAGTATGTTAGTCTTAACAAGAGAATGACGGTTGATACTCACTTGGAAAAGTCACAATTTGCGGCATGTTCTGTCGCTGTTGTTGTAAGTGTAACTAAGTATGTCTCACGTTAGTTTAAATTTATGTAAGTAAGTATGTTAGTATTAATTACCCCACTTATTCCTATATCGGTCCATGTTTTGTTGTTTTTTCCATATAATCATTTTTAATTCCCTCTGGCCTTGAGTAAAATAAGCAAATGCCCATCACAATGAATCTCAACTTAATTGCAAACATGTTCTACAATATTCGTCTGATATATACTCAACATTAATAAGAAAGACGTTTCTGTATTAAAAAGGTAACAAGATTAATGTACAGAGATTAATAACACATATTTTTTCATTTAACAATACTTTAATGCCGTTTTGTAACGTTGAATGTTGAATGTCAATGCTATATCGCAACGCAATGGACTTAACGAGGTAATGGCACATCATTTAATACTTTAGTCGTGTTATTTCAAGTACGTTTTGAAGATACATTCAAACATGTATACAAAGCTCATTTCTATTTATAAAAAAGTAAATATTAGGAGATAATCATGCACGAATCGGACTAAGCCTTACATAAGCCTTATACTGCTTATTATAAAACAAGCAGGCTTGTGTTATGGGTAGTACCCATATATTTATAGACATAAATACTTAACTAAATAAATACATCTATGGAAAACATCTAAGCACGAAGCATGGAGTGCTCGCCTCCAAAAACCGTCACATAGCATTAGACCTGCTTCCGATATCCCTGAAATTATAAAAACAAATTAGTAACTAAAGAGGTTTGTATTTAATAACAACTCATTTGACTCGCACCAAGCCACAGGCGAAGTTCAACTTAATAATAAATCATCTCTGAAATCCCGTGATGAATGCTACCCGACATTAAGTCGTATGCGTTTTTTGCCCGAGTTCATTGAACTAGCTCCTAAGAAAGGTTTTAAGCTGTACCAAAACTCATGGCACTACTTGAAATAAGTGCATATGTGTGGGTGTTCTATTCTTGACGTGTATATTTGCTAGCCTGGAGCCATGTTAGTGACCCCACATTCGTTCGGTTGACACTTCTGGTGGTTACGACACTACCAGTTATGGTTATTATATACGGCAATAAACTCCACACGCATAAGATCCTGTATGTTACCGGAACCGCTCAAACAACATATCATCCACTAGGTAATAACATTTCACATTTGATATAAATCACTTTCACTACCAGTTCTGCCAACATAAAAACCAATTAAAACTATAGTGTGAACATTACGACAATGGCGCGTAACTTTATAAAAGGCGATGAGATAATAAATTACGGACTTTTGTTTTCCGCCGACGCTCCCAAGCTTTGTCGTTACATCCAAGATAATTATTTTAATACGCACTAGAATAGCAACACTTTCACTTGAATTTTTCGCTGCGGTCGTAGGTTGCAATGCGCAGGTTTTTGCAACGCTCAAACAATGCGAACAATGGGTTGCCACAGAGAAATAAACTTGTCACTGAAAACGTTTGCGACAAATACACGCCCATTATGTAAACGCATCTCATTATTTTTTGCTGCTGATGAAGATAAGCAGTATAAAAACACGTTCGTTAAATTAATAGCTTAACAATTTCTTCCTGATCTGAGATTACTGAATAAATAAATGTGTATCATTGCTACTAATTGGGGCTTAAATGTTGCCGTCGAAAAAAAATTAATAAGATTGCGGCGGAAATGTCTATGCTCGTATACAGCCAAGATAAATGTAAGAATGTGATCGTGATACGATTTCGGAACGTACTTTGAAACGGCGCGAATCTCGCGTGATCTGATTGGTCGATATCAGCATATGTTCAGAACATCCGCTTCGATTTATTCGTAGTATTTAGCCGAACGGAATTTCTGGGATATAATCTAGGTAATAAATAACAGATGACGTTCCGCTGGCGGTCCACTTTCTAGTTTCGATTTGGTAGCAAAGTCAACATTCTTTGAATAAAATAGAGAGCAGTAGATTTGTATTGATATGCGTCGGTGGATATCAAACGTATGTTTTACAATGACAGAGAGTAAGGTAGGTATTTACAAGTAAATACTACCCTAGTGGATCGCAAGTAGGTAGGAAAAATAATAATCGTTATCAGGCCAAGAGCAATCCCATTATTAATTAAAAAAAATTAACATTGAACTAACGCTTGATACTTTGAATCTTAAGTCATATAGTTATAGTTAGTTAAGTATCTATTTATCTATATAAGTATATCGTCACTTAGTGCCCATATTACAAGCTTTGCTTAGTTTGGGACTAGGTTGATTTGTGTAAGATTGTCCGCAAATATTTATTTATTTATATTAATACAGATGGTCAATAGGTGTCTAAGTAGGTCTTAGGTTAGGTAGTGTCTATAATTGGGACATTTAGCTTATATCTTCTAACCAGATATCTTTCGCGTAGGTATTGGGTATACGACTTAAAATCGCCGTTAGTGGCTAGCTTATTGAATTAATATCGGTAAAACATTATTTTGTCGCCAATTGTAACGAAATATTACTTCACTTTAACACTTATCACAGGCCCTAAGGGCCACAGCTAAGGATTTAAAGGCCCAAACTCCGGTAGCAGCGTCATAAAGATAAGATCTCACGATTCAAAAATTTATTTACCAATTTATTGTTTGTTTCTGCCATCAATTTCGCCGTTATCGTTCATCGTTTGTTGGACCATTCCTTTTCACCAGGAAAATATTATTTTGTGTGGCTGAATTTCAGGAGAAGGCGTTTTCTTAGTTTAACTTCGGAAACCGGATTCGGGATTAATGCCTGGACTTTATTGACGACCGCTTTAGCTTAGTTGGTAGTGACCCTGCCTACGAAGCTGGAGGTCCCGGGTTCGAATCCCGGCCGGGGCATTTATTTGTGTGATGAGCACGAATATTTGTTCTTGGGTCTTGGATGTTTTCTATGTATTTAAGTATTTATTTATCTGTATAAGTAAGTATATTGTCGCCTAGTACCCATAGTACAAGCTTTGCTTAGTTTGGGACTAGGTTGATTTGTGTAAAATTGTCCACAAATATTTATTTAATTAATTAATTTATTTTTTTATTACATACACGCGGCGAGCGTAAATTGAAATGATCTTATTCTTAATCGACCATCAAATCAAACCAATTTTAGCCTCTATTGGCGTTTGTCTACTCTCTACCTCAACTTTAACAATTCTATTTATGAGACAATAAAGACATTCGCTAACAGAGGTATGGAAATATTTATGAATAATAGCGCAAAAACTTACCCTAGTAATAAAATGTTCATGAACTATCTTTCCACACAAACATGACATTCAGATGTATGTACTCTTTGAGTGAGTAATGATAACAAGGATAATACGTAAGTCAAGATGATGACCCTACATCTGCATTTATATTTGCGCTCCCAACATATTTGCACTCATTTGATGACCACGGTAGTCTAATTGGTAGTGATAGTGACCCTGTCTAAGAAGCTGGAAGTCCCAGGTTGAATCCCGGTCAGAGCATGCATTTGTGTGATGAGTACGATTTTTTCTGAGTTTTGGATGTTTTCTGTGCATTTACGTATCTATTACTCTATAGAAGTATATTTATCATCGCCTAATACTAAATAGTACAAGCTTCGCTTAGTTTGGGACTACGTCGATTTGTATAAGACTGTCCACAAATATTTATCTATTTCCGCTGGCCATTAACAATGTGCAGTCATGCGTCCTTACCGCATTTCTCGCTCGCAGATAATAGGTATCTTATCGTTGTATCAGCCCTGCCCTGTGCCATTAGCCGCGGCCGACTTTCCCCGGGCCCTTGTTGACGGAACTTAGCTACTGTGTACCCTCCGATGTAGGGTTCAGGCTTTGAGAAAAGACGCAGTAAATAATCCATCGACTACTTAGGCGACTTCCTGATTTGTCGGTGCGGAGGCGGTACGATATGAGAAAAGTGTCAAATGTCAGTGTCAGCTGACAGTCGACTCAGTACCATTTTTTACTGCGCCCCTACATTTAAATGAGTGCTTCCTGACTGGCGCGGGATGCGCGGTAGTGGGACGATGCGAAGGCAGTACTGCTCCACTTCTGCGCATGATATTATTAATGCGCAAAAGTAATACTGACAGTGTTCCGTCAAGTGAGAATCTTTGCGACGTCAGTAAATTTAAGTCAAAGAAGAAAATGTCACATATCGATCCCGCCCCGCCAAGTCAGGAAGTCACCTTAGGCGTGTAAGGCGACTTCCTGATTTGTCGGTGCGGAGGCAGTACGATATGAGAAAAGTGTCAAATGTCAGTGTCAGCTGTCAGTCGACGCGATACCATTTTTTACTACGCCCCTACATTTAAATGAGTCCTTCCTGACTGGCGCGGGAAGCGCGGTAGCGGAACGATGCGAAGGCAGTACTACTACGCTTCTGCGCATGATATTACTAGTGCGCAAACGTAATACTGACAGTATTATGTCAAGTGAGAATCTTTGCGACGTCAGTAAGTTTACGTCAAAGAAGAAAATGTCACATATCGATCCCGCCCAGCCAAGTCAGGAAGTCGCCTAAGGGTAATGTGCACTCTGGCCTCATACATCACTCTGTTCTCACTGTGTTGAGTGAGAGCGAGGGACCTAAACTTGTCCCGTCTGTCTGCTGTCAACACAGTAAATCCTCAAATTTTATAAAGGGGCAACGCGCACGTGACTTCTTTGGCGTTGCGAGCGTCTATAGGTTGCGGTGTCCGCTTACCATCATGTGGACCGTACGCTTGTCTGCCACCGTCGTTGTATAAAAAAAAGAACCTAGTATACTCCAGTCGATGCCGGTCTCTAGCCCTGCGCTTTCCTATGACACTTGCGCCGGCGCAGAATGGCTGGTACCCGTATAATTAGCATGATTATCCGCCATCTTGATACGATCGCTTTCACACACTCTATTATTGTAACCATTATGTTCTTGTAATTGTAATTGACAATGTCGAATTGGCTCAATCGGTAATCGATGGTTTTTCGTGCATTTCGTGTATGATTCATTAGTTATTGTACTTAAAATATATATATAAGTCACCCACTCAATTGAAACTCCGCGGTGGATGAGCGAAATGCGCTACCCTTTTGCCGTGCCCTTCGGTCAAAGGTGCTACCATATAAACGGTACACATATAATTTGTTGTTTAGTTATGTTAGTTGTCTGAGCGCGGAGATTTCCGACGATATAAATAAATAAAAATAAATAAATGTTTGTGGACAATCTTACACAAATCAACCTAGTCCCAAACTAAGCAAAGCTTGTACTATGGGTACTAAGCGACGATATACATACTTATATAGATAAATAGATACTTAAATACATAGAAAACATCCAAGACCCAAGAACAAATATTCATGCTCGTCACACAAATAAATGCCCCGGCCGGGATTCGAACCCGGGACCTCCAGCTTCAGCAGCAGCAGCTATATATATCTTTATCGACGTATATTTGGCTAGTTTATTTATGATGCGACCCGACGAGACGACATATCTTTTCTTTGATAGTTTATTTATTAAACTTCGCTTTGTAATTTTTGGGTGTTCAATTGTATGTTGAATAACACTCCTAAAATATAGTTTTTTTTTAATATTTTGTCAATTTAGTGCGAACAACTAATAATTTACTAATAATGCAGTAGCATAAATACTTAACTATACCTATTTATAACTGCAGGTGCTAAACCAAAGATCCGAAGAACATTGCAGCCAGTGGGCGATTTATGCAGAGCAGATCATATGGTCTAATCTTAAATCTCGCATACATTTGCGTACAGATGAGGTAAAACAATGACTGACGTTCATTATTCTGTGATTATTATGATCGACTTATCTAAGTTACGACAAAGCCTGATCTATTGTCGAAGCACATTATTGGTTTCTACAGAATAATAACGCGTACCTATTCAAAGAAAGAAAGAAAGTGCAGCAATGAGTCACCTTATAATTAGACATATCAATCAATACTCAACTGTGTTCGAGATACATAAAATTAAAAGGTTTAAAATAGGAAAAGGTAAACATTCGAGATACCACATAAAATAAAAGAAGAACGACGAAAATTGGCTAATCAACCATGCCGATTAGTGTCATGTCATAGATAACCGAAACGACGATATTAGAGCTCCATAGCCGCATTGAGATTATATTGACACCTAAATAGAAGGTAACGGGGGAGGCGAAGTCAGATAGGATAAGGCACAAGTGAATTTGGTGTCACATATACTATTTATTTGACATCTCACTTAATGCGGCAGTGAAGTGCGGTTGTTAAAATACTAATAATTATTTTATAACTATACGTGTCTCATATGCAATTTAATTGACATCTGACGTTAGTGCAGCAGTGAAGTGCGGTTACCTTGTTAAAGTTTTAATGAATATTTAATCACTATACGTGGCTATAGTAAAAAAATGTGTGTTGTGTTATGTGTGCAATACTGACTAATAAACGTGGTAACCTGTGCCGTAACATGTTCTATTTTGCGAGGAGTTGATCCCAGTGGTGTCATTTCTCATACTAAAAATGGCCCTAACGCGTCTGACACTTTGCGCTACCTAATCACCCTACGAAGTGAGTGATATATAATATATAGTGACATAATAAGCAACGAGCGTTACACACGTGTGTATCTTGTCAGCAGTGAAGCTGATTCGTGAATCTTGTATAGAAGCAGAACATCTAAGTGAAAGGTAGTGAACCCTATATTCATGAGGGAAGACTCATTCAAGCCGGAGATCTGCATTATGACTATAGGGGAACATAGCCACGGACAAAAGTCGAAGGAAGAAAAGAGGCGAGAAAATATACAAATACCCAGAAACGGACACAAAATCGGAGCCCGATGGGAATCAAGAGACAGCGACCACACATTTTGCACGACTAAGCATGAAGAGGTTCATTGCCAGAACCTGGGGGTTTAAAATAAAGGGGGGGCCCAATGCAGTCACAAATCAATAATATATATTACACACCAAGTATAGTATCTATCTACCCTATGCTGACTTCACGATGCTGGTATTCGGGTCGGCTACACCTCCCGTCTCTCCAAACATCCTGGCTGCAAACCTACATTCCTATCCCTATGTACATGGCTTACCGGTTTCTCGGGCAGGAGGCCGTTGTCTGCGGCGGGGCGGTGGAAGTTGGAGCAGATGGTCAAGCAACCTTGCCTACCCCAAACAGTTTAGTGTTTGCGGCTAAGTTGGTGCGCGGTTAAGGTTCATATACCCCACTAACTTCGTGTCTCATATACTACACTAGGAGGGGCAGGCGAGCCTCCTACGATATTTTGCTCCAGCACCTCCTCCCTATCGTAGCCAGCTCCTCCGAGTCCTTGCAGCAGAACTGCTGGCTGGCTAAGTCACCTGAACTGAACTGAACTGAACTGAAGCAGATCATATGGTCTAATCTTAAATCTCGCATACATTTGCGTACAGATGAGGTAAAACAATGACTGACGTTCATTATTCTGTGATTATTATGATCGCTGACGCACTGTGCTTTGTTTACCAGTATATTGTATGAATATGGATGATACATATAGATTGTGGTGAAAATAGGTTCCAAGAGTTAGAAGGACCGCATTCTTACCGCTTACCGAGCGTTTTACCGCAAGCAAGACAGTATAAGTTTGAGCCGCGTTTACAACAATACAATACAAACATTCTTTATTACACACCTCACAAAAATTACTCAATTATAAACAGATTAACCTAGACCTTTTTAAGGCACGAGTAAATAGGCATCTTGCTGTCTTCTGGGTGAGCTCGCTTCAACATCGGCCTCATCTTTGCCCTGCTGGCTAGCATCTAGCCAGCACCTATAGTGGTTACGATTTTAGGGGTTCGCGTTATGGACGAGCTTATGGCCCGCCCAGGTTTTATGATCCAATAATTAATTACTCCTAATTGAATAAGTTAGCGTAAAGCTTAAGCCACACAGAGAGCGGGCGGGCGGTAGCGGCGCGGGCGCGGGCGGCAGCGGCGCGGGCGGCAGCGGCGCGGGCGCGGGCGGCAACTTATTCAATTAGGTTTACTGTAGGATTGCTTGCACCATATGAAACGGTCCTGAGTATCTTTTTACATTCAAACAACTGATTCGTAACATTTTCGGTAAAACAACAGAACTGAACGTGAGTAATTATTCGTAACTAAAACGTACCGAAACAAAAGATCGTCCCGGTTTCCATACACGTTCGGAAACCGCGTGTGAAACGCTCTAATTGTCCACTATTAGACGAAACAACCGAGTTGTTACATTCGGTTTTGCAACCGGCATGGAACTGCGTTGTCGAAAACAAAACACTAACGAGTCGATATTCGACATTTGATTTTGAGAGAAAATACGTGTGAGCACGGCATATGGAGCTACCACTAGCGAACAAACATTTGGGAGCTATAGTTGTCTTTAAATATGTTTGGCATGTAAAAGTGATGATTGCAGACCGATATGACATTCAAAGCTTCAAGAAATTGTACCTACTCCCATCTGAAACAACGGCAAAATACTTGTGTTGTGTTGTGACTCCTCTGGTGTTGCTGGTGTCTATGGGCGACAGTAATTAAGTAATTATACCCAGGCTTCGCAATATATATGCGGTAAGGGTACAATTAGGGAAAAATAACTACAATCTTTTTTAATCCGTGCTGAAGGTCGAAATGTCAATGCGGCATGAGAGTTGTTTATTTTCCCATGAATATATTATACTCGTACTTAACACGCATTTCCCATGAAGTTTCTTAAAAGATACTTCCTAAGTAGATGTACCGTATGTATTGTTTATAAATTGTATTATTTTATATTACACGTGGCACAAAAAGTACAACACACAAAAAACTGTATGAGAGGGTCATGACACTCTTAAAAGGGTCATTGTCAGATTTAGGTGCGCGTCTTTTTGGTGCACATGTCAAAAGTTAAGGGCTACAAAGTTTAATTTTCGATTGATCTGATAACCCGCATAATCTGTAATTCCGTGTCTATAAATCCATGTAATAAAAACGTAAATTACATGCACACAAGCCGTTAACTATTGACCACCGAATGGACAACTTTTGTTTTTCCGACTGACAATGACCCAAAAGTATCCTAGACCCATCATATTGTGTTAGTAATATTATAAGAAACTGAATTTACTTAATTAAATTAAAGCCCACATAACAACGCCTTACTAGGGTAAATTTCCCAATAGTTGACTACTTGTTACCAGTCAATCGTGCCCATTGTCACGTACGGATTGCCAGAATTGTCGTATTGCAATCTGCGCGGGAGTGGCTCGCCTAATTATGTCGATGCCTGCTGATATACTCTGGCATTTGCGGCCGTAAACTATAACACGACTAGCTGTTGTTTGCGACTTTATTTAGAGGTACATTTAGTTTTCCCTCTGAATTGGAAGGTCAGATGGCAGTTGGTTTCGTAAAACTAGTGCCTACGGCAAATCTTGGAATTAGGTGTCAAACGAATGCAACCGGGAAAATGATGAGATATTCCTTCGCAATAAGAGAAATATTGTATTACCACGTCGGGGGTTAACAAGCGAATGACCGTATGACCTTATGGATAGGCGGTTACCGTAGGCTATGGACGCCTGCAAATCCAGGAAGATGCGTTTTGTCCCTTTAACACTTTCAGACCAGAAAAAACAGCACTGTGCTGACGTACAATGCGTATCTTTTTCATTTAATAATTACTTATAAGCAACCGGAATGATTGTGTTAGCCGGTTTCGAAATGTTTAAAAATTTATACATTCCTTGAAGAACCACGTCTGTGTTCGGTCTCTCGGGAAACCACGGCAAAGAGCTCATTCTACAATAGGAGCTCTATAGTGGGAGAAAATGGCATAAAACTTATAAATGTAAATTGCGTCAGGTTCTATTTAGTCGATTGGCTTTTATGCTAACATAAACATACAGTGAGATATAATCTGCATGATGAATGTAATAGAAATACCAATCCTACACCTTAAACATACAGACATGTTTATTTACCTACTTAATAGTGTAAGGTTTGTAACAATAGATTATCAACAATCTTTAGCCAGTGTTTTTAGGTCTGAATTGCAATGGCAGGCTTATTTAGCACGATATAATTACGCAGACCTGGCATTTAGGACTGGTAACACGAGAAGATGTATTTAACATGGGCTTTAGGTTTGTTTTTGACATTTATTCCGTATTGTATTGTACAAATGTCGAAAAGCGTTGTGCAGTTGGTATGATTACTTTGAGTTTGACATAAGTACTTTATTTCGCAGACAGAAGTTTCATTTCATAGAAAAATTGAAAGTAGAATATATAGAATTGAATAAGAGCATGTCAGTGTTTAATATATTTAAATTAATTGCAGTCATAGACATATTAATATTTTTGTCAACATAACAGGGCAGACACAGTGCCGGCCCTAGCCGTAGATCTAGTCGATCGTAGATAGTGCGAGATGGTCTTCGGGCGCCCTTTGGTTTGAAGTTTTTCGACATTGCCAGTTTGGCGCCCCTTGATATCCCGCGCTTGGCGCCCATTGGCGCGGCCGCCCCATCCGCCCCATCCGCCCCATCCGCCCCACCTTTGGGCCGGCCCTGGGCAGACATGACAATTTTTATACAAATATCTTTAAAAAAATTACTGTAGAGGCAAGGCCTTCTCCATACAAACTCTGTGCAAGTTTTATTCGTCGGTTTTGGCACTCCCGCATATATATATTTTTTTGGTTGTTAATATTGACGAAGAATGTCAAGCAAACTTGCACAAAGTTTGTATGGCGAGTGCTTGCCTCTACAGGCGCCTTAACATATTAACTTCATCAATCATGCAGATTTATTTATTAAGTCATGTTAAATAGGGGCTTGAATATACACATATCAAAACCGCTAGGTGAATACAATACGGTCTTCCAGGCTGAATGCATGGGGGTCATTGAGGCATGCAATGCCGTAAAGAGGCGACAAATCAAAGACACAAACCTACGAATACTCTCTGACAGCAAATCAGTGCTTCAGGCTCTGAGCAGCGACAACTTCACGTCAGGCCTAATATACGAATGTCACCAAACACTCGCAGAGGTATGCGGAGACAAGAACAAGGTAACTTTACAATGGGTAAAGGGACACAGCGGCTCGAGAGGAAACGATGCAGCGGATGAACTAGCCAGGAAAGGCTCAGAAACACCGGCATACGGACCGGAGCCAATAGTGCCCCTGCCACAAAAATACATACAGAATGAACTAAATCGATACATAAAACACCTGCATCAAAGACATTGGGAAGAACTAGATACATGCAGGCAGACAAAAGAAATAATATTAAAACAAAATCCCAAACTTACAACCACACTACTGAGAACACACAGAAACCAACTACGTAAAGTAGTAGGCATAATAACAGGACACAATACACTAAACAAACACCTCTACAACTTGGGAATCACTGACAGTCCCTTGTGCAGAGCATGCATGGAGGCAGAAGAGACTGCTAGACACATTCTACTAGACTGTAAGCAGGTAGAAGTATACAGGAAGAAACACCTAGGAAATCCGAACACACTGCAGGAAGTAGTAAACAATATAAAGACACTAATAGGTTTCATACAGGAACTAGGGTGGTTAGAGTAGCGCTACCCCTTTTTCACGCAAAATAGGCACGTTGGATGTCGACTTGCGGAAAATGCCCAGTATAACTAACTAACTAACTAAATAGGGGCTTGCGCAGCATAATGTTGCAGCAGTTCACTACAACGCTGCAATTGTTGTTTTTATTTACTTCATTATGTTTAATGAATACATTAATTGGCGACGAGTGCTACGCGCTCGTAGCCGATAATACGTTTTTCCGCATTGTAGCGAAAACTGTCTACGAACGGAGATCGCGACTATCGGGTCCTCGGCGCTGAATGTGTTCAGTTATACGTATATTTACTCTTATGTTTGCTGCATGTTCTCTGTACTCGGAGCAAAAATGTATTAACCTTTGGTGGAAACTGTTTTGGCTTATGTGTGAACTACATTTTTAATTCGATACGTTTGTGTTATACAATGCTGTTTGTTTCCCATTTCAAAAAAAAAAAAAAAAATGTAAAGGAAGTTAGGTTAAGTTAAGCTAAAGCGGTCATCAAATTGCCAATATTGCTCAAATTTAAAACCATCTTGTTAAAACCAGACGCCAGCTTATAAATCCACACCGCTGTGCATTGAAAGGACTTACAGCCATTATTCGTACAATCCAACACCGATTTATACCGCTATCCGACTTACATTATCAGTTAGGACCTAATAGGTTAATTGGGACCCCATTAATTGTATCCCAGCACTGCATTTTTAAACAGGCTTAAGTTCTAATATGTGTGTTTAACTTAGGCCGTTTTTAGAATGATGGAAAGTGACAATGGGATAAATTTGAAGGAGCTTAAGTGGTATTGAAGTATGACGATAGTTGTGATCTTTTTAAAGTGTGTTATAGGGTAGGTGCTAAGAGGCGAGTCGACACGACGTTTGATAGGCATCGTTCGTTCGAGTGTCATGTATAGGCGCGTTTACCTTGTATCGGCGTAAAGCATTGTCTGAATGATTTATTAATTAATTGTGGTTTGCTGTTTAAAGTTCTAGATAATCGTTATTGTTTAAATATAGTGTATGTTACTGATACTCTGTCAGCAACTGTTAAGCAAAGTCTAATGAACACTCTGTTGGTATAAAGTGTGAAGAGGAATATGACTAATGATATCTCCATTTTCTTTGGTCGGTCTGCGTCCTTATTTCATCTTTATGCATTTAAAACTTTAAAATAGCATAAATAGCATACATACATACATAAACTCACGCCTGTATTCCCAGGGGTAGGCAGAGCACATGAAATTTAATTCCAGTGCCACTTTTAGCAATTGTAGGTTTAAAGATGGAGAAAATGTGATATTGCAGTGCTAGGTTGCTAACCCATCGTCCACAAACACTATTCAACCCGTTCCAATCAGCATTCCTAAATACTTAGAAGTTTTTTATAAGTTTAGTTTATTTCTAACCCACCCATCGTTGCGGCGTGACACGAAAATATATTTGTTAATGTTTAGAATTCTATATGGGTATGTCATTTTCAAATCTCCTGACATTTTTTAAGAATAACTACTTCTATCTATACCTCCGTCGGGACAGGGATTGACTACTTCGCGTACCCTCGGCCGTCTGTAACAGGCCTTCCCGACCTATGTTTATAAAGATGGTATGTACTCCACAAACTAATTAATGTTTAATGTTTTTGTTACAGAGATGGCAGCGGAGGTGGTTCGTTTTGTACGATGACGGCGAGCTGACCTACTCGCTTGACGAACACGTAAGTCAATTCTTCATTATTTAACTACACTTATGAACAATAAAAACTGATAACGGAAAACTAATGCTTACGCAAAACTTGGGATTATGTAGCGGACCCGAGACATCCTTCAGGATGCGACTGTACTGTGATCACGAATAGGAGGATGACAGACTGTACCTAACTACCTAAACAGTTTTTTATTATAGTGCGCGCCATCCACGACGACGCGCCCCTCCACAGCGAATTCATCTCATACTAATCTGTGCGCAGTAATACGGCTGGCTGTGGAGGGGCGCGCCTTCGTAACTTCAGTGTTATTTTGTACATCATCAAGCTACACCTTAGAAGGAACAAGTTAGCTCATAGGTATAAAATGTTCCTTGAATTATAAATGGCAGTAAAATCTAAAATTCCGAATAAATAAAGTCAAAAATACACTCGCTTGGAAATTTAATCATTGATGACACTCGAACATTTCACCAGCTAATACCCTGGTACATATAGTCCAGACTTCAAAGCTGACTCAGTCCCATAGATATCTCAGTCCGCACCTATTAGGGCTTACAAATTCAGCCGTCTTCCTTACGCGGCGTAGAGTCTATGCTCGGTAATTGACTCGTTAGCGGCCGAGTGTCCACTAACAGGCGCATTCACCCTAATAAATGGCTTCGGATTGTGGATACACACGTTGAAAGTTGTTATTAGAAATGATATAAAACTTTAATAAATTTCTATCATTTCATCTAATGACGTGAAGTGTTTGGAAAAAATATAAGTGTAACTTTTCAAATTAAATTGAGTATTTTCTCTATATAATTTATAGTAGCGTATTCAAAAGTGAGTTATTAATGTTATTATAGAGTATAGTTAATTGATTTAGTTGTCTGGTGAAAATCTGAGGGAGACCTCCGACACGCGGGCAGTTTATTATCTGGTTCTGTATTGTGGATATCATTGACTTGCCCAACAACTTCCAAATTGAGCCAATGCAGACTAATTTTTAATTAAACAGGTCACTTCCAAGGAAACCATACGATTTCCTGAAAAACAGCAAAAACTGACTTTATAGTAGTAAATGTTGTAATTAGGTGGTTTTTTTATTGTTATTTTATTGTAGGTACACAAAATACAAGTAAAAAATATAGAGAAAATAGGTTATTTTGGTCCAATAGCTGGAATTATTATTTACTATTGTAATAGTGGCTCTGCGAGTAATATTTTTTTGTTACCGACCTCCATTATAAAATTTTGATGATGAGGATGTTAATTATGAAACAGAATCCTTCCTTCCTATTCGTAATTCTTCAAAATGTATTATTTAGTTTTTTTTAATGGCGGTTCCGTGTATGCAGAAGATAACCCGTCTTTAACATATTTTTTACGTTGACTGTTCCAAAGAACGTAGCACCGATAGTATCAAATATCGACCACTTTTCCTGGCACTATAAATATTCATAACAATTGACATCATAAGGACTTGTACATGAATTTTAATACTGGCCGTATATAGGTAGGTGTCGTTCGCGCAAAAACCAGACACGCTGCGCTGCGTTGACCCGCGCGCGCGCAGTCTAGCATGATCCAAAAGGTTCAATAAAATATGTGGAGTATTTTCAAGCACTTAAGAATAACGGCTGACACTCACTTGGAAAAGTCACTATTTGCGACTGCAATTGGAGTCCTTCATCAGGTTTATTTTATTTATTTTATTTATTTAGGATCACCAACAGACAATACATCATACAAAGACAATTATTATCTTAAGTAACATGCATGGCTGATGTTCATCTAATTATAGGTGACCACAGCTTTTTCTAGTATCTTAGAACGTACAACAACAAAGTTTTACACAAAGCAATAGCGAAAAAAAACTATACCTACCGGGAGCCAAAATTTAAGAAAGGAACCAAAAAACCATACAAATTTTACAAATTATAGAAAAAAAGAAAGGTCCCGCACACTAAATAAAATGTAAATCTAAAATGCAAGTAAAATGTAAATGCAAATGTAAAATGTAGTTAAATGTAGATGTAAATGTAAAAAGTAAAAAGAACATGCAAACAATAAAATATCACATTATTAAGGAACTGTTGAAAAAATGCACAATCATTCTTGATTGACCTTTTCACGATCTCGCGTAGTCTTGGAAGCTGAAATGCTCCAACATTTTTCTTCTAAATTTTACAAGACTGTCACGAAACAAGTCAGCTTCCAAGGACTTCGGGAGATGGTTATATAAGAAAAACATTCTTGAAAGCGGAGAGTTACACCCCAGGTTAGTTTTTCTTAAGCGATCTTTGAACAGCCTGTAGACGCCAGGGCGCGGCAATCTTATGGGCACGTTAATATTAACCTTAGCAAGAAGCTCCGGGCAATCCACTTCCTTACAATTAATAAGTTTGAAAAGAAACATTATATCAAGGATTTTCCTCCTACTACTCAGAGATGTGAATCGGAAGAACTTCAGTCGTCTTTGGTATGATCGTAGTTTAAGTCCATTGCGAGATATAAAGCCTAAGTGGGTCAAGAAACGCCGCTGTATTTTTTCTATTCGATTTTTATGCACTTCATAAAAAGGTGACCATACTTGAGAGCAGTACTCTAGATTGCTCCTTACTAAAGCATAATACAGTAAAATTCTAGTTCGAAGTCTCTTAAACTGTTTCGTGTTTCTTATTAAAAATCCCAACATCCTAGACGATTTTTTTATTATGCTGTCAAGATGGGCATTGAAATTAAGCTTAGAATCCATTATGACACCTAGATCTCTAATGGTGTTCACTTTTTGTGTTTGTTGAGGTTGAGTGGTGTTATAGCGGCGATAAGCATCACATGTCGCAAATAGTGACTTTTCCATGTGAGTGTCAACCGGTATTCTCTTATTACTTAAGTGAAATTATGTCTCACGTTAGTGTAAATTTATGTATTTTCAAGCAACCTCGTCCTCCTAGCATTTTACCCCTTGTGTCCTAATTAGCCCAGGTCCGCTTTAACACCTAATCCCGAGGTTTGGCTTAATAGGCACTAGATTTAGGAAAACGACTGTCGTTTGAGCTTCCATACCATAAATATAGTTTTTGGGAAAAAAATCCTCAATTTGGACTGGAAGTGATAGTTCTTTGTGAAACGATATTTCTAATATAAAATCCAAAAACTACATGTAAAATATGTTTTTAAGCTGCCATAGTCATACACCAGATAAGTAGTACTTACCTACAGGAGAAAAAGAGCATTTCTCAGGCCGTTTCAACTGCCGTAACCATCGGTGGTCATTTAAGGTGCCCTTTTTCTATGGTTCATTTTGTAAAGCCTGATACCCCTCCCTGCCTGCTATGGTACAGCCTGATATGGTCTTCCGCTCTGCAGTGATGTCTTCAATAATGCGACCACTGAAATCACAGCGGTTGAAACGCTCTTGAGAAATGAAATATGTCTCAAATCACACATAAAGCATCAGCCTAAACAGATGAACATGCTAGAGTCTCCGCGAACAGGAAGAGTTCAGTTATTCGTACAAGAAAAACTAGACAGCACCAACACAATTCAAAGTCTTCGAAGACCCTGTAGAAGGCATTACATGACCATAATAAGAGTTGGAACGATACACACTTGCTGTTCCCTACTTTCCGGTGTTGCATTCATTTGAGTGCTACAAATGTAGCATTACCAAGTAAAAGTATATCTGTCGATGTCAATAACCACGATTTTTACATAGTATTTATGTAATAGTAACTCTATTTACAAAACGAAGCATTATGATGAACCTGGGCGAATACCGCCATCTTCATTGTACATACATCGTAAGTATTATAAATTGGAACAAAATGACAGAAGCCGACATAGAAAGTGCTAACGATATAACCCAGTATCTACTATTCAGGACCTGATAGTTTACGACGTGTAGATAATCGAGTATTGTATTGAATTGTACCATTGTACTGTCTGCAACGGGGCCACACATTAACGCATTTTTAACGCCGGAATGTCCTATCTAACTACGTTTATTATAGAGAGATACGCCTTTGTGTTAGTAAGTGTCACTCCTGTAAATAAAAGGGTGTAATTTAATAAGAATACCTCGGCCTTTAAGGTCTTTGTGAGCGGAGAAATCTTAATATATAAGGCGTTTTCATACTTACCTCGTTATCGGAATATTAGAAATCATCGAGGCGGTATAGTGTGGTCATAGTTATTAGATTATTATTTGAAATTGCAGATGTTTTTGATGTATTTCGATACGAGTACTATTGATCCAGTAACTTTATACATTCAGAGCGTGCGTCAAATCCGGTAGTTCTTATTTTTTGCAGACTTGTTTATGATGTTGGCCCAATGAATATACCAAGTTTATGACCTCGAGCGCCAAAAGCAACTATCTCAAAAATTAAAAAAAATATATATTTCAACTATTAGGTGCTAGTTCCTGATAGTAACTTTATGTTCTTAAAGTAGACTAATTTTGCTATTATATGAGACTAGAATTGTCTCTGTAGACTCAATAGTTTCCGAGATAAATCCATTCAAAGTTTGAGAATGTTGAAAAAATTATAAACAAGAAATTATGCAACAGGCCTTCATACGCTCGCTCCACGCCCGCCTGTGATCGGCGACGATACCACTAATTCATAGATATCTTCGCTTTAAATTTTATTACTATCACAAATTCAACGTTCAAAAGCAGATACGATAGATACGATAGTAAATACCATTACGCAACACCACGTGACAAATGACACATGATGTGTGTGAACTTACTACACATTACAAAACGTGTTTTACTGACAGAACATTAGTAAAATCTGAAGATTTTGTGAGAATATTCATCCATGTTGCGTATTTATAATTTTGTGACATGTTTATGGCGCTTTGATTGTGTTTGTGTAACATTGGTGTATTGAATTTGTAAATGTAAATTTGGTTTCACATAAACATTGATTTTATTGATATTGATACTGACGAAAAATAAATCAGAAACCTGCCGAAAACCGAAGCTGCGGGTAATAATACGAAGACGTAATCTAAGTTCGTTAACTATGAACGATTATTCGTATGAAAACTACGCATTAGCAGGCACTATATGAATTAATTAGGTAAGTACGGTGGAAATACAAATTAAATGGGACAGCGGACATTACGGGTGAAATGTGGTCGCAATCAAGGGCCAACACTGAGTTATCGATGCGGTGGGGACTCATAACACCTACAGGCTAGTGCTGTTCTTAGACTGCCCATTAATGAAATCAATCAGACTTACTACGAATAACTTGTTCTCCTATGTGAGTGACCAGTTATAAGAAAAGCGTCGCCATTTGATTTGTGGGATTTAAGTAAGATTTTAGCTTCAACGCAGCCGATAAACCAATGTTGTGGAAAAGTCTTACCAAACTATTTATTGTCCTTGTTGTCCTGGGTTACCCCAGAGATGCAAAGTCTTTCTTGTTGTTAGGTGGACTGAGGTGAGATTCTATATATGACACATGATGTGTGTGAACTACATAGGTCTCGGTCTCTCTATATACTACATAGGTCTCGGATCGGCCTGAGCTCATTAGCTCAAATTGTATTGAGTATACTACAATACGTAATTTGTCCATAACACATCGGTGGCAAACTAGCTGACAGCCTACTTGATGATAAGTGGACACCGTCGCCTATGGACGCTTGCAACACCATAAGCGTCAATCGCGCGTTGCCGACCCGTAGGAAATATTTTCCCGCCTTCATTTATAATGCTTTCTTTTGTAGATAATGATTTCATCGAGGTTTATTGTATATTATTTGTTTATAATGTAATGTTTACCTCTCAGATTCTATATGTTTCAGATGTGGATTTGTGGACCTGTGTCGACTAGCCCGTTTTTAGGGTTCCGTAGTAAACAAGGAACCCTTATAGTTTCGCCATGTCCGTCCGTCCGTCCGTCCGTCTGTCCCCCGTTTTTCTCAGTAACCGTTAGTACTAGAAAGCTGTAATTTGGCATGAGTATACATATCGATGACGCCGACAAAACGGTAGAATAAAATCTTAAAAAAAAATATTTTTACATGTAGGGGTAAAGTGGTGGTGCAATTTTTTTTTCTTCCAAACCCCATCGTGTTGGATAGCTCTTTCAAAAATATTATAAAGTTAATTAGTTAACGAGTAATAGTCGAACTTCAGAAATGTACTTTGCAAAAGCAAACTTTCGTACAATTTCCATTGATACCATAGATAATGTTGTTAATTCTGTCAAAAACATAGTAAATATAAGTTTGCGAACTTTTTAGTCCACATAATGTAACGGGTAGACGACTACGGAACCCTACCTTGCGCGTGGCCCGACACGCACTTGGCCGGTTTTTTCAAAGACTAGACAAATGTAACCGAATTTTGTAGATAATTTGTTCACAATCTATTAAAATCAAAACGGTTTAATAACAGCCCCATCCCTAAAGCCTACCGCGACCGTCGAAGACGCAGGCGCATGCATATGTAAACCCAGGTTATAAATTAATGTGAGAGCTAATGAGAAACCAAAACTATCCCAACCTCGCATCTCTCACCAACATCACTTGAAAACCAACCGTATTGCCCAGGGAATACAGTTGAAAGTTAAAAACCAGGAAGACTAGATGCGAGTTCAGCAAAGTTACTGTCAGTAGGAGCCTAGGACAGGACCGGTGTGGGTGCCTTCGCCAGGTTATGATTAATGGCTCGTGATGTCGACTAATAAGTTGAGGTTGTGTTTAATGGCGAACTGGCTGCTAGGTGAAGTGGAAATCATGAAAGCGGCTAAGTAGGCGGCATAATCAGAGGAGCTACTAAGTATAGCATTAGGAAGTAAATTTGTATCTCAGATTAATCAGACTCGACATCATATAGTATTGCCTGTAGGAGGCCCAGTGCGTGTAGGATCACGCACAATGAAGGGTTCCACATTTAAAACTCCTATCCAATACATGGCACTTACGTCATTTTCTTCGGGCAAGGCTGTTGTTCAGCGATAACTCAAAAAACCGTTAGAACGATCTTATTCAAACCAAAAATCGTTGAAAGTATTTAGTAATGTACACATTTTTTTTAAATTTTAACGTTCATAGTTTGGAAATTCGAGGGGGATCTACTTTTTACGATTTTGCCAGCTGATATCTCACTAGCGGTTGATTTCAATGGAAAACTTTTTTAGAAAGCTCTAAGATATCATTTTTAAAGTCCTATACATAAATACCCAACACGTCTGCGTACTTACATTTTTTTCCATCCCCTGGTTAAGAGTATTATGTAGTGTATGGAGTGCCGCTCCTAATTTAATATTTTTTATATCAGTTTTATGTAGCATATACGACATTCCACTAGTTAAACTTCATTATTATAGAGCTTATAGTCTCCGAGTAAATCGGTTGTGACATACAGACATGACGAAAATATAAGGATTCCCTTTTCGCCATTTTGCATACGGAAAGAGAAAATAGTTCGGTACCTATTGAAAGTAATAGGAAAAAAATACTCTACACCGTGGGCGTTAACAACCCGAAAGACTTTAACCACATATTTTTAACGACACTACGAGTAAATAATGTTATATGAACATGGATCCAATTATGCGTATTAATTAAACTACTATTTCAGTACAAAATAAATCAAATTAATTGACCGCTTCTTTGTGAACGAATCTTTACGTTGAAAAACAGAGAGCGAACACGAAACTTCACGAATCACTCCGATATTCTACGATGCACGGCCAATGCAAATGTGTTCATGACAAGAAGTGTCAAGTTACAGGTCTAGCATGGTTGCGTTGAAATTATTTCAATTTATTGACGCCACAATGTCCAATATCCAAACCTCGTTACTACGACAGTGTTAGTTTTTAAAACTTTGCGTGGACTTATCTTTTCCTGAACCAAAACCATAAACCATGATTATACCCAAAAGAAAGCATACCTTATTGTTTCATTTCATACTATAGCTGAGAAACGATGATTACTTTGTTATAAAACCGATCATGCTAATCAGTCCTTAATTTAAACTTTTGTTGTGGATTTAAACCAAATACCGAGTAAAATAAAGGTCGCGGGAGTCCGCTGGATGCGGGTGGCGCAAGACCGGTCATTGTGGCACTCTTTGAGGGAGGCCTATGTCCAGCAGTGGACGTCTTTCGGCTGATATGATGATGATGATGATGATGATGACCGAGTAAAATAAAACAACCATGCTAAGCAATATTATTTAATGAATTAAGTTTTCAAAGTGTGTACCGTCGTTTTCAGCACAAAGATTTATTCTTAAACGGATTTCATTGTTCAAGTTTACAAAACTGTTTTTTATTTCTTCTGAAGCTGTTCGAATCCGTATCAACAATTCTTCTCGCGTGTTTACTGGTGTCGAGTAGACCTTATCTTTCAATGTCCCCCATAAGAAAAAGTCCAATGGGGTTAGGTCGGGTGACCGGGCGGGCCAGGCTATAACATTGCTTCCACGGCCAATCCATCTGTCAGGATATTGTTCATCTAACCAATTACGAACTGCTAGACTGAAGTGGGCCGGGCAACCGTCGTGCTGAAACCACATAGTTCTTCGGGTCTCCAAATCGAGGTCTTCTAGCAAACCATTTAATTCATTATTTAAGAAAAATAAATAATTCTCTGAATTTAGTCTATTTGGAAATACGACGGGGCCTATTAATTTATTCCCAATAATGCCAGCCCATAAGTTTACAGAAAATTTATGTTGGTATGAATTTTCTCTTTTTGCATGGGGATTTTCTTCTAGCCACATATGTTGGTTATGGGAATTAAATACTCCCTCTCTCGTAAACAACGACTCATCTGACCATAATATTTTGTTAAGAAAACCGGGGTCTCCTACCAATTTCTGGTTCATTCTTTGGCAAAAGGCAACTCTGGCTAGCCCATCATTATTTATTAATCCCTGTACCTTCCTGTAATGAAAAGGATGCAGACCGTACCTTTTCCAAAGGTGTAATACCAATCTGTGATTTACATTTACTATTCGTGCGACTTCTCTTGATGACAACGTTGGATCTTCTGTTATCAGATTCATAATTTGATTTTCTATTCGTAAATCTAGATTTATCGCCCTTTCCCTGCGAATTTTTCCAAGCCCTACTTCACGAAACTGTCTATGGACATCCGCGAAAGTGGAATGGTGCGGTATACGACGAGCCGGGAATCTTCTTCGGTATTCGGCGACAGCCTGGAGCGAGTTGCCATTGCAAAACCCGTAAATAAAGTGGATATCCGCTAAATGAGCGGGAGGATAATGCGGCATGGCTGATATTATTTATCACAGTTAGCTAAATTTGCACGTGATTTTATTAATATTTTATCTTATGATTTTATCTTGCATGACAATCAGTAGTAATTTGAAATATGACATTTTAGTGACATCAGTTTCAAATTGAAACTATCCGCCAGTTATCAGGGAAGGTAGGTAGGTAAATAGTTTGCACTCGCGCTTGAGAACAGAACAAAACTAAAGTGTCTTAGCAATAGGATAGGAAAGCCACTTGTGACAAAGAAAAGATAAAGATATCGTAATTATTCTACTTAAAATACTACGCTGCTGTCTTTCCGCTGTAAATCTCATCCTTGTCACGATGAAAATACTCTCGGTATAGTGAAACCTTTTTGTAGATACCAAACTTAATTAATAGAAACTGGCTAAACACTATCTGCGTAGTTAGCAGGTGGTAGATAACTGATTACGTCACACCTTTAGGGTGTGTTAGACTTGAGATTTTTCAACTTGTGATTTGTTTTAAATAATTAATATCTCTAAAATTATGGGTTTTTGGACTATATGTTATACCACATTATAAACTCTAATTAGGCTCTAGAATCGTTGGTTTAAGTCTTTCGGGTTGTTAACGCCCACGGTGTATATTGGTGCGTATGAATGACATTTGCAGTATGACGGCCAACTACGGAACCATACACGGCGCGACTGGCCGGTTTTCACTCTGCGAAACTTAAAACCAAAATTTTAACTGAATTATACATTATTTGAACAAATAAAGAAGTAAACAGACATAACACGATAATTTGAACGCAGCCGATTTCGAAAACGAATCCGTTTAAAATTCGAACGGAAATGCATTTGTTTAAATAAGCCGTTAAATGCAATAACGATTTGAAATATGCAGATTGGCTGAGATTGGGACAGGCAAATTGCTTGTCTGGTCTTGGCTGTAGTGTGTTGGAGCCAGTAAAATATTGGTGGAATAACATTTTACAAGTTTCCTGCTGGTAACGAGATGTATAAGTCGAATATTATTTTCTCTTATTTATAATATCTTTAAACAATGTCATTTTTATATCATAAATGCATATTTTTTTGTGTTTATTAGAGGTATGTAGCTGTAATTACGTGGGCGTTGCCGACCCTTCATAAAATTTGAGGATACTCGTACCTAATATATCTTTAACATAGTTAAAATCCTGACCTGACTTAAGCGACTCCACGCTGTCTAGGCATGACCTAAGTATACAGTATACAACTGAATACCTACTCGTACATATATAATTTATGATAGTACTTCAGGGTAGTCTCACAGTGAGTCAATACCGAAGCCCCTTTATTGGCTTAGGATGACATACAAGTTCACATCGTCGCTGACCTGTACTATCAAGCCAGTTGAATAACCATATAGTGCGCGCCATCCACGACGACGCGCCCCTCCACAGCGAATCTCTTACTAATCTGTGCGCAGTTGTACGGCTTGGGCTTTGGAGGGGCGCGCCTTCGTGGGTGGCGCGCACTATAATATCCCTTTTCTCGTTGCGATAAGGTCCAAGTATAGTCAATCAACTGCGTCGTCGATATAGTATTGTACACGCGGCCCGACATTTGCATGTGATCCATGGTTATGTATCAAATTGTACCTACGTTTTTTATACAACGGTGGCAAACAAGCTTACGGTCCACTCCAATTCTCGCAACTCCAAAACAGTACAGTCACGTGCGCGTTCCAGACCCTTTACTAACAACATATGGATTGTAAGTCCGAATTAAAGATTAAACTAAATTAAATTAAATTTTATAAAATTTGAAGATTCTCTGTGTTGGGTGACAGCAGAAGGGACAAATTTAGGTCCCTCGCTCTCAACACAGTGCATCCTCGGGAGCTCAGGCAACCTTGATCACCTCCAGGAACAAGTATACCTTTATCGTCATGTAGTATATGGATACAACACGACGATATAGGATAGGGATATATCAACCACCATATTGTGCAGCAGCTACTATGTGGCTAGTTCGATTTGTGAGAGTTGTCTCCTAGTAATATTTTATTATAGTATTGCGAATCCGTTTTGGAACGATACCCCTGAAGCCGGCAGTAAATCGACGCGCGCGCACTAATTACTCACTTTATCTCAATTCGGCATGCAATTATGTCGCTCGTGGGCGACGCTATCTCTCTCTAATTGCCGCTCTAGTTACTGCAAGATGCATGGATTAGACATGCGCAAAATGTGTCACTAAAAAGAAAAGAGTGATATACTTCAATCCTTCACTGTGAAGTATATCACTCATTTAGTTCACTAGTTCAGTTTAGTTCACTAGTTCAGTAGCTCAACCGATTCAACAAATCATATTGATCAGTCATTCGTCGCGTCGCGTTTCTCTCATTCTAAGGCTAATTCGGGGATAATGATATCAAATTTTATATATATTTTGAATAATTTAAGTAAAAATATTCTTTTTACGAAAAATTTGTCATTATACTCTATTTCGACTAATTCGGGGATAAGGATTTCAAATTTTACATTTATTTTGAATTTTAAGATTTTTTTTTTTAAAAAACCGTCATGAGATAGATGATTGAAACGATGACACATGAACTGAAGTACTGAACTAAGTGAACTATTGAAGTATATAGATCCGAACTGAACTAGTGAATGACTGAAGGATACCAAGTGAAGTACTTCAATTGAATCATTCATTCGTGGACTACACATGTCTAGCATGGATGGATTATTGAAAAATATTGGTATTGCGTGGCAGAATATTTATTAATTAGAATTTATGAAGCTATTATTAGACCATTCGCGTTTCTATACGGCGTTATACAATAGGACTTGCTTGTGAAGTTTTTGCTTAGGTATCTTTAGAGTCGGAATTCTAAAGATACCTAAGCGCACAGCACAGTTTTTTATATTGCTAACCCATCGGCTTTTAAATGTTTGTATATAATTAACGGGATTGACATATACTTTCGATATCGAGTAGAAACGTCGTGCATACGTGGGACTAAAGTGTAAATTCCTAAAATCCTGGACATTGTCTCCTTAACGACTTACTGTATCTATTCTAAGTAAAATTTGACTGACTTACAAACTCGTCTGAATCCACCTCCACTCTAACATATGCTGTCAAAACAGCCTCAAGCACCTGGTAGGCCTGGTCCTGCCATTTATTTTGCAACATAACATAATAACATGTAATGTTAACAACGTTGCCTTTCCTTTGTACCTAACTTTAATTAGCCATCTTAAATGTATGTACTATGTAGGTAACTATACGGTTTCTACGAGTAAAATTGAGGGCTAAAGTAAGTCTAAACTCTAAAGTAAGTAGTAAGTACTATTTGTGTTAAATCTTCAAAAAACCTTTTTTTTATTTTTTTATTTATATGAATCAGGCAATACGGCCCATATTTACATATACCTTACAGACTAACATACATATCTATAAAAATATAACTAGCATAAATAAACACACTTTAGGTACAACTTACCGGCCCAAAAAAGCCCATTTTTGCCTCTTCCCCATTTACCCTTACGTAACATTGAAAAAAAAGTGGTACTTTGTCGGTAATGGCGACACACAGGGCTGACAACATGTACGCGGAAGCCGCGCAGGTGAGCGCGGCTCGGGTGCGCCGGCGCAGCGCATCGCTTGCACAACGCGGCCGCATTCCGCGCGTTGGGCAAGATCGAACGGTGCAGGACTTTTTCAACTTTACAAGTGTTGGGTAAGACCTTCCTGACTGGAGTGACTGGACGGTGTGGAGTGTCTGATGTCAGGTTGATGTTAGATGTCAGTGTCAAATGTCGGTAGAGTCAGTACTGCTTCTTGATGAAACCCTAGGATTTTGGTCGTCGCCGCGTTGGTGCTTGGTGCCCACGTGCCCGGAGCGACGACGAGCAGAATCCACTACCGTACCGTACAAAACCAGTTGCCTACTGTCATGGAGTCGTTACCGAACAACGTCACTGAACAAGTATTGATTGGCGAAATCATCATAAATTTGATGGAAAATTGCAATTATTATTGAAATTTTGCATGCTATTGTAATGGTGAATTGTGCAGTTCTATATTTAATATATTTTGTCATCTCTTGTGTACCATAATTCTTGCAAATAAAGAACTTTGAACTTTTGGAAAGCCATTTTTAAAGAAGAAGAAGTATGAAACCCTAAACCGGGCGCCAGACATGGCTTCAAATCTTTGAAGACTTTGCAAACACATAAGTAAGTATTGACGCAACCGTTCAAACATGCTTTGCAAACATTTGAACCCTTTGATGTGTCCAAAAACTGACACCGCATGGCAAAGTGCAAATCTTAGTTCAAACTTTGAACACAGTCAAAGTCCCTTGCCACACAGTAATTGCCACACGAATTTACGTGCGGGTGGAGTCATGAAACATAACGCCGGACCTTTTGCTCGCACTCGCAAGTCACCTAGAGCGAGCGCGATGCCCGCTATAATGATTTATTACTCCGTCAGCCTAGCTACGTCGTCCTACGACGTCCGTCAGGACTATATCGTTTTTATGGCCGATATTTACCAAAACCTCACATAAAACATGATCATAAAACCTTTCATGCTCGTTGATCGGCAGGTTGTTTTTGACTGTATAATATAGTAAAATAACCGCTAAGGTTAATTTCCCTGTGCTCAGCACTGACCCAATACATGGCACTTTCAATCTTATGTCATCTATTGGGCACTAAGGTGTCGAACACTGGTACGTTTATCTTATATGTTGCTGACAAAGTTTCGTAAGAAAAACTTATAAATAAATAACAAACCATATCTGCAAATCTAACCCTTTGAAACGCCACAACAACAATAGCTTCCGCAACATAATCACAGGCTAATAACGTCAATAAATTCTATTTATCTCTCTGTCTGTGATCGCGTATCTCCTGAACTGTGGCCTGTGGGGTAACGATACTGATCGCGCTGATTCGTTGCCTGGTTTCTGCGGAAAATTGCTGAGAAAAATGTCTATGAGTTTGAGTATCGTGACTTGTACTCCACACGTAAAGTTTAGCAATCGATAAGGTTTAAAAATTACGAGTATTGTTACCTGACGACCGCTTTAGCTTAGTTGGTAGTGACCCTGCCTACGTAGCTGGAGGTCCCGGGTTCGAATCCCGGCCAGGGCATTTATTTGTGTGATGAGCACGAATATTTGTTCTTGGGTCTTGGATGTTTTCTATGTTTTTATTTAAGTATCTATTTATCTATATAAGTATGTATATCGTCGCTTAGTACCCATAGTATTTACAAGCGTTGCTTAGTTTGGGACTAGGTTGATTTGTGTAAGATTGTCCACACATATTTATTAAATAAATACATACATATTACCTTATTTAGGTCTATTATTAAGAACAAGAAGAAGAAAGAAGAGAAGAAGAAGTTTTTAGAAGTATCTCAGTTCATCTTTATATTTTTTCCCTATGTCAAATTATAATTATTTCCCACATGTTGTCTGATTTTGATATTGGTTTTATTTTTGCTCGAAAGCAATCTTCGAAATGGTCACATGAATTTGATGAAGGTCTTATTATAGGACCTAGGAGGAAACGAGGGAACTTCTATGTGATAAGCACACATATGGCTATTTCGGTTTTTTTTTTTATAGTAAACCAAATATTTGTTCGGGAAACACAAATTAGGTGAGGTAGGGTTGATGACGACCAGAGATGAATATTATAGTCAGTCAGTGACAAAAATAAATAAAACATGGATAGAGATCAGCATATGGAAATAGAGTACCTAGGAGCATAACGCTGGCATGGAGCTGGCATGACGGCCAGCGCCGATCTTCCGATGGCATGTGGAAGATGACATACGTAACAGAGTTATGTATACAACTATAATAATGCCATGACATGTGCATGAAACTGAGATACCCGCTTGACTAGTCGTGACATAAAATGGTCCTTCGAACCGGATCTGTTTTCGTAGCAAACCCACGTGTCACAAGAAATCGCGGCAATGTTTTAGCCCTTATTAGCCGGCGGCTAACTGGCAGGCAATTAGAACGGCGACAAAGCTTGCGCAAGCGCATCCTGCCAGGATCTAACGGGGACTTTTCTAATTTGCTCGTACTCCAAAGTCAACCTTGTTGCGAACGCCATCAAGTTGAAATTAGAAGGACTAGTTTAAACCGAAGGGCACTTAAAAGAATTGAACTTTGATCAGGCCTATCTAACATTTTGGCGCGGAATGGCGCTCATCTATGGTAAACTCCCGGTGTAGGTCTAAGTCATGATCTTAGAAAACAGGGTCTGACAATCGGATCGTGACACAAGTGACGTCACTTTCGACCCGCAGTGTGCAATCGGCGCGGGTCGCAGACGCACTCATCCTAAGGAAGAACTCCCGACGAGTTCGAAACATGTCGCCCGAAGTGACAAATAATACGTGAGTTTTAACCGTTTAGTAAAATAAAGTTAGAATCCCATTTGATTTATCTTGGTTGAATACAAAAATCCCGCGAATCTCAGACATATTGAAATAAGATTTACTAGGCTTTAAGGTCGAATATCGTTCCAAAAATAATCGTTGAATAAAAAACCTTACTATCAACAAATTGATAACTTCGTCGCGTTGAAACCAAGTCAAAACGTCCATAAAAGGCAATACTGACCCAGAAAAGCTATGAAATGATAATGTATATAAAAAGTATATGGGTATTTAATAGTGGCCGGTCCACCGGGCCGCGTATCAGGCCGGAACGGACACCCGTGAGACGGCTGTGCGCCGTTATTCCAGCATACAGCAGTTTATTTTGTGCATAACAACTAGCATTTGAATATACACATGAGTACAACAATAACTAACTAACTAACTGGGCTGGCACGACGACCCAAAATGGGTCTTGGCTCCCGACACAAGAGCACGCCGCTTTGCTCGGTCCGGCGCAATTTCTCGCCAGCTTGCACCGGCTCCGGCTGAGCTTTCACGCAGGTCCGCTTCCACCACATCCTTCCAGCGATACTTGAGGCGACCCACAGGACGACAACAATAACTTAAATAATATTAAAGCTACCTTAATTCTAAAACAGACCCCTACCGAGAATGCTGGCGGCATTTCCTTCATGTATGACAATGCTGATACGTGCGAGGAAGTTGCCAGCATTTTGTCCGTAAGAAAATATACAAACTTACTGCAACGTACCAAACTAATTGTAAAATGCAAGTTTGCCTATTTTCATGTTTGTTCTACTATCATTTAGCTGTGTGATTAATGACATAGTTTTGTCAATGTAGCAAAAATTGGCTTTGTGATTAATGATATATATTTTTTTCAATGTGGAAAATCTTATCTAGGTATTTATAGCTCGCCTTTATACATTAATCTAGTGTTTAAACCTGTTATTGTACAATACATACATACAGAATTTTTTGAAAGAAAAACAGTTGCAAAACTTTTTCGCATAACAATATGATTTTGGAAATTGAGAATCTCGTAATTTTTTATGTTGGCAGAAATCTGTCTCTCCTAACTCCTAAATATCAATCTAAACTATTTAAAATTACCTGATTATTAAATAAAACACTGTTAAATACTACATCAGTATTACGGATGATAAACAACCGAGTAATGTATTAAATATCGCTAAAGGAAACATTAAAACAAAATTAAGATAAGAATCGTTTAAGAAACAAGTTAAACTTGTGTAAATCACTTTCCATCCGAATTTACCAGAGGTCATTGAGTGAATTAGTGTACTTTCACAAACCTTTTGGACATTATCTCGATTAATTTAAAAAATATCGCTGGAACAGAATATAGTTGCAGTGCTTCGTGTAACTTATTCAAAACCGATCTTAAAATTAACGTCTTTCAAATGTTTTAATGCTAACATCAGACGTAATCATATACAGAAACTTACACATTAAACCATGCCTGATAGTGGAGGGGCGATCATTTTATGAATTTTTACAACAGGTATTGACAGCTCAGTTGACTATTTCTCAGGATGGCTCCATTGGCTTCTGTGCATAAGTAAACGAATTATGTATTTTTTAAATAACAGATCCTATGGTTCCGCCATTTGTAATAAAAATTCAAAAATCTAATCAATATGAAAAAAACCCTATGTAATTATAGAACCTGCTCACAAAATTTTACGATAATCGGTTGAGAAATGCGACCTATACGGAAGCTAGCAGTAAGATTGTTTAACAAGATGCCTACTGAGTTCAAAATAATTAGAAGCTCCACCGTATTTAAGAATAAACTAAAAACGTATTTATTAGAAAAATGCTGTTAGGACATTCATGATTTTTAATTTAGGTGAAATTTATGAATTATTTATTTTTAATAAAATTCCTATTGTTATTTTTAATGTTATTGTTTTGTTTGATTTTTTTAATTCTGATTTTTTTGTGTTTTTAATATTGTAATAATTGACTTGTAAATTTTAGATTGAATTATTTATTGACATTTTTATTTTTAATGTATAATTATCAGATAATTTTAAGACATAGATTATATTTACTGTAATGACATTCAAACACGATGAAAATTGTTAATGAATTAAATAAACTGAAACTGAACTGAAACTGCTTATTGCCCAAGCTTTTGCAGATTGCTGGCATCGCTCGCTCAATTACTTAGTAGGTACTTACTTGAGCTAAAACGCAAGCATCTGTATATGAAATAATATGTCAATTGCAAACGCCTTAACACTAATCTAAATTGCGTTTAGCACTTGCAGCACCGCCACGCAAATGACGGCGATTTCTAGTGGACATGTAATGTTAGGTTTACTTTCCGTGTTTACTACCTGCGGTAATGAGGGGACAGATGTAGTATATTTCAACGAAGAAATAAGACGTTCTGCCAAGGGTACATGGATGGGTGACCGCTTTGAGTGGCTAATAACTGAGCGCTCCCGTGCTTTGGAAGGCCCGTTAAGCCGTTGATCCCGGTTGCTGTCTATGGCAGCAGTCGTTAAGCCAAGTTGGAGGCCTTCGGGCGGCTTGAAAACTTCTAATAGTCAAGTTGCCCACTCACTTGACAAAGGGGGGTCGAAGTTGCACCACGTCCGTAGGGAAAGTACGCACCGCTACCCTACACGTGACCCCTGGGTGGTTCTAAAAGTGCAAGAAAAACTGGCAACCGTACTGTCTTCTCGAAGATCTCACGGTTCGAAAATAAATGCCATACGATAAATAAATAATTGATACATTTTAATATCCAGCTAACAATTGTTTTTTCTTTTGCAGGTAAGTGACTTTCTTCGATCCCCGATCAACTTTGAAGAATAAGTAGGTACAAGTAAAGTCTATATAACTTTACTCGTAGTACGGAAGTAAGATTTTAATTATTATTAACAGGATATTGATTAATCTCATGAACATACTAAACTAGTGCTCGGAACGTTCGATGAACAATCATCTTCCTAGCGTTATCCCAGTACAGTTGCATCCTGAAGGATGCCTGGGGTCCGCTACCTAATCCCAAGATTTGGCGTAGGCACTAGTTTTTACGAAAGCGACTGCCATCTGACCTTTCAACCCCGAGGGGAAACTAGACCTTATTGGGATTAGGCTGTGTCAAGTGAGTGGGCAACTTGACCGTTAGAAGTTCTCAAGCCGCCCGAAGGCCTCCAACTTGGCTTAACGACTGCTGCCATAGACAGCAACCGGGATCAACGGCTTAACGTGCCTTCCAAAGCACGGGAGCGCTCAGTTAGTAACCACTCAAAGCGGTCACCCATCCAAGTCCTGACCACTGCCCACGTTGCTTAACCTTAGATACCGCAAGCGGTACGCAGGCGCCGCTGGGCCACGAGCGCTCCGATGAACAATATACAAAAAAAAAAATACTCGTGGTGGTAAATAAACCCGATATAAAATTTATGTAATGCTGTTTTCCACTCCATGACTCCTGTTCCATCGCTCATTTGCACCGAAATTTCTGAGCCCTATTCGTTACTTATGGTTAGCCATTGCTAGGAAAATTAGGAAATTACCAGTAACAGTCAACGTTACCGGAAAATTTCGTCTATAATTTCAGCAACTTTGAAAATGACAGTCCAATTTTGTTGCCGCTACATTTTTGAACTCTGTCAGTCATTTCGCCAACGAATTCGAGAAGAATTTCAAGATTTACCCGATGCATAAACGATGCTTTACATTATTTTACTATTAAAACCAAGAAAAATCAATTTGCCATTTATTTTATTGTGTCGGTAAACACAGGGAATATTCTCGGGCAATATTGCTACTTGCCATATTCCAGGGAATGAGAATATTGGCACATCCTTATTCATAACATAGACTTAGCTAAACTAATGTCACTTGCATTACTGAAGGAAGCACAAACTCAAACATTATCATTACGGGCGGAGGTAGGTATGTCATAATGCCATGTTTTTTCCCGTGAAGATTAACCCAGAACGGGGCATTTACATACGAAACAGGCTGCATACATGTCGCGAGTTGCCGCTAGCTCTAATGATTGTAGGAGTGTGGTCCAAGTTACAAGTGGCAGAACGTTTTGTAATTTCTAAGTTACTGCTCAAGGTCCCTACAAGGCATATAAGGTCAACTTTTCCCGTTTTGGAATATCTACGCTTCTACAGTTACTGTTCATTATTGGTCAATGTACAAGTATAAGAAGCTTTCGCTCTTGGTTAGAAGGTCAGATGGCAGTCATTTTGCAAAACTAGTGCCTACGAATCTTGAGATTACATGTCACAAACTCACAACGGACGCAAGGCTTCTTAGGGCAGAACCTGGAAAAACGTTAGGAGGTTGAAGAGTCATCTCTATGTATATTTAATTTTAGATACCCTGCATAATGGTAAACTAACTAATTATTTGATATTGCTAATTTATCTATAGTCCTCTTTGACTAAGCAATCGAAAACAGAAAAGTAGTAGTAGTGAGTAGTAGTAAAAACTTCATTGCACAAATCAAGTACATGATAGACACAAAACAAATTAGGTAGACATTTCTACAAAAGCGAACTTATCCCTTTAACTCTTCTACCTAACCTCCCTAAGTATCCCGCTCCCGCTACCGCTGCCGCTTATGACTCGCGCCGCGTGCGCCTGAGCCTCAGGACCGCCTTTAGCCGTTTCCTCGACGCTTTTCAGATCCGACGTGGACGCAAATCACAATTTATTACGGCCACTGTTGCCAGCCGATTGAGACCAAATGACTATGTTAGTTGCCTACGACTACAACTGCTATATAGTGGCCCGGTATTCACGACAAGACGCTTCGGGCGAATCAGTATATTCAACCATCGATCTGCTAGACAAAAGCGTATCATTTCAAACGTACGTTAATATAGATCTGTAAATTTTTCGATGCAAAGAAGTACGGATCAACCTTATTCCACACGTTTCTACTAAATGTGGCTGGCACCTCCGAGGTGCTCATCTGATCTCGGTTGACAGTCACACTGTGGTCACACTGATCGTCGTGGGGCAGGCGTATACGTACGTCACCCCAAAACCAACACACAATCTGACTACTGCAGATTTTGTTTAAATAAACTAGGATTGCCAGTTACTGGCCATAAATATTTACCAATTTACCAGCCTTTAATAAAATACAAGACGTCGCTCTAGTAGTTAGCTATGGATCTAGTTTTTATATACCTAATAGGCTCATTCTAATTTTTTTTTTGCGTGGTGGCATTGGCATCAGTTTACCCTACCAGTCTTAAAGTTTCCGCCACGCTAGTACTGCCAAGGTATCCAACTTACTTAGGTTACTACATTATTAGCTCTATGCTCATTATATTGGACATTATTTTTCTTACGTAACTCTAAATGTCCAAGTTATTATATTTCAACGTTTACTGTCATGGCTGACGCAACGTCATCGTCACTTCTCTCAGCCGCTATCACTTTCTATAATTACATTACTGGTTATAACCCTTTGTCAGTCTGTCATTCAACACTTTTGATGGGAATCTTTAGTTACAAAGTAACTTTGTTTGAATGAATAAGAGGAAATGAATGAAATTATTTGAATGAATGTCGCCAGACAATCGGAGAATGAATTAAAATATTAAGTGCACTTAAAGCTAATGTAGCCTTGAGCATTGTCTCACTTGCTCGTAATGTTAGCTATATGACGTGCTCTTCGTTTGCGGGAAAAGTTATCTGTCTATGGTCAAACAAGGAATAAAATGTGTCATAATCCTATGTAACTAAAACATTATTCATTTTTGCATTCAGATCGATTTGGTATACCTATGTACAAATAGCTTCCGTTCAAATAGTTAGGTTTCAAGCAAACCCTAGCTGAGTTGGATCATAGGTCGTCCAGTTTGGGACTATAATCTGGGAGTCTGTTATTTGGACTTCATCATGTAGGATCCGGGAGGATTTTGATTGCAAATCCTTGGATGTTTTATGTATAAAGAAACGCATTTATTCCTCGAAACACGTACTTGTACCAGGCGACTCTTGTAACCAAATAAACCTCGTTAACTTTAAAAAGTGAATAAACAAAACTAGATTAACATCTCAGGTAATTAAAAGTTATAACAGACATTAATTTCATCAGATAAAGGGCCGATTTGCCGTAAAAGCGACCTTATTTCCTCGGGAATTATATTTGGAGTCCGAATACTTTACCCAGGCAACTATGTATCCCGGTTTTTATGGGTTGCATTGAGAAATCACGACTGGTCGTCCGAAATAGCGTGGCAATGAGTTTTTTAATGTTTTTATTGGGTTTGGGCTAAGACTAAGTAAGAGTACTAAGAGTACAAGTTGTTGGTGGTCTTTTTGTGCATTTTTGTATGAGGTACTTAAACCATCTATGTAGATACATGTACATATGTATATATAGCTTTTGCGATTTATTCTACTTGGGAGAGACAACAACTATAACTTCGCAATTCTAAATAGTATTTAAACACATGGGCAGTGAGATATTTGATACCGTTTAAAATTTAATTTATAATGTTTTATTAATTTTATTATTCATTAACGTACTTACCTCATGTCATAATGGGCTATTATTGATGTCCTCTACGTCAACAGTAAAGATAGATCTAATATAAACTAACTTTATAATTATAGTTCAGGTATCGACACCGCGTCATGAACGATCTATAGATCATCGAACGCGTGCGCAACCGTGACATAAAGCAAATTATTAATTAAAGTGTCACTCACAAGCGAGAGTTTGCAACGACTTAGATCGGTTTTTATAAAGGGTCGTGAGCCCTTATGAAAGTAAGTTTTTTAAACTACGACTAACTAACTAACTGGGCTGGCAGGATGACCCAAAATGATTCTTGGCCTCCGACACAAGAGCACGCCACTTTGCTCGGTCCTGCGCAATTTCAGGCCAGCTTGCGCCAGCTCCGAGCGCACGCAGGTCCGCTTCCACCACATCCCTCCAGCGATACTTGGGGCGACCCACAGGACGTCGTCCGGTCGGTCGGCCCAAGTATGCTCTCTACTACGACGATGGCAAAAAATCATTAGGACTACTTGATGGAAAGTAAACAAAAAGATTAGTATTAATGTCAATAAATTCGCAATCTTGGGATCATGTAGCGGACCCTAGGCATCCTTCAGGATGCAACTGTTCTGGGATAACGCTAGGAGTCAGGAACACAACACCACACACCTAAAGAACAGTGGTATTATTATGGCTGCGGTGTTCTGTAAGGTGGATGCATTCATGAGAACATTGAGTTATCAGTACCTACTGAGCAGATTGACGTCAAATCCCGTCTTAGCCGAGTGACCCATTGGGCCCGACTCACGGCTCGCATCTAATACGTGCTTTTAGAGACCACCCAAACGTGATAACATATCTTTGGACATAAACTACACAGACAGACAGAGTAAAACATGTTGAAATGAACGCGCCTCTCCCAATACACATTGGTTACGACAGATGAGTGGAAAGAAACTGCAGGTGCTCCGTTTTAGATAGGTTCGGTTCAACTTGATGCTTGAACCAGATGAATTTATGTGCTTCTGAGTGCTGTGAGTTGGAGGCGGACAAAAGTATACCTGAATGAAAATTCCATGGTATGAACTCCTCTGGTGTTGCAGGTCCCTTGTGTCCAGGACCCTTGTGTATGGTTGTATAGGAGACGGTAATCGCTTACCATCAGGCGATCTGCCTGCCTGTTGGCCCCTATAACATAAAAAAATGTGGTCGATTATGGAAAATCGCCAGTGATATGTTATTTTTCATCATAATCGAATGAAGCGGATAGAAGTCGTAGGTTCAGTTTAAGAGGAAGCGATCCAGTACCCTACCCTTACCATGAGTTTGCAATGTTTGCATTACCGTACTCGCTAGCGACTGCGTAAGCGATTTAGTATGGCGATTCTCAGATCTATTGCGTAACCTTTGTCCATACCGTTTTGTGCTGTACAGTGGGCCAACGAAAATGTTGAGCACTTTAGTACGAGTACTTTGTCAAATTAAAGTGGTTTCAAATTTTATGACGTTTCAGTCTAAATATTTCTTAGATTTCGATGTGACAAGGTTCTAAGTATGCTCAACATTTTCATGGGCTGACTGTACTTTTGTCCATACTAAATCGTTTACCCTGCGCTAGCGAGTACGGTAATGCAAACATTGCAAACTCATGGTAAGATGGTAAGGGTACAGTTTCTCACTGAGCACCAAATGTAATGCTTACTCTTCTTGCCCTGGGGTTGATAACAATCGTAGTCCGATACCCTGACAGTACAGAACCCGTAGAACCAGTGTAACACTGGTTCTATACTGACTTACACTGGTTCTGGTGAGATGCGGTGTAACGTTGTGAGCAGCGCGGGAGGCTCAATTACGATCGCGCTGTAAATCAGGGCTGGCGACGCCTTCAACCGGAGGTAGCCGGCAGCCCAATGTACAAGACAGGGCGGATATCAATCTATTAAAAAAAATGCGATCGGCCTTGTTCTCCGTTAGATGAGGCCGAAGATGGAGTAAGGTCACTCAGAAGATGCCTTCATTCAAGCTTTCAAAAGGTTCGTGTTATAAAACTCGAAAATACAGACGCCTACTTAACGAAGTCAATCGATTTTCATGATTTTTGAAAATGTTGTTGATATAATTTATTACTATATAATAATAATAATCTTTATTGTTCAAAAAATCTTATACATAATACATTTGAAGCCCTGGAGACTGCGTTAGTTTTCACTGTGTTGCAGCCCCCAGTGGTTGCCCGTTTGCATGAACAACGTTTGGTTGTTAAGAACATCCAGACTTATTTTGTAAATTATATAACTAAAATCAAAGTACTAGCTTATACTTTTTGATTTTTCGGAATGATTGCATAGAATATTCGCAAATACCTACATATTTGCCGCGCACGTTAGGTTCACAATAGTATTAAAACATTCTTATATGTACGAAATATCATTTTATGTTTGCCAGTGGCTTTTCGGTGAAAGAAAAGCTAAGGAATTGCACGAGTAATAGCGATATAACGGCGTGTAAATGTTTCCGAAACTGGACTGTCCAGTAATAAACGCTCTTTAGCGATAATGCCTGTTGTTTGCCAGTACTTATTGTGATTTTGTGCTGTACTGTGTCCTTTAAATTAGGTGTGCAATAAAGAGTACATATTTGTATTGTATTGTTAACGCCTTCAGCTCATAACCTACGCTTTCACGCTCCAAATGACAGCCCGCAACGATAGCGCGGACCAGATGTCGACCGACCAAGATTGATACTTATGTAGAAACCTAGTTTACCTAGTGCTCTGATTGCTATTGCTGCTAGATAACCTTTGTGTCACTTGGTTTGGGTATACCGGTTACACTACACAGTACACTCACCATCATTTATCAACTAGCCACAATCAGGTGCACAAATATCTGATAGGAAAGTCCTACCGGCTCTAGAAATAGAGGCCTGTGTATACGAATTAAAATTCTTAAATTGATCCTCGTAGGGTCTTTCTTCTCAGGGTTGTTCGGGGGATAGAGGTCCGCTTTGACACCTTTTTTATGACCCACTAAAAACGCCTAAGCCGCCTCTGTGCTATAAGGGGAGGGCACGGGAACGAACCAGCACTCTACCGTAACTCCGCTTTGAAACCTAACCCTGAGCATTTGGTGTAGGATCTAATTTTACCAAAGTGACTACCATCTGATCTTCCAACTCAAGCGGAATCTGGACCTTGTTTTGATTAGACCGCCTAATCAATCAATCAATCAATTATTTATTTTACATTAAAACATGGTGTACATTAGAAGATATAAAAGTAGTACAACACTACTTAGTAGTACTAAAACAACGTATAAAAATACATAAAAAAATACAACGTATAGTATATAAATAGGGTTTTAGTATTTCGATCCACGCATGGTAGCCAACTGCCCTGGAGTGCTACCGCGAACCACAAACGAAGTTTTCCCTCTCTGTCGCACGCATGTGCAAACTTGCAAGTGCGACAGAGAGGGAAAATTGAAAAGGGAAATCGAATGCCGTTCGCGGTAGCAGCCCTGATCGTCCTCTAGGATTTCACTCGAGCCTTTTTTTATGCCTTGCGTTCTTGAACCACTATGACGTGAAGACTTCGACATTTTTGCCTTCTCTCGGATCGCTAATGCTATGGCCCCATTACTACTAGTGGCTCTGTAAGCTTTAGACCAGGTTTTTGTATTCCAAAAACTGAATAAAAAAACTCTTGAATCGGCTGAGAAATGCGACCTGTAGAGAAGAATAGCCTGACATACTAAAGCATTTTTTGCTTAAGCTGAATCGGAGGTCGCGTCGCTTCGCTCCCTCGCTCTATGAAATGTTTCATCGTTGCATAGCTCTAGTAACATCTATATTCTATATGTAAACAGAACATATGCTGAACCGGATAATTTCACCGGCCTAATCGGAGCTAACCCAAAAACCCTGTTATCTGAAGGGCGGTAATCGCTCGTTTGTCATGTGAACGGGACCTTACGGACCGACACAGTTATCTCCTAAGCCGATTATACGATCAGCTGATAGCTGCCAGACCCTTGTGTATGGTTGCCTCTTCATGATTATATTATGACAAATTTTAAATAGAAAAACTCCCGTGAGTGTCAGACATACTGAAATATAATTTGAAACCCGTTTGGGTCACTCACGTTTTTAACGTCGAATATCACTCGACATGTTTCGGACCAATACGTGGTCCTTAATCATGAGTTGTTGTGTCCTTATTAAGAGAGGTAGGGCACAGCATAATGTCATCTCTTGCTCGAATTTGGAGCAGCCCAACTGGGGAAGTATCTCCGCCTTGCAGAAGACCACAGCCATAATAACCTATTTACTACACCAGTATGTAGTGTTGTGTTCCTGGAGGTGAGCAAGGTTGCCAGAGCTCCCGAGGATGCACTGTGTTGAGAGCGAGGGACCTTTTGGCCCTTCTGTTGTCAACACAGTGAATCTTAAAATTTTGTATAGGGTCGGCAACGCGCACGTGACTCTTTTGGAGTTGCGAGCGTCTATAGGCTGCGTTGTTCGCTTACCATCAGGTGGACCGTACGCTTGTTTGCCACCGACGTAGTATAAAAAAAAGTTGTAATCGCGTCGGCCTCGCGTCTCACACTGCGCGAGCGATATTCGATGTTAAAGACGTGAGTGAGCCGTTTATTATATTTCAATTAGGACATTTTTTTATACGTATATTCTTCCTAGAATGTTGGGAGGTCCATCCAGGGGTTGACAAATGTCTCAAGTCTTAGACCTTGTCAGTTAGAAACACTCATTTTATTTAGGTCGTATTATGTATGAATTGACAGGAATCATTACAATTTCTCTTCGTTACTATCTAGTACAGGACTTTTGTGGCCTAATATCGTAGGTTCTACATACAATTTTTGCATTTTTTATTATTAAGAAACACCACGTCACTCCAAATCGACAATCTTTAAGCTATCAACTCTCATTTTTCCACTTAAATTCTACTGCCTAGTTTTTTTTTTAAACCCAGTGGTCTCAGCCGAGTATCGTATCCGCTACCTCCAGATTCACTTTCTTACACTCGGCTACAGTGGCTGTTAAAAAGAAAAGCCATGATTAACAATAAATATTTACCTCCAACCTACTGACAGCCCTAGCCTAATCCCTCCATACTGGTCAATTTCGTGTCTGTCGCCGTGACAGTCAGAGTGAGTCGGCAACGTGATGGGGACACTTGTAAGAGCCAGTCTAGCCACCTCACCTGTAGCCAGTGTAACCTGGCCTTTATTCTTAACAACTGCAATGGTAACATATAATGGTTTGCTCGCTAAGTAAGCGTTGTGAATACATAATGCTTGTCCAATTATTGTTCGCTAGGCTTACGATTTGATTAAGGCGATATATCGATTGAAAGAGACACCCTTTGTTTTTCGCTCACGACAACAAATCTCGTTAAATATCTGACTGTGTGCAGGTTTATTAAATTTCCTCTTGTCAGTACCTAGATGAGGTAAAATACCATCATATTAACTTAATCGTGTCTTTTAATAATGCGTTGTTTTAGTAGGCTGAGGAAAAAAAGGAAAATATAGACTCGACTTTGGATTTATTTTCTATCGAGAAAATTTTCAGCAATCATGTTTCGCTATTGTCAGTACCACAATCATATAGTCAAGAATCATATATCTGAAAATCAGCCCCTACTATTTGCTAGTCTGGGCAGGACAGCGTTTCAAAGCCTCCAAATTTCTCAGTGTAGCGCCTTAACAACAGTGCGTTGTAAGTTGTGACTCGGCCCTGTTTGGTAGCGGTTTCCGCTTGTAAACGTGCTACAAGGCGGAGCTTGTCAAAATCGTTTTAGTATTGTTCCAGAAATGTGTAACACTTGTGGGTATATAGAGTTATGTTTCTGGTGGCGAATAAAATTGCCAGAGCTCCTATCGATGCGCTGAGAGAGGGGTAACCCTACAACTATCGACACAACGAATCCTCGAATCAGTTAAAGCATCGGTCGCCGACATGACTGACAGACAGACTTACAACCGATAATACCTTGCTGTACCTTTTCAGACAAAGTAAATTATGAACACGTGGGGCTGTTAAAAGGTTCCCGACCGCTGAATTAAAGGTGGGAGTCGAGTGATTATTCGTATCCTTTAATATCTTGGTGAGAAAATAAAAAGCACAGGCCATGTTCAAACTTCCCATCAGTTATCTTCCACCATATGCTCTGTGTCACAATACCTCTAGTTTTAAAATCCAAAAACCATATTGTCCGTCAACTTCCGTCTCATCAAACGTATCGGAATTAAACAGCGCCGTGGAGCGTGGCGCCGGAAGTGCGACACAATACGCCATTGTGGCACCGGACGTAGGTACGTCACAGCCACAGCGCTGTTAGGATGGCTGCACACGGGTTTCCTATGCATCATCCTTTGGCCCTTATTCCATTTACTTGGGGTCGGTAGATCGTGCGTTTTTCTTCCATACCTCTCTATCGGCCGTTCCTCGTCACTCACATTTTTACCCGTTCCGTACCCGAAGGGTCTAAACGGAACCCTATTGCTATTCACGCGTCCGTCCTTCGTCTGTCACACAAATTTACAGCCAAACGGTTGGAGATACACTATACAGTCTTGAAATTTCAAAATCACAGTACAGTGACCATTTGCATCAGGCAGGCCGTACGCTTGTTTGCTCACAACGTGGTATAAAAACCAGTGGTATAGGCCGCTTTATTAGCTACAAATCCATCAATAGTGTCTACCAGAGGATACATTCGTACTACCCCTACATGTACCTTACTCTATTTTTACAGGGGCATCGGCAAACTCACTGCAGTTGCGTAGACTACTGTCTTTAGCCAATTTTGTAATCGGCATTTTTAGGGGCAAAATTGATAGTGTGACCCTTGTTGAAGCCTTCGCACGATTGTTTGTACCTAACCAGTACACTCGCGCACGCCGGCATCCTCTGCTGGCGGTAGGCACGGCGCGCACGCGGACGCACGCGCAGGCGCCGGTCGCGCGCGCGCTTGCGCTGCTCAACTCCGTGCTCGAAGCAACGCCTACGTGCGACCTGTTTGCGAGTACGATTGGACGACTGAGGATTGAATGTAAGAGAGTGATTGAGCGAGAGATGCCTGAAAGTACTATTCCTGTGTGTAGTGTGCACGCAAATGTTTGTTATACTTGTGGGTGTAATTCTTATTTATACTGTTGTTATCTGTGCCGCTCTGACCTTAGCTGTTAAGGTGCAAATTGTAATAAATAAATAAATAAATAAACGGATCCTGTTATCCTATTAAGTGTCCAAATGACCAGGTTTCACCGTGGTCTTTACAATGGTAATTGTGACCATGCCCCAAGAAAGTACAGTCTGAGCCGTGTGTCACCCTCGCTTTCCTTTGTCGGCGATTGCAACACAATGCTCCATAAATACTGGCACATGAGCGATCAAGCGAGACCTGGCGTGTTCTGGATACATACGTGATGCCACAATTATTGTGAAAGGTTCGAATTGCTTGCATTTGAATCCCAAACATCGACATGCGTAATGTTAATTCGTTTAACCCTTCTTATGCCTTTCCCCGGATCCGTCCCAATGCGTAAAAAAGGCGACGGTAGAGAAACTTACATATACGATGAATTTTAATCGGTGACTATATTAATAAATACTTCATATAGTAGATAAAGTCAAAAACTCTTGCTAAGGCTGGGATGCACCAAACCGTCTGTAATCGTAAGCGGTGTTCGTCACTCACTTCACTTCTTTAAAAAAATGGCTTCCATCAAATTTATGATGATTTCGCCAATATCACGTGTTCAGTGACGTTGTTCGGTAACGACGCCATGACAGTAGATAGGTATTGTACGGTAATGTAATGGATTCTGCTCGTCGTCGCCCCGGGCACGTGTGCTCACCAACGCGGCGACGACCAAAATCCCGCGGTGTTCGTCAAATCTGATTGTATGGAAAATTTGACAAGTTTCTATGGGATGACAGCTGCCGGCGCCATATTTGACGATGACCGGTCTGTATTCGTACGTTAGTGCAACTGGCACTAAGTGAATACTTATAGAAGATAGGTACTGTAAAATCCGAATAAAATACAACCACAACTGAGTGCTTCACATTTAAAGGAAATAATAAATGCATTTATATAACGTTACTAAACAAAATGGCTTTAAAGCGGATACAAAACCGTACACTTGCAAACTATGTTACCCAAAATTTCTCCTTTAAACAGAAAAGAGACATTTAGACAATAATTGAACATATTTTATTGCGCGTATAAAAAACAAAAGACAACTTCATTTCAACCGAACTGGGTGAAAGCATTGAAACAATCGCGATTTTAAAAATATGTATCGATAAATTGGAGTCATCTGAGCTGCAATCATCGCCCATATATAATCGGAATCGATTACGAATATCGATTTTAATTGATCGGTTCTCGTTTTCGACATCGAGATGTTTATCGACTCGATGATGAACGCTCGTGTGTTTAACCTTAAATATTCCCATGTTTCTTTATGGTTTTAAATCGATTGTTTTAATTGACTTTTGCTATTTATTGCGCTCTGATTCCATTCGTATAAGACTGAGACAAGATTAACTATAATTCTGTAGACCAATAAAGTTCTTCATGTTTGTTTTTATTTGATTCGAATGGCATCAACAATTAACAAGTCGGTATAGATAGTTTTTTGTTTGAAGAAAATCGTCTTTATATTGTTACGTTATTTTTGTAATGCCTGGTTACAGTGGCGGAGCTTCCATACAACTCGATTCCCCCCGGCTTGCCTAATCTTCAGTCAGTCCAGTTCTTTTACTCATAAAGAATAAGATAGGCAAATTATTTCCGGCTTCCCTAAGAATATTTTTGACGCGCCGCCACTGCCAGGTTATGAGATAACTCTGCTGTATATTTCAAACTATTAAACCTATTCATCTTTGCTGCTTTTGAGACGTTGTTCTTTACAGCAAAGCCATTAATATCTGCTATTAACGCCTATTTACACGGTGCAAGAACTTGCATGCGATTTTCATTACATCGCGGGGTTTGATTGTCCTTATCTTGGACTTGTTGTTTGCAGCCAGCAATGTAATCAAAATCAATCATGTAAGTCGGCATGTACAAAGAGCTCATAAATATCGTGCATAACTCTATTTGTAGCGCCGTCAACCCGTGAAATATATTTATGCCGCCTTTGTTTTGGCAAATATTAATGCTAGTTACTGTTCAAACGACTGTTTGCAGTCAATACCAGTCATAAATGGAAGCTGTCTTCTCTTCTGTTTCTCATCTTTCCCTTAACTCCCATGACTAAATACAAAATTTTGTAGCAATCAGCCTATCATGGCCTAAGAAAACAAGGCCTGACAATCCGGATCGTGACACCGGGTGACGTGACTGTCGACAACACACACACGTCCGCTTACCATCCATAGGCTGATGCCATAGCTTGTGTCACCCACACAACTAACCGATGTAATACTGCGCCAGGTATGGAAATCCGGTCCATACCTGGCGCAGTATATAATTGTATCTATGTATGTATGTATGTATGTAATAACTTTATTGTACACAAAAAAAAACACAAAAAATACAAACAAATAAGGACATTTTGGTACAAAGGCGAACTTATCCCTAAAAGGGATCTCTTCCAGTTAACCTTTGAGCAATTGAGTGGAGACAGGAACCAGAAGATAGACAAACACGTGTACAAAGTCTATATATATATATATCTACAAACTACCTAATATACTACAAACTACCAAATACAATACATATAATAATCATATATATTTAATACATAATAATATATATACATATATATATCCATATATATACAAATAATATATATAAAATGTATCCAATTAAATCACGTGTCATTGGAGAGCCACAACTTTTTCAACTTATCCTTGAATGATGCCACAGACTGGGACTGCCTAAGCGACAACGGTATACCGTTCCACAACTTGACGGCTCGCACCGTGAAAGACCTCGAATAGGTGCGTGTCTTATTAGAGGGTATAGCCAGTGTGAGGTTAGCACTCGACCTCAAGCGGTGACCGCTGCCAACAGCCATAAACGTAAATCTTTCAGTCAGGTAAGGGGGGGAAGTAGGACTGAAGAGAGCGTTAAAAAGTAGCGACAGGATGTGCACATCTCTCTGTGTATCATGGTAGTTAGTACTTAAATCCTCTCGTAATGGTCTCCTTAAAACGTTAGTTGCTTCCAGTTGTATCATCATCATACCTACCATTTCAGAACACGGGTGTCTGTTACCGTCCTTCTCCTGTTCCGAAGCTCTACGGCACGCATCATCATCATCATAGTCAGCCGAAAGACGTCCACTGATGAACATAGGCCTCCCCCACAGAGAGCGCCACAAAAATCGGTCATGCCGCCCGCATCCAGCGGATCCCCGCGACCTTAACCAGATCATCAGCCCACCTCGTGGGGGCCCTCCAACGCTGCGTCGTCCCGTACGTGGTCGCCACTCGAGAACTCGCTGGCCCCACCGGCCATCTGTCCTCCGGGCACTTAATTAAGTTTGGCAATTCTTCGGGCTATGTCAGTTACTTTGGTTCTTTTGCGAATTTCATTATTTCTGATTCGATCTCGCAGAGTAACTCCAAGCATAGCCCTTTCCATTGCTCTTTGAGTGACCTTGAGCCTCCTTATGCGACCCATAGGCACGCACGCATATCAGCCCTAAATTCCTTAAATTTTCTAGTTTCTATTCATCGCCTAACGCCTCGTCGTTGACCATCGATTGTACTTCTAGAAAGTCGGCCAGCGTTTTTAGATCATACTGAAGTAGGTGGTAAACAAAACAGCTATCGACTGACCGCAGCGCTCGAGCTAAATCGATCCCGGGGGCCGCTAGTCGATGCAAAAACCATCGATACTAGCAATATAGTAGTAATGCAAACAAAGCCGCAGGTACAATTGAGAGTGGTCCAAGATTCATCAATATTTAGTGATTTAGTAAATAAAATAAGTAACTTAATAGTGGAAAATCTTACACAAATCGAATTAGTCCTAAACTAAGCAAAGCTTGTACAAGCTACAATATAATATATATCGTCTTATCGCTATAAGTATCGTCTTTAAATAGGAACTTTTGACATCTTTCATATGCCTAGAAATCATCTTTAATATACATAGAAACCTCTTAGATGAGGATTCGTGCTCATCGAACAAATAAATGTCCTGACCGGGATTCGAACCCGTAACCACCAGCTTCGTAGACAGGGTCACTACCGACTGGGCTATAATGGTCTTTAACACACGCAGCTTATCTACTGGGCTTAGTCGGAGTGATGGAAAAGTTGGAGGACAGAGTGGGAAATGCATACTTTATCTGGTTTTTTTTATAAATTTGTCGAGTGGCTATGTCTGTTCCGCTATTTGTCTAATAGTTTACAGGTTTTCATGAATTATAGGTATTTTTTCATTCATCATCATTACCACACCATCACTTCCAAAAAATCTGCTGAGCACTAATCGAATATTGAACATCTGAATTTCAATCTTCTTCGCGCTTCTGAATTTAAATTGTTAAAATCTCGGCCAACTCTATTTCGGGTCCTTTTCTTCTATTTTGTTTTCAAACTTTTTAGCCAGGGCCAATAATTTGTACCTACAGATCAACCAGCGATAGTGGTTTCAACTATTATGATAGAAAACACGCTCCCGCTTTTCATTTTAGCCGCCATTCCGTCACAGACATTGATTCCGGCCCCGTTATGAATCGATATTTCCTCCCATATTTATTCATCTTTCTATTATATTTGTTGTTCATAGAATAAACAAAAGGCAGATTTTTCATTACTCTGTTTTAAATTGTACAGACTTTGCAGTTTACACATATTGACTGAAGATTACCAGCTTCGTAGGCAGGCTATAATTTGACCGCTTAGCAGTAACCGCGTGGAAGGTTAGCGGGAGGTTTGACGTCTCCCCTCTTACCCCTGTCCTGTCATAGGCTCGGTATCAGTTAAACGGTAAAGTACGTACGGCTAAAGTGATCGACGAATCAATTTCAAACTAAAGTACTTGTTTTTACATCCGCATGCCCACTAAATCGTCCACAACTGGAGCGCATCAAGTGCACCTGCACCCCCGCCTATATCGCTGGAGCCTGTAATTGGGCCCCACTGGTCGGTGTTAATGAGATGCTCGTGTCACTGGGCATGCGCGTGCGCAGGGTTGGCGACGGCGTTTGATAAAATTTTGCTTATTTACCGAACGAAGAGTCTCGGTTTCAGCTTACTCAAAATTCGCATTCCTCAACCGATTCTCGTGAAGTTTTGTAGCCAGGTTTGATTATTACTCATATGGTTTTTTTAGCGATGTACTTTTTGGATTTTTGAAGTGAAAACTTCTTTAGCGGCGCTGTGCACTTTTTGTGATGGGGAAAAAATGTTAAACTCGCGACAGGTCACGTGACCGACAGATTCGACAGATTGAAAATTCGTGAGACGGACACGTGGCCTGATTGAGAAACTGTTAAAATGTCATTGAGTTTTCACTTCTGCCGGAGTGCAACCCGTTTTTCAAGTCAAATGTTGTTTGTGCATGTTCAAAGTCAAATGTCGAGCTTACTTTTTGAACATTCAATTAAATGGATAGCTCTTTTTAAATGTTTTATAGTTTTTTAAATGTTCTTTTCATGTCTCTCGTCAAATGAAGACTATCTCAGCGACCCAAAGGTTGTCTGGAAAATAATATCGGTCTTTACCAATAAGACCACTTGTCTTGTTGTTTACCTCCACTTTAAGCCTCATATATTGTTTTTGAGGTGTGTAATAAAGAGTTTTTCTACCTATTGTATTGTATTATGTGTGTATCATTAATATTGTCTAGTTGTTAATTGATTAGATTACCTTTTCTTGGTGTATGTATTGCATAGTTTTTGTTCATATTGTTTGTTTTCTTTCCACGTGTCACTCGTTAGTTTTAAGCCAGGCCCTCACTGAAAATCAGCGTCGCGGCTTGCCGTGGCATTATGCTGAGTGAGGTCCTTTTTAGCGTTGTTTCTTTATTACTTTTCCTGTATTGATGTGTTTTATATGCTAAATAAATGTATTTTCTTTCTTTCTTTCTTTCTTTCTTTTTTTTTAAATGGCTGTACCGTGTTTCATGATAACTTGCAAAATGTCACCCGCGATGTTTACAGCGCACATCATCATCATCATCATCATCGGGCCTATTGCATCTTGACAGATGATTTAAACAGCGTCTGCAAGCGAGAGACAACTCCTCTCGTGACTATGTAATCCAATCCGGGATCGACAAATGGGTCCACATTTCCGGCACGTGAACTGAGGACCCGTATCACCAGCACCCTCTTCCCGGTTATGTCTTTTGGCGCGCTTCTGGGCCAGATCTTGGAACCAGGTGTTATCGTGGACTACACGGCCTTTTGCGATGGTGTTTCTCCACTCATCACGATTTCCAGCAAGATCTTCCCAACCTTCTTTACAGCGCACAGAGCTGGTTTATATCTTGCACGAGCTTTATATGCTGCCGAGCTAAAACTAGTACGATCAAACTCTGTAATGTTATGAAAATCATGTGCATGTTTTTGCACTATGAAAATGGACCTTAGGCGACTTCCTGATTTGTCGGTGCGGAGGCGGTACGATATGAGGAAAGTGTCAAATGTCAGTGTCAGCTGTCAGTCGACTCGGTGGCATTTTTTACTGCGCCCCTACATTTAAATGAGTGCTTCCTGACTGGCGCGGGATGCGCGGTAGCGGGACGATGCGAAGGCGGTACTGCTCCGCTTCTGCGCATGATATTACTACTGCGCAAACCTAATACTGACCAGTATTATGTCAAGTGAGAATATTTGCGACGTCAGTAAGTTTACGTCAAAGAAGAAAATGTCACATATCGATCCCGCCCCTCCAAGTCAGGAAGTCGCCTTGGTAGGAGAAGCGCGACCGGAAAAACTACAGAAGACCGCATCCATAATATCACTACTCCTTGCTTTGGAGTGCGGGTTCAAACTGTATGCTTTTTTTTAAATAAAAATGGGATTACTCTTGGCTAGAATCTAGCCAGCAGGGGGCAAAGATGAGGCCGACTCGTGCCTTAAATGGGCTTGTTAGCCACCATCGCAGAAAGAAGGAAATGTATCAAATGTATTCTTTCTCTCAAGACACAACCCTGCACTAGCGGCCGCGATTTGTCGCCCGTATGTGGCACACATTACCGCCGTGACATACGCCATACACCTAACATTAACCGCTTTTCCATCTTATCTTATCTTTAAAAAACGTTTCAGAATCCGGCTGGATTACCATAATCGTTTCTTTTAACCGCTTTTGGGTAAACTGCGCCGTTTGCCGGCGTACGTGGAAAATATATTGTTTAGTGCACTCGTGGCCTTAATTCGTCACAATAATGCTTAATAAGGCTCCTCGGAGGAGTCGGAGGTACATTTCCCAATGTTTAATACATTAATATAAGGTAAATGTCCCTATTGTCCCTGTGATCGACAACTTAGAGCCCAATAAATGACACATATTAATGATACCTCTGTCATCATGATATAACATTGAAAGTGCCATGTACTGGGCCAGTGTCGAACTTATGTATGTTTTCATTACTAACAATACAATTTTAAAAACAACTTGCGTATCTAGACGTTTTCAAGCTGATTCAAATTCTAAACATTTTAACAACCTAATCATCATCATCCTCCTAGCGTTATCCCAGTACAGTTGCATCCTGAAGGATGCCCTGGGGTCCGCTACCTAATCCCAAGATTTGGCGTAGGCATTCGTTTTTACGGAAGCAACTGCCATCTGACCTTCCAAACAAAGGGGAAAGTAGCACTTATTGGGATTAAGCTTACTTGAGGTATATAATATTCCAATAATTTTACTAGACCTAAAACAGACTAGAATATAAGTTTAGTTTTGAAACTGACCTGACCTGACGAGCTCTAAATGCTAAACTTGATAAGTAAAACCTAATTTACTAAACACCGCTACAATTTACTCAATATCTAGTGTATTTCGAGTTATGATTTACGCAGCCCACTCAGATCGAGTTATAATGATAAACGGAACCTTTACTTGCAACAGATGAAGCGATTAATGTAATGAATATTTAACTAAACGAAGGAAATAACTGACAACGGTAATAACCCGGATAGTGTATAATCACGTTTTGTTTTTGACATTAAAATAGGTTTCAAATGTTATACACTGCTTGAAAAGCAACATAATAACACTAACTAATATCCTTAAATACATACATATACGTATACATACATATACTTACGCCCGTATCCCATGGGGTAGGCAGAGACCAAAGAACGCCAAATACGACGGTCCTTACATACTCCTTTTGCCTGAGTCACATCCATACATCGATATGACGACCACTTTAGCTTAGTTGGTAGTGACCCTGCCTACGAAGCTGGAGGTCCCGGATTCGAATCCCGGCCAGGGCATTTATTTGTGTGATGAGCACAAATATTTGTTTTTGGGTCTTGGATGTTTTCTATGTATTTAAGTATATATTTATCTATATAAGTATGTATATCGTCGCTTAGTACCCATAGTACAAGCTTTGCTAAGTTTGGAACTAGGTTGATTTGTGTAAGATTGTCCACAAATATTTATTTATACAATGCATCTTGTCATACATGCGCGTCGGTTGCGGGAACTTCTGAATAGGATAGAATAGAATAGAATAGAATAGAATAGAATAGAATAGAACAGAATAGTACATTACTTAACAAGGGCGGTAAAACAAAGAATGTCTCAGATCGCAGGTATTTGACGCCCGAGCCGAAGGCAAGGGCGATAAATATGCGATCTGAGGCTTTCTTTATTACCGTCCGTGTTAAGTACAACATTTTATGCCACCCCCTGGCCAGGAAGTGGGATTTCCCGCGCGCGGAGCGTGCGGTAACTGCCGCTTTATGGCCACGTGTGACATAATAATATTTTATTGTATAACTGTGTAAAATACAAAGATGGTCCTTTAGTTACATTGAGTCTCAACAGTTACCCATTACGGGCGTACAATAATGGTATCTTAGGGCCTTCTGACTGGCCTTTGTTCAGTTTTTTGAAATTATTATTTCTATCATTAAACAGAAACGGTATTTCTAGAAAATTGTAGGTGAAGGGTGACTGTTTAATTGGCTACCATCTTAAACAAAAGAATAAGATAGTGGCACCGTGTACGGCCGTGGGGGGACGCGGAAGCCCTCCGAATCCGTGACGTCATAAATCTGCGCCGGCGCAGCTAACAATTAGCCTTACACCTCTGGTCCTGGCCAGTGCAGCTTGAGCCCTCGTGTCGCCACTTCGTGCCTATACGGCTATTCGGCTGGTTACCATCCTCACCCTGATTGAAATTAATCTTACTCGAACCAAGCGCTTTTCATCATCATTATTTAAAAAAACGATGCGATGACGTTCGCTGTGTGCTGTTCAGCCTCCAACCAGTCTCTTACATTCTTTGTCCAAGATGTACTTCTACTTGTAAGGGGACTTCCTGATTTGTCGGTGCGGACGCGGTACGATATGAGAAAACTGTCAATAGTCAGTGTCAACTGTCAGTCAACGCAGTACTACTTTTTACTGCGACCCTACATTTAAATGAGTGCTTCCTGACTGGCGCGGGATGCGCGGTAGCGGGACGATGCGAAGGCGGTACTGCTTCGCTTTCTGCGCATGATATTACTACTGCGCAAACGTAATACTGACAGTATTATATCAAATGGGAATCTTTGCGACGTCAGTAAGTTTACGTCAAAGAAGAAAATGTGACATATCGCTCCCGCCCCGCCAAGTCAGGAAGTCGCCTTAAGCAGGACATTTTCAATGGCATTGACTTGCCATAATTTAAAGCATAGCGTAGTTTTGCGAGTTACCAACAGCATGGTTTTTCCCGCCGTTTTACTTCTAGGTGCGCTCGCGCAGGTCGCCTCGCGCTGGCGCGGCCACATTACGAATTTGTCACGGCGCGCTGTCGCTGATGGGATGTTTATGCCCACCGCTGGGAACCGCTAGGATTTACTGCGATTTGGGTGGCTGTGTTCATTAAGACCGTTAGACAAGGCGTTTAATTGTTTTGCATCGTTAATCCTTTCAATGCGCAGCGCAAGCCACACGCACTGCTAGTCTCAAACAGCTTTTGCTAACCGCTCTTAACAACATATTTCGCCTCGATTAGCACTCATTGATTTTAATTGAAGCGAAAATTAAAATAAACTAATAACAATGATCAACTAAGTATATTCTAATGAAGAACATTTTGATCGCTTATCAAAAAATACTGACTGTGCACCAATAAATCCTTATATGCAAATCAAAATGTACCAATTGCACAAACCTAGTTTTGACGAACGTTTTGTAGTTTCGCTTTTTTAGCAGTTTTAGGTTAGATTTTTGATCTGCCTTTAAATACTAGCCATTCTAATATATCTCTACTGCCCGTCTGTCAGCGGTTTGTATCCCATGAACCGTAGCCGGTTGAAATGTCAATTTTTTTTTAAACACCCTATGTAACTGGCCCAGTGATCCATATTCTATGATCCTTAGTCACGACAGTCTCATAATAATCCCGATTAAAGCACACGACTTAAATCTCCAACCCGGCACAGGCCCCACGCAGTCTGTTATCCGGACCGCACACACAGTTTAGACATAAGACGTGTTTTTATAAGGAAATCATGTTGGTTAAGATCGTTTTACTGTTTAAAGGATCAACGGTATCATTGTTGATATTAGAAATGTGAAAGCGTTGTTATGTCTGTTGACTTGGTTTGTGGGTTTCGTACCTGAAGGGTCCAAACGGTGCCTAATGACGTATGTTCAGTATTTTTATGTTACGAGCGCAGATGATCCATGTTTAATATGTTTATGTACTTTATGTGTTTAACTTTACATAGTTACATACACATTGTCTATGTGTGTGCCAGCGGATGAGCTATGAGTTCACATAGTCAGCATAGTCTAGAATCTAGATATGTTCGTATATGTCACAATGAATGGTATGGGTAACCTGTGCTTGTGAGATAAAAGTACTATAAACAGATACCGTACCGTAGCGACTAACCTATGGACTAATATACATAACCTAATTATATATTCTCTGTCTTTGAAAATACACTGAGGGAAAAAAATAGGTACTAATTATTAGTAAGTTTTATTGAATCCCAAGACAAGGAGATTATATACTAACGGTTACAAAACAGTTCAGTAGTAATTAGTAATTACAAGGACAATTTTTTTGGAATTAGTAAATAACTACTATTATCAAAAACTGGTTTGTATTCACTAAAACTTACTAATAATTAGTATTTTTTTTCGGTCAGTGTATTCCTGTAGCGGCTGTAGCCTATCCTATAAGTATTGTCAGAAAATTCCTATAATGCTATTCAGAATATCACTAAAAGGTTCCAGCGCCATCTACGGAATTATTCTCACATCGACTGTAGGAAATTACTCAAATGTGTCAGCGCCATCTACAGGTTATTCCCTCACCGACTCAGCTAGTTAATTGTACGAGTAATAACTGGCCACGATAAATAATACATCACCACAACGCTTACCAACGACTCGCAAGGAACCAGCGTAAGTCTGACCTTCCATTGAAATTGTTTCATTTAACGTTTCGAGACCTTTTGCACCTCCAAAGCTTTTATTTCCTTTTTTGATAGTGGACCAAGGAGACCCTTGACATCTCCAATTGATGCATACTTTTATTTTTTTGTACGGTTATAAACCTGACCCCGTAATATGATCGCAATTATCGCGTGATAATGACAAGATAAAGCATCTGCCACTTTCTATCGAGTACCTCTAGTATCAGAAAGTGACAGAAGTATTAAGAAAACTCTGATCTGTAAAAGAGCCATTCAGGCCTACTTTATTATTATGAGCCTGTAGTGTCCCACTGCTGGGCAAAGGCCTCCCCCACTTTTTCCAATCGTTCCGATACTGAGCAGTCTCTGGCCATTCTTTTAAAAAGGAGTCTAGCTCGTCGCGCCATCGCCGACTGGGTCTGAGGCCTACTTGCAGAATAAATATTCAAATTTTGAATGAATACGAATAATTATTAGGTATGAATGCTGGGGTCAACTTATACTAGGGAAGAGTGGTTAGTAGACACGGGTAGTGAATCGCGGACATTTACATGTGCGCTCAATAAACACTGCGGACCGGTTGCTCCCTGTGGTGAGTTCTATGACAACTGCTGTATTTACAGTTTTAAATATATATTTACGCTTTGTAAATTAAGTATGTGTGAGAGGCTACATAAACCGATCAAGATCGAAGTAGAAAAGAATTTATATGTGGCTTGGGGCTAAAAGAGTTTATGGTAAAGGATCCGTTTTAACGGATAGCGCTAATACTACTTACTGGATCCGGAATACTACTTTGTGTGTGAACTCGCTCATACAACTACATATGCCATCAAGTAGCGGACCTGTAGAACGGATCGCTTTGTGTACATGCCCTTAAACGTGGTATATATAAGTTACCTGTACAGTTGTGCACATATATTGATGAACCCTATCATGTAGTCCCTTGAGAAAACCACGGCACTTCAAACGGTGATGGTGGAAGCGGCTACACAATCACTAGCATAATAAACATAAACATTGTGAGTAAGCTCTAAACCAGACCAAAAGCCTGTTATGTAAGCATAAATATGCAAAATACACCAATACTAAACCACTGTCAATCGACCTACCATCTTGATTCACAAGTCATTGTCAATGCAAGTACTGGTACCACTTACTTTCCAACCTTCCTACCTCTAATTAAAGTTCAATTAAATTTAAGCTTTAACATGGGTACAAAAGGTTGCTTTTGCAGCTAAAGGCTGTGTGGAATGGAGTGGTTGGAAAGGTAAACAGAAGGTTTGATTGGGCTGAAGCACGGGTGTAATGGGGCTAGGAATGCATTCATCGGGTTGTCTTGTACCGGTCCTGAAATTATGGGCGGGACGGTGGGAACCGTTGCGTAATCTTAAAGCTACGGGTACACTGAAGGCGATGTAAATGTTACGTTCCTATATTTACGGTAGAGTACACTCAGTGTAGGAGCTTAACATTTAGCTTTTGCCAATCAGATCTCTACCAAAGTCTACATCTATACCAGATTCCAACTTTCTATCCCATGCGGTGTTTGAGAAAACTCTCTGTGACAGACACCGAGTGTCGCATTCCGTTATAGACCAATTCAAAATTACGTTACAGCGCGAATATGTGATAGAAGTGTGAAGTATCCTGAAGCCAAGCTATTGCAGTCCCCATCGGGCCTTAAGCCACCCTTGTGAAGACCTTAACCAGTTGCCAGTCTTGTGCTTGCCGCACCACGTCAAACTCATTTCACATTTTATTAGAGATAAACTACTTACGGTTTGGAATTGACTTTTCCTGAAAAGAAGCGACACTGGCTAGAAGCTAGACACTATACCTACATATCATGTCTATTTCCCGGGGCAGGCATAAATCACAGACTTCCATTAGTCATAATACTGAGAAACTTCTCTTGCTTCTTTCACATCTTCTGCCTCATTCGAATCTTGAGACCGATAGTCGCAACCACCATAATCTTAGCTTTAGCAGTATTTTTTTCTGCTTTCCTCAAAAAAGTCTAGTGTTTGCAGGAGTTTCAAGTGCGTCACTTTCTCAATCAAACCAATGCTTTGACCATGGGTATTCTGCTTCTCTTTTTCCTGAGATTGTGGAGAGGCAGGTTTCTATATTGATCTCATTCACATACACTTACTCAAATAGCAAGGTATTTTACCAATGTAGGTACGCTACGCATTCCCTGTGCCGCGCCCTTACCGCCGCGCGTTCGACGCATACCTACGTCAAATTAGACCATTTTCGGAGGCGAAAGTGCTGTTATAAATCCAATTGTCTCATTGTTTCTACGAGCTAGATCGCTTTTGTATCGTCAGTTCCGCGTTACAGATAACATCAAGCGCTATTATTTATTTATTATAAGCAACTAGGAAAAACCCACATGGCTAGACATAGACACTCTTGGAAGTACGGGTCAGCCTCAGAACTGCCCACATTGTGCTGGAAATAGTAGCGGTGGGAGGTGATGGGTTTAGCCTCACTTTAAAACTAATATTAACTGCTGTTTAGCATAGATCGTCATTCATGAATTGGTGATTAATGGGTCTAGAGTCTAGAATGCTGACTGGTTTTCTCCAACTTAATGTGAAATCTGATTAAGTCGTTTGTGTTTCCGTTCACCATTCACACAGTTTCAATTTTTGACTGCCAGATCTACCTAAAACATTAACATAATTTAGTCGCAAATTTTAAAGCGGACTTAAAAAATAAATTTTACACGACTGCTCAAATAAGTAGTGTAATGTTTTTTCCAATTTTTCTGACAGAACGTATAGTCGTAGTAGGTAGAAGGTAGACGTATTTAACGTTGAACTGCAAGCGTAAATTCTTCCCCTTCTTTTTTAAACGTTTCTACGCTCAAACTAGCTATAGTTCCTCCGAAGTTTTTTCGATTAATCAAGAAATGAATCTCATTAATGCCTGTTTTGAAATGCGCTCGCGCTCGCGCGGAATCCCGTTGCAGTGTACGCAGTTCTATTTTCGAGATGTCAGCGCGCAGGCGACGGTCGTCAACCGCACTATTTCGAACGATGCGCCCGCGCAAAATATGGAACGAACGGTGGTTGCATCATAAGACTGCTGCTTTCAATGAGAGCTTTCAGAATGCGTTATCGTTATGTTTTTTTATAAAATGTTTTTTTTCTGTCAATTAATTTTGTGTTTTTGTCCTTCGTAGCTTCACGTGGTCCCAAAGGAAGACCAGCGTTAGACTGATTTAGGGCCATTTCAGCCATTTGGCGTGGCTGTGCTGTAAATGTAAACGTGTATTGTGATTGTGACGTCTAGGTCACTTGGGGTAAGTCTAAGGAGTTCAATAGAAACACAATATAGCATTTGGACATAGCCAACGGGAGTAACGTCCGCCCGGGCCTAGTGACAGATGCCGAGTGGCACTCCCCACCCGGGCGTCCGTGCTCCAGTTGCTAACCCGTTTAATCACTGGTCACTACATCTCTTCCTTTTCGACAAGTTTAATATTAATTAAATATGTCATTACATAGATGTCACAGATCGATGCACGTAACCAAGCTTATGAATATATAACAATATATGATTAAAGTTACATGTAACCAACTTTTAAATATGACCCATAAGTATTATCCACACAAATTGTATAATTATAAATCACATTTCTTTACAGACAAAATATGAAGACGAGCATATTATTCGTTACTTTCTTTAAAATCCGTTAACTATCGTTCGTATCATCGTGCGCAGATTATCACGATCGACATCATGTTAATTTACAAAAGTATCGATTTTATTTATATGCTTACATAATAACCAGGTTAATTCACATTTCACCTTTAATTTATCATTTTAAGAAGTTAGTATCACCGCCTCAGTGGGCTGAATATTGTAAATATTGCATGACTAAAATTCATTACTGTACAATATGTACTTATTGACCGAGACTGCACTGACAGACACTTCTTGGTTCAGAATACAGAACGCATAGACTCTGTCTATAAAAATTGCCAGCAGCGTTATCAACATTATACCCCGGAACCTTCTTATCCTTGTTTCCAGCCCCATTATCTTTTTTTTTTTTTGGTCTGAATATTGAGCTAATTTATGGCTATTAATAACCAATTAAATTAGTTTAAGTTTATCGCGTTTAGTACTAAAGTAACTTTTTGGGTTTGCATCAGTTATATTTCTTATCATATTTGCTCTAATATTTGTCTCAACTATATTTTGACTAGATTGAATCTACCAGCGCTTCGGAAAATCAGGCGTCTGAAGAGAAGAAACGCCGCAAGAAACTCTCCAGGTAGTTATTAACTAATGGTCTCAATATAAGTATTATTGTATTTACTTTTAGATTGACCTCATTGAAAAGATTTTATCTGATACTCGCGCAATACAATTTATTTGCGCATTATATTATACATTAATTTTGCCCTTTGTTTGTTATGACTTATTTTTATAAGAATATAATTAGACTGTTTGTTTTTTTTACTTTTTGTTATATCTTTTTAGTTTTATTCACATTTGAATAGATATCTAAAGTGTCTTTTGACATACTTGTGTTATCATTTGGCAGGTAATGGTTTATTGTATTTCCAAATGAGTGGAAAGCTTTATTTTTAAAAGATAGGTAGTAGACCACTTAATATTGGAAACAATTCCGGTTTTTATTAAAGTAATATTCCAAGACGCATTCTACATTTTTTTATCGTATGGCATTTATTTCGAACCGTGAGGTCTTCGAGAAGACAGTACGGTTGCCGTTTGCTATACTAACCCGGTACACGCATCATGAGTGGTAATGACTAAACACCCATCTAAATGTGATGAGCCATAACTCATCCATCGAGTACAGTTACCAGGAAACACGGCAAATAACTAAACTGTACCATATTTTGTAATTCTACATAGATTTTATGGCTCTGCAACCCAAGTTAGGATTCCTGTGCGTATGTTCCCAATTACTACTCCTGCCTAATGTTAGTAGGTAGGTAGCATCAGAACTCAAGATTTTGTAGGATATAATTATAATGCTCTGCCATAATGTACTGCCTCCAATACATTGTTAACAATACAACCCTTCAAATTACCAACCCGTTCAGGGGCTTTGTTTTAAGGATTTTGATCTTAATTTAGGCGTCCATATCTCGGTATCGACATCATTCCTTTCCGAGTTACAACGCCCTTGAGTTGCATTTACGGTTCCAAAATAACCAACATAGGTATCGCTATTTGGTTCTCAACCAACCCTAAAGAGACACCTCACTAAACCAGGAACATGATGAAATTTCCGAGTACCTACATAAAATGCTAATTTCCTGTCATTCTTGGCATTTCGGCTGACCCGGCTTTCGCGCACATAAAAGGTCATCCGGAATTTTTAGTGACTCTAGTAATAATTGTTAGTGACACTCATCGTGACTACGATGATAAGTAACAGGCAAGCCGCAACTTGACGACTCGTAAACAGCTGAGATATAACGCTCTAACGGCAGACTATGATTGCAGTGTTCTAGTTGTCAACATTGGTTTTGTTAGGCAGGAAACACCTTGCGTCTACTAATTACTATACCAAACCCGCTCTACACCTTGACTCTACATCTTGACTCTACATCTTGACTCTACATCTTGACTCTACATCTTGACTCTACATCATGACTCTACATCATGACTCTACATCATGACTCTACATCATGACTCTACATCATGACTCTACATCATGACTCTCCAGGTACTACGATTACCAATTATTCTTTGGTTATAGTTTTTAACATTTATTCCTGATCCATTTTTGTAAGCAATAATCCTTATTACCACGTTGCCTGACGCCAGATCTCGGATTCAGGAACTAAATGATACTGACCCCAGGCTCAGGTTAAGACACAACCGGAACACTCCAGGAAAATAACCATTATTACACGTCCACGCACTTGCACACTGCGCGGCATGTACTTGTACACTGTATTAACTCACATGCTTTATATTTTCAGTTCATATTTTAATTGTTTGCATGTGCTTTAGCTTAGCGGTCTTATCGGTTTTTTCTTGTATTTCATATTAAATATGCAATAAACTGAACAGGAATGAAATTTGTTTTATTTTTATTGTTGTAAATATTCCCCTGGTATAAATATTAGAGTTAGATATACTTTATTGTTCCAGTTCCTGGCCCATATAAATCATCAGTAGCATAATTAATACGCACCTGCACTTTGGTGCTCAACCCTAGCTGGGACTATGCTATATTATGCGCAATACAGTGACAAAACATGCGAGCATGACTTTTGACAAGATCGTAAGAACGTTCAAATATTTTTGTGACTTCGGGATCTTACATACGTTTATGCCTTTGACTAACATATCCAGTTTCAGACACGACTCTGTTAATTTTCATCAAGTTCCTCTTCTAAGATTTTTTGCAATTCAATTTCCCTGAAAAGCTAGTTATTAATTATTGGACTGAGCAGCCAATACAATTTTATTGCTAGTACCAACCAACGCTCAGCGCATAAGTTTACTAATATACATTTTTTTTTTCAATTCAAATTCCTTGAAAGGCAAGTTATTAATTATTGGACTGAGCAGCCAAAACAATTTTATTGTTAGTATTAGTACCAACCAACGCTCAGCGCATAAGTTTACTAATATATATATATATATATATATATTGTTTGTAAGTACCAGTTAAACATACAACTTACTTCATTTTTGTTAGTACCGACCGACCCTCAGTCTACTAATTTATTTTACCACTTTTCCGGCACCAGCTGATCTGCCAATTTAATATTGAAATATGCTGGAAGAGATCCCTCCGGGATAAGTTCGCCTTTGTACCTTAGTCTTATGTGACATGTACATATATTGTTTTAACCTATGTTGTGTACAATATAGTGCTTACATACCTACATACATACATGTATTTGTATCGTAAGTAGGTACCCGGCACCTTAGGTACAAATTCATTTTATAGGTACGCTCTCCCTTATTTACTTTGAGTTACAGGGAAAAGCAAATTCACTGGAACTCTTAGATCGACCGCATGGTTCGGTACTTCCAGCAAAATTCCACGGGTAGCTGACCTAACGTAAGCCTACCCGCTGAAAAACAATTATAAGTATTCCTTGTGTCGATGTATGGAAATATAATATAATTGACATTATTCATTTTACAACAATACAACATTGTATTGCACAACAACTCAGAATAAGTAATAGAACAACAATACAATGTCAAATGGCGGGCTTTAGAATTAACATTGAAGATTTAGATTTATCGTTTTTATTTTGGCGATAATTATTAGATTGACTTTTTATTGAATTATCTCACATAACTAGTGCCAGACATACACAGACATTGTAAATTCGTATTTAAAAATTTCTGTTTTTATAATATATATTCGTATAATGACAAAGAAATCTAAAATTAAATTAGAAAATACCAAGTGCAGCATATTTATTTTATTTATTTAATCTTTATTCCGGACACAGGTAGGTGTCACGCAGACTTCCTGGTACCTAGGTATCAACTAGCTGTGACAGGAAGTCCTGCTGTTCCATACGATTGTAGGTGGATGATTCTCATTCCAGAATTTAATATTTTCTTAATTTGTCCCCACCGGGCCCGGATTGCTAACGACTTTTGAGTGATGATATTTTTGATTATAACTATATAATAGTTAGGGTACAGACTCTATTCTATATACTATACTATAGAATAACCTGAAGACAGCAATAAGTTTGCATTGCACTCTGATTTCCTTAACTTGCACTTAGCGTTTGACTTTAACAATGAGAATCACCCCGGGTGATGTAATGAACCCGGTAGTTCTGTACTTCTCTCGACAGATGTGTGGCATAAGTAGACCACCTGTGATTTTCAGCAGGCATTTGTCTGTTCTTTTCTTTTTCACTTAATTATACCGTTGTAATTTCTGTGAAAGCTTATACCTTGTTTATTTTAAAATTAGAATTTAGGCAAACAACAATAGTGGCGGTAAACACACACACTGAATTGGCACACGAAGGATCCAAATCCGTAAGATATTGATCCAGATAAGTAGCAGTTGTTGAATATTACAAATAACATTTTAAAACAAATAGCCATCTCACAATCTATTCTTCTTTTGTTTTCTGTTGTACAATATACAACTTTTAGATGAATAATCCGAAGCGGCATAACATAGTTAATTTATACGTTATCAACTAAAAGTCTATTAAGTAAATATGTAATCCAAACAGCTTTCTCTTATTCATGATTTTCATGAATAACAATAAATAATTAATTTCGGCATGAATTAAACCGTTTTAATAGTAGTACCAACCTAGGTACACTATTTTATCGCAAAATGTGCCTGATAAAATATCGTAAATAGTTTTTGTGCCACTCTTTCTAATGATAAAAACAAGGTATACAGCATGTCAGCGTTTTGTCGCTTCTTGTTGGTACCAGTCGTGCAGTCTTTACAAACTTACCACTCATTGTTATTACCGGTCTATATTAGACCTACTTACTGCCCATTGTTAGTACCAGTCTATGCAAACAGACCTACTACTCAAATTCACAAGGAGTTCTTCCGACAGATACGTCTATATTGTATAACATATCACTTGGTGTATGCTGTTCCTTTATTTTAGTACCAGCCCACTCAGACTTACTACTCGATCCGTTAGGACTTAGGAGTGCTTACCAATATTATTTAATGCATAGTTCACGTGTCTACCCGCACAGTAAAATAATACATTTTTGTAATGGAAATAATTTCGTCTCCATTTAATCAACCATTTTACTTACGGAATCATAATAACAAAATAGAAATAGGCCACAATTGAACCAAATTGGTATTATTATATTTTAATTAACACTGGCAAAACAAAGACATATCACAATACATCGCTCCACAAAACTAGTTTTTCAGTTTGATTGTGGGGATCTTAATTGATTATGGTTTATTATTGTCATTTGTAATAGAGCACGCATGGGAATAAAATTTATAATCCGACATGACAACGTTTATACTATATTAAAGGCCATTTATTTTTAAACTTCTGATAATTTCCATCTATTCTACTGATGAAATATCCAAAATATTAATGTAAGTAAAATGCAAGAATATTTTTAACTGCACTGTGTGACGTAGCACGTAACAATCGGCATTTCCGTTATCATGGAACTGGTTCCTATTCTTTCCCCTCCTTTTTCAAATCGATTGACGACTTACCCATAAACTCGTCGCCACTTGTGACGTCTAGGTCACTTGGGGTAAGTCTAAGGAGTTCAATAGAAACACAATATAGCATTTGGACATAGCCAACGGGAGTAACGTCCGCCCGGGCCTAGTGACAGATGCCGAGTGGCACTCCCCACCCGGGCGTCCGTGCTCCAGTTGCTAACCCGTTTAATCACTGGTCACTACAGTGATGTTTTGCTGTTTTGTACTTTGTGCCATGAATAAATGTTTTTTCTTTCTTTCTTTCGTTATCACTTAGCTAGCACAACTTGCTGTCAAGTCATATCTCGTGCGACTCAGCGATTCCTGTCTCACTCGAACTATTGGATTTAGAAAGAAGAGGGTAGATTTTTCTCTACTCGCGTCTCGACGCAGCGGAAGTTGTGCTAGCCCCACTGGCAATGAAATCAAACAATCATGTTTAATTATCAATTGTGTATTGTTTTGAAAAAAATTACATCTTGGCGAGATTTTTACGCCGGTTTTTCTCGAGGCAGGGGTTTATTTTACGAACCAGTGGTAGTTTTTTTGAAATTCATATGTGCATGTAATATGCCTAAATTAAAGAATAAATAAAAAAGATATGTAGGAAAAAGATAATTAGGTAAATAGCGGAAATATAAGATGTGCTACGGTTTCTTTGGCTACTTATGACTATGATGCAAACTGTATCTTAAAATCCAGTCATCAAATACTATCATCTCTGACCATCATTAGACCTTATATCATTGCTGTAAGGTTCAAGAATGGTAATTAACGGTCTCGTCGCTTGCGCTGCGTTGACGTACACATTTGCATACCGCTAGGATATAACCGGCGGGTCACCGAGATAAACACCCGGACAGGGTCACAGGTGCAATTAGGCTGCAGTGATTGATGGCGAATGGATGATCACAGGGGAGGCTCTAGACCGTATGAAAAGGACTAACTAACCTGATGATGTTCTTATAGCCGATTTCGGCCACAGCGACTGTGTGATCTGGTTTAGCTATGAGTATTGGGTTGGTCCGCTCTCTGGTGCGCTCGCAACTGGCTCACGTACCCTATCTTGTTAACAAAGGTACGAGCGCACCTTGGGCAGGTTAACACCCCACCGAGGTAGTTATACCTCACGGCTGCAGGTGGACGGGCCTTGGGTTCGTCTCGCTTTCTGTCAAGCTCGTTACGACGCTCAGTTTCAAATGTGTTAACCTGCTCGTGGATGTGCCGTCGCCATTCGGGCCGCTGCGCTGCCATCTCCTCCCACTTAGAGGGCTCAATATTGCATCTCTTCATATGTCTATTCAGAACGTCTTTGTAGCGTAGGTACCTACCTACTGGCCACCACATTTACGTTTGCCATTCTGGAGTTCCGAAAAGAAGATGCGCTTTGAAGAAACTAACCTCTATACGTTCCGGAGATAAATCCACTACGAAGCGCTACACTCTCACTTCTTCTGCGTCATATCAAGAGAAACCGCACCACAAGAGGTCAGATCTCTACAAGGTGGTCTAATATCATCAAGAAAACTTCTGATTCCATACATGAAACAGCTCGGGTAACCCTTAGTCGCGTCGTATAGAATGACGTAATCAATCAGCCATGACGAAATTGCTTAGGTTTAAATGTTCCTTAAAAACCCTTTTCCACCGTTATCTTGAAAAAGTTCATAAAGGCCGATTTACATTGACAAGAGCTTGCAATTTTCTTTACACAGGAAAGGTGAATACGACCAAACCCTGCATAGTGACCAAAATTCACTGGAATAGCACGCAAGTAGCTTGCTTTTTGATGAAGGATTTTTGATGATTCGGCAAAGTACAGGCGATAACTTTTGAGCTACAAGCGCCCAATATAGTTTCATGTGTCACTTACCATCAAACTGGACGTACGCTTCTTTGCCACCATACATGCAATTCGCGCAGCTTAAACGGACATGTAAATCTTCTTTTAAAAAAAATGGCTTTCCATCAAATTTATGATGATTTCGCCAACCACGTGTTCAAAGACGTTGTTCGGTAACAACGCCATGACAGTAGGCAACAAAGACAGTGTACGGTAGTGGATTCCGCTCGTCGTCGCTCCGGGCACGTGTGTTCACCAACGCGGCGACTAGCAAAATCCCAGTCAGCATTACAAGTAGCGACACATATGAAGGCGTCAAAAGTCTTTATTACAAAGGAATAAGAACTTTTGACATCTTCATATGTCAAGCTACTTTTGATGCTGACTGTACTCGTGCAGCTAAAAGCGCGTTGACAGAGCGGAGATTAGCATACCGCTAGGATAACTGTCGGGATGAATACCGGACCGGAGCGGGGTCACAGGTCCGGCAATTAGTCGCCGGGTGACGTGCGCGGGAGCATACGTAATGGGCCAGCACTAGTGATGTGCTGTTGCAGGGAATACTTCATTTATGAGCTTCCTGCCGAGGTTTTCCCGAGGCACAAGCACTACAGTATGGAGCTCTTCAAGAAAGGAGTGAAGACATTTTTAAAGAGTCGTCAACGCGCATGTGACGCCCCTGGAGTAACAAGCTACAAACTGCGGTGACCGTTTACCATCAAGGCCATACGCTTGTTTGCCACCGATGTGGTATAAAAACATCTGGCAAGGCCTTGTCATGGTTACTGGCGACAAAGGTAATGTTGCTCGCAACTTTAAGACTAACAACCACCTGACGCTGCATTTTATTTGGAAAGTCAAAGAGCCTGGAGTAATATTTGGCTAAATGTGTACATGCAAACGGTTTGTGCTTTTTATATTGCAAGTATATCTCTATTATAATCGGGAAAATGACACATTAATATTACTTCAACGAGCACCAACCGACACACCGGGAAATGTCCCTGGCAATGTTGCCGGTAGCAGTATTCCTTTTAATGGGAATATTGCCAATAACACAGTTACTAGCTTAATAAACCTTACTCCCCAGGGCAATATAATTTGATGAGCATTTTGCATTAGGCATTATATAGAAATAGCGGTTAACGTTGCTTTTAACTATATGTATTTCCCTAGTGATTATTTTTGAACGGAATTCTAGACGCCATTTAATGAGGTTTGAAGTTAATGATGCGATGAATAATACCTATTAAACTCAGGGATCGGATACCGGTATTATTTTCAAACCGGTTTCGGCCATTGACCCCAAACCGAAATGAATAGCGTTTGTGGTTTCGTTCTTGTTTCCAGGGATCGGATACCGGTATTATTTTCAAACCGGTTTCGGCCATTGACCCCAAACCGAAATGAATAGCGTTTGTGGTTTCGTTCTTGTTTCTGGTTTTCGGCACTCAAAACCGGTTAGTGAAGGAACTGTTCTGGGCCCAATTTCGTTTCCGTGGAACGAAATTAACCGGTTTTCGACGGAGACAACCAGTCTTGACTCGAATTTTTGACAGAGGCCGCCAAGGGTTACTATTATCCGCAGGGAGTGCGCTTACAATTTATTTAAAAGCTAATTTATAATTTTATATTAAATTTTACCACTAGACCTGATGTCGAGGGTTTGATGATGCAGCCGGAAGAGAGCCACTGGAACTGCCTAACGGAAAGTGATAAAGTAGTCGAGTTAGGGCTTGTTTGTTTTGTTGTCTTGAGTACTTACCACTGGACCTGATGTCGAGGGTCTGATGATGCAGCCTGAAGAGAGGCACTGGAACTGCCTAACGGAAAGTGATAAAGTAGTCGAGTTTGGGCTTGTTTGTTTTGTTGTCTTGAGTACTTACCAATGGACCTGATGTCGAGGGTCTGATGATGCAGCCAGAAGAGAGCCACTGGAACTGCCTAACGGAAAGTGATAAAGTAGTCGAGTTTGGGCTTGTTTGTTTTGTTGTCTTGAGTACTTACCCCTGGACCTGATGTCGAGGGTCTGATGATGCAGCCGGAAGAGAGGCACTGGAACTGCCTAACGGAAAGTGATAAAGTAATCGAGTTTGGGCTTGTTTGTTTTGTTGTCTTGTGTACATACCACTGGACCTGATGTCGAGGGTCTGATGATGCAATCGGAAGAGAGGTACTGGAACTGCCTAACGGAAAGTGATAAAGTAGTCGAGTTTGGGCTTGTTTGTTTTGTTGTCTTGAGTACTTACCACTAGACCTGATATCGAGGGTCTGATGATGCAGCCGGAAGAGAGGCACTGGAACTGTCTAACGGAAAGTGATAAAGTAGTCGAGTTTGGGCTTGTTTGTTTTGTTGTCTTGAGTACTTACCAATGGACCTGATGTCGAGGGTCTGATGATGCAGCCAGAAGAGAGCCACTGGAACTGCCTAACGGAAAGTGATAAAGTAGTCGAGTTTGGGCTTGTTTGTTTTGTTGTCTTGAGTACTACCCCTAGACCTGATGTCAAGGGTCTGATGATGCAGCCGGAAGAGAGGCACTGGGACTGCCTAACGGAAAGTGCTACGATAGTCGAGTTTGGGCTTGTTTGTTTTGTTGTCTTGAGTACTTACCACTAGACCTGATATCGAGGGTCTGATGATGCAGCCGGAAGAGAGCCACTGGAACTGTCTAACGGAAAGTGATAAAGTAGTCGAGTTTGGGCTTGTTTGTTTTGTTGTCTTGAGTTCTTACCACTAGATCTGATGTCGAGGGTCTGATGATGCAGCCAGAAGAGAGCCACTGGAAGTCTGGAACTGCCTAATGGAAAGTCATAAAGTAGTCGAGTTTGGGCTTGTTTGTTTTGTTGTCTTGAGTACTACCCCTGGACCTGATGTCGAGGGTCTGATGATGCAATCGGAAGAGAGGTACTGGAACTGCCTAACGGAAAGTGATAAAGTAGTCGAGTTTGGGCTTGTTTGTTTTGTTGTCTTGAGTACTTACCACTGGACCTGATGTCGAGGGTCTGATGATGCAGCCGGGAGAGAGGCACTGGAACTGCCTAACGGAAAGTGATAAAGTAGTCGTGTTTGGGCTTGTTTGTTTTGTTGTCTTAAGCACTTACCACTGGACCTGATGTCGAGGGTCTGATGATGCAGCCAGAAGAGAGGCACTGGAACTGTCTAAAAAAAAGTAATAAAGTAGTCGAGTTTGGGTTTGTTGGTCATGTTGTCTTGAGTACTTAATACTAGACCTGATGTTGAGGGTCTGATGATGCAGCCGGAAGAGAGGCACTGGAACTGTCTAACAGAAAGTGATAAAGTGGTTGAGTTTCGGCTTGTTTGTTTTGTTGTCTTGAGTACTTACCACTACACCTGAAGTCGAGGGTCTGCTGATGCAGCCGGAAGAGAGGCACTGGAACTGCCTAACGCAAAGTGATAAAGTAGTCGAGTTTGGGCTTGTTTGTTTTGTTGTCTTGAGTACTTACCAATGGACCTGATGTCGAGGGTCTGATGATGCAGCCAGAAGAGAGCCACTGGAACTGCCTAATGGAAAGTGATAAAGTAGTCGAGTTTGGGCTTGTTTGTTTTGTTGTCTTGAGTACTACCCCTGGACCTGATGTCGAGGGTCTGATGATGCAATCGGAAGAGAGGTACTGGAACTGCCTAACGGAAAGTGATAAAGTAGTCGAGTTTGGGCTTGTTTGTTTTGTTGTCTTGAGTACTTACCACTGGACCTGATGTCGAGGGTCTGATGATGCAGCCGGAAGAGAGGCACTGGAACTGCCTAACGGAAAGTGATAAAGTAGTCGTGTGTGGGCTTGTTTGTTTTGTTGTCTTAAGCACTTACCACTGGACCTGATGTCGAGGGTCTGATGATGCAGCCAGAAGAGAGGCACTGGAACTGTCTAAAAAAAGTAATAAAGTAGTCGAGTTTGGGTTTGTTGGTCATGTTGTCTTGAGTACTTAATACTAGACCTGATGTTGAGGGTCTGATGATGCAGCCGGAAGAGAGGCACTGGAACTGTCTAACATAAAGTGATAAAGTAGTTGAGTTTCGGCTTGTTTGTTTTGTTGTCTTGAGTACTTACCACTGGACCTGATGTCGAGGGTCTGATGATGCAGCCGGAAGAGAGCCACCGGAACTGCCAAACGGACGGAACGGACTACTTTATGACTTACCGTTAGGCAGTTCCAGTGGCTCTCTTCCGGCTGCATCATCAGACCCTCAACATCATGTCCAGTTGTAAGTGCTCAAGATAACAAAACAAACAAGCCCAAACTCGACTACCGTAGCACTTTCCGTTTGGCAGTTCCGGTGGCTCTCTTCCGGCTGCATCATCAGACCCTCAAGATCAGGTCTAGTGCTAAGTACTCAAGACAACAAAACAAACAAGCCCATACTCGACTACTTTATCACTTTCCGTTAGGCAGTTCCAGTGGCTCTCTTCCGGCTGCATCATCAGAACCTCAACATCAGGTCCAGTGATAAGTACTCAAGATAACAAACTGAACAAGCCCAAACTCGACTACTTTATCACATTCCGTTAGGCAGTTCGAGTGGCTGTCTTCCGGCTGCATCAACAGACCCTCGACATCAGATCCAGTGGTAAGTACTCAAGAAAACAAAACAAACTAGCCCAAACTCGACTACTTTATTACTTTCCGTTAGGCAGTTCCAGTGCCTGTCTTCCGGCTGCATCATCAGACCCTCGACATCGGTCCAGTGGTAAGTACTCAAGACAACAAAACAAACAAGCCCAAACTCGACTACTTTATTACTTTCCGTTAGGCAGTTCCAGTGCCTCTCTTCCGGCTGCATTATCAGACCCTCGGCATCAGGTCCAGTGGTAAGTACTCAAGACAACAAAACAAACAAGCCCAAACTCGACTACTTTATCACTTTCCGTTAGGAAGTTCCAGTGGCTCTCTTCCGGCTGCATCATCAGACCCTCGACATCGGTCCAGTGGTAAGTACTCAAGACAACAAAACAAACAAGCCCAAACTCGACTACTTTATCACTTTCCGTTAGGCAGTTCCAGTGACTCTCTTCCGGCTGCATCATCAGACCCTCGACATCAGGTCCAGTGGTAAGTACTCAAGACAACAAAACAAACAAGCCCAAACTCGACTACTTTATCACTTTCCGTTAGGCAGTTCCAGTGACTCTCTTCCGGCTGCACCATCAGACCCTCGACATCAGGTCCAGTGGTAAGTACTCAAGACAACAAAACAAACAAGCCCAAACTCGACTACTTTATCTATTTCCGTTAGGCAGTTCCAGTGACTCTCTTCAGGCTGCATCATCAGACCCTCGACATCAGGTCCAGTGGTAAGTAATCAAGGCAACACAACAAACGAGCCCAATCTCGACTACCGTAGCACTTTCCATTAGGAAGTTCCAGTGGCTGTCTTCCGTTCCGGCGGCATCATATAAATTAGCTTCTAATCTAAATATTATAAGAGCACACGCGCCGTGGGGCCCGCGGGTGATGGTATTACCTGACGACAACGCCTTCAAAAGTGAGAAAGTGACAGTCGTGACATTTTAAACCGGTTTAATAAAGTTCCACGGAACGTTAAAATTCCGTTCTCCTAGAATACTGATAACCGAAATAATTCGTTCTTTCACTAACAGGTATTTTGATAAACCGGTATTATGTAAGAACGAAATCAAACCGGTTTAGGAACAAAATAATACCGGTATTTGGAAACCGGTTCCGATCCCTGCTTGTTTCTGGTTTTCGTCACTCAAAACCGGTTAGTGAAGGAACTGTTCCGGGCCCAATTTCGTTTCCGTGGAACGAAATTAACCGGTTTTCGACGGAGACAACCAGTCTCAACTCGAATTTTTGATAGAGGCCGCCAAGGGTTACTATTATCCGCAGCGGGAGTGCGCTTACAATTTATTTAAAAGCTAATTTATAATTTTATATTAAATTTTACCACTAGACCTGATGTCGAGGGTCTTATGATGTAGCCGGAAGAGAGCCACTGGAACTGCCTAACGGAAAGTGATAAAGTAGTCGAGTTAGGGCTTGTTTGTTTTGTTGTCTTGAGTACTTACCACTGGACCTGATGTCGAGGGTCTGATGATGCAGCCGGAAGAGAGGCACTGGAACTGCCTAACGGAAAGTGATAAAGTAGTCGAGTTTGGGCTTGTTTGTTTTGTTGTCTTGAGTACTTACCAATGGACCTGATGTCGAGGGTCTGATAATGCAGCCAGAAGAGAGCCACTGGAACTGCCTAACGGAAAGTGATAAAGTAGTCGAGTTTGGGCTTGTTTGCTTTGTTGTCTTGAGTACTTACCCCTGGACCTGATGTCGAGGGTCTGATGATGCAGCCGGAAGATAGGCACAAGAACTGCCTAAAGGACAGTGCTACGGTAGTCGAGTTTGGGCTTGTTTGTTTTGTTGTCTTGAGTACTTACCCCTGGACCTGATGTCGAGGGTCTGATGATGCAGTCGGAAGAGAGGTACTGGAACTGCCTAACGGAAAGTGCTACGATATTCGAGTTTGGGCTTGTTTGTTTTGTTGTTTTGAGTACTTACCACTAGACCTGATATCGAGGGTCTGATGATGCAGCCGGAATAGAGCCACTGGAACTTCCTAACAGAAAGTGATAAAGTAGTCGAGTTTGGGCTTGTTTGTTTTGTTGTCTTGAGTACTTACCACTGAACCTGATGTCGAGGGTCTGATGATGCAGCCGGAAGAGAGGCACTGGAACTGCCTAACGGAAAGTAATAAAGTAGTCGAGTTTGGGCTTGTTTGTTTTGTTGTCTTGAGTACTTACCACTGGACCGATGTCGAGTGTCTGATGATGCAGCTGGAAGAGAGGCACTGGAACTGCCTAACGGAAAGTAATAAAGTAGTCGAGTTTGGGCTTGTTTGTTTTGTTGTCTTGAGTACTTACCACTGGACCTGATGTCGAGGGTCTGATGATGCAGCCGGAAGAGAGGCACTGGAACTGCCTAACGGAAAGTGATAAAGTAGTCGAGTTTGGGCTTGTTTGTTTTGCTGTCTTGAGTACTTAGTACTAGACCTGATGTCGAGGGTCTGATGATGCAGCCGGAAGAGAGCCACCGCAACTGCCAAACGGAAAGTGCTACGGTAGTCGAGTTTAGGCTTGTTTGTTTTGTTCTCTTGAGTAATTAGCACTAGACCTGATGTAGAGGGTCTGATGATGCAGCCGGAAGAGAGCCACCGGCACTGCCAAACGGACGGAACGGACTACTTTATCACTTACCGTTAGGCAGTTCCAGTGGCTCTCTTCCGGCTGCATTATCAGACCCTCAACATCAGGTCCAGTGGTAAGTACTCAAGACAACAAAACAAACAAGCCCAAACTCGACTACTTTATCACTTTCCGTTAGGAAGTTCCAGTGGCTCTATTCCGGCTGCATCATCAGACCCCTGACATCAGGTCCAGTGGTAAGTACTCAAGACAACTAAACAAACAAGCCCAAACTCGACTACTTTATCACTTTCCGTTTGGTAGTCCCAGTGGCTCTCTTCCGGCTGCATCATCAGACCCTCACCATCAGGTCCAGTGGTACGTACTCAAGACAACAAAACAAACAAGCTCAAACTCAACTACTTTATCACTTTCCCTTAGACAGTTCCAGTGCCTCTCTTCCGGCTGCATCATCAGACCCTCGACATCAGGTCCAGTGGTAAGTACTCAAGACAACAAAACAAACAAGCTCAAACTGGACTACTTTATTACTTTCCGTTAGGCAGTTCCAGTGCCTCTCTTCCGGCTGCATCATCAGACCCTCGACATCGGTCTAGTGGTAAGTACTCAAGACAACAAAACAAACAAGCCCAAACTCGACTACTTTATTACTTTCCGTTAGGCAGTTCCAGTGCCCCTCTTCCGGCTGCATCATCAGACCCTCGACATCAGGTCCAGTGGTAAGTACTCAAGACAACAAAACAAACAAGCCCAAACTCGACTACTTTATCACTTTCCGTTAGGAAGTTCCAGTGGCTCTATTCCGGCTGCATCATCAGACCCTCGACATCAGGTCCAGTGGAAAGTACTCAAGACAACAAAACAAACAAGCCCAAACTCGACTACTTTATCACATTCCGTTAGGCAGTTCGAGTGGCTGTCTTCCGGCTGCATCAGCAGACCCTCGACATCAGGTCTAGTGGTAAGTACTCAAGACAACAAAACAAACAAGCTCAAACTCGACTACTTCATCACTTTCCGTTAGGCAGTTCCAGTGCCTCTCTTCCGGCTGCATCATCAGATCCTCGACATCGGTCCAGTGGTAAGTACTCAAGACAACAAAACAAACAAGCCCAAACTCGACTACCGTAGCACTTTCCGTTTGGCAGTTCCAGTGGGTCTCTTCCGGCTGCATCAGCAGACCCTCAACATCAGGTCCAGTGGTAAGTACTCAAGACAAAAAAACAAACAAGCCCAAATTCCACTCCTTTATCACTTTCCGTTAGGCAGTTCCAGTGGCTCTCTTCCGGCTGCATCATCAGACCCTCGACATCAGGTCCAGTGGTAAGTACTCAAGACAACAAAACAAACAAGCCCAAACTCGACTACTTTATTACTTTCCGTTAGGCAGTTCCAGTGCCTCTCTTCCGGCTGCATCATCAGACCCTCGACATCGGTCCAGTGGTAAGTACTCAAGACAACAAAACAAACAAGCCCAAACTCGACTACTTTATCACTTTCCGTTAGGCAGTTCCAGTGACTCTCTTCCGGCTGCATCATCAGACCCTCGACGCCAGGTCCAGTGGTAAGTACTCAAGACAACACAACAAACGAGCACAATCTCGACTACCGTAGCACTTTCCGTTAGGAAGTTCCAGTGTCTTCCTTTCCGGCGGCATCATATAAATTAGCTTCTAATCTAAATATTATAAGAGCACACGCGCCGCGGGGCCCGCGGGTGATGGTATTACCTGACGACAACGCCTTCAAAAGTGAGAAAGTGACAGTCGTGACATTTTAAACCGGTTTAATAAAGTTCCACGGAACGGTAAAATTCCGTTCTCCTAGAATACTGATAACCGAAATAATTTGTTCTTTCACTAACAGGTATTTTGATAAACCGGTATTATGTAAGAACGAAATCAAACCGGTTTAGAAACAAAATAATACCGGTATTTGGAAACCGGTTCCGATCCCTGATTAAACTAAGGTACAGCTACTTAGACTCCTAGTCTTACCGTCGATGTGGCGTCTGATAACGATAATCATTTCATCTCAGTCGCTAGCTGACCAGTGAGAAAAATCCCAGCACCTCCACCAAGTTGCCTTAAAAACTTGTTTTATACCTTATCTTTGTAGTTTTAAAGTTGAATTTTGATTGGTGATTTAAAGTAATGAAAATGCCTGATTTAATTGCTAGTATTAATGAACTGTTAACTAATAGTGCGTGTCAGAGTGAGGTATGGCAGGCCTGGTGGGAACAGGCCGATGCGGAGAAATAGCGCCGTTGGCGATGAAGGTTTATCAGAACACGGGAGCCATTTCTGCGGGTTAGCGGAGCCATTTGTTTTAATCAATTAACAGGAAAGGTTGATGTTATTATATCTTAACTATGTCCGGATTCTATTAGACATCTGTTGTAAATTTATATGAATGTATCATTGGAACTTGAGGGGAACCTGCAGTCTTCCTGATAATTTTAGCTTAGTTTCTTGTATTTTTGAAGACTTTCATCGATAGCTTACAGCGTCGATGGCCTTGGGTCTATTTCTACACATTATACATTAGTTACACTTGTTAGCTAAGGCTTTGCGCCGTGGTGTCGCGATACTAAGTTATGAATTTGACTATAGAATTAAGATGTATCCTTAAATCTAGAGCCAATATTCGACCTCATCATTTGACATGTCCTTATGAAGTACGACAAGACACGTCGTGTGATCGTGTGAAGACATATTAAGATCATACTCGTAACGTTAGCCAAATTGATCTACACCTGCATTAATCAGATCTTCTTTACGGAGGATAACCCAAAACCTAGCTTGTTTTATTGCGAATGAATTCAATGTTAAAGACGAGGCCTAAAGAATATGGAGCCCATCCAGAAGATGCCTATTCTCTCGAGCTTTGAAAAGCACTAAGATTCATGACCACGCATTAACCCTGTGTTTTCTTCTTCCACAGCCAGACACAGTCCCCCAAGCCAGCATCGACATGACGACGGTCCTGGAGGTCAGCGAGGCGGACTCCGTGACGGGTCACGCACACAGCCTCGCGGTCACCGCGCCGGAGCGTGTCACGTTCGTCAAGGGCACGTGCAGGGAAGAGGCGCGGTGGTGGGCCGACGTGCTCAGCGTGTATCCTAGGAGCAAGGTAAGCTTAGTCCCTTTCTCTACAGCTTCAATGATTTTTCAGCGTTTTCTCGTTCCAGCGAGTACAATTACTCTAAGAGTATGAGAATCATGATTAGAGCTTATCAGCATACCTAATACCTACATCTTTTTTTTGTTAAAAATAAGATTGCTCTTGGTCAGGATCTAACCAACAAAGATGAGGCCGACGGGATCGAGAAAATTCTCACCCAGAAAATTCCTATTCACTCGTGCCTTAATGAGGTCCGGGTTATATGAAATCGGAAATACAGATTTTCAAGCCCGCAAGGAATTCCAAACCTTAGCAGTGCGCCTTATAAAAGATGATGAACATTTGTTCGTTACCTTATTTCAGTTCGACACTTTAAGCTAATACATAAAGGTCAATATCAGACCTTAAATTACTTAATACTTAAGGATGTTTCACGCTAGACCGTTCCGTGTCCGCGCCGGTCCGTTTTCTAGTACAAGAAATCGACGGTCGTCGCGCGTCCTGCGGGGTAATCACGTAACGATATGTACTATCGTTGGTACGTATTTAATGTCAGTTTTAGTATGGGATTTGACATTTAAATCTATCGTACTAACGGTCGAAAATGTTACGTGATTACCGCGCTGTATTAGAAAACGGGCCGGCCCAGACACGGAACGGTCTAGCGTGAATCATCCTTTAACGATTGTTGTAAATTAAAACTGTCTATATATTTATAGGCAACATGTGAATCTTAATAGAAAACAAAGCCATGGCGGCATTACAAAGGGTTGATTATGAATAACGATAAACTGGACTATAAAGTATCTCAATTCCCAATAGAATTCTTATAATTACGCCCACGTCATAACGGTGTTGAACGACTCAATAGACATCAACAAACAGACTAACACAACTACTGCACCTAATATGGGCCGGGTAATATAGGGAACATGAGAGGGGTAGGCAGTGGGCATTTATTGCTTCTGTGTATCTGTTATTCTGTCATCGTATATCTGGTGAGGCTTTATTAGAACCATTCATATACAAATATAATTATTTAGCAGTATTTTCAATCTTGTTCGTTTTGAATATTTTTTTATTACGATGTGCACATGTTTGTTTTGTCATTAAAGAAAACTATTAACGTAAAAGCGAATATTATAATAAATGCCTTGGTGTTTTGGAACGATATTAATAGAAATAATTCATGTGGATCCATTCAAATAGATTATTTATAATTCGTGATACAGCGAACATACTAATCCGTGCGCAATTGTACGGATATGTCTGTGGAGGGGCGTGCCTTCGTGGATGTCACGAACTATACATTTCTTATATTTTTACTGCGTGTGTTTTTATTATAATAAAAAGGACAATTTCCACCCCTGAGAAGAAGAGAAGTTTAGAGTATCACATTAAAACTAAATTTGCTAGATTTACCACTAAAACGTCCATACGGGCTTAATAAAACAATACAATTCTCGCAAAGCTACATCAAATGACGTATAATGTACGTAGTGTAATAAAGACAAATCCTTTATTTAACCGACTTTCTTAGAACTGAGAGTTAACAGACTGGTTTACGTAGATCATATACTGTGCAACAGTTGACGCACGTTTATGCATAGTTCACGTCATGTTGCAGTGCCGCTTTGTGTCCAATTACGTCACATGACTGCTCTTCCCCGCGTCAGAAATATAAAAAAAAATATACAGTCAAGGGCACCAATACGTATACATTTTTGGACTTTATTTCAATGGAATAAGGTGAAAAAGTGTATACATATTGTTGCCCTTGACTGTACTAACAGTAAAATTGCCCAAATTGAACATTTGTTTTAGGTGAACTATAATAAAAGACGCAAACGAGCAGTCAATAAAAAGACGCGTACCGAAAACGTATACCTAGGACTTCAGAGCTAGGTTTCAGACCATTATTTTTAATATAATTCATTTAATAATGACAGTTGCTTGGCATTGGGGATAAAAACATTCCGCATGCGCGATAACATAACATCACAAGTACCTAAAACATGTATTTACAAAAAAGATTGTGGCGCGAGCGTAGCATGCGACACAAGCACTGTGGCACAGTGTACCTCGCTTCGCCGTCTCTGGAATGATATTTAAAACTGATTCCGCCGCTTGATGGTCACATTAAACTTAATTCTTTGAAACACTCGCTTTAATTGCCACTTCTAAAAGGAAAGGATTAAGGGTTACCGCAGAACGACAATTGCTCTTGTAATTACGTAATATTGTTATTAATATTGTGGTTAGTAATTAGCTTAATCTTTTACAATTAATCGTACGTATCATGCCGGCATCTTTAGAGTAGATGATCCGGTTTCTCGAAAATCTTGCTTAATGTCCCATTGCTGGAAATGTTGCAACGAAGCAGGGTTTTTATGATAACAACCTAGCTACTCGGGTTGGTGTAGAGGAGATGATGATGATGATGATGATATGAGCCGAGAAACTCAAATAACATAGTATTATTAATATATACATATAGGTTTTGTTACGTACTATTTTCTAGTTTTCGGATTATCGATATACGATCATTATTTTAGGATTATTTCCGGTTGTAGCCTAAAAGATTTATCTATCCTATCCTATCCGTCTTCTTTGGCTCCACCTTCTTTTTTTACGTGGAGAAAACCTGCGAACCCGGTACCCCAGACATGGGGGGATGCCTGGGTTATGTGGTATTTCTAGCCACTAAAAACTCCATGACGTCCGACATCTGCGCTCTCAAGGGGGGGGGGACTCCGGGATCTCATCCTGAACGCACTGGAGCCCCCCTCGCGCTTTTCTGCCTTTTGGCTTGGGCCACCCTCCCTGGGTCTGATAAGCAAGTGCTGCGGCCCCCACCGCATTAAGAACTTGCAACCCCAGTGACCCCCTTTAGTCGCCTTTTACGACAGGCGGGGGAGACCGTAGACCTATTCTAGTCCAAGTCTACACGGCTGTTGGCACCACCCTAGATTTGGCGTGGCTGTTTTATAAAATTGACTGCCATCTGACCCATTTCCTCACGACTATACCGGTTTCCTCACGATGTTTTCCTTCACTATAAACCTACTGTTAAATGTAAAATGATATTTTGTAAGTTCATAAGTTTTTTTAATATCTTCTTCCAGTCGAGCTAGAAAAATTAGCAATTCAACAGAATTCAAATCATCAACAGCTTATAGACAAAACATTAATAGAACTCGTAGTTAGTCAGCCATTATGTAAAAAGCATAATAACACATTTTCCTGAAGAAAGCCGACTATTATTTAGCACTTTGCTAATAATGGCAATAAATTGAAGCGTTTATAGAGCTACAACAGTCTCCTGCGCAGTTTTGCGAATTAAAACCAGAGCCAGCATAACTTGACACTTAGATTAGTACCAACAGTAATATGTGATCAGAGACCAGCCTTACATTGGTTAGCTTGAAGCGGTTTGTAGATATACCTACATTGTGAACGGGTAACCGCGCGTCTAGCATGCGCCTGCGCCTAAAAAGGACTTTAAACGGAGCATAAACGACAACCGTGAGTTTTTTTATGTATACCAAAGGGAACGTAATCGCTATTTCTACGCATCATCCTAAGGCATATAGACATATTTATGCTGTTATATGACGTCAGAAATGGAGTAAAATGCCCAGTTTTTCACCCTCAAGAACTGTACCGACATTTCTACAAGCGTTATAGTTTATCTGCTCCAAAGGGCGGTTGTCTTGCACTTGAAGCTTAGCAATAAGTGCTAATAACTTTAATACTACCCTTTTGAAATCACTCCTTTTACGCCACGCGCCGCGCGAGAACTATCTGAATTAGGCTTGGTTCAATAAATAATCATATTCTATTCAATTCTTATGTCGGTAAGTTATGTACCTAATGAGTTACCAAAACTTGGTCTGACATTGGTCTAAATGATCGATAAAACCCAACCTTAAACTACAGTATAACACCATTAACACCTATTCGTTATGATACTTGGGAACCTGTAGAGCGTGCTAGAGCGACAACACATTACAAATGTAAACACCGTGTTTGGGCTCTTCCTTAGTGCGCGTAATGGCTGCGCGGACGCAGGGAAATTATCCGCTCTCAGCGTGTTTCCTAGCCACTAGTACGACGCACACTTGGCGGGTGAAATGGACAGGTAACACCGAAAATATCTATACGCACTTAGTGATAAAATAAGCGAACGTTTATAACCCCCATAACTCGTCATTTAAAAATAATGTATCGATATAAAATTATGTTATTAAAAAACCGACTCATCCTCATAAAAAAAAAAACGTTTAAATGTGACAAATGACATTCGACAGTTTCCATTTGAAAACAGCCGGACATCCACCGACCAGACATACGAAAGCATTTTTCCCAAGCTGAAACGGAGACTGAATGAAGAGATAACTTAGTCCAGTGTGCGTCGTACTTAACTGTGTCGATTATAAATGGCGTGCACCTGATGAGTGCGAAGTGTGAAGGCGTGTCGTTCACACTCGCCAATTGTCTCGGCTTCCGCAGGCCTTAATAGCTTGCACATTCTACAAAAACACACTCATTTACGCTAATAGCGCCTGAGATGTTGGAAAGCACTTCGAAGAGATATATTTCCCTATTTTTAGAGCTTTTCTTTATGTAAGTAACCAAAATATAATAGCATAGTATTTAGTAAATTATCAAAAGTGATGGACCACTTTATAAATGGGTCATTGTCAGATTTAGGTGCGCGTCTTTTCGGTGGACATGTCAAAAGTTAAGGGCTGCAAAGCTTAATTTTCGAATGGTCTGATAACCCGCATAATCTGCAATTCCGTGTCTATAAATCGATGTATGTAATAAAAACGTTAATTACATGCACACAAGCCGTTAACTATTGATCACCGAATGGACAACTTTTGTTTTTCCGACTGACAATGACCCAAATCTAAACATTTATTCTGCAAGTAGGCCAGTAGGGATTATAAAAATCTACATAAATATACCGTGAGTGGATTTCTTTACAAAGATAATGTTGACAGAATTTAAAAACCCAAATAATGGCATACCTACCTAAGTACCTATGTAGTTTAGTTTGAAGGAAAACCGTGCGGAAGGTTACTATAAATTTTTCGAGTTTAGAGCAACACAGCTGTGCAGGAAATATTTTAACTTGCAGAGGGCCTAATCCAAGTGAACATTCCTGATGATGCATCCTTAGAATTTAAGTATCGCCACATTCAATAGAAACGGGTCCGTAGGTATTTAGCTATAAAAGATCGGTAAAAATCACTCTTTTTTTTATATACCACGTCGGTGGCAATGGCAAACAAGCGTGCGGCCCGCCTAATGGTAAGCGGTCACCGCAGCCTATGGACGCTTGCAACCCCAAGGGAGACACGCGCGCTGCCGACCCTTTTAAAAATTTGTACACTCCTTTCTTGAAGACCCCCATATTGTAGTCCCTCGGGTAAACCTCGGCAGGGAGCTCATTCCACAACCGAAGCGTGCGAGGGAGAAAATTCCTCTTAAAGGCCGGTTCACATTGGTTGCGTGCGCAGCACGTAAGCGTCGACGTGCACGTGCACAGCACCCCTGTCACACCGGGTTACGCGCACGTCTACGCGTACGTCGACGCCACGCGTGCTGCAGAGAGCTGCACACGCAACGCTGCCGCACGCAACAGCTCCGTTGCTTGGCTGGCCGCCATTTTGCATTGCAATCTCGAAAACAAGCATCATGTTCGATAGCAGTTCATCTGACGAAGAAGAAGCATTACTTTTACTTTTATGTCGTAGTGCTCCTCGTAATTCTAGGGTATGGGTTCATGAGATAAACGAAAAAAGAGAACGACAGTGAATATCATAACCTATGCCGCGAACTTGAGTCGCACGAGGATCGTTTTTTCTGGTATTTTCACATATCAAGAGGTTCTTTTGAAGAATTACATGATTTAGTGAGACCTCTAATATTAAAAAACGACACCAACTTTCGGAAAGCTATTGGAACTAGAGAAAGACTAGCAGTGTTTTTAAGGTTAGTAATATGTATTATTTTCCGTAAGTAAAGAAATTCTTTTCATGAACAAGATAATCATTAAACAAATTGCTTACGGTTTTCAAGTCAAGGGACATAGAGTTTATAGGTAATATTATTGTCTTGGTTATTTCTACTACCAGCCCATCGTATTCTTAAAAACTAGTGGGTTGTTGTCGGTTTCCAATTTTGTAAATCATCAATGCGATGGTCGTGAGATATGGGTACATACTACAAACAAGTCGATGATTAAAATCCCAATTGTTATCACACCATTTCACGCAACAAACAAACAAAACAAAGTGGTCTGCACAGGCTGGAGTTGTAAATAAACACAAAAGAGCTGCGCGTGACACGCGCAGCACCGAGCTGTGCGTGTCCGAACATATTCAGTTTGCCGTCTCTTATGGAACGCCGTGAAATACAACGTCATCAATGCACGCAGCGACGCGACGTTGCCGCTCCGCTCTGCGTGTGCGTGCACGCAGCACGCAGCCTGTTTGTCTCGAGGGAGCTGCAATGCGTGCGTTGCGGGTGACGTGCACGCGCACGCACACGTCACGCAACCGGTGTGACATCTACTATGGAGATTCATACATTACAACGCGTACGTGCACGTGCACGTCGACGCTTACGTGCTGCGCACGCAACTAATGTGCACCGGCCTTTAATCGTACCGTACGCGACCATCTTTTGTAAGTAGGTGTATCCTTTTTGGTATGTATTCGTAAAATAACGCCGTATCGCGTTTTATATATCACTAAACGATCATTACTGTTTTGTCAGCCCATCCAACAATGTAGGTAATCTACGGGTCTTGAATCACTTGCAATTTGTCAGAACAATTAATCATACTCTAATAAACTAGTATTCTTTGATAGTAGTAGAAAGTTAAAAAAGTATATTAGGATAAACAGGTATATTCGGCGTACACAAAAGCTTATTAATAGCAAAGCATGCATTAAAAATTATTCCAAATTAAAGTTAGAGTTATCTGTGATGAAAAATAGGGTCAAAGAATGTAACTTGGAATTAGAAAGCAAGGACTTACAGTCTAAGAAAATGCATGATGAATTAAATAGGTTAAAAGACAAGCTTGAAGCTACCACATTATTGTATGCATCGACACAAAAAGAGTGCAAGGAGCATGTCCAGGCATTCACAAAGTTGTTGGAGGAATGCAAAGAAAATGAAGAGCGCTTTAACTCTCTTATAAATAGTAATTTTTGTAATTGTGGCCATATTCCACCAACAGCTGTCGTGCAACAGGACATGGCCCTTGGCACCCCGGCTACTGTAACGCCTGTCATTAAAGAACAGCCCCTCAGGTTAACATGTACCAATAAAACTATTATTTATTCGGATCAGATTGGATCAGGGCTGGGTTCCATGCTTAGTAAAAAATTAAATCAAAATGTAATAAATTACTGTTATCACAATTCAAGTATCGATCAAATATGTGAGTCAATGTTAAAAGGGCATTGTGATGACAGTACTAACTTAGTAGTTTTATTAGGAAATAGTGTTAGTATTGACAAGTCTGCAATAGATAGGTTAATGTTAACATTAAATATTATTGAAAAATCTGGCATTGGTAAAATTATATTATGTGCGTTGCCATACTCACAGAGTATGACATATCAGTATAACAATAAAATAGCTTATTTAAATTCCTTAATGTACCATGCCACTTGCTTCAATAACAAATATCATTTCTTTGATACAAATAAATTCATAAAGCGCTTCTCGCTGACATCAGAGAAAATATATTTGCCAAAGAAATATTTAATGACTTTGGTGGACCTGCTAGCGTTTAATTTAGAACCAAACCAATTTAATAGCTCACCTAGCAGACTCCACTATGTTGATAGCGCCATAAATAGCATGCCTTTAAAGTAAATTGTAAGACAGCGGAAAAGCCATTGAATATTAATATTTTCCATCAAAATATTCAGGGTTTTTCCAGCAAAGAACTACAAATAGGTTTATTTTTAGATAATAGTGACATTCAAGTTTTGTGTATTACTGAACATTGGCTTAGACAAGAACAGATGATATTTGACTTTGTAAATTTTAAATTAGTGAGTTTCTATGCCAGAAAATCTGCCATTCATGGCGGTTCTCTCATAATTGTAAAAAGCTCTTTTAAATGCAAAGAACGGAAGGATATAGTAAAGTTATCAATTGAGAGGATTGTAGAAATTGCTTGTACAGAACTAGAAAGCTATATAATCATATGTGTATACAGGCCTCCTGCATCTGACTTCTGCACATTTGAATCCACTATGGAAAATGTGTTGAGGTTAGTAACTAAGAGCCAAAAAAATGTTATAGTTTGTGGTGATTTCAATGTTAATTTACTTGAACCATCTAATAATACTGTCAAGTTGTTAAGTTTATTTAAATCTTTTAATTTGATAAATTTGTTCCTTGAGCCTACCCGGGTAGGTGCTACTAGTGCGACCTGTTTAGATAATATTTTTTGTAACTGTGAATGTTTGGATAAGAAAATTTTAAATCGTTTTAACTCTGACCACAGTGGTCAAATGGCATCTTTCTCTATGATTAATCAAGAAGAACAACCCCAAACTATAACATACCGACCCATAACTAGTTCTCGTTTGGAATTATTTAAAAATGAAATTAACCATAATATTTGTATGTTATCACTTTCACAAAGTAATTCGAATAGCATGTATAAAGATTTATTCGGCTTAATTATTAATTGCTTCAATGAAAATTTTTCATTAAAAACTATTTCTGGGTCAAAAAATAAAAATAATAAGATAAAATTTAGTGATTGGGCTACCGTAGGTATACATAGAAGTAGAAATAGGCTTTATGAACTTTATGGTGAGAGGGAGGTGAACAAGAACAGTGATTTCCTGGACTATGTCAAGAGTTACTCAAACATCTTCAAGAGAGTGTGTTTTGCTGCTAAAGCAAATTATATTAGTTCTAAACTTAAAGTATCTGACAACAAGGTGAAAACTGTTTGGAATATTATAAATAGAGAATCTGGTAAATTTAAAACTCGCGATTATCAAGTCAACATTCTCACGGAAGACCAACAGGTCATGTCAAATAACGATGTTGCCTTGGCATTCGAGAACTATTTTTCAAATATAGCAAGTAGTACTACAAAATGTCTGCAGTCATCTAAAACCCAAGCTAAAGCTTTGCTTTGTGCTAACATTAGTAAATGTGATGTAACGTTTAATTTTAGTCAAGTAGATTCAATCAAGGTTGTTAAAACATTTAAATCGCTCAATTTAAAGAAAACCGAGGATTTATGGGGAACATCAGTAAAAGTTATTAATCATATCATAGATGTCATTGCGCCCCAATTAGCTTTGATTTACAATAACTGCATATCAGAGGGTATTTTTCCTGATCTTATGAAGTTTAGTAAAGTCATACCTCTATTTAAATCGGGTGATTTAAACGACCTAACCAACTTCCGTCCCATATCGATACTACCTGTATTAAGTAAGGTTTTTGAAAAATTAATGTTAAACGATATGCTAATGCACTTTAATAGAAATAAACTGCTTACAAGTAAACAGTTCGGTTTCACAAGAGGGCGCTCCACGACTGACGCTGCATCTGTGCTTATTAAACATATTTACGATATTTGGGAGAATTCCTGTGATGCGATAGGTATTTTTTGTGACCTTTCTAAAGCTTTCGATTGCGTGGATCATGGGACGCTCGTTTTGAAACTTAAACATTATGGTTTGTCTGCTAATGCGTTAAGTCTTATGTCTTCATATCTCAGCAATAGAACTCAAGCAGTTGTTGTAAATGGAACCCAGTCTAGTGGGGCAATAGTAACGTTAGGAGTGCCTCAGGGCTCTATCTTAGGTCCATTTTTATTTTTGGTTTATATAAATGACTTGCCGTCTATAGTAAGTAATCTTTGTGATATAGTTTTATTCGCGGATGATACATCTTTAATCTTTAAGGTTGACCGAAAATCAGTTGACTATAGTAGAGTTAATGGCACACTGGACAAAGTACTTGACTGGTTTACCGTTAACAATCTGTTACTTAATGCTAAGAAAACTAAATGTGTCAGATTTTCTTTGCCTAATGTTAGACCGGTGGAAACTAGTATACTCTTAAATAACGAGTGCTTAGAAATAGTAGATAAAGCAATATTCTTAGGTATAACATTAGACAAAAATCTACAATGGAGTCCCCACATAGCCGTTATGGCGCGTAAATTAAGTTCAGCCGCATATGCTATCAGAAAAATCAGGCAACTTACCAATGTAGAAACAGCTCGCCTAGTTTATCATAGCTATTTTCATAGTGTTATGTCGTATGGTATCCTGGTTTGGGGTAAAGCAGCTGACATACAGACAATTTTTGTGTTACAAAAAAGAGCCATTCGCTCCATATATAACCTAGGCTCACGTGAATCTTTAAGAGAACTCTTTAAAGAAATCAACATTTTAACTGTAGCGTCCCAGTACATCTATGAGAATATTGTTTATGTCCTTAAGAACATAGACTCCTTCTGTAAAAATTCTGATATACATAATTTTAATACTAGAAATAAAAATAAAATTGCCACTAAAAAATTTCGTGTCCGTAAAGTATACAAATCTTTTGTAGGTCAATGTGTCCGTTTTTATAATAAGTTACCTGATGAAGTTTTGAATTTACCTTTTCCAGCTCTTAAAAAGTACTTGAAAAAATCATTGATGTCGAAGGCTTATTACAAGGTTGAGGACTATCTAACAGACAGAAAAGCATGGCCCAAACCAGATACTTAAATAGAGTAAAGATTCATATATTGTGTATTTTTTAATTTTATCTAGTTGACGCAGTTCTTGCAAGAAAACATATCAAAAGATTTATGACTAAATTTATAGTCTAAAGGATTCAATTTTTTTTTTTCCTAAATAGAATTTGATAATGCTAAGGTATACAGTTTCGAAATGTTTTCTTGCAGAATTACACACTGTCATAACTGGTTTTTTTTTCCTCATTTTATTCTTTGTTTTTGTGTTGCTTTATATAGATACTTAGATTTCTTGATCTTAAGTAGGTTAAGTATTATCATTTATCATTGTAATAAGCATATTTTTGTGAGAAAATGGCTGACTGTCGAGTTTCTTTCGGCGTTTCTTCTCGGCAGTGGCCTCTGTGAAACGCTAGTAGGGTTTGACTTGTAAAAGTGCCATTGCGGCCTACTTACAGAATAAAGTTCATTTTATTCATTTTATTTTTTTTATTCATAGTAATTGGTCCCATACTGTGCTAATCGGGATTTGGCCGGCGACTAGTCTATAATTACACTGCACCTGTCAACGAGCTACAGACGAAAAAGGCTTTCCCGGACCGTCTTTATGTCATTGACGTAAGATTGATTTTCAGCAGGATGTTTCGCTGTATACGGGCGATGACTCAGCCGCAGCCTAAAGGCATTGTGTTATGGTTGATCCACATTATTCCAGATTATACTTCAACAACGCATGTGACATAAATACTGATCCTGAGATTCGCAGAATATAGACGAAATTTTCATCAAGTGTTTACTTGTTCCAGTAGAAATTGTTTCAATAATTTATGATTATAAAATCATTTATTATATATAGGCAACAAAATACCTTACCAAACCCCAAAACCACCAAAATACCTTGACTAAAATACATTCAAAAAGACTTAATACTAGCACAACAAATAACTGAGAAGCTTCGTGGTGTCGGGTACCTAACCGACTGCGAAAACGCCGCGCCGTGAAAATGAGGGAAATATAGTACATATTTACTAGTATTTAAGTCTCAGAGTTGTACTCACAGAGTTTTACCTCACCTAGATCGTGTAGGACCGCTTTTCAGCCAATATGAACACAATCAATACTCATTACCTAACCGCAGACCAATGCTCACTTTTAAACAAGTCCCATTGATCACAGGAAGCTCACTCAGTTTTTTTCCGTACCATACTGGTCTATGCCAACGTTTAATTCCAAATCGTCGTATCCCACTATGATAGTTATATAGAAATACGACGTTTAGACGGCGCACTCTAGTTTTCCATACACAGTTTTAAAATGACGGAAGTGTCAAGCACTTTCTGAACTTATATGTCATTGTTACTAGTGGCTAGACAAGAGACAATGCACTTATGGCACACTCGGACTAGTTTTCTGCCCTTAGTCCTTTTGTTTGTGTCACTAGTGTTCATTGATTCGACGTTTTGTTATATTTTGTACTTGTTGCGTGCTAGGACCGGTCTTACCTGAAAGTCATGTCTGGTAAAGATATTGCCATGCAATTTATATAATGGATGCGATTGGTTACGAACCATGTTAGCAATGCTGACCGATACTTTATACATTATTTTATAAATGTCATAAAAAGGATCAGAAACCCACCTTATGTTTGTATTAAGTAATGATATAAAGAGTAAATAACTTGAATTTGAACAATAAGAGATCTGACATTGATAATAAGAAAACTTTCTGTTAAATTGGTTAGACCTGCAACGGGTTTAGCTAACAAATACACATTCTAGAACAGGAACTTACTTATCCATACAAAACTTATCCAACATGCGGTTAAATAGTCCATCCTTAATGTCAATGGATTATATATTTTTATTATTATTTGATAATTTAATTAATGGAGTGGTATAGAAAATGCTACTGTATTAAAATTACCAACAATTGCAACCCAACAATTCTTAGCTTCAATATTGGCTGAGATCCTGTTATTAATTTCAATTAGAGCTTGAATATCTTGCTTACAACTGCTTTTATCTAAACCAAATATAGCTAAAACCATCTCGGCATACTAGACTTTCGACGACTTAAAAAAAAACCACAGACAGACAAACACAAACATACACCTGTTTAGGAAGCTTTCGCTGCTATCATAAAAACTGAAGATTGTAACGCTTTAGTCGCCAATCATTTGACAAGGAAAAGATATATAATATTTCTCCTACCATTTTGACGGTTGGTTAAAAGTGAACCGTACTCACAAAATATTAAGGTCGGATTTAGTAGTGCGTTACACAAAAATAGGTGCTATGAAAAGATCTATAAATCCCCATCATTTGCGGCCACGCATGCGCAAAAACGCGTCCGTTTGAAGACTGCGGCTGTCATGCGCTGTTACTTACGGATCAGATAAAGTAAAATCTATATACTCTTTTTATACTAATCGACCACGACCACGCAAATGCAGTAAAAATCTTTAGCTTTTCTTCCGCAATCTCTATTTGACATAGACGTTTTATTTGATTTTCTGGAGGTTATACCTACACGAAATCAATAAATATATATTAGAAAGTGAAAATTAGTGCCGAAAACTTAAAATAAATATTGTTCTTTAAAGGAAGTTACACATTACCGAAGGGTAAAAAGCCACGTTATTGTCATTCCCGGCGACATGTTTCGAACTCCACTCTTTCAGGATGAGTGATTTCGCGACGAGCCCACAACGTTACGCTACTTATATCCGTTTACAGCGTTTCCGTGAAACATTCTTCGAAACAGACTTACCTAACAAAATAATGACGTCAATCCTGTAAATGATGAATTCCTCGAAGACAGTTTGATTCCACATACATTGTGTCCCAGTCCCACCATGTGCTGTAAGTACGTTCATTACTGTAAGGCCAAATGCTGTCAAATGAACGCAAGCAAGAATCTACCTTACAGTCAGAGCTTTTAGTCGTTTTTTGCTTGCGTTCGTTTTACAGAATTTGGCCTTTGAATTTTGTACGAACTATACATCTAACAGCCGCCTGCGCCCGAGTCGCGAACTGGGTCGCGCGGTTTCAGGAACGCGGCAGATTTGTGCGCGGGCAATTTACACTCGGGTTACATGCGTCGGCGCAACTCGTATTCTGGATAACGCATGCTTGTTACATATTATGAAGTGAGTAATTTAGTAATCATGCACGTTTGTAATAATGATCAATTACGTTTGCGATCACGAATGGTCCATACTATTTTTGAATATTATTTGGCGTGGCGTAAGGTCTCTTAAGGCGGACCCTTCACACTTTTACACCGCACGCCACGATCCATGTTAAGCGGTAGGTACCTACTTTTAGAATTATTAAACAAAAGTAAACAACTTAAACAAAAGTTCGACGAAATACGTTCGACATAAACGCTATCTAGGCATGTCCAGAATTCGGCGTGATCCCAACTTGGTCGGTCGGGTGACCTATAATCGCGGTCGTTTGACGTTTACTCCGAAATCGAGTTACGACCCGATGTTTACTCATCATCATCAGACTGACCTATTTTGTCTAACTATTTAGTAAACCGACACTGCGACTCAGAAGAATTAATGTTCGTAGAAAATCTTCAGGGAACGATAAACAAATTGATCTATTTGGGTTATACACCTCTTGATATTTAGAATTGTATAGGTATTTATAGAGCTTGAAGAGGTTTCGCTATTATAAAATACTGATTAGGTTGAATAGAAGCGAACTCTCTGCATAACATAACAACAGTCTCACACCTGTAACCACCAATAACACCTGTGATCTTAATGATCTGAATTACCCACACTACACTCTTAATGCAGGTTCGTATATACTGTGGCACAACTGGCTCATAGTGTATCGCATTCCAAAAGCGTGCCACTGATATGCATTTATAACAAGTGCGGATACACAGAAATCGAGTTTAAATTGACACAGTACCTGTTAACCAGGCCACACTGCCAATCATCCTATTGTCCTAATGCCGATTACCTGCCTCGAGCAACATGGCAACGCCAACAGAACGACATACTCAGCTTTACTCTTACGGAGAGATACGTCCTTACTTCCGAGCAGTAAATAATTGCTGGCCACTCAAAAACAGGAGGGCGTAAACGACGGAATATGCCTACCAAATTACGCCATTCTGTCCAAGAGATTTAACCTATTTGAATGCAAAATGGGTCCTCGTTGCTGGCACACTGACCTCTGGTAACCAGATAATTACACGGCATCGTTCGGTCGAGTGCTAGGTTTTAATGGGCAATCGCATTTAAACAGAGATCGGTTGTTAGGAGAAACTAGTGTCGAAAGCTGAGCAGAGCTGAGAGAATATAAGTAGCTAATTCTGGGCTTGATACGTTTTGCAGTCTTGAATGTCTTGATGTGTTGGACAGTCTTTGATGTTTGAAATGAGTTTAACTTTTAAGTGAGTATTTTTTTGTTTATTTCATGATAATGTTTATTTAGGAGCCTATTATGTCACACTGCCGGGCAATTTCTTCTTGCTCTTGAGATGTCTGTGATAGGCAGACGCTCTGATATGACACATAAGTGTTTTGAAAATTGTTTGTGAAATTGCTTTGCTTGCTTGAGCGTCTTCTGCACCCCTTCCTAGGGGTGGCAGGTGGCTCTTCCTGCGCTGGGCGCATTGAGAGCTGTTGCGGGCTTCTGGCCGTCAATTGGGGAACGGCGTCTGCTGCTGGTGAGGTTGCCGTGCGAGTCCCCGGGTAGGGGGCTACGGCGTCTGCTGCTGGCGTGTCTCGTGCGGCTGGTGTCCATCTGGAAAGTCAGTAATAGTGTTACTTTGTGAAATTGTCCCCGAGGCTCACATACAAATGAGTGGGCAGCCCGCAGCACATGCGGACGTTTAGCCGCAGTTTCTGCGCTCGCGCCGCTACAAGCAATTAAGGTGCACTGCAGGGCAGTCCCGTTGGACCATACAAAATAAATATTTCTGGCATTCTCAACCAAAAGTGTACCTAATTTTTGTAAAAGTGATATTTGCTCCAAAAAATGTGCAAAAGTCATCATATAAATTGAGGAATCGGGTAAAATGAGAAACTCTAGTTGACCCCTAAATCTCCCAAACACCCAACATGCTTTTTTTATGGCTGACTGAAAAGCGAAAAGCCTTAAGTCTCATCTGATTACAAATTATTTCTTTAGTATAAAATACAAGGATATTTGCCGATATATCCTATCCTGAAAATTTGTTTTCCGAACTGTATTACATTTTTTTTTATAATTATACAATTAACTAAGCGATCTGACAATTTTTACATAACAAGTGTATTTTGTGTATTTTTTGATACGACTGTGTTTAATTTAACTGATGGCTGCAAACTTCATAAAAGTTGAAAACTAAGTTAATCTTCTTGTCACGCCATCACAATAACGTAATATTTACTGCATATTTGATACATAGAAAAAACGTTTGTCAAGTTTGTATGGCCGCCGGCATTCCCCCCGTATTCCATCAGTTTTTGCAGCACACGGAAACATGGGCGCGGATTCCTCTTCCCATACTCGGCGACCCTAGAAACCGCGGCCAATTAATACGGCGACGAATTGATAGCAAACAAGCTTTTTACTACCAGCATTGTATGCTAAGTTCACATGCTGTGGTGTAAATTTGAGACAAGTCCACATAAAGACTTGGCTTCCTGGTTTCACTTAAATGGAGGAAACTAGTTCCCGGAAACCGGTAATCCGAACAAGATCTATCCCTTTAGGTTGAAACGATCGCAGTCGGCATGGCACGGAAGAGGGTGCCCCATGCTGGCATGTAAGGATTGGGAACTTCACACCTTTGAATTTCTTCGCAGATGTATGACGGTTTTATGAGAATGTTTTGTTACTCAAAAAGGATTAGTCGTTTGTCGCTTTCGTAAAGCTAGCAAGTATACTACATTTTATAGTAGGTAACGAGGGGGAAACGTCACTATGCGAGCCAATTCACACAGAAAATAGCGTAGATAGCATTTTTAACTGATAAGTAGAGATGCTCCGAATATTCGGTTATTATTCAGTATTCGGCCGAATTATTCGGTTCAGCTGCCGAATATTTGCCGAACAATTTTGAGAGGTTATTGATACAAGTTACAAGAATGTTATACATAATAATCATAATCATAATTACTGCTTAGTATAGTATAGTTACTTAATATAGTTACTGCTTACTTAAATTAAGACTCTTAACCCATCATTATTGTTATTTAAATTGCGTTATTGTCGATAATAAAGCAATTGTTATTTAAATTGCGTTATAGTCGATATTTCGCTTTGATAATGAAAAAACATTTTACTATTTATTGAATTAGTCTGTTTAAAACAACGGAGGAAGGCATGAACCGAATAATTCGGCTGAATTTTGGGTTCGACAACAACTGGACCGAATATTCGTATTCGGTGAAACCCATATTCGGCGCATTTCTTCTGACAAGGGTCCTTAACTAAAGTGTAGTTAAAGACGGTCAGACTACAGATATAAATCAACGTGATATAAAAATTTTAGGATGTTATCAACTCTTTCTTTTTCGTACTCAGGTCAGAAGGGCCTGCCTCATTTTTTTTTTGTCTTCACACCAACGATGAGCACGAGTAACCAGACTAAAAACTAAATAATGAAGTTGTAAATCTGAGTGCGAAGCCTTTGATTGATTGATAGACAGATAAACCTAGTTAAACGAACGTTTAACTTTTTATACGCATTCCTTGTCAGCAATTTCAATACGTATAACAGCCAAAGTAAATAAGGTTTAAGATTCAAACAAATTCTACGTAATCTGACCTTTATGACGTACATTTATTAAGCCTATAGCGACACGGTTCCATGATTAATGGTCATTGTAAACTTTTCCCAAGAATTTAGTCAAATTAATGAATAATCGTATGTATTGTGAAATGCATTTCCGATTGAAGTTTTATTGACGAAATTAGATAGACGTATTTCTAATTGCTTTCTTATCGATGTAGGAAAGGTCGGTGAAAACATACTGCATATATAAGGCGACTTGGCGGGGCGGGATCGATATGTGTCATTTTCTTCTTTTACGTAAACTTACTGACGTCGCAAAGATTCCCGCTTGACAGAATACTGTCAGTATTACATTTGCGCAGTAGTAATATTATGCGCAGAAGCGGACCAGTAGTACTGCCTTTGCATCGTTCCGCTTCCGCGCATCCCGCGCCAGTCAGGAAGCACTCATTTAAATGTAGGGGCGCAGTAAAAAGTAGTACTGAGTTGACTGACAGTTGACACTGGTATTTGACAGTTTTCTCATATCGTACCGCCTCCGCACCGACAAATCAGGAACTCGCCTTAGATGGATGAAGAAATTTAAATTTAATTTTTGAGTGAGTACAAGTGATTAAAAAAAGAGCAAGTGAAGGTGATTCGAAAACTCGTGTGGCTAGGGAAGATCAGTCAGCTCCTGCCCAAGGACGTTACGGTACATCCAAAACGTAGAAGCACCTTAATACATGATATTATCTAATTTTAATCTTGTTTTTTGTGTGAACAATAAAGAATATTTTTATTGTATTGTAAAGGTGTAAAATAAAAATTGTATGCGATTAAGTCCCATTACCTACTAATAATAAACTGCTTAGTTGTTGTATGCACTTGCACCGCAATACACCTCGAGCGTTCACACGATATCGATATTCAAATTGGATCAATATCGGCTATAGATCCAAAAAAAACTGTTACATCACATGCGCAGGCGCATAATGACTATGTGAGGCACTTAACGAAATATTCGTGTAAAAAATATCGTGATCCACGGCCGACGACCTCGGAACTCGCGGAGGTTTGCTCCTCTTGCAACCCGGAAGATACACAAACGGAATAATAAATCATCATCATCCTCCATCCTCTTGTCGGTGGAGCAATTTCCATGTATCTCTTTCTTGAGCCTTTCGTTTGACCGCCTGATACGACACGACGTTTACTTTTTCCTTAAGTTGGTCCATGTACGTTCTTCTTGGTCTCCCTCTCTTCCGCCTTCCTTCTACCTTCCCTTCCACAATATGCTTTATGAATTCGTCGTGTCGTATTGTGGTTTAGTTGTAGTTGGTTCCATAGATACTTTTAATCCTCTATGAAAGCTGGTTCGAATGGCACCATAAAAAAAATTAGTCAAATAGCGAACTGTAGCGTTTCCCCTGGCTTTAAATTGCGTATGCCAATCACAGATTGGTTCGGTTCTTAGCTATGGTTCTTAATACAAGCAGTTCGGTACCAATCCGAGCACATCAACGCTAGAGTTGATTCAGATACCCTGGGACGCCGTGACAGGATCGCGACGTGTGACTCACTCTAATCATAGTCACTCGCTACGTGAAAAACCGTAATTAATCTGTGATGGATGTGTTTGTCTGTCGCTGTACTCGCTGTAGATAAGCAGAGCCTCTAACTATGGCTACGTCCGCACAGGCAGGCGGCTTGTTTGGCGCCTAGAGCCTAGCGAGTCACTTAGCGAGTAACTTAGTAAAACGAACGTTCTTGAATGTTCGCGACCGGCCGCACGCGACGTCCGCGCGACGCGACCGCTGCGCGCCGGAACGTATGCTCACAGGTTAGCGACGTCACACAGGTTGCGCGACGCGAGCGGGACGGTTTCATACATTTCGGCGCGCAGCGCAGCGTCCACCCCAAGTGTGACCAAGCCTTTAGGGTAGAGCGGAGCAGCCACGCGCCAGATGCCTAACTTCCGAATAAAAAAACATGAAAAAGTTAAATAAATTTAGACGCCTTTAAATGGTGCGGAGTAAATAATCGCTCGCAGGTCTCCTAAGCTGCGCTGTCTGCTTACCTTCAAGCCAGCTTGTTTTCCGCCATCTCATCATCATCTTCCTAGCGTTATCCCAGTACAGTTGCATCCTGAAGGATGTATACTACTTGCAAGATTAGGCGTAGGCGCTAGTTTTTTTACGGAGACGACTGCCATTCTGTCCTTCCAAGCTTGTTTGCCACCGTCGTCAAAAAATAATAATTGATGATTGAATTCAAAAGAACCACGGGGAACCTTCCTTTGTTGCGCTTGCGCATAAAAATACTCGATATATATAAATACTATAAAAATTAGAGTAGACTTTAACACCATAACAAATGTGTTCTGTCTTAGTCTCATCGCAACATGACGTAGGGTTATATACAATAGGGGGCGGGGCGGCGCCAGGGGGTGCCATGTCATTCACAGTCATAAAAGTACCAGCGCCGTCAGCGGTGGTAAAGGTGCAGTCATACTGGGTACGAAGCGGCGCTAATCGTACGTCACTAGAGAGTTTTATCGCCGGATAAATACAAGCTAAAGCAGATATTATATTTTTACAATAATCGAAAGAAAGTTCTGCCATATTTCAAACGACAAACGAGGCCATATAAAGCTACGCAGACTCTACCTAATTGATTTCTAAACTGGAAACTCTATGCTGCCTAATCTGGAATTTGACAAATACGGAAATAATTCAGAAACATTGCGACTATATAATAGTACTAGGAAATAACCAAACTAAACATACTCGGTAGTAAAGAAGGAATGCATTATGCCTCACATAAATGCGATCATAAATCATGCTAGCTAGAAAGTTACTTTATCATCACTTTATCACAAATAATTAGTAATCAAGTGTAACTTTGAAAATCATATCTAAGTAAATAAAGCTAATTTAAAATAAATAAACACATGTAAATATAACCTCCGTACCAATAAATATTTATAGATTTTATTTAACGTTATCATCTCTGTGTGACTGCCTTTACCCGTAAATACCATTTATAATACTCAATTGCTAATGTATTGAGTTGGGATTTAATTGACGATGACTGTGCTTAGTCAGTCAACGCGTCATTCGGCTCCAATGAAACTGAGAGGGCAGTCATCCCGGCTTTTCTTTAGTAGCAATTATGGTGCCATGGTTCTGAGGTCTTTTGTGATTAGTACTTGACTTCACAAAGAACCTGGATGATTCTGTGCCTTGTGATTCTTGTGGAAGTAACCCCTTACATGTGGGGATATAATGAGCTTGAGTAATGTCTATTCTAGTGGGTCTGTGAGCTGTGTTAAACCACGCGATGAAATAGATGAATAGATATTACGTAACGGGAAACATATTTTTTATGATTTCAATAAATCCAAAAACTAGTAGAGAACAGCTGGATATCCGCCGGAAAAACATAAGAAATAATTTCTTCCCAAGCTAAGACAGAAAAAATATTACCTACATAGCAAAATATGCAAATGTCTTAGGCGACTTCCTGATTTGTCGGTGCGGAGGCAGTACGATATGAGAAAAGTGTCAAATGTCAGTGTCAGCTGTCAGTCGACGCGGTACTATTTTTTACCGCGCCCCTACATTTAAATGAGTGCTTCCTAACTGGCGCGGGATGCGCGGTAGCGGGACGATGCGAAGGCGGTACTGCTCCGCTTCTGCGCATGATATTACTACTGCGCAAACGTAATACTGACAGTATTATGTCAAGTGAGAATCTTTGCGACGTCTGTAAGTTTACGTCAAAGAAGAAAATGTCACGTATCGATCCCGCCCCGCCAAGTCAGAAAGTCGCCTTATCCACACAGCGGAATCTCATTTCGCTCTCATTTGGAGCAGTTCAACGTGAGTAGTCACCTTACAGAAAGAAGACCGCGGCCATCTTGACCTTACTTGTTCATTACTTGACACTTTGTTTTCCACAAATAAGTGAATGAATCTGACAACAAAATACAAATACTCATTATTAAACAACCTCATCAAAAATAACACAGTACAGTATGACAATGAGTAGAGGACAAAAGGCGGTCTTATCGCTAAAGAGCGATCTCTTCCAGACAACCAGATTTTATTACTTTGAGGCTCATGATAACTAATCGTATTAAACATAGGTACCTATTTTTTAAAATTCAATTTACCAAATGGAATTTACATTGCATGGGTCAACGACTCGACTTCAGCACTACAATTTGCAAAATGTGCAAAATTTGACAATTGTAAAAATAAACCTTGCCCGCCCTTCTAATTGGGCATTAAAATTAAATGCGGACATAAACGCATAAAAGCTGCGCCTGCGCCGTTACAGGTCACTGCACCACACGTGGGGTACGATCAATCAAAATAATACAAAGTTTTTTCTTTGGTGAATTCGAGGCAGTGAAAAATAAATGAAGCTAGGCTATTTAGGTTTTGTAAAGACCGTTACACCTTATCGCTACGTTGTAAATCTTTATATGTTAAATCTTTATAAAAACCCGGTCATTTCTTGTTGAGTTTAACAAGATTTTTGTTCAAGATGGTTTTATATTGTTAAAATATACATTTTATCAGTGGCATAAATTTCTAACGCCAGCATTCTGCAGGGAGAGTACTCTAAATACTGAATATATTTAGGAAAACTTAACTCTACGGAAACAATCCTTTAGGTATCATTAAATACAAAATTTTATTAATTTTTGAGAATATGTGTTGTCTCCTAAATAGTAGGTGTTGTGAAAACATACCAGTTATCAAGATCCACCACCATACACAGACGTACAGTCATGTCAATCATCTGAATGCCTTCCGATCGTTTCACGATAATTAGCGGCCGCAATGTGCTTTCGCACAATTACCGATTTCCAATCGCATTTCACGTACGGGTAGGGCGTTAAGCCAGTTAATCCGAGATAGGAATGTTCACATTACATATCTGTAAACCAATTACTAGTTTACGACGTTGCAACGCCTAAATCAGTCCTTCGATAGTTTTTTATGCCATTGCGGCGCTGTGACAAATAAGCTTTACGATAAGCCTGATCGTGGCCGGAGCGTAAGCAGTGATGGAAGAAAACACTTAGTACATGCATTTCTCATTTTAGTGAAATGAAGACTAAATGTAAGGGTTGTACAGCAGGGATGTTGCGGATCCAGATTTTTTAACATCCTAACCTAACCTAACCTAACTTTACGGGAGCAACTCATCTGGAATCCATTCATCTGAAACAATCCTATCCTTCCATTCCCTATTTCCTAGCCTTCTATTTTAATCAGAGCAGTTGTAGTCGGATATCAACCATCAAAGAAAAATGTAGTTGTCATTAAAAGCGAGTGTGGAGATCTTTATACTTACTGTAACTTACTTGAATTATTTGTTTTGTTAACAGGGCCGACACAAACGTAACGCGACGTTTCCCGGAGGACAGACAGCGAGCCTGCTGCAATCCTCAACGACAAGAAGTAAGTAATAGCTCATTTAAGGTGTTAGCTGTACAGATTCTCTACCGCGTCCCAACATTTACCTGTATGAACGGTTCCTGATCGGAGCGGGAAGCGCGGCAACGGGTCGGTAACACTAACAATCCGGTACTGAGCCGCGGCCACGGAATAAATGAAAATGAAAAAAAATGAAACCGCGTATAGGTTTCGCTCCGGGTTTCGGGATATAGAGCGGAACTATATTTTCTGCGTTTCTTACACGCGGTGAATGCCACGAATTTACATGCGGAATAGCACAACGGCCGCCCTGGCACATCCACTAATCGAGTCAATTGCTTGCGATTCGTCTAACAAACGTCCATTAGGTTATGGTCTGCATATCATCACGGCAAGCCGTAAGACTGTGTGCCACCGACGCTGTTTTAAAAATAACTCTGTTGATATGAGACTTTAGTGTCTGCTTACCACCAAGCCACGTGCTTGTCAGCAAACGGTCGTAGTATAAAAGAATAGAACATTCGTCCATTCCAGAATATTCCGCGGACGCGTCGACGCTGCGCGACGCAGCGGACGGGTGCGGAGCGGCGCGGCCGCGCTACTGCGGCGCCGGGACCACCACGTGGCCTGGCCCGAGGGTGCAGCCTCCGCAGTCCGAGATTCCGAGTCTGGCGCCGCCGCAGCCTATTGACACCAAAGGTTAGTTTTTTTCTGTCTATCAGTCCCTGGGATCCCAGGGCATATAAAAAAGAATGCCATTGCTTATTTTTTCTCCGGGAGACGACGGCTTAATAAAAATTACACTGAGATAAACAGACGATATAAACTTAACAGTAATATGTATGTTCCCTAAGATCGCTTGGCACTGGGAATGGTGGAGACATTTCCTTGCATGATAGCGATTAGCGATGCTTATCCGTTTTAAGATTTAGGTTAGTTGAGGTTGTGTTGACGATATCAGGAAAATCGCGTGTCATTATTGGATAAGACTGGCTCAGGACTGGGAGGAGTGGCCTACTCGAAGAGAGGCCTATGCTCGGCAGTGGGCGATAACGGGCTGAAAATGATAATGATGGTGTCTCAGTACCGCCAAGAGCTTACAACCTGAAACCCCCAACCGTCGGTCAACACCAAATATCAAAACCTGCTGTCACTTCTATTATGCATCATCATCATCAATCTCTTAAGAGCTGGGCTCTTGTTGGGCTGGCAGCTTGATGCAGTTCTGTCCATCTTTGCCGGTCCGAGGCCAGCTTCTTGACGTCCTGATACGACACGACATCCACATCCTCCTTTATCTGGTTCATATAACATTTCCTTGGTCTCCCTCCTCGTTCCCCATTATCTCTCTTATACAAAATGACATAAATGAAGACTACTCTATTCTTAAAGGCAGATATTTTTAATCCTTTAGGAATGTACTTGGCTATGTCTACTTGACCTTTGTAGACCAAAGTTGGTTGTGTCTTTGTTCGGCATCTGCGATGAAGCAAACGTAAACACAAAATCAGCATATTCCTGTATAGGTTACTGACATGTTAATCCAGTGATAAACACCAAAGCGTGAACTTTAAATTAATGAGATCCTTGACCTTTAGCTATCTAGGTCGTTGAATTAAGCACTAATCAAGTTAGGTCATTTTTCAAGACATTACTCAATATCCTGACAAAAATCAGTTTTGATTTTGATAAATGAACATTGAGCACCCACTTAAAATTATAACTACATAATTAAAAAGTTTGTCGACTCTGTACGAGTATCTATTACGCCCACGTAGTATTTTAAAATCGAAATTAGAGGTAGTTCCATTGTTACAAATGTCGCCAAATTCGACTTTATTGCTTCGATAATAAGAGGCTTTCCGCGCGCATGAAATATAAGAGACCAAGAGAGTATTTGCACTTAGATCACGCGGTTTTCGACTTTAATCTTAAGGTTACAAGAGCTTCATTAACTGCAATGTTGTGAGCGGTATTATGCAAGATGCCGCCGCCATTCACAAAACGGAATTGTGTGTATCGCAAATTATACCTCAGCGTAATAATCGGGTGTGAATTATTTATGATTCGGCGATACGGGGAACCGAATCTGTATCGACTTTATCGGTTCGCCGAATTCGGACATTACGGCAAATTTGATTTAAAACGGCCTTTTAGTGGATTTAACACGCTTTCGGTAACAAATTACAAGCTTCAAAGCTCTGGAATGAAATTTGCATTAAAAATGTCTCATAATTTTATTTTTTAGGCGGTCGTCTTCGAGCCCAGTAGCTCTTTACTTCAATTAAGAGTCTTATGGATTCTGATATGATCTTTAAAGCTTCGGTTTTTGTAACTTTTTTTTAGGTTTTATTGCTAACACTTTACACTTTATTGCATACATGCATTTGCCCGAGACTTCGTCTGCGTGAACTTGCGTATCAACTTTCATCCCCAATGCTATCCCTATTGGGGAATTAATTCCGGCATAAACAGTTTTCTATGTTTTATTCTAGGTTATGATATAAGTACTATGCCAAACTTCATCTAAATCCGTTCACCTGTTTTGCATGATTGTGTTACAAACATAAACTTTCACGTTTACAATATTAGTTAGATTTGGTCCTTCGAGCCGGATGGCCTTTTCCTTATCGTTTTCCTCATAAATACGCCAGAGAATCAAAAGCACCGATAGAAGCGTTCATCTTCCCACAGGCCCGAGGCAACTAGGTCCAGTCAGCATCATTAATATCTATACATTATTGCACTTTATTCTTTGGAGATAAGGTCGAAAACTTTATACATGTTTATGATATTGTCTGTGCAAGTAAAGCAAGATTTAGCTCGAATATTCACTTGCAGTTTCGGCCGCTCCTAGTTTGGACCGACCGTGGATCGGATAGCTTGCGACAGACAGACAGACCGTCATCAATTTCGTCCACGACCGTATATGGTTAGCACTGCAATCGTTGTTAGAATGCAGCAACTCTGTAACAGAAAAGGTCGCTTCTTAGTACATACTGGGTTTTACATTGTTGAACTGAACCTTTACCGTAATAATCGGTAGTTTCCCTAATTGCGATTGAAACTGTGGAACTAACATTTTCGTTCTAACAGTCAAGTTGCCCACTCACTTGACAAAGGGGGGTCGAAGTTGCACCACGTCTGTAGGGAAAGTACCCCCCGCTACCCTACACGCGACTCCTGGGTGGTTCTAAAAGTGCAACTGGCAACCGTACTGTCTTCTTGAAGATACGATAAATAGAATAAATTGCAATACAAATCAAAAACTCAAACGGAAGTTACGTAATATACATATATCTTCGTCGTTTTTGAATCATATTTAGTTTAGTTAGAATTTCAGTACAGTTTTTTGTATCATATTCCGTCTACTTTACACGCCGCCGCTGTAACAAGCAATAGGTTTCTTTTTCAGGGAAGAATTTTTGACTATTTTGTATTTACGCCTCAAAAAAGAAAACAATACGCATTTATATTTACTTACCTACTGATTCCATTGGCTTTTTTTTTATACCACGTCGGTGGCAAATAAGCGTGCGGCCCGCCTGATGGTAAGCGGTCACCGCAGCCTATGGACGCTTGCAACCCCAAGCTATGGCTAGCTAAACTTCAATGTTTCATGCGACACCTACGTCGGCAGCGTCGATGTAAAAGCAGATATAAAAACAGGCCTTATCGCTAAAGACCTCCTTACTGTACCTTTACCGCAATGTTTATAAATACGCGGCCCGTGTATCTGTCTATTAACTTTTTAATCGGCATAGACAAGGGCTGGCCATAAATCCCTGCGACAGTCGCAGTCGCACCTAATTAGACTCCGTTAGTCGGGAGTTCCGCGGCGCCCGCGCAAGTGGTAGCGGGTTACTCGTAAATACAATGTTGCATTTCCAGCTCAGTGGTTGACTGGTAGACATCGCCTTAAGTTTCTATTATAGTCTTCTATAAACTTCATGTTTTAACACATTTCTAATTCGGGTTACATAAGCCCTCGATCCCCTTAAAATAACCTAAAACTCGACTGACCGTCTTACGTATTCTAGCGCATATTGTATGTCAAAGGAATAAATAATGTTGATTATGATTATGATTATGACTGAAGAATACGTCTATGCAACTGGGTCTTTTATTTAATAAAAATTACGATTGCTCTTGGCCTGCATCTAGTCAGGGGGCAAAGATGAGGCCGACGGTGAAGCTATCTCACCCAGAAGATACCTATCCATTCGTGTTTTAAAGAGGTCCAGGTATTATGAACTCGGAAATACAGGGAATTCCAAACCTTAGCAGTGCGTATTACAAAACTACCGGCTATAGCTAGGTGCCCCAATCAATCTGAGTTATGCAAAGAGATTGAGCAGATATACCTTCATACACACTCCGGGAAAATCATAGCGCGAGTCAGACACCACTGTTCTGTTGTCGCCATGTTAAAGCGCCATCTGTTGACAAGTCTCTCATCGCTTACGCCACCTAGCCCGCCTATGATTCACGTCTAAACAGCATTAACGAGCGCTAGCGGGGTCCGCGCGTCAATTAAATTGTGCACCGTTACTGTAAATAATACGCTAATTGATACAGCCTGCAGGTGTCGAAGTACACTGTTTATCCCGGTCTAAATTGATTAAGCGGGTAAACAAGGAATTGTGCGAGTAAATTGATTTAGAGCCTGCTTATTACGGCTCTCTGGCCTGGGAAGCCTTGAGGCGTAACTGTGGTATAAATATTTGAATGTGTAGAAACTGGTTGAGTTCATGAGTCATTGTGCGTTATAGTAACCGTGTACTTGTTTATGTACTCGTATTCATCTACTATAGATCTGTGTTGGACTAATTAATAAAAATTCATGGGAGTAGTAGACTACGAAATTTTCTCATTCGTTCAGATATGGGTCGCTATATTGCGAACTGGACGATCAATTAAGTTTCTAGACTAACTTATTTCTAAGCTAGTGTTGTTTTAATCTGACGTATTACTGGCTGCAATGACAACAAACTTTTCATCTAATTAATAAAGCCATTTATTCATAAAATAACTTACCTAGGCACAAACAGTCCACAAAATCTAATCCACAACACAGGCTTCGTCAGGTGCGTACAAAAACAAACAATCACAACACAGAGACACCAGAGATGATCTAATTAATTACATCGAATTCGCGTTCGTACAGTCAAAAATGAAATTATTCATCAATTTCCTGACTAACAGCGCCTAAGTAATAAAATCCCACCCACTCCCGCGCCGGAGTCTAAGAGGCAGGAATTTAGGAAGCGATTAAATCTGCGCCCGCGCAGCTAAGCGAGCAATTACCAAGGCCGCGCGCATTTAGTGTCCCGCCCGCCGCCAGAGGGCGCGGGGTCAGCTGCAGCGGGGAGGGAATAAAGAACATCAAAAGAATATCGGAGAAGACTTCCCATACTAATTGACAGCGTAATGCATTATTTGTTTTACAACGTATGTGCCCGCCCGTATAGGGACTAACTGTACAGAAAAAACATAATTAGTCGTGAAATACTGCGTTAAGATAGGTAAGTACCTAAATTATTTGTCATAAAATTTGTGTTTTTATTTAAATGCCTATGTAAACATTGCTATGCCCATTTAAATAAGGATCCTTTAGGTATCGTCTTTTTATCCTTATTATATTTACACATTTGATGCTATACTCTAGCTATACTTTGTTCTAGTTTTCTTAAAACATGGTCATTTTAATACTTTTTTCTTCGCGCCTTCATTCATTCATTCATCCATATCAGCCGAAAGACGTCCACTGCTGGACATAGGCCTCCCCCAAAGAGTGCCACAATGACCGGTCTTGCGCCACCCGCATCCAGCGGACTCCCGCGACCTTTACCAGGTCATCAGTCCACCTTGTGGGGGGTCTACCCACGCTGCGCCTTCCGGTCCGTGGTCGCCACTCGAGAACCTTTCGGCCCCAACGGCCATCGGTTCTACGTGCAATGTGCCACTGCCACTTAAGTTTAGCGATTCGAAAGGCTATATCGGTTAAGCGGGTATTACACTGTCCTGAATTCAGGACACTTAAAAGGGTTCGGACCTATACGTTAGAGCGAGATGCTTCAACTCCCCTCCACTAGTTAGGACGCCTGATTCAGGACAGTGTAATACCCGCTTTACTTTGCGCCTATCGCGCCTTATCTTATATCTTTAAACGAGCAATTCTTGTATATTTATTTATTTATTTATATGTATATTTATTTCGGGGATCTCGGAAACGGCTCTAACGATTTTGATGAAATTTGGCATGTGGGGGTTTTCGGGGACGAGCAATCGATCTAGCTAGGTCTCATGCCCGGGAAAACGCCGAGCAAAGCTCGGCCGCCCAGATATTAGTTATTTAATCTCTGTGTGGTCCAATGATTGGCAGGTAGAGAATGCCATTTAGCATTAAGCCTGCCCTTTATAAAATTCCTGTGTTTTGTGTAATAAAATTGAAATAAATAAATATACTTTTATTATAATAATGTGTTAGCATGAACTATCCAATTCCGTTTGTATTTCCCGCTGTGATTGCGCCGGGGCGGATTGCGTTTGCGCACGCACCTGGCGATCGCAATTACCGATCAATCGTTTAGGCTGCTCTCTAATTACTGATTATAAGGACTAACGCCTCGCCAGTGCTACTTTAATAAGAGAGGATACGAAATCTGTGCCATTGACTGTCCCGGAAGTGAGGCTACCAATATAAACGTTAAACGTACCATTTTAGACCTTTAAACGGCACTAGTTCCACCGCTGGCGAGCAGCGAGTACTCTCATAGTAATTCTACTCGTTTTCTCACTCGAACGAGTAGATTTACTATGAGAATACTGGCTACTCGTCGGCGGTGGGACTAGTGCCCAAATCAGCGAGCCACGTAGATAGGTAACCACATATAAAACTTCGGGGGGAAGTGTCTCTGACCATAAAGGTTTGAAAAACTTTTTGGTACAAGCCGGGATTTGTACCTACGGGCGTTTGATAACCGCATGCTTGAACCCTCGTACTATACCGTACCCGTACCGTACCGTAGTTACATAGTGTATGACTCCTAACCTAACCTACCTAAAAACTTCTCGTCGGTAGCCGTTTGCGCTGTGACTTTAGGCGTGCCTCGGCGGTGTAGAATGTTAACCTAGACTGTTACATGTTTTATTTCGAAAGATCCATTTATTATAAACTAGGAACATAAATAGTCATAAACACTGTCAATGTGCATTTACGCGTCCTCTAACATTTCCAATAGCATTTGAACATTTGGCAACATTAATAATTCATTGCAACGGCTAGGAGTGTCGTGTACAGTAAGCCACAAGTACTCAACCAATTATCGGCTGTATTAATAGTGCATTAAAGTATAAATGTGTCAGACTTTCTCGGTTGACTGTACGTACACTCCTCATAAATCTGTCCTCGAGATTTGTGGAAGTTAGGTAATCGACACCGTCGTATTTCAGAAACCTTGGGAAACAACTTGGGATTATTCGAGTGAGTCGAGTGCACGTATTCGGTGTTCCGTTCCAAACATGTAGTGTTATCATAACTTATAATGTCAATTATAGTTACAGCCTATTAATGGTGACTTGTAACATGAATAGTATTATTAGTTAACAGTATAAAATATAGTTTTGACTTTACCAATAAACGAAACTTACGAAAATGCATGGAACTCATCAAAGTGAACCCTCTTTATGCTATGTTAAAGATTTTTAAATGCAGAAATATTGATCTTAGAAAATTATCATCAATCAAATCGTTTATTTGCTGCAATACAGTAAGTAGGTACATTAAAATTCAGTTCCATGTATTCAGCCTGCATGAAGGGCATGGAAACATTTACGAGTGCTAGGTACGTCACGATACAATAATTTGTGACATCATTATTCATATTTCCTGTCCCTCCCATACTTCATCTCATAAAAAGTTTTGAATACTTATCAATAAAATACCGTAGGTATTAATGAATGTCTTAACTTTGAAACACTAGCTAGCTGTTTATACACTGGGCTGCAAAAATGCATCGACAGATATCAACCCTATTGCCGTAATATTACGGTTGAAACATGTCCAAACAATTTTTCAGTCTATGGTTTAGTCTGTTTATCCTAGCAATCTCCGAAAGGCTAGAACATATAGGTTTTTGCGGCGACCGCGAGCGGACGTGATTGCAACGCCGGCGCCGGCGCACACTATACTAGGGCTGCTCCTGGGGTATTAAGAGTAGGGCCGCAGGGTGATTACGTAACATTTTTAAACGTACTTGACGATCTGAAGATGATCTGAATGTCAACTTGCTTAATAACAGCACCAGTGATGGGAAGGACCCAAAGCGATTATCCACATTATCTTATTTGAAATAAACTTTTCCCCTGATAGTTACGCAGGTACAGGCAGCGAGTGTTCCGCTGAAAATTACGTACCGGGTTTCTAGGTTTGGCACTTTTGGCAGTGGATGGGGTGGTAGGCAAAATTATTTTCCGTTCATATAATTTATACGTCTCTTTCATATCGAGTTACAAAACGAGAACTAGACACCCAAGCGAGCGCGAAGCGTCCCCGTTTCAGCTTCGGGAAAAATATTATCGTCATGTCCGGATCTTCTCATGTACAGGTCGCATTACTCTAACAATTTTCGTGAAATTTTGTGTGTTGGTCGAATTTTGTCGATAATGATACGTAATACTATAAATAAGTATTTTTGTCGTTTCAGTTTTTGTCAAAATGGCGGAGTCATGGGGGGTGTACTTAGTTATATGTAAAAGAGGTTTGCAGATCACAGAGCCAGTCACTAGTTGTATTAGTGACAGCCCTTAGGTTTCAGTATTTTTACAAACATGGACCGGACTGCAAAACTTGCTCGTGCTAATGTTTTTTAGAACGCAGCAGCGGCGGTGAGTGGAAACCGACTTTAGTTAAATAGCAGTTTTGTTTGTCTATACATGGCTGCTGCTTCGGGACGAAGCCAAGCGCTTGACTTTTTCTAGAACTCACCAAATATGTTAAAAATATAGAGTAGTCCCCGTATTCATAAAAATTAACAAACCTCTAATACCTAAAATATATGTATATTATCCCTTTCTTACAAACACAAATATCAAAGTGGCAGATAAAGACATGCTAATTTTAACGTCATTTTAACTAAAATAGGTTTGAAGAACGTTTATAAATAAAAAAACCGGCCAAGTGCGTGTCGGGCCACGCGCAAGGTAGGGTTCCGTAGTCGTCTACCCGTTACATTATATGGACTAAAAAGTTCGCAAACTTATATTTACTATGTTTTTGACAGAATTAACAACATTATCTAAGGTATCAATGGAAATTGTACGAAAGTTTGCTTTTGCAAAGTACATTTCTGAAGTTCGACTATTACTCGTTAACTAGTAATGTCTACTTAGCTGTGATAGTTTTCCTTTTAAATTCATCGTATTTACTACTACCATGATTTTTTTCACATGCCTAGTAGCCACCGTTTAGCTGGCAGGAGGGGGGGACACTTGACCATAGCTAAAATTATCACTTCAAAGCTTAATATCACGCTAACCAATTCTTTAATCAAAAAATGCTTTTAGAAACCTAATAATATTTTTAAAAGAGCTATCCAACGATATACACGATGACGTTTGGCAGAAAAAAAAATTGCACCACCACTTTACATGTAGGGGAGGTACCATAAAAAAAATTTTTTTTTAAAGATTTTATTCTACCGTTTTGTCGGCGTCATTGATATGTATACTCATGCCAAATTACAGCTTTCTAGTACTAACGGTTACTGAGAAAAACGGGGGTCGGACGGACGGACGGACGGACATGGCGAAACTATAAGGGTTCCTTGTTTACTACGGAACCCTAAAAAGGGCTTTATGAATAAGGCTATTAGGTATATTACACTTAGGTAAGTACAACTAAAGGATTCTTAAGTAAATAAAAAAAAACAATGAGCATTTCCGATTGCTTGTGATTCCGGAGTCTTAAGGATGGGTTAGACCAGACCGTCTGCATAATCGTATTAACCAGTGTTCGTTAATCATCATCATCATCATCCTCCTAGCGTTGCCCCAGTACAGTTGCATCCTGAAGGATGCCTGGGATCCGCTACCTAATCCCAAGATTTGGCGTAGGCACTAGTTTTTACGGAAGCGACTGCCATCTGACCTTCCAACCCCGAGGGGAAACTAGACCTTATTGGAATTAGGCTTTATCAAGTGAGTGGGCAACATGACTGTTAGAAGTTCTCAAACCGCCCGAAGGCCTCCAACTTGGCTTAACGACTGCTGCCATAGACAGCAACCGGGATCAACGGCTTAACGTGCCTTCCAAAGCACGGGAGCGCTCAGTTAGTAACCACTCAAAGCGGTCACCCATCCAAGTCCTGACCGCTGCCCACGTTGCTTAACCTTAGATACCGCAAGCGGTACGCAGGTGCCGCTGGGCCACGAGCGCTCCAACCAGTGTTCGTTAACCGTGACCGAAGTGACCGATCATCGTTAAATATGGCGCCGGCAGCCATAGAAATTGACGAACACTGGTTCGTTAATATCGGATTGTAATTAAAAGTTTGTCAATGTCTATGGCTGCCGGCGCCATATTTAACGATGATCGGTCTATGACGCAAATTCAACCCGCCGAAGTCCACGGCTACTGTATATCAGCTCACCATCGGCCTTATGCTTGTTAGCCACCTTCGTAATAAATAAAAAACCTCGGAAACGACCCGGAAGGCAGGTCGCCAAGTCCCGAACCCCAGTAACACCGATACCGTACGTAGGCGTGCATTAACTTTCGAAACATGCTCGTAAATAACGCCCGCTTGGCTTCATAAACACTAAACATAAACATTGTGTTTCCGAGGAAATTAGTCATGTCGCCTGTAGACTTAAGCTTTTGCTCGCGGTTGGTCATATTTGCGTCGTCCCAAGCAAAGTACTGCTCTTTATGGTTCCGTACCCGAAGGGTCAAAACGGAACCCTATTGCTTATATACACTCACGCGTCCGTCCGTCCGTCGTCTGTCACACAGGTTTACAGCCAAACGGTTGGAGCTACAGTCTTAAAATTTTCACAGTATAAGCATCTTGGGTGTCCAAAAGCCACACAAATAGTCCAAACCTGTTTTTAAAAGTTTTAAGGGGGGCTCCCATACAGCTAAAGGGGGCGCGAAAACGAACCAACTTAATTTTGCGGTTGGTTCGGAACCCTAAATGTGCGAAGTCTGACTCGCACTTGGCCGGTTTTTATCATAAGTACATTTCCACGGCTTACGGTTAAATATTTTTAAAAATAAAATCATTCGATTTTACAACAATTATGTATGGAAAGTTTACCAAGTTTTAATGGGATGACAGCTATTTAATCGGTCCGTAATCGTATGTTGGTGCAACTGGCTCTTAGTTTTTAATTATTTCAGTTTTTTTACGTGGCTATCTATGCAGGTCCCAATAAACTTATACAAGTTCGGGGTTGGAGGGTGGCCTGAGGAAACCTCCGACACGAACTCGCGGGCGGTTTAAACACTGGAATACTCTAAGAGTTTGCGCTCCAGTGAGATTGGCTGAGCGGCTTCAACTTCAACCGAATCTGAGGTGGCAGTGGAATCGAGCTACTGGTAGCTTTGTCGCTGGTTCACTAAATCTTTATTTTACATTCACAAGACGGTTAAAATGATGGGTCGCACCAAACCGTCTGCAATCGTAAGCGGTCGTTGAAAAAGCGCTTGTAAACTATCGTATAAGGCGCAGGTGCGCGGGAGTTTCACTTTCGCTGCGCATGCGCATGGCGCGGAATGTACGCGGCCCCGAAAACTAGCCGCCGGAACCGGGAGCCGACACTTTGTTTTACTTCACTACTTATGTGACACAGCATGGTAATTGCGAATATCAAAATAATTAGATTTAAACATTAATTTCATACGATAAAATCTTAATTTAAAGTACCAACTTAAAACTATAAATTCAGATAAGAAACATAAGAATAAAAAAAAAACAAGTATGATACAGCCAGCAAATAGTACATTACTTACCAAGGGCGATAAAACAAAGAATGTCTCAGATCGCAGGTATTTTACGCCCGAGCCGAAGGCAAGGGCCATAAATATGCGATCTGAGGCTTTCTTGATTATCGCCCGTGGTAAGTACAAAATTTTATGTCACCCCCTGGCCAGGAAGTGGGTTTTTTCGCGCGCGGAGCGTGCGATAATCGCCACTTTATGGCCAGGTGTGACATAAAGGAATTTTATGTCACACCTGGCCATAACCATTATCGCACGCTCCGCGCGCAAAAAAACCCACTTCCTGGCCAGGGGGTGACATAAAATTTTGTACTTACCACGGGCGATAATAAAGAAAGCCTCAGATCGCATATTTATCGCCCTTGCCTTCGGCTCGGGCGTAAAATACCTGCGATCTGAGACATTCTTTGTTTTATCGCCCTTGGTAAGTAATGTACTATTATAGATGGTGCAAAATCCCAAGGCATATAGGGCAGCCAATGACCCACTCCAACATGACTAAATACGCGGCCTGATGATGGTCACGTAGTCACGATACATTCCAGGGTCCCAAAATGAGTAAGAGTTACCTTAATTGGTTCGAAAAAACAGAAGACGGTGTGCGTCACAGTTAAGAGGAAATGCTAGCTGTCCACACAGAAAAGTTTAATTAAACTTCAGTACGTATTTTTAATATTTTTATCTCACACGTGCTGTTGCTAATTATATACGAAAACCTGCACACGAAAAGAGATGTTTGTCGATTATAATGTAGAAGCAAAATGCTCCTTATTACTTTCCACATATGGTGTAGAATTGTCATTAAAAATAAGCGGACAATTATCGTTTTTCCCTTGGAATCTCTAGATTGTATCGTTGCGTAATTCGAGGGTTCGATTAAAATTACTCGCTCGCAACAGGTATTTCAATCGGTTTGTTTGCTAACTTCATTTCTCCTCTTATGATTAATCCAATTTTGAACTTTATTGTAACCGATATAAGGTTGTTTACTCTACGATACATTGAGGAACCATACGAGATTGGGGAAATTACTGTTTGTTTTCGGGCAGGAAATTACATTACGCGAGTATTTGCTGGAAAAATGCAGTGTAAGCGAAAGTTTTCGAGGAATGGCGTTTTTTTACTTAATTCTGGTCTGGGTCCGTAATTTTGATGGGTATCGATGTGCATACAATAATGAGTTATGGGTTATTGACGTGGTGTAATGGTACAGTTTCATTTTATGGATAACGACTTGGATTAACTTTACTTTTACTCGATATAACTACTACGGGCACTTAACGTCGGCGAAAAATTACCTGCCGCGAATTAAAAAAATACACTTATATAAAGAATTTTTGAGGTACAGTCAGCAGCAATGGTTGCTACGCGGGCGAGGTGTTCAAAATGATCATCACACGCTCTTATTCCCTTATAATAAAGATGTGTGAAGGTCATTGTGAGCACCTCGCCCGCGTAGCAACCATTGCTGCTGACTGTACCCATAATTTTGTGTCAACATTTTTGTGCGTAAATTATATGTAGGTACCTATACAATATAACGTTGACACTTCGCCTGTATCGGACCAATTCTAAAATAATTCCCAAGTTGGGGTATTAATAGCTCGCGACCAAGAGTATTGTAACATTTGTAACACATCCGAAACGTCTCTGTACCCTCTAAGGAGAGAAATAAAATAAGTAACGATGTAAGACTGTATCACGTATTTAATCAAACTTACCACTTAGCGACAAACATGCTGCAGCATCAGCAATTTCACAAAAGATCCGTAGTTTTTATGGACATCTTGCATTTCTTAACTGTGACGCACACCGACTTTTTTCTAACCAATTAAGGTACCTCTTACTCACATTTGGACCTTAGAAAGTACCGTGACACAGTGACGCAGGCGAGCGTCATTGGGCTCGTCATTACTCATGTCGGGGTCATTGGCTGCCCGATATAACCCGGCTTTTTGCACTGTCAATACGGGAACTTTCCCTGGCTGTATCAGTCTCGCGCTTGATCTTGGAATTTCAATCTTAAAGTGCTTGAATAAGGTTCAATGTCGAAAACATTGGTGGTGTGAAGATAAGAGTTTGTTATAGTTATATTTTTATATTACACATATTAATTCTTGATGGTTTATAAAGAGGACTCTGTGTCATTGTATTAGGAGATAATTTTGAATATCTCAAGATTGGGCGGGAAAGAAATGTTCGGGAAAAAAATTATATTTTTTAAACTGAATTATGTTGAACATATATCACACGTCCGAATGACTTAAGTATTTATGCTTATTATTAAGTCATGCCTAAACATATCTTCCATTTCAGTACAGAGATTTTCGATTTGTGAAGAACCTTTTATTTCTACTTTCCATTGAATCTTCATGTCGATAAAGAATTGGCAACGCGCGTGTGATTCTGCCGGAGTGCCAGGCGTCCATGACGGCAAGTCTTTGAAGAAAAAGACTTTCCTGTTTAATTTCTAATAAGATATGCCATAAAGCTTTTCGGTGAAGGAAAACATCGTGAGGAAACCTGCATACATCCGCGAAGAAATTCAAAGTTGTATGTGAAGTCCCCAAACCGCTCTGGGCCAGCGTGGGGACTACTGCCCAATCCCTCTCGTCTATGAGAGGAGGCCTGTGCCCAGCAGTGGGACGTCTATAGGCTGATGATGATGATGCCATACTGATACTATATAAAGTGTCATTCAATGGAACTTGCTAACTGTGTAAACAAAAGACGTAACTTAGTTTTAACACTGTTTCTCCTTGAATTTTCACACCACCTTATCAAACACCATTGAAACCATACACTATTGAAATGGTCGTTACCGTAAAATACAAAATCATAAAAATTAGATACCTATATTCCTCTTTACCACAGACTTAACACTTTCTCAAAATGACACATGAGAGGGACTACAGATAGTATATTAATTTGTGACGGCTAGGTCGCGGGGTCGCGTGGAGCGGAGCGGGGTGGCAGGAGACGGGGAGAGGGGGGGGGGGACAATGCGCACGCGCCGTGGGTGTGGATGATTTACATCTACTTGTCTACGGGCCTCATTCATATTTATTAAACTTGGCAGTTTTTTTAACTGTAAATCTTGTGTGACAGTTGGCTCTAAGTTGATTGTTTCGCGAAAGTGTTTTGTTTTCAAATATATATATATATAGCTATACTATTCACAAACCGACTGATCCTCACCTTTTGTATTAAGTAGTAGCTCTGCTAACGTATATTGCAAATTTGGAAATAAAGGAGAAATTTAAAAATGTAGGCTTGGACAGGATTCGAACCTACAACCTTCTGGCATTCGCGGCCAGTCGCCCACTATAAAAACCACATAAAAACCATAAAACTGACGATACGACGCCATAATAAAGCGATAAATTTAAATATCCATGTTAATTACCTGTCCGTTTTAATATCGAAAATCGAAAGTTCAACATAGCCTTAGGGGACATTACAATGGTCACTTGTATTTATTAAGAGCCCACATATGCAAATTTGCCTATGTTTATCGACATATAAATCTCAACATCTATAGAACCCTTGCATCTTTAACAATGATTTTTGGTTTAATAATTGTACAGTGATAAGTTCTCAAACCTGAGAAACAAGATTATTCTTATACACACACGCACACGTTTACAATATTTACGAAAAGTACGCGCTGAACTTCTGTAGAGAGCGGGATGGTTAATTGCAAACTCACGCGTGTTAGAGCGGGACATTTGCAATGGGGATACTTCCGCCACCTCCGCTTAAACAAATATGGTCGCGTAAGTATAAACTAGTTCTTACAGGTGTCAAAGCGAACACCGGCCTCCTGAAGGCAGAACCGGGGAAACTTGTTCGCACCCCGAAAATTCTCCCACATAGCAAATTTCCCAGTTTCAATTTAGAGCCCAGAAATAAATATACTGATCCTGAGTATCCTACCAAGTACATTTTATACACATACATTTTATTTACATAAGTAAAGAAGAGATGAAACATATCTTCACACATCTTATTTTGCGATAAATATACCTACGTATATAATAAAGTAGAAATGAATATCATAAATAAAAACACCATTCCGCTAAACAGGATTAAGAAAGCGGCAATAAAATGCAATTATTATGAACATTAAATGTAGCAGACTAGTCTAGTCTAGTACCTAACCTAGGGCATCTGCATACATACCCAATAAAGAAGTGCGCCCGCGCCGTCGGCAATTTACACTGCAACTGCCACCGTGGGACCCGGCGCCGCAGCTTACTCGTACCAGAGAGTACACTGCTAGTGCTTAGGTTGAAATTATTTTTAGGCATAATTTCTATAACAATATAATTGGATATTGAGCTTTGTTTAAACGGTTAAATAGCTTTACGAATAAATTACTTTCATGCAATTCGGCCAAATCATTTTCGGTTTTGTTCTATAGCCCCGCAAGTCATTTCCATACATTTTATGTGACTTATAAGGTTATGAAATGTATGGAAATGAAAGGTGTCAGGATTGACTTCTTATCTTGCTGGGACTTTAGTGTCTGGGACTCTGGGTCATAAAATGTAGTGTACGAACCCCATCTCGCTAACGCCTAAAAAGTTTCGCAAAACTAGTTCGTATGCCAAATCTTGGGATTAAATGGTTAAGGTCACGACTAGGGTAAATACTAAACGGCAGGAGGAAAGTGTTTACACGAATAGTTCCGCTGTTGCACAGCTCGTGTGCACCGGCCCTTTAAACTCTCGTTTAACCCGCGGCGGCGCGTGAGTGATGGGGCTGCGGCTAACGCGGCTATAACACGACAAACGCCAATAAACGCACACTCCAATGTATATGTCATTGCGTCCAATGTGATAGCAACATATATGCATTTATATGAGGTTCGGCTTCGCGTTCGATATTCCCATGTCATGTGGCGTGTGTGACAGCGTTTGTATTTGACATAGCGCTGAAAAGGTTGAGGGATAATTTGATTGTGCACTTTTCGCTCCGCCTCAGTGAAAAAACCGGCCAAGTGCGAGTCGGACACGCGCACGAAGGGTCCCGTCCCATTATCTTTAAAAACGGCAAAAAAACTCACGTTTGTTGTATGGGAGCCCCCTTAAATATTTATTTTATTCTGTTTTTTAGTATATCTTGTTATAGCGGCAACACAAATACATAATCTGTGAAAATTTCAACTATCTAACTATCACGGTTTTTGAGATACAGTCTGGTGACAGACGGACAGACGGACAGCGGAGTCTTAGTAATGGGGTCCGGTTTTACCCTTTGGGTACGGAACCCTAAAAAGGCAGCCTAACAGAATTTATATTAGGTATGTAGTTTTTTTTTTTGCTTTATTAAGGAAAACAAACAGCAACAATCATACATAAATCTATTACAGTTAGGTAGATCATAAGCCAGCAAAGTTTTCACCAATACATCAGCACTTATAACGAAAATATGCACGAAGTAAAAAAATATAAGTACCTAACATAATTAGTAAACAGGATGGAACAGAACAAGAGAACTTCCCTGGAGACAGGAAATGAGTTAATTTTCACTTTTCTATTTTCAACCGGCCAATCTTTGCAAAGGTCATGCGCAGTTCATTACGCTGACGGGTGACTGAAAAACGTACTTAGTGGGGTACCGCACAGTAATTAATGATACAATTACTATTTATCTCAGGCCGCATTACTAACTCCCTGTGAGGTTGCGTGCGCGGGCGCCGGAGACAGGGTTACCAGGAATAAAGATTAAGAGAACAAGTTTGTTTTACGCGATTGATTTTAACCGGCATCTGTATTTCCGAGTTTATACAGGATGGCCCAAACCTTGACGTCAAAAAAAATTTTTTAGATTCCTCATATCGTGGGCTATCAGAATATACCCCATGTATGTTAGCCGATTTTTCGTAGTTTTCGAGTTATGAATTTTTAAACTTTTGTTTGCTAAGAAATTCTGAGGTGAAGCAATTTACTTTTAATTAATAAAAAAAAGGTTAAATATTGGTCGGCTGTTGAAATTACTGTGGTTTTACATTATTATTTATTTAACCTTTTCACCGCCATTGACTATGATAAATGATATAAAATCAGGACATTTAGGTGCCCCACACGCCAATGACTTCATATCGAGTCGATTAAGTCGATGTAAAGGCAAGCTACCTACGTGCTATCAATTAAGGTTCATTTTCAGTCTTTTGCTACGAAAACTGGCGTGTAAGGCACAACTTACAGAATCTACTGTGGCGGTGAATAGGTTAGGCTCAGAATACAGAACATTCTTATATATATATATATATATATATATATATATATATATATATATATAGAACATCGCCCTACAAAACTATGATAGTAGTTTGACTTTGGGATCGGCAATCTCTTATTAAGGCATTAATTAAAGTTACTTATAGCTTGGGTAGGTACGCTCATAGCTGTTATTCCAGTACCTTGCCTTCAAACAAACGTAAAACGAGATTATTTGTAGGTACTAGGAATGAAAATCTATCGGGATCGGGAAAATTTTCACTGATCTTGTTTTCCTATCCCAGTTCGTTAGAATATATAATGAAATATAACATACTGAAATTTTATTCTCGTAGTTTACCTGGTTTGCTTACAATATCAATTGGAAAACTACCAAAAAATCTAAAGCCTCGTCTTAATATTCCATTATTTATTTCATGATTTCTCATTGTATCATCAAAATCCTTTGTTTTTAATTCGTACCTACTGGCCTACAAGAAATTTAGGTACCTTAATTCATTTAACGACCCATCACGTTTAATAGTGCCAAAATATGTATAGATAATATCGCCTTATGACATTTAATATTCCGCCATTTTCTTCATACTACGTCTATTAATTATTATTTAAGTCCCATCAAAATTCCAAGTACCCTGATATTTCAATATGTATAATCCTGACACATGAAAAATCCCGACATTTCCCATCTGCACCTGGTAACCCTACACAAACAGCTCTACAATTTTACATAATGACAGTTCATTTATATTATTTGATCTCGAGACCGCCGAGATATTTCTCGATACATTTGCCTCGTAAATAATCGGGTAAAAGGGCGAATCTTTTTTTAACCTTTTTTCGGCCTTGTGGCATGCGATCCTTCGAAAATGAAGATGTATTTATCCATAAGCGGAGCGTTCAAAATGATCTAGTCACGCACGGTTGTTAGGTTGAATAACTAGCAACCGTCGACAGAATTAAAAAAAAACACATAAATTATAAAGGCAACACCTATAAGGATCGATTTAACAAAGGCTTATATTATAACACAAGCCACATTTTTTCCACCTCTTTACTTAAAAAAAAATGTTACAGGACTTTGTAATAATGACTGTTCTTTTTACTGAAATGCTTCTAATGTAGTTGAATGTAAATTTCGTGTAACTTGATTATTATAAAAATAATACATACAGTTAAACTCGCGTATTAATCAAAGCGATACCGCCGTGAAAACAAGCACCCTGAATAACTCTTGAAATGTTTCCATCAACGTTCTTTGTAACCCAATAATAACGAGCCACCAACCATTATAACTTGGTTAACCTTGTCTGAAACTGATAGCATTCTAATTGAATCCGAAATAACTTGGCAACATTGTAACAACGATTTCTTGTCGATAGATGGCGTCGGTAGTAAATAAGAACGCCGCCGCGGGCGCAGGCGCACGGCGCTCGACCAATCAGACTATTTTTAATCCTGTTATTTAACCGCCTTCGGAATGGAAGTTCCCCTTTTGAGCAGTATATATTTTGTTAGTAACTAAGCCTATTATTTTCTTTCGTGAAGCTTGCGTAATTTTCATAAACAAGTAATATGATATATGACAATATAAATAGATTGGTTCTTCCATAGGATGAAATCTACAATCTTAATTGTAATAGGTGCCTAATGGTCGTTCAAACATAACGTGTACCCGCGAACTATCGTCAGGAATTTTGTAAATATTTATAAGAAGCATTATAAGAAGCGCGCATTTATAAGAAGTAATTTCCTGTGAGTAATAAGCGGTTCTTTGCAGATTTCGGTGACTGTTTACCATTAATCACCACCAACACCACCACCACGACCACCACCATTAAATTAGCGCGTAGTTAGTGGGCTTCTATGTCACTGTAAGCCATGTCCTCCTACCTATTTCACAATCACAGTCACTACCCCATAAAACAAGATGTGATTTCAAATTGACGGAATGTAGCCGCTCTCCTGTTTTAATTCAATTTTCTCTGCACCACAAACCCTAATAAAATAGTAATAAAACGCAACATCAACTGTACCGCACTCCTTTATAATGCTTTACAAAGCCGGCAGACTAAAGGCCGGAACGAATTTAGCTATCTATGATGAAAGACGACAGTTAGAATTAATCAGCGTACCCTATCCAATAAACATAGTTTCTGACTAAGTATAAATGGATTTCTGCTCTAAAGTGAACTAACTTACTAACAATGGCTTCCCGACTCGACATGAGTCTTGGCGTCCGACACAATTTTATCTCCACTTAGTCCCATCTTTCGCTACCTCTCTCCAGTTCAAGATTTGGAGATCACGCAGCTCTGATTCGACGGCGTCGCTCCACCGATACCTGGGCCATCCGACGCCTCGCCTCCTTACTGGAAGGCTCAGATTACTTCGCCCGTTTGGCACCCCGATTCTCTTCCATCCTTTGGACGAGGCCACAATGGCTTGGCGATGCGCTTTCGGCTATCCGATGATGTTGTCCAAAGTGAACTAGCGTATGAAATACCGAAGCTAGCCGAAGCAACAGGAACTTTAATCAACCCATAGATTGACTAACCTGACGTGTTGTTACAGTGTACACCGACCAGCCAGTGTCCTCGGCGTCTCCGCCCACCCGGGACAAAATCAACGGGGAGGAGAAGGCGCGTTCACGCCGCCGAGACACCTGGGCCGAGCCCACCACACCCGCGCCTCCCGACGACCGTGAGTATCATTCATGATGTAGGATGCGTAGATATTAAAAGGGAGTAGGCCCGCGTAGTTAGGGGAATTTAACGTGACCTTCTACCTACACAGTACTTTATTCCATATATATTAGGCAGGAGCATGCGAGAGCTACCGTTACAAAAGGTAGCTCGTCGCTCATCACGAGTATCAGTCATGATTATTTTTTAACACACCTAGCGTCTTAATACTCACAAAATTACACCGTCCCGTTAAAGATTCTTTACTGGGCTCCTGAAATGCATTTAACTACTTTTAAGTAAAACATATTATTTCAATATGAACATCAATTCTACAGCCGGCAGCGTGCCGTCTCCGCTCCTGCAGCACCGCTACGATGAACAACTGCGCGACATCGCCGCCTCGCTGACGCGCCCGCGCAGCCGCCGCGCGTTGCCGCCCACGCTCGAGCGGCCCACGCGCCTGCCGCCCGATCGCTTGCCGGTAACTTTACTTCTCTTCTTCTTAGTCTTTTCCTCATTGCTGAGGAGCGTGACTACCACTGCAGTCTTGTACCACCTTCCACCAGACACTTCTATTTTGCGACATTCGTAAGGAAGCTTGGGCGCTAGTTCCCACTGCTGCCTTGCCTTAACTTTACTTATCAACCTTTTATTAGTTATAGCTATTAGCTATAGCCATCCGTTGAGCTACAGGTACAGTGACGTACCTCTCGGTTAACCTCGTCTATCTCTCTCCAGGTATATTCCAGTAAATGTTTCCATCCTAGACCGCAATATCGGTTACCAATCAGGTGATTTGTATCTAGTATGAAACAAAAACATTATCTTAGTAAACGTGTACTAGTTAGTATAATGATGGCTTTATAAAAAGTCGTACACACCATTTTGTAGCTTATAAACCAGCAGTTTCTCGATTTCTTCCAACCGTGTCACGATCACAAATAGTAAACTTGATTCCTCTGTGTAATTACTAGGTCCGAGGATCACCAGACGGCGCAGTACCGCCCGAAGAAGGCAGCTCCAGCTCTGCCAGCGAAGGCAGCGAGCCCACAGACGTCGTGGAAGTGGCAGAGGCAAACGAAACCGGCAGAGTGGAGCTGCCAGCTGAAAGGCTGCTCCACGCGAGAGCTGGCTGGCTGCAGCGGCGCGGGCCCGGTGGCTGGTCCCGCCACTGGTTCGTGCTGCGAGGCGCTGCGCTGCTGTACTTTAGGGACCCTCATGCTGAGCATAGAGGGCTCATGGATGGAGTCATTGATCTTAGTGGGATCGCGAGGGTTGTGGAGCTGCCGACGTCGGCGTCGACTAATGGATACGCTTTCGAGACTGAGGTGGGTATCTATTGTTTTAGAATGTAGTGAGTTGGATACAACTTAAGCTTATTATAAAAAATAGTGTGTTCTTTTCTTGGGGGCGCGTTGGTTACTGCGCTCAATGTGCAAATCCCGGTGGAATACCGCTTCTGAATGCATAAGTAACTTTTGATACAAACGGGAATTTTCGCCAAAGATCTAATGCACCAGCCTCATATTTCCTTCTATTTCCAGACGTGGGACGGCAAACACATCGTATTGTCAGCGGTGACCGCGGGAATACGCGCCAACTGGGTGTCCGCGATGCGACGCACCGCTGGCCTGCCGGAGTCCAAGCCACTGTCCTTGCTCCTCCGGGAAGACAGCGTCGACCAAGCTTCGGAGTCGTCCACCTCGCCCATCACACCAGTAACTCCCATCACCAGCAGATCAGCACCCTTCTCGTCTGACGAGGAATACCGAACGGCTTCCGAAGGCGGTCGACGCGACAGCGCTGACTGGGGAGACATGGCGCTTCAACCACCACCGTCGCCTATTCTAAACCGAACACCCATCAGCAAAGTCAAAGAGAAGGTCCGCGCGCGAGGCTGCCACCAGACTCCCCCGCGAGACGCGCCGAAAAACGACAAAGACGAAATAGATTCCGCCAAAGAAAGCCGGCCGGAGGAAGTCGACGAAAACGAGAAACCCAACGAGCCGCGCAAGCGCAGCTACATATCGACCATCGACAAACAATCCATTGAGATCGACGATCTACGAAAACAGCTGAAGCTCGCGCTAAGTGACGTCAACGCCGCAGAATCCGAGCTCGCGCGTCTGCGCAAACTCAAATCGGAAGCAGCGCTCAGAGAAAAGAAGATGGAAGAGCTAGTGTCCGCTCTGCAGCAGAAGGAAGAAGAGTTGTCCGTCAGAACTAAAGAGGCTGAAAACTTAGATGCAATTAAGCAGATGTACAACCAAGACAAGACCACGTGGGAAACAAAATTGACGGAGACGCAGAATTTCCTGAAAGAGTCGACTGAACATTGCGAACTGTTGACGAAGCAGCTGGCCTCCGCGCAGGAGAACGTGCAGCAACTGCAGCGGGAACTTAACGAACTCAACGAGAAGCTCATGAAGAGCGTCAAAGAAAACGATGGCTTGTACGTCAGGATCAGGGAGCTGGAAGGGCGAGTGACGTCAGAGTCACCTGTCAAGGAGAAACGGAAGAGCATCGGCTCCCTCAGCGACCTCAGCAACATCAACAGAGACTTGAACCTGGAGACCTTAGAGAAAAACAGACTTATCGAAGAGTTCGTCGAGCTTAGAGGCAGGTTCGTGAAGGCGATACAAGAGATCAAGACTATGAAGAAGGAACTCCGGGATTCTCATAACATGTACGACGAACTGGAAATAACTAACATGAAGCTGAGGAACGAGATGAAGTTACGGGAGCAATGCAGTAGATCAGAGATCGACTTGATGGCCGCGCGCATTCTGGACTTGACGCAGAAACTGACGGCCTCTGATAAACAAGTCCGAACGCTGAAACACAAAATACAGAAGTCAGAGTCGAGAGAAAAGCGGCGAAGCTTATCTCTTAAGGGCAGAGAATCACTCACGTTGGGCAAGGAGGTGGAAGAGAAACTGACTGAACTAGAAAACAAAATTACACTTTTGGAAACGGGGGATCCCGCTCCTATCATAAACTCTCCGTCGAAGAGTGCGTCGCCTGCCAAAGAGAAAACTCCAAAAACCGAGAGCACATCAGAGGAGAAGAGAGCGAAGAGGCTAGCGGCTCGGTTAAGGAGGAAGTCGCTGGACAGCGCCATCGCCACGACCTCTGAGCCTATGAAGATGCTCGTCCGACTCACATCGTTAGAAACCAAAGTCGCTTCAGTGTTCGAGAACAGGCGAGACCTGACCAACTCGTGCGAGTCGCTGAGCCAGGCCACGCGCTCCACCAACAGCCCCGTGTTCACAGAGAGCCCAGAGAGCGTGGGCACGCAGTCGCAGCGACACCTACTCGACCGGCTGCAGAGCCTCGAGAGCGTCGTCATCCACTCCCGCGACAAGGTCAACGAGTGCCTCTGCCAAATGAGCGCCATGCGAGCCGCCAAATCCAGAAGATCCCCCTCCCCTAGTCTCGAGAAAAAATACAGCATCAAGTCTATGGAGAAGTGCTTGACGGACGTCAGCAAGCGACTGCAGGAGTGCTTCGATAAGTGCGTCGTGGACTCGGAGCACGGCGAGGTGGACGCCAACGACAGCGTGGCGCAGGTGGTCGTGCAGCTCGAGGAGCAGCTCCGGACGAAGCTTCTAGAACTCTCCAAGAAGAAGGCGGCACTGTACGAGGCGGGCGAGCTCACGCAGAGGAAGAGCTTGGAGATTCTCGCCGAGAAACTAGCGTACGAGGCGGTCCTGGTCACCAGGATCCAAGAGGCACTAGAATCCTCCAACGGGAGCAGATTCTTCGCTAGATTAATAAAGTCTGAAATAATCGAAACTAGTCAATTAATCGATAATCTTAAGTGTAAAATGAGCGGCGACAGCTGCCGGAATATCACCAGCACAAGGAGCTCGCTCGACTACCTGGCCCGGATCCTGTCGAGGAAGATCGACTTCATGAACAGCACGCGGGAGGCGAGGGACTTGCGCGCTTCCGAGCTCATCATTCAAAGCGCGGACCTCGAGGCGTTGCGAGCGTCCCAGCGCGAGGTAGCCGCTGCTGTCGACCGGTACAAGACCGACAAACTGGCGGAGTTGTGCTCCGCGCTCGCGTCCGAAGCCCTCTCCCACGCCCCAGGCGACGGCGACTCCGAACAACGCTCCGGACTGGAGGCGGCGAGGGTGCGCGAAGCCTGGGCGTCAGCACGCGATGCGCTCGGCGCCGAACTGGTCCAAGCTGAAGTAGCCCGCGCTTTAGGCCGCGCGGCTCAACTGTGCGAGGAGAAGCTAGACAACGCGCGCTCAGGCCGGCTGACTCTGACGGCCCAGGACCGAGCGGACTTGGAGCTATGGTGGCAAGCGGCGCACGACCATCTGCGCTGCGAGATGGACGCGGCCGTGCGCGATATCGCGGCCAGATATCGCGAGTGCCTGGGCGAGCGGCGAGGGAAAGAAGGCTCCCCCGGCCTGGACTCGCGCGTCCTCCTCCAACAACTGGCTGAGGTCTTAGCACACAAGGCTTTAGTAGACGCACGCGTGGCGGTCGTCGAGGGAACGTTCCGAGCGTCCGCCCCCCAGGACCCGGCCCCTCGCCCGCCCGCGGACGCGATCTCCTCCCTGGACGCGGACCCCACCCAGGAGGCGGAGTTTGTGTACCTCTTCCAGCACTTCTCGAACGAGTGCCGAGCGCTCTTCTCCAGTGACTGTTCGGGTAACAGTGAAGACTTGACGAAGATCGGCGAGAGCCTCGAGCGAGCGGAGGCGGCGGTGGCGGCGGTGCAGCGGCAGCTGGGCGGGGAGGGGGAGGGGCCGGAGCCGGCCGACACCCCGGGGGTGCTGGGCCGCGTGGAGGCGCTGCGCCGGCGCGTCGAGGCTCTGCAAGCGCTGGTCCCGTGCCAGCACTGCAAGCAGCTTCAAGACGCGTTAGACAGGTAAGCATTCTTGACTAGTGAAATTCTTTGCGTAAACATAAATGGTAAAATGTAGTAGACAGTTTTCAAACTTGACAGGTAGAACACTTGAATAAAACATACAGTATTCAAGAGGCCAATGATTGGAGGGGGCCAACATTACTATAGCTTACCCTACAGTTCTTAAAACTAACTCAAGAATCAGACCCCTATTTCACCAAATTGACAATTGCCGCCAACTGCGATGACTATTCAAAGTACATATTATGGCTGGGTCGACTCAGTCGACTGCTACGAGTAAGTAACGATTCTTTCCAGCAACTACCATAATTTTCTGACCCAGCAAGCGATGTCGAATTGTGGTTGTCAGGAGACAGTTGTCAATTCGGTGAAATGTGAATAGTTATGTAGTCAAAGAAAAGCCTAATATATGATAAATTTGTAGCTGGTTATGGGCTGAGTGTACGGCCTGAATGTAATAGTTCCTACGAGTGTACTACACACTACTACACTACTTACTATGTGTGTATACTAATGTGAACTTTCTCGCGAGTCGTCCACTTCTAACGACTTCTGGCTAATCTAACTCTGTGTTTTCTCGTTTTCCTACTTTTTCGTGCTTGGGTATTAAAAGATTTAGGTTCTCCCCAAAATTATCGACGCGGAGTCGGCATAGGCCGAGTGCTTCACTCCACACTCTATTCACGTGTGTATGTACTATCGAACCAACTGAATCGTGAGCCACCGTGGAACCTTGTCACAGAAAGTGTCGCAATGATTTTCCTTGTCAAGCAGTACGATGTCACTATGACATTTTCTGTGACAAGGTTGCACGGTGGCTCACGATTCAGTTGGTTCGATAGTATGTAATCGCCACCGACGGCGGTCGCTCGGCGTCGGCCGAGTCGATCGCCATCTTTTTCGCTGTTATTGCGTAGACATAAAGAGTTTTTTGATCTGCTAACGCCGATTCCGCGTCGATAGGCGGGGGAAGGCCCTCACTCTAAGGCGGAACTATCTGTGTGTGGGTGTGTGACTAACGTTCTTGGCCGGGCTGGTCTGGTAGTGATGTGGTGGCGTGTGGCAGGCTGCAGGCCGAGCGCGCGCGGGGCGAGTGCGCGCGCGCGCAGCAGGCGGGCGCGCTGGCGGCGGCGCGGCGCGCGCGCGCGGCCCTGCTCGCGCAGCACGAGCGGGAGCGCGGCGCGCTGCGCGAGCGCGCGAGGACCCTGCAACGTCGGCTCGCTGCGCTAGACTCCGAGTATAGCGCGCAACTTGACAGTCTGCGCGCGGCCTACCAGGTCAGTAACCAAGTAAGTACACTCTTCATTCATATTTTACATAGAGTTAGATTAGGGTTTTTTATTATCAAGTCGATCAACAAACAATAATTCAATTAATTGTAATTCCGTTTTAAACCAAATGTAAATTTTGCTTTTTTTGTAACCAAATGTAAACGGAACCTAAAAGCCTACATCCTTCAACTTGGAGGAATCATATTCAAATCCGTTTTGTATCTTTAACCACTTCTACACACAATATATTTTTTAACTTCATAGATTTTTGCCAGTCCCCGATTCAATATAGTGTCGGCGTAAAAACGTGATAACTTCTTGTAGAACGCGGTATCGGCGGACGCGCACGGCGACGGTCTGCGAGTACGCTACCAGCAGGAGATCGAGCAGTTGCGAGCACTGTGCGAGAAGGGCCTGCTCGCCATGGAGAGCTCGCACCGCCGCATCGTGCGAGAGATGGAGGAGAAGCACCGCGCCGAGCGCGAGCAGCTCAGGTCGGTACCACACGCTCCCAGCAGGAGAGCAGCTGCGAGCACTGTGCGAGAAGGGCCTGCTCGCCATGGAGAGCTCGCACCGCCGCATCGTGCGAGAGATGGAGGAGAAGCACCGCGCCGAGCGCGAGCAGCTCAGGTCGGTACCACACGCTCCCAGCAGGAGAGCAGTTGCGAGCACTGTGCGACAAGGATGCTCGCCATGGAGAGCTCGCACCGCCGCATCGTGCGAGAGATGGAGGAAAAGCACCGCGCCGAGCGCGAGCAGCTCAGGTCGGTACCACACGCTCCCAGCAGGAGAGCAGTTGCGAGCACTGTGCGACAAGGATGCTCGCCATGGAGAGCTCGCACCGCCGCATCGTGCGAGAGATGGAGGAGAAGCACCGCGCCGAGCGCGAGCAGCTCAGGTCGGTACCACACGCTCCCAGCAGGAGAGCAGCAGCGAGCACTGTGCGAGAAGGGCCTGCTCGCCATGGAGAGCTCGCACCGCCGCATCGTGCGAGAGATGGAGGAGAAGCACCGCGCCGAGCGCGAGCAGCTCAGGTCGGTACCACACGCTCCCAGCAGGAGAGCAGCAGCGAGCACTGTGCGAGAAGGGCCTGCTCGCCATGGAGAGCTCGCACCGCCGCATCGTGCGAGAGATGGAGGAGAAGCACCGCGCCGAGCGCGAGCAGCTCAGGTCGGTACCACACGCTCCCAGCAGGAGAGCAGCAGCGAGCACTGTGCGAGAAGGGCCTGCTCGCCATGGAGAGCTCGCACCGCCGCATCGTGCGAGAGATGGAGGAGAAGCACCGCGCCGAGCGCGAGCAGCTCAGGTCGGTACCACACGCTCCCAGCAGGAGAGCAGCAGCGAGCACTGTGCGAGAAGGGCCTGCTCGCCATGGAGAGCTCGCACCGCCGCATCGTGCGAGAGATGGAGGAGAAGCACCGCGCCGAGCGCGAGCAGCTCAGGTCGGTACCACACGCTTCCAGCAGGAGACCAGCTGCGAGCACTGTGCGAGAAGGATGCTCGCCATGGAGAGCTCGCACCGCCGCATCGTGCGCGAGATGGAAGTTCTCCCGCACCGCGCCGATCGTCGTCATTTTGTTCCCTTAGTTCGGTGCTAATGCCTTGGTCACACCGCCTTCTGTATTGCTTGGAGCCGTGACTCTGGTCTTCTCGTTCACTTCACTCACATGCTCAGTGAATCTACAGAAGAAGTATAGACCGATTTCGATTTTCCAAAAGAAAATCTCCGGCCTCCAGCGAATTAATTCTAGAATAAAAGTCGTGATTCGTGTAAAGCCTAGTTAGAAATAACTAATAATTCTCCTAGCGTTTTCCCGACTCTACTGAACTAATTTTACGAACCCGACTGTCATCTGGAAGATCAGATGATCGGTTAACCCAGAGGGAAAACTAGACTTTTTAGGATTGGTTTGGTCTCCGCAAGATGTTTTCACTGGACTTACCCATAATGAGACCGCGCGGAAAGGCCGCCGCCCGCTCCCCGGCCGCTACCCTTTGACGTCTCCCCTCTTACCCCTGTCCCGTCACTGGCGAGAACTCATTAAGACAGTCGGTTTATAATATATCCCCTCTGTTTCCAGGCTGGACAAAGAGCAAGCGCTGGCCGAAGAGACGCGCGCCACGCTGGCCGCCCTGGACGCGATGCGCAAGGCCCACGAGAACGAGGTGCGGCGAGAGGTGGACAAGTTCAAGGCGGAGTTCCTGACCCGCGGACAACACAGCGACCTGTCGCAGCTCAGCTCGAGACACCAGTGAGTTTACTGGCCTTATCTTATCTAGATCCTTGCGCGGATGCATTTCCAGCCATTGCGATCTTTTGTGCAATGGCCCCTCCGTTATGCCTACTCCGAGCTGCTCTCCAACCTTTCCACAAACCGGATGATGGAGTTCAGCGCAATTGACAACATTTCATATTTTTAACTACTTTATTTTATGAACTAGTTAGAAAATAGGTAAAAATTTAAGCCACCCGTATTTTTTCTTTTTCAATTTAACCCATTATTTCATACAAAAAAAACACGTTGAAAAGTAGGTCATTCCAAAAGGGCGTAAGTAAAATATGACGTCATCTTCCCAACAACAATCCAGAGCCACTCCAGAGCAGCGATTGTCTGTACTCTGTACTAAGGTCTCCCTGAATACAGCGAGGAAGGTGACGTCAACTTTCGGTTTACAGTAATTTGCGATTTTTTCCAAAATTTACGGGGAAAAAAATCTAAAAAAATGTTTTTTGTGTACTTCACACGTTTTTACCGAAATGGTTTTCGAATTAAGACTTTTGGAAATTATGAAATATATGTATGTATGTATGTAATAACTTTATTGTACACAAAAAAAAACACAAAAAATACAAACAAATATTGTCAATTCTTGGTTCTGGGTAGCCATTCCCAAAGTCATTCATTCTTTTGTCTGGGCTGAATTGACTAGCCTAGTTCTCTGTTATGACGCAATGTTTGGTTCTTGGTGTTTGCGTTCTCAATAAAATTTAAAAAAAATCTTTCCACAGACAAGAGATGGAGGAGATAAAACGCGAGATCCTGTCGCTGAGCGAGAAGTACTCGATCAAGTGCGTGGAGTCGGCCGCGCTGGAGGACCGGCTCGCGGCGGCCACGGCGCAGCTCGCGCACGCGCACAACCACATCATGCAGCTCGACGCAAGGTACACTCAGCGTCATATAGTACGCAGCAGCCAAAGTACAATATATAGTTATTTTGTATTTTGTATACTTACGGCACCCGGATACTAAGTCATCATAAATTCTATTATTATTATTATTATTCTATTCTCTGTTCTGCGCCACCGCCATATACCCATATGGCGTATGACTCCGGTTGGGTCTTTGAGGTCAAATATTTCTATTATGTATACATACATAAAAGGTTTGTTTTAACGGGTCTAACGCGATATTTATTTATTTACCTTTTTTACCGACGTTTCGACACGGATTGCACCAGTCATGGTCTCGGAATCACTGTCGTCTCAGCAAATTGTCAAACGGAGATATTGGTTCACCATTTGACTGCCCCGCAAAAGTTTATAAAAATGTGAAGGGTAGACTCGAAAAAGTTCACTAGCCGTCCTAATTGTCTAAGGCACGGCACACAACACTCACAGCATCCGCGCACAGATCCGAAGATTTACCCCGAGATATCACTGGTCCCCAAGTCGCCGATAGATTGAAACCGTCTTCCGTATTGAAATTTCTCAGGTGTTTTTTGAATTCAATGGCTTTTAAGTATGTTTACAAAGCGCGAGCATTTTAAAGTGTTATTAGTACATTACTTACCAAGGGCGATAAAACAAAGAATGTCTCAGATCGCAGGTATTTTACGCCCGAGCCGAAGGCAAGGGCGATAAATATGCGATCTGAGGCTTTCTTTATTATCGCCCGTGGTAAGTACAAAATTTTATGTCACCCCCTGGCCAGGAAGTGGGTTTTTTCGCGCGCGGAGCGTGCGATAATGGCCACTTTATGGCCAGGTGTGACATAATAGTACATTACTTAACAAGGGCGGTAAAACAAAGAATGTCTCAGATCGCAGGTATTTGACGCCCGAGCCGAAGGCAAGGGCGATAAATATGCGATCTGAGGCTTTCTTTATTACCGCCCGTGTTAAGTACAAAATTTTATGTCACCCCCTGGCCAGGAAGTGGGATTTCCCGCGCGCGGAGCGTGCGGTAATTGCCGCTTTATGGCCAGGTGTGACATAAATTCTATTATGTACCTACGTTTATTGAACCCATACATCTGCAGGAACAAGCAGCTCCGCGCGCACATCATGTCAGAAGCCGGCGAGCTGAAGGGCGGCGACGCTCTGCCACACCTCCTCGACGACGCGGGGCCGGTAAGACCTCACTCCTACTCTAAGTCTACATGTAGGCTACTATTGCACGAGGTGACGTGAGACACAAATATACACTCAAGTGCAATTAAAACAGGTCAATTTGTTTGCAAATTCGATAGAAAGTCATCATCACCAACCACCATCAGTCCACTGCTAGACAAAGGCCTTCTATCTTCTCCAGGTGATGACATTCACAAGTCAGGGATTGGAGAAGAGCCGAAGATTGATACAAAGTGTACAACGCGATGTTGTCCAACCTTATCTTATAGGTTTTATACTTTTTGTAGTTTATTTTTGAATATGTGTCAAATTTCTATAGAACAGAAATTTGACATGACGAATGTCACTTGAAAAAATACAACTCAACTAATACACGGTTTTTAGAACAAAAAATGTGATTTCACAGGCCTCAGGAAACCTAACAGAGGCCAATCATGGTCCTTCGAGCCGGATTTACCGCCGACCAATTTTATTTACTTTTGACCATATACAAGTTCTCTATTTATCGGCTATTTACATTTGAATATTTACAATATGTCGGGGAGGGTAGATGTCGCTGCCTGAGTAAACAACGGCTCTTGTGTTTATTTGCGAATAAAAATATTAAAATTGATCAAAGGTGACCAAATAGTGGATAAAAACATTAAAAACATTTCAAGTCATCAGTGTTATTAAAATCAAAACTCAAAATGTAGTGATTATTGAGATAAGTGCACAAATGGTTAAACAAAACAACACAATAAAATCTGTGATTCCGACACGAGAAAAAACTATAGACGTATTGACTTAGCAGTGTTTGTGTTAAATTACTGGACTAATTAAAAAAGTGCAATCATTTAGTTATACAGAGACATTGGACTAATAAAATCAAACTAAATATTAAAATCTGATTGTCATCATTCAAACAATTTTTGATAACAACGCCATCTAACGGAATGTGCCTGCAACAGTAAGGAAGCTACACCACCAATCGATTAATCGGGACCCAGTACAAGTGAACCATAATACGCGTAAATAGCGTTATCAATACTTACCACTAGAGGGCGCGTACATCATCAAAATAAGTAATCATGGATGAACTTTTAAACGCCATAGCCGAGCTTGGAAAGCAACTAAAAGAAACCGACAGTAAACTATGCAACAAAATGGATGTTTTAGACGAGAAACTGTCCTCATACAAACATGAACTTGATCAAATAAAACATACTCAGGAAAATCAGGAAATGCGACTAGATCAGTTAGAAAGGGATATTCGAAAGCGAAATATTGTATTATTCGGTATTGAAGAGACAGAAAGATCTTACTTTGAGCTCGAAGACGTTGCGTTAAAAATTATAAACAACGATTTAAGGGTAAAATGCCATAAGAGTGAGATTGAACATATTAGACGGCTTGGAAAAAAAAGGGATAACCCGCGACCAATAGTAATCGGGCTCACTACTCTCGGAAAAAAGATTCATATTCTTAAGAACAAATCCAATCTTCAAGGATCGAGATATATTAAAGAAGATTTCCCTGCTAAAGTTCTGAAAGAGCGGAAATCTCTACAAGAAGATCTAAAAAGAGAGTTAGAAAACGGCAACAGAGCTATAATCAAGTATAATAAGCTGATTATTTTGCCACAAAAATCTGTTTCGAACAATAAGATACCTCCGACTGAAACAAATACAAAAAAGCGATCTTTAGAAACTTCACCACCCTCCGAAAACAAAAATCAGCAAGTACCAAAGAAAAATAAACATAATACTGATAATCGAAACATTACACAATACCTTTCACCACAAGGTACAAGGTCACAAAGACAGGGAGGCTCCCAAGACAAGGGAAATAAAGAAGATCGTTTATAGCAACCAACAGCGCCTCTTCCATCGCACTCACCTCCACATAAACTCAAGACAGAAAATGATACCACAAGAAAAATACAAACCTCTCCCAATACGGCTGGTCCCCGCGGGAGTAGTAGACCACCACCCTCCATGCGTCAAGTATATGTAGGGACACTCAATGTAAGATCCTTAGTAGGAATAGGCCGCCAGGAGGAGCTAGAAAACGCCCTACAAAATATAAAGTGGGATATTCTAGGTCTATCTGAAGTAAAAAGAAACGGAACAGACATAACAGAATATGACAACTACATTCTATTCTATAACGGAAATAAAAGCGGAAAAAATGGCGTGGGATTTATCGTGAAACAGGCACTGAAAAGTTACATAGTGAATTTCCACGCGATTTCAGACAGAGTGGTCAGATTAGATATAAATATTGCACACTATACAATCAGTATTATTCAGGTATACGCCCCAACAGAGAAGGCACCCGATGAAGAAATAGAACTATTCTATAACGATATCAGACACGCTTTATATAATTCTCTATCACACACAATACTAATTGGAGATTTTAATGCAAAAATCGGTGACCGAAAACCAAATGAACTATCAGTTATGGGCCCATGGGGATATGGGACAAGAAACAAACGGGGGAGCTTATTAATTGACTTCTGTCACGAGAACGAACTATACGTTTTAAATGCACACTTCAAGAAAAATCTCAAGAAAAGATGGACATGGCTCGCTCCCGACGGAAAGACGAAAAACGAAATCGACTACTTCATAACAAGGAGACGAGACATCCACTTTGTAAAAAACGTAGAGGTTATAAGCACTACCCATCCAACAGACCACAGATTAGTGCGAGCCACGTGGGTTTTGAACACCAAACTCCATAAGTCCAGAGCACACTTTCGAAGGAAACAATCGGGATTCCTGCCTATTGAAAAAGAAAGTCTGAAAAATATATTTTCCGAACAAACCGCAGCAATAAACAATACAGGAAATATTCAAACAACCTACACAGCAATCATAAACAAAGTTAACGACTGCATCAACAAATTACCTCATGTACACAAAAAGAAGAAATTGGCATATATTATCACTGACAAAGTAAAAAACTTAATTAAAAGAAGATCACAGCTCAAAGAAAAAGCAAATAAAACTAACATGGAAAGGAAGGAAACAAAACGACTCTACGGTAAAATTCGCAAAAACATAAAACGAAATAAGCACCACTATAACTATCAAATACTTGAAGAAGAATTAAACAAAAGGAGATCAGTAAAAAGGGGATATAAAAGGATAAATGAAGCAAGAAAATGGATTCCAGCTTTGAAAAATGATACAGGAGGCTCTACTACCAACAGAAACAATATTATACAGATAGCAACGAAGTTCTACCAAAACCTATATAGCGATAACAAACGGCAAGACGTACTCCTAACTACCGAAGAGCCAACGCCGAACGACGAATACATACCAGCTTTATTAGAAAGCGAATTACAGCACGCGATAGAGAAGCTAAAAACGATGAAAAGTCCCGGGGATGACAACCTGACCAACGACGTTATTAAAGCGCTGAACGAGCCTCTAACCCCTATCTTAACTGAACTATTCAATGAGGTTATAAAACAAGAAAAAATTCCTATGGAATGGGAATCATCCGTAATAACCCTTTTATACAAGAAAGGCGATCCACTCAATATTGACAATTATCGTCCAATCAGCCTCCTTCAAAGCACATATAAACTCTTCACAAACGTATTACTTTCGAGAATAAAAAGAGATCTAGAAACACAACAACCAAGAGAACAGGCTGGGTTCAGACGCAACTTTTCTACCGTAGACCACATATTCACTATAAGACAAGTCATTGAAAAATATACAGAATATCAAAAGACCCTGTACTTGTGTTTCATAGACTATTCGAAGGCGTTCGATTCTATATCTCACCAAAAGCTCTGGACGGCCCTCAAAGAGCAAGGAATAAACTCAAAATATATAAATATCCTGAAAGTTATTTACCAAAATAGTACAGCCTTAGTTAAATTAGACAAAAAGGGAGACAAATTTAAAATACAACGAGGAGTGAGGCAGGGCGACCCAATATCGCCAAACCTTTTTAATACGCTCTTAGAGCATATATTTAGAAAAGTACAGTGGTCTAAAATTGGCATCAATATAAACGGCGAATATTTAAATCATCTACGATTCGCCGATGACATTGTTTTATTATCAGACAATCACAAGGACCTCCAATACATGATCAATACACTTAATATTTATAGTCAAGAATGTGGGCTCGACATGAACTTCGAGAAGACATGCGCGATGACAAACGGAGAAGAACAGACAATATGTGTTCATGATACCAACATCAACTATGTCACTGAATATAAATACTTAGGACAAATCATCTCCCTTGAAGGTCGCTATATAGATGAAGTGGACCGAAGGATTAAAAAGGCTTGGAACTCATATTGGTCACATAAGGATATTTTTAAATCGAAACTCGACATCAGCCTAAAAAAGATAGCGATCGACACTATAGTGACGCCTACTCTACTTTATGGCTGCCAAACATGGGCAATAACGAAAAAAATCATTGATAAAATACAAAAGTTTCAAAGAGCTATCGAAAGGAGCATTCTAGGGGTCAAGATAAAGGACAAATTGAAAAATACGTACATCCGCAAAAGGACAAAAATAGTAGATGCAGCGGAAATGCTTTGCCGCCTCAAGTGGCGATGGGCCGGTCACACGGCTAGGGCTAACGACGAGAGGTGGAGTGAAAAAGTACTCCACTGGTACCCGCGAGGCGCCGAACGGGCGCGAGGCCGGCCGCGCCGTCGATGGCGAGACGACATCGTCGATGAGGCAGGCATAACTTGGACCAGACTTGCCGCAGACAGGGAACTGTGGAAAAGCATGGAGGAGGCCTATGTCCAAAAATGGACAAACCCAACCAACCATATTTAAGTATCTTTAAGTTATATTTTAAGTTTTATTTCATGAATGTTAATGTATAATCTACCGTAACAAATTATCTTGTTTGTTTAAAATATCAATTGCAATGTAATGCATGTGAAATTTAATTATTAAGGTCGGGTAAATAAATGGCTTTATTATTATTATTATTTGTTTATTTTATTTATCTCCTTTTTTAGAAAAGGGTAATATACTCATTGTGCGGGCCGAAGCCAAGCATAATGGGTCATTCTTTGGTCAGTGTGTAGATACTTACTGTGTGTATGAAGTGTTCTCGGATATAGTAGATGAAGTTAAGAATTTCCTAGTTAAGCGGCAGGTATTCAGGATTGTAGCTTTTTGTAGGGTCTCTATCATGTAGGCTGGAATTTGCAGTGTTTGTAGACTATTGCATAATGTTTTAGGGACTACTCCTGTTGTGGATATAATTATGGGGACTATGTGCACTGTTTTGGCTTTCCACTGGCGTCTGAGTTCGATGGCTAGATCTTTGTATTTCTTCAATTTTTCATTTATTGTAGATTGGATGTTGTGCGTATTCGGGATAGCAATGTCAATAATATAAATGGTGTCTATGGTTTTGTCAAAAAATGTGATGTCAGGTCTGTTGAAGTGTATGGTTCTGTCAGTTATAATTGTCCGGTCCCAATAAAGCTTATGTTGGTTATTTTCATGAACTACAGATGGAGCATATTTGTAATAAGGCAGTAGTTTGGGGATGAATTTGTGTTTGTGCGCTAAGTACTGATGTATAATAGAGGCAACCTGATCGTGACGGTGCTTATAGTCAGTCTGTACAATGGCTTTACATGCCCCGGTTATATGTTGGATGGTCTCTGGTGCGCTATTGCAATGTCTACATGAGTCAGTCGGTCGGTCTAAGTCTTTGGTAATATGTTTTCTGTAGTTTCGGGTGGCGATGACCTGGTCCTGTATAGCTAACATGAAAGCTTCTGTCTCTGGGAAGAGTTCTCCTCGCCTGAGCCATGCGTTTGATAACTCTTTGTTAACAAACGACTGGCTAAGGTCGGCGCGGTGTCTTCCGTGCAACGATTTCTGTGCCCATTCGGTTACTTTTTGTTGAGAGGTTATAATTCGTTCATTGGGCTGTATATTTTTATCTTTTAGGTTAAGTGGAGTATAACGGTTATCAATTTCAACGGTGTATTTGTGTAAGGGTGAATCTCCGGATTTTGCCTGAAAATAATACCTGAGCGTGCTTATTTGTTTGTTGTGTAAGTTTTGTATGTCTATTAACCCTCTCCCTCCTTCTTGTCGTGGTAAAGTTAGTCTTTGTGTACAGGATTTTGGGTGATGCTTTCTCTGTTTCGTTAAGTTAGTGTTAATTATGCGTTGAAGTTTCTTTAAGTCTGTCTGCGACCAGTTTATTACGCCAAACGAATATGTTAGGATGGGTATTGCAAAAGTGTTAATTGCTTTGATGGTATTGCGTGAGTTAAGGTGTGACCTGAGAATTAGATTGAGTCTGTGTCTGAATTTACGGGTAAGTTCATCTTTGGTCTGTTTTTGCTGTATTTGCCTGGACTGATGAAAGCCTAAGTATTTATAAGTATCTTGTTCACTCATGGGTTCAATTTGTTCTCCTGTCTGTAAAGTGTAGGTGTTATTTTGCACCTGACCTCTATGTATTGAATGTACTTTGCATTTGTCTATGCCAAATTGCATTCCAATGTCTTTAGAAAATTCTTGAGTTATGTCAGCTAGTTGGAACAGTTCTGTTATATTGTCTGCATAAAGTTTAATGTCATCTACGTACATGAGGTGGGATATTATATGATTCGTATTGTCGTGTATTAGTCTGAAACCAGCATTAACCTGTTCAAGCAATTCGGATAGAGGGTTTAATGCCATACAAAACCACAATGGGCTGAGGGCGTCCCCTTGAAAAATTCCTCTTCTAATATAAATTGGATCTGAGCTTACTGAATTATCTCCTTGTCTCACAGTTAGAGTAGTCTGCCAACTTTTCATAGCAGTTTGTAAAAAGTGAATTATTGTTGGGTGGATTTTGTAGCGGTGTAATATATATAGAAGCCAACTGTGGGGTACTGAATCAAACGCTTTCCTATAGTCTATGTACATAGAGTGGATATCCTGTTTTCTTTTCTGTGCTTGTTTCATAGCTATTGCATCTATAATGAGTTGTTCTTTGCATCCTTGGCTGTATTTCCTACATCCCTTTTGCTGTTCTTTGAGGAGATTGTTTTGTGACAAGTGACTGTAGACGGTTTCACTGATGCATGCTGTTAAGATTTTATATATAGTTTGTAGGCAAGTAATTGGGCGGTATTTTGAGGGATTTGCAGTGTCATTGTCTTTAGGTAGTAAATAGGTACGTCCCTGAGTGATATAAAACGGCATTGTATCTGGAGATTGTATAAATTGATTCAGGAATTTGTGGATTAAAGGGTGTGTGCCAGTAAGTTTTTTATACCAGTAGTTGTGAATGTTGTCTGTACCGGGAGACTTCCAGTTATGTGTGCGCTTAATAACTTGGATGAATGTATCTATTGCTATGTGCTCAAATTCCATTGTAGAAACGGTGGGTGTATTGTCTATACCATCATTGATCCATGTTGCATTTTGATTGTGTTGGACAGGGGTCTCCCATATATCCGCCCAGTACTGACGCATGGAATCTATTGGCGGTGTTTCAGTAGGACGTGGTTGATTTTGATGTACAACGTCATTTGATGAAATTTTCCTATAAAAACCACTTTCGTTATTAGCAAACAGGGTGTTCTGCGATTTCCTATCCGTGCACGCTACGTATCTTTTGAGTCTACTAGCTGCGGTGTTTAATTTTTGTTTAAGTGTGTCCAGGAAGTGTTCAGGTTCGGTGTTCGGGTTTTCAAATGTAGCATGTGTTTGGTAAGTCGCCTTGATCGTTTCCAGAGTTGAAACTATCTTCCTACTTCTGTTACCTCTGATATACTGCGTTAGGCGGCCTATCTCTACTCTGTATTTACGGATTTTAGATTCTAATCTTAATTGCCAGTTCGGTTTGTACGTTTTTTTTATATTACCGTTACCAGCAGGCCTGTCAATCTTTACTCCTAAGTATGAAGCTGTTGTGTATGCAGCTGTGTAAATTATACTTTGCAAAGAGATAAATTCTAATTCATGTGTAAGATACTGTGGTATGATAACGTTGTCTAGGTAGTTTACTGTTAATTTTAGCTTCCGGGATATTTTTAATTTAGGAATGTGTGGTCGGTTTGTGGGATCTACATTCTTGAATTTGTCTAGGTTGCTGATAAATAGTGTCCTGATCTCATCTTCGTTTACATTAGGTAAATTATGTTGCCTGAGCTGATCGCTTGGTCTTGGTCTATTATATGATACGTTTTGTGTTGTTGCTTGACTACTATTCAGATTGCTTTCCAATTCTTCCTGCACTGTGTCTAAGCCGTCAAAGGAATTGTGTGTGGTGATATTGGGAATGGTATTGTCTGTTGATTGGGGTTCGTTTATTAGACTATGGGATGTGAGTGTGTAAGTAGTATCTAGTTCCGATATAACCTGATCCTTAATTGACTTAATTTTTAGGGGGCTTAGCAGTTTATTACTTACTATCGCTCTCCTTTGATCAGCTATGCGCTGTTCAGACAAATGTGATAAATGTGGAAAATGTAACGTGAATTTTTCATGTAATTTCTTCCTGTATGCTGTCATATTAGTCTCTGCTTCAGTAACTTCAAAATATAGTTTCATAATCATCTCATTAACGTCCGGTGACCACGCCATGCGTCCTCCAATACTTTGAGTATTGTTTAATTGTTGTTGTGTGACTTGGAGGTTGGGTTGGTCTAAAGTATTTACTCTACTTAAATATGTTTCTACCTCTGTCCGGATTTCGTTTAAAGTTGCCAGTGACAACAATTTGTTATTAATTATGGCTCGTCGTTGATCTCCTACTCTTTGTCTTGATGCATCCATATGTGGGAATTTTTCGTGGAACTGACGATGTAATGATTCTAGATATCCACGTTGAAGTGTTTCTAGTTTACTACTTATCAGATATGTACGCCAAATAAACCTATTCATTTCATCGGTCCAATTTTTTCGCGTACGTTTTATGTTTGCAGTGGGTGCAAGATCGATGGCATGTGCCTCCTGCACAACATCTACAGACATTATAATGCTTGATGGTGACGATGGTGATGATTCTGAGGGTAAATAGTTATCGGAATGAGGGGATGAAGTAGGCGATTGAAATAAGCTAGAGAGTGACGACGTTGGTGATGAGGGACGGGAAATTGTGACCATGCGACAGTTGCGACCTGCAGTAGTATCTGATTGAGAAGACCGTAACCTGTGATTTCTCATTAATGGAATAGAAGAAACCAAACTTTCCGCATCGTCGCTTAAATCGGCTGCAGCTTCTACATCGGTAGCCCGCCTGCTCAGCTCTCGATGACCTGCTGTTGTATCTTGGTTGACGCGGGCCCGCCTGCTCAACTCCGCGCCACCGGTAGTTCGCATACTGTGGCATCCAGTACCGGCTCCAGATGCGCCCCGACGATCACCCTCGGGTAGCGGCCTAACTTCGGCTGTAACAGATTGTTCGATGGGAGCCCGCCTGCTCGACTCCGCACCGCCGTTGGTTCGCATGCTGTGGCACCCAGCAACGGCTCCAGATGCGCCCCGACGATTGCCCTCGGGAAGCGGCCCTGAACGTAAACTTCTCGATCGTAACTGCATATTTACTCATAAGGAAGAAGAAGAGAGATAGGAAAGATGGGATCTTAGTTTGGGAAGGGTAGCCTAGATGTTATTGGCACTTTAGTATCTCCCAACATGGGGTGTGGTCTAGGTGTTTCGACCTCGAGTTTTGGTAGTATCACCAACCCGTAAGCCCCCCCACCACGGCAAGGTGATCCCATGGGGGGGTTATTATTATTATTATTATTATTATTTACAATTTAAGAATGCAAAAGATTACATAAAGAATTACGCATTTTCAATAGATAATGAAAATAATGGAGATTTGTTTGAATTAAACTGAATATAATGTTAAATAGTGAGCGTATTCTACACCGTTAGGGACATATAGAAGTACACTAAGGACAACTTATGCTAAAATATTATGTAATATAATTGGGATTAAAGTTTTCCTAAATGATAACAGCTACCAGCGGTTTCATTATGATTCGTTATTTAAATTAAGTTAATTGACGCAAAAATCATACGGAAATAAAGATAAACATAGAGAAGTTGTCATAAAGTGAATAAGCATAGCAGAGCATAAGAAATTGAATAATCATATAGTGATAGGTAGTATCTTATAGTGAATAGGGATGACGACACTATAAAAGAAAATCAATAAATCCACATTTTCTACATAAAGGCTTAAATTCTCAATCAAATGGCGAAAAAAGTAATTCAAAATAATAAATAATTACGTAATTAAAAGTCTTCAAAGTTTTAAGAGTGGGTATGTTCTGTCCCTTTTCCGCAAAACGCACCTTTGTATTGAACGATCGTCTTTTACTATGGCGCTACTTAACAGTGTCGTCACGGCTAGGTAGCAGTTTCTCACTCATCTACGAACATTCTAACCGTTGTAGCTTCGTTATTTTTTGAGATATTTGAATAGGATTTTCACTATTTGACATAGTTTTATGTCTTCTTTCTATTGAAGTAATAAAATATTTTGAGTCGACATCCCTATTGTTGATAGTACTTGTTAGGAAAGGATGGATGTCTCACGTCACCTCTGGAAACCACGGCACTCGCTTAAACGGCCAGGCTTATACTTATAGCGCTTCCATAGACCACATACCATAGAGCATAGACCGCCACGCTTGCATGACATCGCACGTCATCGAATAACCTTCATGCCAAAATATTTCTTATTGTATTCCATCACGATTGAGTTTCGATTCGCTCTTGGCATTCGAATTTCAAAATTGTTGAGTATATTGGGCAATACATGTAAGCGTAAGCAAGCACCCTTTATGTAAATATCGAAATTATTTCCTAAGCAATTCAATATCCTTCATCTATTATATACCGAACTGAACTATTTACAATATTACATAATATTGAGCAATGAAATTCTATATCCATGTCCATGAACTAGCGAGTCACAAGATCACGATCATTCACTAGAGATCGCAATAAGGTCAACTTTTTCCCGGATGAGTAATCAAAATTCCTACTGAGTACATTATTCCTGTAATTATGCTCGAATGTTACTTTTTATGGATCTAAAACAACTTTATTTTACTAAACGGTTAAAACTCACGTATTAATTGTCACTTCGGGCGACATGTTTCGAACTCTTCGGGAGTTCTTCCTCAGGATGAGTGCGTCTGCGACATGTCGCCAATTGCACACAAAGTTATAACATGTCTCACGAAAGTTTAAATTCAAGGATCTAAAATAGTTTTTTTTAATCCGGTTGGCCAATGGTTTGACATACAGTCAACGAATTTTATTTCTGGGCCACTTCGTACCTTATCACAGTTTCACAGTGACGTTAATATGAGATTTCTAGCAGCAGTGACCTAGACATCAAATTTGTCGACTGTACAATGTACAGTCAGTATCAAAAGTAGCGCCACATATGAAGAGGTCGAAAATTCTTATTCCTTTGTAATAAAGACTTGACGTCGTCATATGTGGCGCTACTTTTGATGCTGACTGTACATACCTTTACATACAAGTCATTGTTATTGACAATATGTTAATAGGTACCTATGGGGACAACTTTCATTTCACTTACTTGCGTATTAAGTACGAAGTATAATTGAATATTTTCTAAAAATAATCGGTCTGCCAACTTGCAATATTTCAACAACTGTTTTCTCGCGTTTTCAAATCTTGAGGGCTTGCTATCCTTGTATCCTTGAAAATAGTATGAAATAGTTGAGTTCGGTGTCGATATGTATCGTACGAACATTATGGTTGATTGGGTGCACTAACAGCATGGGCGGGAGGCGCCGCTGACGGCTCAGCTGCGGCAGCTGGCCGGCGCCCGGCAGCGGAACTCAGGTAAACACTAGTTAACATTGCCTTTTCAACGACACCACTCTGACTTAACGATCACGACTGTAAGAAAGAAGATATATACTAACATAACAAGAAGCGACACAGCGAATATGTGTGCGTGTCCGGACGCGAGCGGGGGCGCGCGAGGGTGGCGCGGTGTGTGGAAAGCACTCCTCGGACGGGCAAAGTATAGAATCGTAGCGTTCCAAGGTCACCGACACTCGGTTCACACCGATAGACCCGTGTCGCGCCTTTGACTGTAGTATGGCAAGACCAGCGGGGCTAGTAGAACTGCCACTGCGACGCGAGTAGAGCTAAATCTACCCTCATCTTTCGAATTCTCACTGTTCGAGCGAGGCAGGAATCGCTGAGTCGCGCGAGATACGAGCTGGCGGCAAGTTATGAAAGTTATGAGTTATAAGTTGTGCTAGCCCAGAGGGCTGATTTTTGAGTGTCGAACGCTCGACTTTTCACTCGACATGTGTCAAAACGTCATAGTTTTTGACAGATCTCGAGTAAAAATTCGAGCGTTCGACACTCAAAAATCGGCCCCCAGCAGTGTAATAATAACAATAACTAATAACGCGCGCGGATTAAGCAATAATAACCTCTCGATCAACTATTTACCTACGCGTTATTATGTTCTCTTGATTCACTGGTTTTATTATGCGACAAATAAAGGTCAAAATGCACCTTAATGTAATGTGTGTGGCGGTGAAAAGGCAATCAGTAGATGGCGTTTGACACTTTTCTAGTTACCATATTATTTAGTATTGCACAGGTAAAGGATTCAGTTATTTTATTTTATTCAGTAGTTAGGTAGTTTTGTTTTCATTATTTTACAGTTTTTGTTTTAGTTTGCCTTTATTTTAGTATCAGTAACAAATTCAGCTACCTATTAAAATTGTCTACTTACTAAAAAGTGTTGCATGAGATCAACATTTGGAACATTAAATGTATCCATGCATTGCAACATTATCAACTTAACACTGTATTATCAGTATAATTTGCTTTTGCTGCAAACTAAATAACAAAGTAACAAAGCTTTTATTTACAAACTTTCGATTTATAAGTGCTTTTTCCCCGTGTTTTAAGTTCGTATCTATTAGTAAAGAATTGTAATTGAATTTTGATGAATCAGCAGTGTAATTGTGTACCTAATTATGATATTTTTTTTACTTTGATTAATTATAGGTTTTCTAGTTAGAGATAATTTCTAAAATATCTAACATTACATGACGGACAAAGTGCCTGAATTACCCGGTTCGAAATAATTGCCATTCGATAAATAAAAAATAAATGTAACACAACCGGCGATCGAACTGAGTTCTGAAGCAGTTTTCACGCCGGTTGCTCGCTCGCACTATAGAATGACTCACGAGTGCGAGTGAGAGGCCAGCTGTCTATTCCATTTTTCGGGACAATGGGTTCCCGGACCTTAGGAACGCATGCGTAGACCTAAGCCAACAGCGCACGCGGCACAGGCCCCTTTAACCTTTTCAACGCTATGTCAAATACAAGCGCTGTCACTCACACGCCATGACTGGAAATGTCAAATGCGAATTAAGTTGAACGCTATAGAAATGAAATGCATGTAGGCTGATATCGCATTGAACGCCGTGACGGATATATGCGTCGCTGGCGCCGAACCGATGGTGCGATGGCGCATCGAAAAGGTTCAGACAAAAATAATCTAAAAGCAAGATTATAATTAATCCGTCATCTCCCGATTCCGAAGATCTCCGAGCCATAACAAAAGAATATCATTGTTTGTTTTTTTATTAACCTTTTCGACGCAAACGACATATATGTGCACCATCGGTTCAACGCCAACGACTCGTACCTATATCCGTCACGGCGTCCAATGCGATATCAACCTACATGCATTTCTATAGTGCGTGACATCCACGAAGGCGCGCCCCTCCACAGCCCAATCCGTACAATTGGCTACTTGACAGTTTTCGGAAATGTATTTTAAATTATACGTAGGTTTTTCCCCCAAAGAGCTTAATTTCTTTCAAAAAAAAATATTTTTTCTTTAAGTAATTTGAATTTCGCGCGAAAACAGCCGATCACGTGACTGTGAGTACTGTGACGTCGCACTTGACAAACAACTAAAGGTTTACTTCCGCAGCCGACAGCAGACGGCAATTGTATGTTACACCGCACTCCAAATTGTACAGTAACTTGTGCTGTTGCGACACTTCTACGCTCATTTTAAATAGAGCTTTCTACGAATACCGTTACGGTTCAATTTGGAGTGCGGAGAAACATAACGTGCAGTAAGTGCAGTTGCGGTCTGTTGCGGAATTAAACCTTAACTTTGAAATGTGACGTCACACGCGTTTCGGTTTTTGTAATCCACAGATAAAAAAACTCTTAATTTATTTTTCGAAAATAAAATGTTTTCAATCAATTTTATAGCACAAAACCTATTGTATGAGTATTGTAAACCTATAAGCTACTGTATCTAACACATTAATTATTTTATGTCACACCTGGCCATAAAGTAGCCATTATCGCACGCTCCGCGCGCGAAAAAACCCACTTCCTGGCCAGGGGGTGACATAAAATGTTGTACTTACCACGGGCGATAATAAAGAAAGCCACAGATCGCATATTTATCGCCCTTGCCTTCGGCTCGGGCGTAAAATACCTGCGATCCGAGACATTCTTTGTTTTATCGCCCTTGGTAAGTAATGTACTATTATCTTTACAACTGTCAAATAGCGAATTGCGCATAACCATTATGAGATTCGCTGTGGAGGGGCGCGTCGTCGTGGATGGCACGCACTATATAGGGCGTGTGAGTGACAGCGTTTGTATTTGACAGAGCGCTGAAAAGGTTAAACGTTTGCCTATGGAAGGACACGGGTTATTCAACACTTTGTCACGGTGCCAACCTGTCTCTGACCTGTAACGTGATGTCCAGGGGAAGCCGCGAGCGAGCACGCTGCTGGAGGCGGCGCGGCCCTCGCGCCCCGCCAAGATACAGTTCGCGAAGACAGAGAGCACCAGAAACCTGCAGCTGTCGCCCGTCCAGGTATGCCATCCTAGTCCCTTGTTGCCCTAAGGACACTTGACAACTAACATACTTTATGTCACACCTGGCCATAAAGCGGTAATTACCGCGTGCTTCGCGCGCGGGAAATCCCACTTCCTGGCCAGGGGGTGACATAAAATTTTGTACTTAACACGGGCGGTAATAAAGAAAGCCTCAGATCGCATATTTATCGCCCTTGCCTTCGGCTCGGGCGTCAAATACCTGCGATCTGAGACATTCTTTGTTTTACCGCCCTTGTTAAGTAATGTACTATTATGTCACACCTGGCCATAAAGCGGCAATTACCGCACGCTCCGCGCGCGGGAAATCCCACTTCCTGCCCAGGGGGTGACATAAAATGTTGTACTTAACACGGGCGGTAATAAAGAAAGCCTCAGATCGCATATTTATCGCCCTTGCCTTCGGCTCGGGCGTCAAATACCTGCGATCTGAGACATTCTTTGTTTTACCGCCCTTGTTAAGTAATGTACTATAAAAGGTTTGTTTTAACGGGTCTAACGCGATATTTACCTTTTTTACCGGCGTTTCGACACGGGTTTCACCGGCCGTGGTCGCGGATATGACTGTCGTCGCAGCAAGTTGTCAACGGAGATATGGGTACACAACATTTGATTACCCTACAAAAGTTGATAAAAATGTGACGGGTAGATTCGAAAAAAGTTCACTACCCGTCCGCTATGTTTCTAATTGACCACGGCCGGTGAAACCCGTGTCGAAACGTCGGTAAAAAAGGTAAATACATAAACATCGCGTTAGACCCGTTAAAACAAACCTTTTAAGTATGTTAACAAAGCGCGAGAGTTTAAAGTGATATACTTGACAACTAATCCCAAGAATAGAAAGAAAAGAGAGACAGAAATAACATTTGTTCGTGGCACAAAGACAGTACAAATAATCAAAACATCACAATGCATAGCCACGAAATGGTCCCAAATCAGCTTAGTCCTAGTTTGGACGCTTTTATACTTCATCGCCGACTTTTTTTTTTTTTTTTCTTACAAAAGATTACACATATACACAGTACTTTTAACTTCGCAAAACTACATCACAGTTTGTTGGCGAAAACAACACTCTTTATCTAAAACTTAACATCTATATTTGTTAGTAACATATTTGAGCCTACGAAAACCTTATTAAAAGTATTATTTAACTTAACATGCGGGTATTCTACAAAGATGTTGAAATCATTTGAGTTGGCCGAGTTGTATCGACTTAATTTGTTTAAGAAGCTATTTTACTGTCACGGCACGGTAAAACTTTATGGTTTCATTCATAAATACCATAGACTATAGAATGAAACCTTAGAGCTAGCGCAGGTCTTCCTTTGGGACCACGTGAAGCCACGTAGGACAAAAAATTTGGCGTAGGAACTTACGAAAGCGACTGTCACCTTCCAACACCAAGGGAGAGCGTTGTTGAGTACTCCCGACACCGGTTCCCTCACGATGCTTTCCTTTACCTGGATTTTTCCTTATATGTTGTGCAAGTTTTTTGAAAAACCCCAGTGAAGAAAGACCTCGGCCAGTCATAAAATACAAAGATTTCAGGAATTAGTGAAACAGTTCCATCTCAGCAACGAGGCAAAAACCCCAGTCGCGCAATCATCAACTGAACTCCCTGGGGTTCACAAACATGGGATGACTAAATTCTGGTTCTGATAAGAGATCAGATCGGTGACTATATGAACGGTAGAAAATAAATAATAAAAATAAATAAAATTCATTTAATTCAAGCAATTTGAGCTCATACATTGATTATACAGAATTACAGACAGCGATTAATAATATTTCTTAAATAATAATAATACATCATTAATCAAAACCAAAACAACAATCATTAATTCTTACCCTACACCAGTCCTTACATGCCTGTTGCAACAGTGCATGATATAAGGACAGACACAGAAAAGGTAGAAAACACCTCAGTTCATCACAATAAATGTTGTTACTAAAATCCCATCAACTCTTCATTGATTCCTTCGTTCGTTTCCAGAACTGAGGGCGCGTCGCTGCTCGGTGCGCGAGCGCGTGTCCGTCGCCCCGCTCGTCGGAATGGTGGCCGAGCGGAAGAAGCGCTTCGAACTGTAGCCGCGCGATCCTCGACCCTGTGCCGAAGGCATACAGTCCACAACACCAAGACTAAATGCTAAACGCCTCAGCGGCCATTTAACGACCCATTTTGAAGGCTAAAGTCACTGTAGTTCGACTCGATTTTAAATTGACGCGACACCCACCACGCTAGCACCTGGCCACTTTGCTTTGCATATCCCATATGTTATAGCGTAAATTATTAGTGTTTTGATATTTACAGGAACATTATATTGCGTAACGTTATTATTTATGAGTGTTTCATGACAGTGTAATCAAATGTAACCTTTGAACGATTGTAATTAGGACTACATTCGTGTAGCTTAGGTATTAATGCTGTGGAATTAAAAGTTAGCTCCACAGCTTCAGTTATCATATGACTATATTCATGTTATTGATATTATATGTAGCCGACCAACACATAGTGTCCCAATATTTAGCCCTAGCTTATCGTTATGTTATGACCAAATATAATTTTCTCTAAGTGGCCAGATTCTTTAAACTCCCACCCACCACATGAATGTATATAACATTGTTAGTTTTGTTTTTACTTAGTTCTAGTTAGCTGTACATTAATTTCCTTTTCTTTTGTACGTTTTTTTCCTTAACCTTCAACTGTTTGTGACTGATCAAAACTTCAGTTTCATATATCTATGTTAGACTTAGCCGATTGGTTAGTGATTGTATAAATGTTGTAACCTTGTGTAAATACTAACGGTCCTTTCTATTGTAACCATTTGTTTTCGTGCACAGTTTTCCTGTCCATTTTATCTTTAAGGAATTGTTACCAAATATTTCTTATTTATGTCATTTTTACTTTTTCGGGCGCGAGGGGCGCAGTGACCCGCCTTTCTACTTTTGGTATCTATGAAGTATTAAAAAATGCCTAAGGTTTATGGTTTGGTAGCGTGTCACTGCGTCTGTTCGCCCCTTGTTTATTTTTTGTAGTTTTATAAATAGTTTAGAGTTTGCGTTGTGAGAATATGGGAGATATATGTATGGAGTTTGAGCCGTCAGTAGGCATTTGCTTATATCATATTTATAGAGGCATATTATATTGTTTTACACATTAACAAGTTATTTTAGAGCGTTAAAGTTTGACATTTTCGGTTTATCCCTAACCTGTGTGTAAACTTGTTTGTTACCATGTTTCTGAACTGGGCATTTGAATACTGTCTTCCACTTGCGTTTGACTTCACATTGTTGTGTATAGTGCGTCACGTACGGTCCGCGTTAAGGCGTCTTAGGACTTGAGCAATAGAGTTCAAAGTCGAATGGCCAAGTTTAAGGCGCCTCATGTATCGTATTGCTCAATGTTATCTAGTTTCATTAAATTATATAAAGAAATGAAATACCAAAACGATTGATTGCATTGTATAACTCGCTTGTCGGCACCTAGGATAGGACGCGGCTGATAAATTACTAGCGCGCGACGTCGTCGCGGCGTCGTGACGGTGTCGTGACGATGTCGTGATGGAGTCGTGACGACGTCGCGTCGCCTCTCCCCTGTCTCAGTTGACGTTGTAAAGTGTTGGTTTACATAACAAAGATTTTTAAATAAAACTACTTAATACAACAGTTGTTTCATTTATTTAAACCTATTTACACAAGTGTATATTTAGGAACTAATTTAACAAGCGCTTTAATACTGATTGGCAAGTGAGCACAGTTTTACCACTAGAGCTATGCTATGCTATGTTTTCATACATTTGACACGTAGCTCGAGTTGGAGCTATGTGTAGCATAGCATAGCTCTAGTGGAAAACCAGCCTAAGTAAGGTAATAGTACTAGTGCTCGACGCTGCACTAGTATTCAACATGGGCACCTTATGTCAAAGTCATATAGGTTAAATTCAAACAACGAAGATTTTTCTATATTCAAATTTAAGCCTTGTCACTTTGACATGAAGTGTCCATGTCGAATACTAGTGCAGCGTCGAGCACTAGTACTTTTACCTTACCTTATGAATTCAAGAAACACTTTTCGAGTAATTTGCGCTATACGTCACATAATATGTAACATAATATTGTAGGTGAATTGGCAGTTGCATTGCAATACAGCTTTGTGTTACAATTTTAAATATAGTATCTATTCGAATAGTACAAATACAAATAGTTTATTACCAAAAAAATAAAGAAACATACAAGAGGGGTCTTACTTAACCCTTTGAATGCCATATTCATGTACGGCAGTGCCTACATGCCAACAAATTTCATCATCATCATCAATTTGTGATTGTGAATAAACTGCATATTTGTATTTGTATCATGCATCATCAGACCCTCGACATCAGTTGTAGTGGTAAAAGTCAATACAAATAAGAACGAAACCACAAACGCTCATTTTGGTTTGGGGCAATGGCTGAAACAGATTCGGAATAAATACCGGTATCCGATCCTTGATTTTTAGATAATTATGAAATGACACATGGTCAAATAATTATGACAATTATTAACTGATCTATTTTTGTAATTTAAAATTTTGTTTATTTTGATGTTAGCGCTTTTCACATATTTTTGACTCAAAAGTTTTGTTAGACAATTCAATCATTGCAACTACAACATGGTTGCTAGCCGCTATTGAAATGTCTCTTATGTCAATCGTATGTATTCCCCCACGGGACAGGCTACGCCTAGTGTGGGGGTCAGTTAAAAATGTAACTATGTTTCTTTAAATTTTTTGCTAATAAACTATTTGTATTTGAGATTTTGATGCTGACTGTACAACAACACGCGAAACCTTTAGGCGTCCTTGGCATTCAAAGGGTTAAGTTTATTACCTATAAATTATAAGATAAATAAGGCTAAGCAAGAATCAATAACAAAATATACAAACAACTTTCGTGCAAAAAACTTCAACTATAATATAGATGCAGGCGCTCCCTTTACATTAAATTGCGTAAATATATTCCAAGTTCCTCAAGGTTCAAAAATTATCTGACCAACCTTATGCCATTAACAATAAAGTCGTGTTTAAGTGTCAACACGACTTCAACCGAAACCTCTAGTATATTTTTTTGACGCACACAAACGCACGCGTTTGCGTTTAGTCTCAATTTGTATGACAACGCGAACAGCGCTTCTTTTATGGTAACTATTTGTTACCAAAAAAATATACTAGAGGCCATAGTCGTACATAAAAGATAATTGTGAAGTACATTTTTCTATACAAACTCAGTAATCACCGTCAACAATATTTTTATAACGTCATTATAGCTAAAGTGCAGGCGGTGAACTTAAACTAGAAATAGTGTTAAAGTGACAATTCAATAAATAAATGTTACGAGTACAGTCGGCGCCACAGATACGTTAACCCTTTTGCACATCAAAAAAAATAGTACATTACTTACCAAGGGCGATAAAACAAAGAATGTCTCGGATCGCAGGTATTTTACGCCCGAGCCGAAGCCTTTCTTTATTATCGCCCGTGGTAAGTACAAAATTTTATGTCACCCCCTGGCCAGGAAGTGGGTTTTTTCGCGCGCGGAGCGTGCGATAATGGCCACTTTATGGCGAGGTGTGACATAAAAGAATGTTTACATAGCCTTGACGTCCACTCTTCATAAGTTACTGGTGTAGAGAGGCAGCGAAACGTTCCTTGCACCACAGAATAGTGTAATAGTATTACATGCAGAACGGACACGAACCCGCCGCACCGAGGTCAGTTACCTCGTCCCTGAGAGACCAGCCTGGTGTCGATCGGGTGCCGTCGCGCCTCGCGATTGGTCCGCGCCACGCACCCGCGCAAACAATTGACGCGTGTACCGACAGCGCACGCACACATACTTACCCACAGCGCTTACGTTCCTTCGCGTGTCACAGGTGTGCTTGCACATAATGATTGACCGAAGGAGTCTTTACATTTCCAAACTTACCCGCAACATTCTTCTTTTAAATCTCCCTAAAACGTTCAAAAGGCTACCCCAAAACTGTCTCCTATAGTTGAATGAGTGGTGTTTCAGCGGTTTTAGCCAGCGCGTGTCTCTTCGCGAGCTGCGCGCGCCACTCGCTCCGGTCCGCGAGGATCCTCCGCCCGTAGCTGGTGTGGATGTCGCGGAATGGTAACTTCTTGCGAGGCAAGTCTGGCCGGAGGTTCTCTTTGTCTGCGAACAGAAGGATTAAGCTAAGCTACTAAGAAGGAAAGATCATTGCAAATGCCTATGTAGTGTTCTGAGCTCTAGCTCAGCTATATATTTAGCTCTAGCTCGGCTGAGCCTTAAGGCGCAGGGGTGGGCAAGGCATTCTCCATACATACTCTGTGCACGTTTTATTCGTAGGTTTTGGCACTAACGAGTGTAATATTTTTTTTGGATGTAAATATTAGATATGCGAAGAAAGTGATGTGGAAATTTTCAAATAATTCAAAAAAAATAAAAAATAATATCAATGGAAAAAAAATTACATCACGAAATAGCTAACTTTTCATTGATATTATTTTTTAATTTTTTGAATTATTTGAAAATTTCCACATCACTTTCTTCGAACACAAAATCCTGCACAAAGTTTGTATGGAGAGAGCTTGCCCTACCCTTCCTCTTATAGTAGAGAGGCCAATTTGAAAAAAGTCGTCAAATAACGAAGTTCGTTTGTACGAGCAGTCGCCTACCGACGACTGGTATCGTTGGATTCCGTGACGTCTCCCGAGTATGGAACTCGATGTCGTCACTCTCTAAAGTGGTGGAGGGGGTAACTATGACGTCACAAAGATGGCGGTTGGTGGTATCAAGTTTTATCGATTATCTCTTTAACTATTCAACGTATTGCAACAAATGAGGTGTCAAATGAAAGCTCTTTAAATTGCTAATTAATAATTCGTTTTTAGGAATAAAATGTGTAAGTATAATAATTAAAAAGTTTTTCTTAAAAAATCGTACTTTTGAAAAAGTCATTTTTTTTAATTGCAAAAAACTCGATGAAAGAGGCCATTTCTTAAAAAAATACCTTATATGATTAAAAATGCTAAATTCATCGTCTATACAATGCTTTTTGAATTATTAGAATCGGATCATAAATGAGTACGCCAGGGACATTTCACCGCGGGCGGGGCGAACGTCGCGGGCGCGCGCGCGTTTGCTGATGAACGCGACTGTGTAGACATTCTTAAGTGTAGCTCAACAACTACTTAACCGATTTAGACAAGTGGGGTATCATATAAAAGCTCTTTATATTGCCATTAATTTGTTTCAAGTAATGAAATGTGTAAGTCAAACAATTAAAAAGTTTTTCCAAAAATATAGTATTTTTGAAAAAGTAACTCTTATTTTAACTTCAAAAAACTCGATGAAAGACGCCATTTCTTTAAAAATTATTTCATATGTTTCAAAATGCTACATTCATCCTCTATATAATAATTTTTGAATTATTAGAATCGGTTCATAAATGAGTACGCCAGGGACATTTCGCCACGGGCGGGGCGAACGTCGCGACGCACGCGTGTTTGCTGACGAACGCGACTGTGTAGGCTTTCTTAAGTGCAGTTCAACAACTACCTAACCGATTTAGGCAAATGAGGTGACATATGAAAGGTATTTTATTACTTAATAAAAAAAATTGTGATAGCCAGAACCCTTGCTCAGAGATTTAAAAAAATAATTAAAAATAAATCCAAAAAAAAATGTTTTCGCCTTATGTTAGACAACAAAATCATCATCATCATCACATCAGCCGCAAGACGTCCACTGCTGGACATAGGCCTGCCCCAAAAATTGCCACAATGACCGGTCCTGCGCAACCCGCATTCAGCGGACTCCCGCGACCTTTACCAGGTCATCAGTCCACCTTGTGGGGGGTCTACCCACGGTGCGCCTTCCGGTCCGTGGTCGCCACTCGAGAACCTTTCAGCCCCAACGGCCGTCGGTGCTACGCGCAATGTGCCCCGCCCACTGCCACTTAAGTTTAGCGATTCGAAAGGCTATATCGGTTTCTTTGGTTCTGCTACGGATGACGTCATTTCTGATGCGATCACGCAGTGAAACTCCGAGCATAGTCCTCTCCATTGCCCTCTGCTGAGTGGCTTTGACCCTATGGTGAGCGACCACGTTTCCGTACCATATGTCATTACTGGCAACACACACTGGTCAAAGACTCTCGTCTTGAGACACTGCGGAATATTGGACGAAAAGATATGCCGTAGCTTCCCGAACGTTGCCCAGCCGAGTCGGATTCGACGATTAACCTCTTCCTCAAAGACCTACCTAACTGGACAGTCTGTCCTAGCTAAGCTATACATAATCGTCTACAACTTCGAGCGTAAAGCGTCCGATTGTAACAGGAATTGGTGCTACATGGGAATTTGACATGATCTTTGTCATATCCATGTTCATCCTTAGACCAACTCGCTCGGAGGCTTTACTGAGGTCATCGAGCATTGTACTTAAATCCTCCATGGTTTCAGCCAAGACTTAGTAGTCTGACGACATAGTTGTCGTCAGCAAACCGAAAGTGAGTGATGTACTCGCCGTTTATGTTGATGCCTAGCCTTCTCCAGTCCAGATTCTAGAAAACATCCTCAAGTGCAGCGGAGAACAGTTTAGGAAAAATATCTCCTTGCCTGACTTCCCGCTGCAGCGGAATGGGTTTCGAGTTCCAGTCCTAGGTCGGACTAACATAGTGGCATTTTCGTAGTTTCGTACAAACATTTCAGTACTTCGATATAGCGGTAGTCTACTTGGCACCTCTGTAGAGATTGTAAGTACTGCCCAGGTTTCGATCGAATCGACGGCTTTCTCATAGTCCACAAAAGCTAAACAGTGGGGCAGGTTGTACTCTTTAGTCTTCTGTATACAGAGTAACATAGACCACATCCATACGCTTCGTCAGGTTATAGCCTGCCGGACTTCAACGCGAAACTGGGCAAGAGAGATGGTGAAGAGCTGAGAGTGGGGCAATTTGGAGTTGGAAGTCGGAAACACCGGGGCCAACTACTGGCTGGTTTCTTGGAGAAGGAGGGACTCTACAATATCTACATGATTAATTCCTTCTTCAAGAAACGTGAGCATAGAATGTGGACCTGGATGAGTCCCGACGGTGCAACTAAAAACGAGATTGACTTCATCATGTCGACGAAGAAGCATATATTCAATGATGTCTCTGTGATCAATACGGTTAAAACCGGAAGTGATCGCCGTCTTGTAAGAGGCACATTGAATATATGTGTTAAGCTAGAGCGCTCTCGTCTGATGAAGTCCACGCTCCGACCATCAGCAGCCCAAATCCAAAACCCCGAGAGCTTTCAGCTGGAACTCCAGATCTCGTCTCGATTGCCTAAGTGGCGATGTGGATGAATTCAATGACGGGTTTGTGGACACTGTCCATACCACAGGGTCTAAATTCTTTAAAGCCCACCTGGCCAACTGAACCAATAGGCCCTCTAACTCCACTCAAAGGCTCTTCGAGTAAAGGAGTAGGATGGTTCTACAGTCTTCAGTCGATGCGACATTATATCGGCAGCTCAATAGATATATTGAATTGTTAGATCTCCAAATCCCTGAATCGTGATCTGCGCCAATTCAATACAAAACGTATTGAAGAGGCCATCGAGCGGGATAAGAGCTCAAAAATTTTCGCACGAGATCTGTCTATTGGGCAGAGCCAGCTCGCCAAATTAAAAACTGAGGATGCTAGAATTGTCTCATCCAGACCTGAGCTTCTGAGCGAGATAGAGCGCTTCTATGGACAGCTATACACGTCAACTAGCAGACCCCGAAGTTGGTCTAGTGGAAGATCCTAGAGCTAGACTAACCCTGCACTATACCGATGACATTCCGGACATCAGCCTGTAAGAGATTAGAATGGCTCTTAAACAGCTCAAAAACAACAGGGCACCCGGTGAAGACGGAATTACAGCCGAACTCCTGAAGGAGGGTGGAAAACCGGTCCTTACAGCCCTTCAGAAGTTGTCCGACTCTGTCTTACTGGAAGAGAGAACGCCAAAGGCATGGAACACATGCGTGGTGGTGCTGTTAAGAACTATCGATCCATCACGCTTTTGAGCCATGTCTACAAGCTGTTTTCAATGAACCGTCTGGCAGCACGCTAGATGACTTCCAGCCTGCCGAACAAGCCGGTTTCCGAAGAGGCTTTAGTACCATAGACCACATCCATACGCTTCGTCAGGTTATAACCGAAGCGTATGGATGTGGTCTATGTTACTCTGTATACAGAAGACTGAAGAGTACCCTGGCCCTCTGTTTAGCGTTTGTGGACTATGAGAAAGCCTTCGATTCGATCGAAACCTGGGCGGTACTACAATCTCTACAGCGGTGCCAAGTAGACTACCGCTATATCGAAGTACTGAAGTGTTTGTACGAAAACGCTACTATGTCAGTCCATTCCGCTGCAGCGGGGAGTCAAGGCAAGGAGATATTTTTCGTAAACTGTTCTCCGCTGCACTGGAGGATGTTTTCTAGAATCTGGACTGGAGAAGGCTAGGCATCAACATAAACGGCGAGTACATCACTCACTTTCGGTTTGCTGACGACAACTATGTCGTCAGACTACTAAGTCTTGGCTGAAACCATGGAGGATTTAAGTACAATGCTCAATGACCTCAGTAAAGCCTCCGAGCGAGTTGGTCTAAGGTAAGGATGAACATGGATAAGACGAAGATCATGTCAAATGCCCATGTAGCACCAACTCCTGTTACAATCGGACGCCTTACGCTCGAAGTTGTAGGCGATTAAGTATACCTAGGACAGACTGTCCAGTTAGGTAGGTCCAACTTTGAGAAAGAGGTTAATCGTCGAATCCGACTCGGCTAGGCAGCGTTCGGGAAGCTACGGCATATCTTTTCGTCCAATATTCCGCAGTGTCTCAAGACGAGAGTCTTTGACCAGTGGGTGTTGCCAGTGATGACATATGGTACGGAAACGTGGCCACTCACCATGGGCTTAAAGTCACTCAGCAGAGGGCAATGGAGAGAGCTATGCTGGGAGTTTTTCTGCGTGATCGCATCAGAAATGACGTCATTCGTAGCAGAACCAAAGTAACCGATATAGCCTTTCGAATCGCTAAACTTAAGTGGCAGTGGGCGGGGCACATTGCGCGTAGAACCGATGGCCGTTGGGGCTGAAAGGTTCTCGAGTGGCGACCACGGACCGGAAGGCCCAGCGTGGGTAGACCCCCCACGAGGTCGACTGATGATCTGGTAAAGGTCGGTTAGGTAGTTGTTGAGCTACACTTAAGAAAGCCTACACAGTCGCGTTCGTCAGCAAACGCGCGCGCGCCGCGACGTTCGCCCCGCCCGCGGCGAAATATCCCTGGCGTACTCATTTATGAACCGATTCTAATAATTCAAAAACCATTATATATAGGATAAATGTAGCATTTCCAATCATATGAAGTATTTTTTAAAGAAATAGCCTCTTTCATCGAGTTTTTTCAAGTTAAAATAAAAATGACTTTTTCAAATATGCGATTTTTTTAAAAATCTTTTTAATTGTTTGACTTACACATTTCATTACTTGAAACAAATTAATGGCAATATAAAGAACTTTCTTATGATACCTCATTTGTCTAAATCAGTTAAGTAGTTGTTGAGCTACACTTAAGAATGTCTTCACAGTCGCGTTCGTCAGCAAACGCGCGCGCGCCGCGACGTTCGCCCCGCCCGTGGCGAAATGTCCCTGGCGTACTCATTTATGAACCGATTCAAATAATTCAAAAAGCATTGTATAGAGGATGAATTAAGCAATTTCAATCATATGAAGTATTTTTTAAAGAAATGGCCTCTTTCATCGAGTTTTTTGCAGTTAAAAAAAAAAGACTTTTTCAAAAGTACGATTTTTTAAGAAAAACTTTTTAATTATTAGACTTTAACATTTTATTCTTAAGAACGAATTATTAGCAATTTAAAGAGCTTTCATTTGACACCTCATTTGTTGCAATACGTTTTATAGTTAAAGAGATAATCGATAAAACTTGATACCACCAACCGCCATCTTTGTGACGTCATAGTTACCCCCTCCACCACTTTAGAGAGTGACGACATCGAGTTCCATACTCGGGAGACGTCACTGAATCCAACGATACCAGTCGTCGGTAGGCGACTGCTCGTACAAACGGAATTTTGATTTTAGCCACTTGGCCTCCCTACTATTAACCCTTAGCGAACGTCAAAAAGTATCTCGCAATAATAATACATCTTCTTACGTAAATCATAAATAAATAATACATCTGATATATTAGACTATAGCAATAATGGGGTTAAAGACTCAAGCCGTCAGGACTAACTAGAATGTTCTTGGTATTGTCGAAGGTCAACCTTACCTTGAAAGGCTCGAGTTTTTAAGAATCAGGCAAGCTTTAAGTCACCGTGACTCTAGGTAGCAAACCAAAACCATAGGCACTAAAATGCTACGGATGTTTTCTAACCTTTAATTAGGTTTGCTGGGTAGTTTTAGAAACCACTAAAGCTCAAAACGCACTGACAGCGGTGGCGGCGCGGTGCGGACGCGGTACCGGTTGTAATATTCGAACTAATATGAAAGGGTCCGCACAGGGCGCTTTTTTCCCAGCCAGTTTTCTGTGACCGGACGCTTTCATATTAGTTCGAATATTACAACCGGTACCGCCTCCGCACCGCGCCGCCCCGCCCCGCTACCGCTGTCAGTGCGTATCGAGCTTTAGAAGTAGAAGTACGCGGTCGAAGGGAAACTATCATCTTGTAGACACTAATGCCTATTCATAAACATTAATCAAATATATTATAGCCAAAACGCCGTTTTTTTATTGTTTAAAAATGGCTTTCCATCAAATTTATGATGATTTCGCCAACCACGTGTGCAAAGACGTTGTTCGGTAACGACGCCATGACAGTAGGCAACTGGTTTTGTTCGGTAATGGATTCTGCTAGTCGTCGCGCCGAGAGCACGTGTGTTCGCCAACGCGGCGACAAGCAAAATCCAAACGCCGTTAAAATGTCGTTTCTCTTTATCCGTCTCTTTGCCAATTATGATGGCGAGAAAAGGACAAAACACATTTTTTTGTAAACGAAAGTTGTGTGTACTCACGGTGCCTGCTGCCCGGCACGGCCTTAGGTTCAGTGTCAGCCAGCTTGTTGAAGGGGTTGTGTCGCTGCCCGCGCGGCGGCGCGCGCGGCTCCTCCGCCGGCGCACACACCAGCGCCAGGGCCTCCGCCGCTGCCTCCGCTGTCAACATTCACACAACAACCAATAGAGATGTTGACTCTATAGTAGATTGTGTTTAGATTTAAAGTTGTGTACTCTCATGCATGTTTGTATTTCGAGTGAATGAGTTGCTCAACTCTGGACAGTCATAATAGTTATTTAAGATTTTATAGGTTAAGTATTATCGTTGTAATAAGCATATTTTTGTGAGAAAATGGCTGACTGTAGAGTTTCTTTCGGCGTTTCTTCTCGGCAGTGGCCTCTGTGAAACGCTAGTAGGGTTTGACTTGTAAAAGTGCCATTGCGGCCTAATTACAGAATAAAGTTCATTTTATTAATTTTTTTATAAGTTTTAAGAAAAATATTAAATAGTATCCATGTAACTGAAAATAAATTACCAGTTTGACTAACTTATTTACTTTTAACTAAATTATTAATAATAAAAAAAATATACCCTCAGCTTCATCCAACTGCCGTTGCAGCTCCGCAACCATCAGCTTCATGTAGTCATAGCTGGCGCAGGCCAGCGCCTTCATCCACGCCTCCATTGAAGCCTGTGAGTTGGTGCACAGGTAGAATGTCCGCCCGCCTGCACACTGGAAGACGATCTTGAAGCTGTAGGCTTCTTCCTCTTCCGTTAACTCTAGGGATACAAGAAGTAATAAATTAAACAGCTGAATCTAATTCCCATTATATACAGCTATTTCAGGGAACTTACAGGGAAGTACCAGGGGGTAGGAGCAGGTATTACTAAATTCATTATTTTTGTATAATTAAAACATACTTTGACTCATCAGTTACTGATAAGAAAAAAGTTAGTGATTGGCTTGTTTATTGGAATCTAGACTACTTAATCAAAACATAAATGATGAATATGTTTAATTCTTTTTAGTGACATATTTCTACTTACCAATGGTGCATCCTTCCAGCACAATAACTCCCGCAGGTTCCTTATCACCCTTCTTATCGAAGTAAAACAGCAGATTTCCTTTCAACGTAAACCATCGTTTTGCATAGCTCTTCCCCGCTTCTCGCATATCAAGCCAGCCTTCCCGGTCCACCGGCGTCGCGGACGACGCGAACGCGCACAGATTCTTCTCATTTATCTTCATTTTTCGACTTCTTTGTGCAGATTCGTGAAACTACACGCTTTTACGCCCACGGCAACCGCTTTCAACAATTTTAATTATGCAAACACATAATAAATGTTACGCGTGGTTATTCCAGTGTTCCGTTCCGCTTGTAAGGTTGCAATGGATTAGTAACGTGACGTGACGTTGATTTTGTTAGTTTCTTATGATAATTACAGATAATTGGTTGCTTTCGTGCGACATGCAAATAAAATAAATAAATTCTGTCTGACGTTGGATATTCTATGTTGCCATGCCAAAATATATGAGTGTGGTGAATAGAATTTACTGACGCATCGAGACGCATCGTTTTGGGCTTGTCTCACGACCGTGTGGCACGGACTTTAAGCAATTTTAGCATAGTTAAGCACATCACTATTGAAAATTGAAAGCAGGCAACACATGAAATTAAACGTCAAATCTTTAAAATATAAACATAAATAAACTTTAATGGGTGCAAATGTTAAGTTTTTCTTATAAGCTGTTATCAGTTTTGTTGTTTCAATGGTCGGTAAAATATGTACTGTGTGCAAGCAAAGCTCTGTCGCAAATAAATATTTGTCTTTCTTCACTTATCCTGGCGACAGCGAGAGGTAAATAAGTTTTGACTTCGTATCCAGTTCGTATCAGCATAATTCATTTATATGATTTTAAAGAAAGAGCGGCCCTATTTCTGTTGTCTTATACTGCCGTCTGTTCAAATTTTGTATTGTTTTAGGAGATACGAGTGGCTAAAAGCGGTCGATCGTTTGGATTTGTTGGACAAATTGGTCGACAACAAATCAAGGGGCAACCACAGAATTTGTGAAGCTCATTTCCAGGACAGTTTCATAAAGAAATCCAAAGGAACGGCTAAAAGTCGGAAATGTCTTACAAAAGATGCCTTTCCCTGCTTAGAACATGTCAATCAAGCTCTTCTAAATTATGGAAAGGTATCTCATGTAGATAATAAGCATTCTTATTCCACTAGGAAAAATAGCAGGCTTTCTAAAAAGATGAAACAAAAAAATGCAAATGAAACTGATAATTTTGTAAATGTACCAATGGAGTCTTATACAGCTGCTTTATCGTCTGAAGAAGGTGCCAATAATGAACCAAATTCAGAGATGGATGTACTTACAGATGAAATAAAGTCTGAACAGGTTGATGATGTTGATCATATACCAAACTTCACAAGTCCCGACTTGACTGGTTTTCCCGATATGTCAGAGTTCTGTGAGAGTGTCATCAAGGTGTGTAAGGAAACGCAGACACCGCCAGCAGAAGATGCTAAACAAATGAGGAAAAGGAAACTAGATCCAGTTGCAACAAATGAGTATTTTATACAGACTTGCGGCAAAAACTTACCTAAAGGAATGGTGCAACTCATTAAATGGCAAATGAATTCTAAGGAAAATGTAGATAACTATAAGTTCCACATGTTTGCTCTTAATTTGTATTATTCTGGTGCAAACTCTTACAGTCTGTTAAAGGACATGATGGGATTACCAGATATAAACACTTTGAAAAGGCTAATTGTACCAAAAACAACTAAATTCGATAATAGCCTCATAAATGCTTTGAAAATTAAAGTTGACAACATGTCTGACAGAGAGAGAATTTGTAGTTTATCTATAAGTAGTGTGCCACTTAAGCCTTGCTTGTACTACAATATAACCAGAGATAAAGTAGAAGGATTCCATGAGATTGATGGAGTGCAGAAGGTTGATCCAGCAAAATATGCTTTAGTATTCATGGCCCAAGGCATTTTGGAAAAATGGACACAGCCAATTGCCTATGCATTTATTTCTCACCATAACAATACACCTGATATCTCTATATGGGTGGAGGAAATTATAACATTACTCATAGATGTTGGGTTGAATGTGAAAGCTTTTGTCTCTGACCCAAAAACCGAAATACTCTACATGCTGGAATCTCAAAGAAAACAGTGTTTCTCTATTAATAATAAAAACATCTACTGCATTTACGACATAGAGAAGCTGCAAAAAACATTAGAAAATTGTCTAAAAACGTGTCGCTGTGTCTTTTTTACCGATGGCCCTACCTCGGTCCGTGAAGACAATGACTTATTGAGAAGCAAATTGCAAAATTTCAGCAATATTTTGAATGGTAGAACTCATCGTTTCAAGAGAGTACATTCAAATCGGAAATATCTACATAGAGTTTTAGAAAACATGTTATACATGTTACAGAATGTGAGAATTTCAAGACAGTCAGATGGAAAGGATGTTGCAAGGAAGTTTTATGACAATTTTCGAATATCAATTATATCAATGATAAGGTTAAATGACGAATTAAATAAAACCGCTGGAGCAAAAACGTTACTCACTAGCAGACTTAGTCAAAACAGCCTGAACAAATTCTTTGCAAAGACCAAGAGGAAAGGTAAAAAGAGTTCTGCTAGACAATTCAAACAATGTTTCTCAAGATGTTTCATACACGGTATGTTGAAAAAGCCCATTGGGGATAGTAAAAGGAATGAACCACGTGGTTTCAACCCCCAGTCATTGCTACATGTGGGGAAGTCTGTCAATCAGGCAATCAAAGTGGCCACAACAGATTACAGAATGGCTTTGCCTGATAAGAAGAGGTTTGACACAGTCTGTAGATACCTGTATCTGAAGTGCATTGACAACCACACATGTAACACATTCCAGGAATACTTGAGTCGGTGTCCGGAGAGTCGCCAGTATGTGGCCCCGTACCGTTCTAGCGCGCCACTTGACATTCGGAACTGCAAGCTTACTCCTCCGCGGAACTTCACTGACTTCATACAGATATTGGAGAAGAGATTCAGAGACTATTGCAGGATGGATGTAAAGATAAACAGTATTGGGCATCAGTTTTTGAAGAAAATCTCCAGCTTTGAGTTTGAAACACCTTGTCAGTGTTTCCCTCTTGATTATGTAAAGAAATTATTTGTCAGGTTGCGGATATTTTATGCTGTTCGAGAAAATAATGTTATGTATAAGAAGGATGCAAATAAATTATTTAAAACTTTTAATTTATAATAGCAAAATAGGATAAGATATTTCTGTATTTTAAGCAAGAAGTACCAATTCGTCGGTTGCCAATAAGGCGAATTATTAAGTAATTCAATTTTCTTTAAATTAGTGTTTCTGTACTACCGACAAAAGCAGTACTCTTTGCTTGGGATTGACATACTGATCGTAAATACAAAAATAAAACAGTGCTTTAAATACGTAATATTTTATTCATAATTATTATTACCTATTTTCACAGTTATTTATATAAAGTTATATTAATAAGTATTACACTAATTTTGTTTTACGAATTTCTAATGATTGCTCCATTTAGAAAATTTGATTTCCACTTCAATCATCAGGCCGCTTACGCTAGTATATGACAAAACGGTGAGGTCTATGTACAGTACAATCCCATTTCCCTAAAAAATTGACAATTCACAATAACAAAAAAGATCGAAAACAAAAATTCTTAAAAATAATACATTCAACTACAAATCTCGCTCAACAACTGTACAAAATATTACGAGTGGTTCCTTCAAGACGTGCACTGCCCGCGGCGAATAATCTACACTACACTCACGCTATGTACAAAATGTTTTACAAAACAAAATATAAACTATATACAACGTCATTAAATATTCTCAAATGTGTAACACATTTAAAACATTTCATATTCAACTAGGCATAATTCAGTTATGTCGCGGCGCACATAGGAGTATTTATATTAAAAAACCGGTCAAAATTATATGATAATCATAATAAAATAAAAACTGCCTTTTATTAATTAAAATGCGTAATCGTTCAATATAAACGTATTTTTACACTACCTGGTCGACAATTATATATATAGCCCTAACCTAAGTATGTAAAAAAATTTAGTCGGTTTCACAGTCGGTCTGATCGTCATCATCTGAATCTTCTGTTTCATTATTGTCGTGACAGTGAATGTGTGAGGACTTGGTAGGTTTGCCAGGAACCAGTAGATCCAGGGCTTCTTTCGAAAACGATATACTTTTCTTTTGTGGTCTGCGTCTACTACTACTCAGGAATGGGTCCGAAGTTAATAACAATCTGTGCAAAATATCTCTGTTGCAGAGCACCCTACAAAATTTTCTGGCAAAATCGAGCCTGTATTGCCTAAAATTCTTGTTCCTAGCCTCTGCGGCTTCTTCGGAGAGTTGACCGATTGGCAGGATGGCATGTGTAATAACTGCTTTGCCATGTACTAATATTTTATGAATTGTGGGCGACATTGGATGCCAGCCATAAATATCAACATACATTTGAGCCGTGGCCCTAGCATATTCGTCGTATTTTTCAGTATTGATATCAAATCCACTCGATATGACTTCTAGAATCACTTTAAATCTTTTTATTAGGTTCAAATCTAATCCCGTTATCTCAGATGCAGTTTCTGGGTCGGAAAAAAATCTTCGGGAGGTATTGCCATCGTTGGTGTTACCGGACCTAACCTTTGGGACATCAACCAAAATTCCCATTTTTTCTTTAAAGTCTTTTTGTATACGTTCTTTTCTTTCCTTCATTATTCTTTTCTCTTCTGTACTCCTCGCTTGCCATTTTTTGAGTGGTAATTTGTACGCTATATGTAATAGAGATTCCAGAAATCGGATTCTGGCGTGCAGGACTGATAATCCGAAATTCAGTGTATTCGGATTGACTTGAGGAGGATCCTGTAATTTATTAAAATCCTTGGACGTGAGACCACATATGTAACATCTCATTGTTGATTGGTAGCCGCGTTGCAAATTTTTCCATCAACCATGGTAGGCAGTAATATGTGGCTGACCTTTAACATCGAGGAACTGGAAGTGGATATTTGAGTGCTGTGTAATACTTGAGCCTGGTCCTCTACATATTTTATTTCTTCTTTAGTTATGTCTTTATTTTCCTCTACAAACCGAATCCGTATCGGCCGACAAAACCTAATCGATGAAGGTACAGGATTCTGCCATATTATTTTTTTATCTTTTCCAGCAACCAGCCTAATAGGAACAAGTGAGCTTTGAAATATGTGTGCGTCACTATCCGCTATATTCTCAAATTTCTGTTTGAACTGAGATTGCTCTGAACCATCACAGCCCCATTTTATAATTAACTGCATATTTTGTTTTTCTTCTTCTGTACATGTATTTATCACTTCATCAGCATATTTGCAAATACGAGAAACTGTGTGGTCGACTAGAGCTTGTAGCTGAATTTCTGCACAGGTCTCGGTAACTCTCATTGTTTCCTCAGGAGGATAGCATACTTTTTTTGCTTGTTTTATTAAAGAGTAGAGATCCCTTTTAGGGATAAGTTCGCCTTTGTACCAAAATGTCCTTATTTGTTTGTATTTTTTGTGTTTTTTTTTTTGTGTACAATAAAGTTATTACATACATATACATAGTAGCAGGGATAAATGCTTTTATTTGCTCCCTGTATAATTTCCCATTGCTTTCTTGTGAAGTCTCCTTCCACAAAGAGAGCTAAAGCTTCCTCTGGAGTATATTTTTTCACAACATTCAATATTTTTTGAGCAGAAGTGATTGTTTTTCGATATTTTGTAGCTCGTGTTGGCGAAGTCGTTACTTCTTTAATTATTTTAGAAGCGTCCGTATTCCCAATAGCTCGTTGACTCACACTAGCAGCAAATACTAGTTGTTCTGCAGGTACCTGGTCTCGTAAATCTTTAGTTCTACGCCGCTTACTGCGATCACTTAATTGTTCAAATTCCTTCACCGGTCTTCCAACTTTTTGAAGATTCCAAGAAGGTAATGAGATAGACCCATCCAGCCATTGTTCATTATTCTTTATAAAACGATCTTTTATGTATCTCGCAGCTACCCACTTCGCTTTGAAATCGCTCTTGAAATATCTTAAGGACCGAGTTAAAACAGACTTTTCATCTTCAGGACATTTTACTATTTCTATAATCTTCTTTTCTAATAATGCCAATTTATCTTCAATTTTTGCATCCGGAAATTGTTGCATCATATTAAATAATGCTCTTCTGGTAAATTTCTTTACATTTTCTAAAAAAAAAGTAACAAACATGTTAGAATAGTAAAATAAGAAATATATTCATTAATTACTTTCATTAATTCGAGTACATTTGTAACGAAATAGAGGAAGAACGAGGAACAACTTTCAGTGGTATTTAATAGGTAAGTGTCTATTCTTTTTATATTTATAAAAATAATTGCCCGACAAAGCACGACACAGTACATAATCCCTTTGAGAAAACATTTTAATCAAGAAAGTAACCTACAATTTACATGACTGCAAAAATAACTTAGAACTTGGTAATCAAATGTTAAACTTATATGATTGTTATTTTTAAATACATAACAAACCTTCTTCTTCCATGATTACAACAGTTATAATTAGCACGCCACCAGATATATACACAATTCACTTGAAAACTCAAAACGAATATTCAAGCGCCTAGAACAAAAGACATGCGTTTCACTCGATGACTGTGTTCAGACTAATCGTGCCACGAAGGGGGCGCGGGGCGTATTGTTTTACGCCCACCGCGTGACTCATTACTTTATATTATTTATAAAAAACAAAGGTTGAAGACACTAGGCAACAGTTTATGAAATCGACTTTTGACCGATTTTTTAATATACATACTCCTTTGTGCGGCGTCCCCGCCTGTGCGCGAGCGAGAGCGCGCGAGGTCAGGGTAAAGCTATCTCCCTCACTCGCCTAACCGGCCGCAGGCGATGCCCGATACATCAATAATTAGGTACTAAGCAACAAAAACAGTTTCAATTGATTTGATTCCAGCTTATTACGGAACAGGGTGGTTCCCACGCGACACTGCAGTTCATACGATAAAATGACAAAAATCAACATTAAAAATGAGTAAAAGTTAATCCCACGCTCCGTCACGCTACCGTATTTACAGCTCGCCAATCTCGTTACACTTAAGCTTTATTTATATATTAAAATAGAAAATTTCATATAACTACCAAACTGATGGAGATTCGACGAATCAACCTAGCCGTTGGTTCCGAGGACTCTCGTTATATACTTTTATAAAACGACGATGTCTAAAATTATACAAATGCTACTCCCGACCTTACCTAGGGCTTTCGTATCACTATCACTCTAACCGTAAGCTATTGGTGTCACTAATTAGGTTCGACCGGAGGTTTCTCATAAGACAGGTATACTAGCAATTCTGTTTAGAATGTATCGCCGCGCCGCGTACGCTGATAATTGTTATAATTATGTAGTTTCATTTTGTTTATTCAACGACGACTCAGGTCGCGCATTTTCTTGCCTTCGAGCCGAAGGCGAGGGCGATAAACACGACCTGAGACTCCCTTTATAACAGCTTTGCTATGTCCACAATTGGAAGTGCGTGGCGTCATGCGCCGCGACGCGTGAGCTGGCTTGAGCTTTATTGTTCCCTCGTATAACTGTACATGGGTCGCTCGCTCAGCGCTATTAATTCGTCTAATATAATTCTTTCTAACCGCTACTTCACTAAGAGCCGAGCGAACCAACCAACTAGAAAACACTACAGAAAATAAATTTGATTTTAAATAAAAGTATCGTATAAAAATAATATCCGACTAATAAATTAAGATCGCCATTTGATTTACAAAACAATACATGGAAATATAGTGGTGGTAAAAAAATATCTAGAACACTACTCGTATCTACACGCCTTTGGTAATTCATACCGGTTTAATACAATAACGTAAAATAAAAATATATTACATTATAGATAAATAGCACAACAACGCAACGTGGCAATAATGTTACAACCGTAATAAATACATAACTTGTGACTTGACGTGCCGGGCCGGCCGCACTACCGATTACAACCTCCTCACAACTGAAGAATTTTGTATCCATCATCAAGAAATAAATAATTAAAAAATACAAGATTCTCAAAAAATCTGTATCCACAATAAACTAGAAACTTTACAACTGAAGGACTGCAAATCCAAAAATAGAACACAAAATCACATGGCCCTCCTGTCTGTTTCATTACATCACATGTAATGTAATAGTACATTACTTAACAAGGGCGGTAAAACAAAGAATGTCTCAGATCGCAGGTATTTGACGCCCGAGCCGAAGGCAAGTCTTTATTACCGCCCGTGTTAAGTACAAAATTTTATGTCACCCCCTGGCCAGGGTTTTTTCGCGCGCGGAGCGTGCGATAATGGCCGCTTTATGGTCAGGTGTGACATAAAGATTTTTTTTAAGTTACGTCAAAAACTGGCCTTATTTTTTTTATGATGTCCATTTTCAAATCTAAATGTCCACGATATTGACACAAGGTTTAATCTCACTTGGCATGTGAAAAATAAAATTTGATTATTATTTATGCTAGAAGATGTATAATTTTGCATGCATGAAATACGGTCGTGTTTGAATCATTGACACCGGTAGTGCACCCACCATTACATGAAAGTAATGAACAGTCGAACCGACTGACGGTCAACTCTTTCTTTCACATACGAATTGAAAGAGAGAACCAATCAGTTCATGTCCGAACCATAGCTGCCGCGATAAACTAAGAGATAGTGGCGAAAACACATACAATTATTAATCGTATGTCACTTGAAATACAGTTCAATGTAAAACGACAGTGTGATCGCGACAGCGTGATGCAAAAAATAATACGTCAGTGATTAAAATTATGAGTAAAGTTCTAAAATACGTTGCTATTTAAAATGAGGTTCATGAAAATATGGAATTGGAGATCGCGGAAGAATAGTCTATTGAGAGACTGAAAATGGAAGCGATTTGTTTCCAAAGGGTGTCACATGCCCTTTAGGACTATACTCACATACTAGGCTAACCGTTGGGAGAGAGATAGCAATAAATTACTTGTTTGTCACCGTCTAGCTCCCTCCCTTGATCCTGAAGCGAGTACACCGCCTTAGAATTTGACGTTTCGTTCAAATCGAAAAGGAACTTCCATGCGTCTAAACTAAATGAATGACTCGTATAAAAATGTAAGAACGACGCTTATTCCGATCGCTTTAAAGCGAGTTTTCGCTTGAACGAAGTCTAAGTGCATATTGAAATGATAGATTTCAATAAATAAAATTATGATACATTTTTGGCTCGTCATTAATTAAAATCTTATCCACTTTGTGTGTTTCGAAAATTGTCAAACGAAGTGATTGGTTTCAAGTAATCTTGTAAAATATCTGTCATCTATAATGACAGGTGTTAAAATTCATTGCTCTATGATATTGCTTCACTTATGTCGAACAAAATATAAATTTGCTATAAATGATTTCGTCCATAGATAAAAATTGGTGTTATACTTATTTCAACATGTTGGTAACAACTGAACTGGCCACACAAGCCCTACCATCCATACACAGGTTGAGGCTTGCAACATGGGTTTCGTTATAAAAAGTTACAATATCGTAATGTAAAATATCTTTGATTATCTAAAGAATCATTTTAAGAGGAAGGGTAGGGGCAAGCTCTCTCCATACAAACTTTGTGCAGGATTTTCTTCGTTTGTGTTTGCATTAAAGTTATGATTTTTGGTCAGCATGCTTATTTTTCTGTTAGCTATTTCGTGATGTAATTTTTTTTGTCATTGATATTATTTAATTTTTTTTTCATTTTTAATTTTTTTGAAATATTTAAACATTCTCACATCACTTTCTTCGCATATCTAATATTTACATAAAAAAAAAAATTACATTCGTTAGTGCCAAAACCTACGAATAAAACGTGCACAGAGTTTGTATGGAGAATGCCTTGCCCACCCCTGCGCCTTAATAATTCGTCCATGTCACAGGCTTCACCCTGTCTATGTTTTTTTTTTTACATATTTTGGCCTTGAAATCGGGCCCAAGTTTAATTTCATCCACAGGATGTTCCTACTGCCACTAAGTAACAAGCACTGATGATATTCCTTAACTATACATATACATGATCTTTGCCTCCCAATTTACAAATCGATTTCAAAAGGTTCATAGCAATTGGAAACATCATCATATTCTTAATAAATTATATTTTAACTGGAATTGCATCCTTGATTGTGTTAAGGTTCTGTATAGTTGAAATTCTTTTTGTTGAACGTATTTGTATTAAAATGTTATTGGATTTTGAACCTTATTGTTTGAACAGTAAAGTGGCTTTTTGAAGGAATTGCTTTGGAGCAATTCGTTCAACTGTAATGATTTTAAGTATAATTACTCGTCAAATATTTATCCGACTGTAGCAAAACCCAAAATAAGGGTTACCGCAATTTCCAATTGTTACCAACTCTCAAAACTACCATCCATCCATGTTAACAACTTACTTCATAATCTTTACAAACTCCTTATAATCGAATGGTCTACCTTACATATCGAATCGCATTCTGCCAGTGGATTTTCAACCCAATACCAACGTAACAAGGTCCAGCGTCGAAGGGCAACGAATCGGCTACTCTATCGTATAATTTACCTAAGTACTGTCGTCTAGAATTCTATTCTTAAACGGCCTTTATCGAGCGGTCGCCCGCAGCAACTTAGAAAAATCCTACGTCGAATTAACTACGGTAATAAATTAGTGTACTGGTTCTAACCGCGTCAAATACCTTGGTCAACTCATGACGAGTCAGGAATTTTGTGAGAATCCGCGAGTATTAACAGTGACGTGTTTTGGGAAATTGCTTGGCTGTGAAATTTCACTGATTACCTACACTTTTGGTAGTTCTTACGAGGCTAACCTCGCAAATTGTGTAAGTTACAACCAATTAATGTCACGGCAGCTTTTATTTGCATTACCATAGCCAAGGTAAATATCACTGTTTAATCTCGTAGTTACTCACACACTGTTAAAATAGTGTAGGGCAGGGTTTCTTAAACTGGGGTTGATATAAAAATTGACATACAAGAGGCTTTTGGGTGGCTTGAGAACTTCTAACAGTTAAGCTTGATAAACTCGATTGATAAATCTAATCCCAATAAGGTCTAGTTTCTCCTCGGGTTGGAAGGTCAGATGGCAGTCGCTTTCGTAAAAACTAGTGCCTATTCCAAATCTATGCTTGCTTCAGGATGATACCTAGGATAATGCTAGGAAGATGACGATAGGATTCCGCTAAGGGTTCTTGGGTACTTTGTAATTTCGAAAGGGGTAAGTAACCCCCTTATTCATAAACCTACAACAAACCTCTTCTAATTAAATAACCGCTAAAAATCGTTTGTCCTTATCTGTCACTTAGACAATAATGTTTGTGCGAAAGGGACAAATGACATTTTAGCTAGCAGAGGTTTGTTAAGTTTTATAATTTATGTAAACCTTTTAAGAAACCCTACCACAACCTACACTGGGTAGGGTAAACGCGGTGACCCCGGTCTGTGGTGGCGGCATTGACTTAAAATCTAGAAATAGACACACAATGCCGAACAGAAATGGCGGAAAACGTGGCCCAATTTGACACTGTCAGTTACATTCCAATAGTTTCGTACAAAAAGTCAGTGTTAAATTTGTAAACACGAAAGTACCACCCGATTCGTGCGGGCGGTACTTTTACGGAACTTTTTTATTCGGCCGGTTGTGAATCTAGTTCTATAATATTACATCTATGAGTGGCGGTGACTTGGTGGTGGCGGGGTGGGTTCAGCCGAACCTACACCGGGTAGGGTAAGCGCGTTGACTGCGGTCCGCGGTGGCGGTGACCTGGTGGTGGTGGGTTCAGCCGAACCTACGCCAGGTATGGCTAAGCGCGTTGACTCCGGTCCGCGGTGGCGGTGACCTGGTGGTGGTGGGTTCAGCCAAACCTACACGGAGTAGGGTAAGCGCGTTGACTGCGGTCCGCGTTGGCGGTGACCTGGTGGTGGTGGGTTCAGCCGAACCTTCACCGGGTAGGGTAAGCGCGTTGACTGCGGTCCGCGGTGGCGGTGACCTGGTGGTGGTGGGTTCAGCCGAACCTACGCCAGGTATGGCTAAGCGCGTTGACTCCGGTCCGCGGTGGCGGTGACCTGGTGGTGGTGGCGGGGTGGGTTCAACCGAACCTACACGGGGTAGGGTAAGCGCGTTGACTGCGGTCCGCGGGGGCGGTGACCTGGTGGTGGTGGTGGTGGGTTCAGCCGAACCTACACCGGGTAGGGTAAGCGCGTTGACTCCGGTCCGCGGGGGCGGTGACCTGGTGGCGGTGGGGTGTGGGGTGGGTTCAGCCGAGCGCGGCGGCGGTGTGGTAGAGCTGCACGAGCACTTGCACGTGGAGCGGCAGGCACGAGTTGCGGTCGTGCGTGTCCCCGTCCAGCGACAGCCACGATAGCGCGTTGTAGCCCTCCAGCACGTACCTGCCAACGGAACGGCGGGGTTAAGAAGTGCTACGACTACGAAGCCTACACGAACGCACAGCACAACTTGCTGCCAAGTCGTATCTCGCGTGATTTCTGTCTCGCTCAAACTGTGCGAATTAGAAAAAGGAGCAGATTTCTTTCTACTTGCGTTGCGTCGCAACGGCATTTGTCCTTCGCTGTTAGATAATTGAATCAGTTTGGAATGCTGTCCATTGAGGGTCGTCGAATTTACAGGTTAGTAATAGGAAAGTAGCATATATATAAACGGCAAGTTCTGATAGTAGCGGCGTGGGCCCGCCGCACGCGCTTCCGCGTCGGCTGCTACAGCAAGTGTTATTTGTCACAGTACTTTTAATCTCACGAGTGCTGGGTTAGCCATAGTTGTGACACATACGAACACATAGACAATATGAACACAGAGCTCCTACACTGACGCATACGTTAACAATGTGCATGTATAGCACACAAATACGGCTCATTTTGCGCTCGTGAAAAAATTTCTCTTTCGTACGCTCGTCCGTACTATAGCCGGTGTGCAGGTGTTACTTATATCAGCTCGGTATGCCTGACAGACTCGTACTAACAATACGAGACTTTCTCAGGGATCGAAGCTTTCGACATAGAATAGAGGGCTTTAATGGGCCCGGGCTATAAAGCTAAAGTCATGTTCAATAAAAAAAAAGTACAGGAGCTACGTTCTTGTTACCTGAGCACGTCGGTGGTGGTCTGCGAGTCGAGCGGATGCACGTGGTCGCGGCGCTGCGTGAGCGAGGTGAAGTCGTCGGCCGCCTGCACGGAGCCGGTGTGGAGATGGAGCGCGTTCTTGTTACCTGAGCACGTCGGTGGTGGTCTGCGAGTCGAGCGGATGCACGTGGTCGCGGCGCTGCGTGAGCGAGGTGAAGTCGTCGGCCGCCTGCACGGAGCCGGTGTGGAGATGGAGCGCGTTCTTGTTACCTGAGCACGTCGGTGGTGGTCTGCGAGTCGAGCGGATGCACGTGGTCGCGGCGCTGCGTGAGCGAGGTGAAGTCGTCGGCCGCCTGCACGGAGCCGGTGTGGAGATGGAGCGCGTTCTTGTTACCTGAGCACGTCGGTGGTGGTCTGCGAGTCGAGCGGATGCACGTGGTCGCGGCGCTGCGTGAGCGAGGTGAAGTCGTCGGCCGCCTGCACGGAGCCGGTGTGGAGATGGAGCGCGTTCTTGTTACCTGAGCACGTCGGTGGTGGTCTGCGAGTCGAGCGGATGCACGTGGTCGCGGCGCTGCGTGAGCGAGGTGAAGTCGTCGGCCGCCTGCACGGAGCCGGTGTGGAGATGGAGCGCGTTCTTGTTACCTGAGCACGTCGGTGGTGGTCTGCGAGTCGAGCGGATGCACGTGGTCGCGGCGCTGCGTGAGCGAGGTGAAGTCGTCGGCCGCCTGCACGGAGCCGGTGTGGAGATGGAGCGCGTTCTTGTTACCTGAGCACGTCGGTGGTGGTCTGCGAGTCGAGCGGATGCACGTGGTCGCGGCGCTGCGTGAGCGAGGTGAAGTCGTCGGCCGCCTGCACGGAGCCGGTGTGGAGATGGAGCGCGTTCTTGTTACCTGAGCACGTCGGTGGTGGTCTGCGAGTCGAGCGGATGCACGTGGTCGCGGCGCTGCGTGAGCGAGGTGAAGTCGTCGGCCGCCTGCACGGAGCCGGTGTGGAGATGGAGCGCGTTCTTGAGGAAGGCGGGGCAGGCGCCGCGCAGGTGCGCGCAGCCGGCCCACCACCACGCCGGCATGCGCTCCAGCGGGGCCGTCGACACCAGGTAGCCGAGGGCTAGCGGCTGCTGCAATACTGTGCCCACGGACTCCTGCAGTGCAATACAAACACAACCACTTAGCTCATTCATTGTTCTGAGTATTATATTAGGGTCATTGTCAGTCGGAAAAACAAAACTTGTCCATTAGGTGGTCAATAGTTAACGGCTTGTGAGCATGTAATTTACGCTTTTATTACATGGATTTATAGATACGGAATTACAGATTATGCGGGTTATCAGATCAATCCAAAATTAAGCTTTGTAGCCCACCACACCACCACTTTTGACATGTCCACCGAAAAGACGCGCACCTAAATCTGACAATGAACCATTACAATCTACCGTTGGACCTGTTAATTATTAGTACGTTACTTAACAAGGGCGGTAAAACAAAGAATGTCTCAGATCGCAGGTATTTGACGCCCGAGCCGAGGGCAAGGGCGATAAATATGCGATCTGAGGCTTTCTTTATTACCGCCCGTGTTAAGTACAAAATTTTGTCACCCCCTGACCAGGAAGTGGGATTTCCCGCGCGCGGAGCGTGCGGTAATTGCCACTTTATGGCCAGGTGTGACATAAACATGTTAAGGCGCCTGTATACGTAAGGCCTTCTCCATACAAAGTCTGTGCAAGTTTTATTCGTCAGTTTTGACACTCCCGCATATTTTTTTTTGTGTTAGATATACGAAGAACGTCAAGCAAAAAAAATCAAAAAATTCAATGCGCGTGCGATAGAAGAAGAAGAAGAAGAGGCCTCGCGGGGATTTGTTAACAGTGAGGCTTCTGTACGTAGTACTATTACTTATTCTGTGTCAGGATAAACCGAGTTTTTTTAGAAAAAAATGTTATAATATGGACTTATAGCATGCTCAAGACTTGGCCAGAATGGGTTTATAATCATCATGGCTAAAAATCATATTTAGTAGGATTCAAATCTGTAAAATTACAGTTTAAAGTGACTCAGAAATTAGCGAAGAGAGATGTGTATGGCAACGATCTACAAAAAATAGTTGATTGACCCACTTTATACCTTATGTGCTTTTTAGGGTTCCGTACCCAAAGGGTAAAACGTCTGTCTGTTTGTCTGTCCGTCACCAGGCTGTATCTCAAAAACCGTGATAGCAAAAGTTGAAATTTTCACACATAATGTATTTCTGTTGCCGCTATAACAACAAATACTAAAAACAAAATAAAATACATATTTAAGGGGCCCCATACAACGAGATTTTTTTGCAGTTTTTAAAGATAATTGGACGGAACCCTTCGTGCGCGAGTCCGACTCGCACTTGGCCGGTTTTTATATACCTGCGCGTAGTCGTCCCCCACCAGATTCGCCTGCGGCACGCTGCGCTGTGGTTCATCTTCATCGGCCGCCTCCTCCTCCCGGCGCGGCGACGCCCGCGGACTGCCCTGCGGCCACATGTTGTTGAACATGTCCCCTATCAGCAGGTCGGTCATGTTGCTGTCGCCGATGTCCTCGTCGTTCATGTCGTTCATGTCCACGCCGAGGAACATCATGTCGTCGCCCTCGCCGTTCGCCATGGGGCCTTGCTCGAATTGACCTTGCGCCGACTGTAAACATTAGTACAATATTAAGTGGTGCCCAGTAGACAGATAGGACATCCAGCAAAAGTCATAAAGGCTGCTGGATAAACGATCTGAAAAATATGACAGACGCCAAATAGTACTATAAAGCCCTATTAGGGCATTTCTCAGAGATTTCTTTTTTATGGCCGAGGTGGAAAACACGAGTATGTGCGTGTCCTAATCACTTTTTTTTTTAAAGTGAGTGCGGCTTTATAGTTAGTATAGAGTTTTGTCGCTGGTTCACCTGAGTGGCGGTGGCCGAGGTGGGGAACACGAGTATGTGCGTGGCGGTGACGTCGCGCGGCGTGTGCAGGTGCGACTGGATGCTGGCCTGGCTGAAGCGCTCGTCGGGCGTGAACCGGTCCGCCATGAGCCGCAGGCACGAGTCCGGCTCCGTGGACACGAGGCAGGCGGACAGTAGGCACGGGACCCCGCCCGGGTAGAGGACGGAGCAGCTGGCGCAGATCTCGCGGAGCACGGTCGACGCGCGGACGAGGTTCTTGCGGGAGAGGAGCCAGCTCCAGCCTGGAATCGTAGGTTTTCGTTTATTATTTTGCATTAGAGTAATCGATGCAGTTCTTTGTTACAATTAGGTTGTTACAACACTAGCGCACTGCTCCCCCATCACTACGGCGCGGGCGGGAGCAGCCCTGCTGCCAGTCGAGCGGCGCCCGCGCACGGCAACACCAACCCAACTCCGAGAAAAACGTATGTCGTTCTCGCCCAAGCGTGCATACAATTCGCATTCGCGTCGCACGCTTTTGTCTTTCCTTCAACTATCTTTCCGTTTTTTTAATTTTTCATGTTTGTTTCGTTCTGGACTAAGAGAATCTTGCTTTTTTAATCAAGACTTAACTATAGTGCATACTTCCTATGCCAGAAACTCTAAATTGAGCAGAATTCTAATTTGGCAATTGAAGAAACTAATGAAAAAAACTCGTTGATAGAGTGCTTCTGGTGTTGTGGTTAAAATCGTTTTTTTTTATTAAGATGTAAATAGTAATTTTGATCATCCAAAAAAAAATAGGTCACTGGTAAAACACGATTACTATAACGCAATTCATTACAAAAATAAATCAATAGCGGCCCAGTCACGACCTCGAGCGACGGCGATAGCGGCAGCGGTTTTCCAAAATAATAAATTTGTTACTGTGGTTATGTACTTTGGTAATAAAAAAAAAAAAATTAAGTGTGATTTCGACCGTGCAATGAATGGATAAAACGCTTGCCGCCCCGCGACTTACACAAAGCAGGGTTGCTAGGTGAAACTGTGTGTTCGCCCACCTTTAAGTTCCCCGTGCCCGATGCGGCCGAGCCGGCCCACGACGAGCCGCCAGGGCTGCGCGGCGCGCGACATGACGCCGAGCGCCCAGTCCATCAGCTTCGTCAGCCCGCAGCGCCGCGCCGGCGCCAGTCGTCTCCGCCGCGACCTGCGAAACCACAACACACAACACTATAGGGATGACGACACTATAAAAGAAAATCAATAAATCCAAATTTTCTACATAAAGGCTGAAATTCTCAATCAAATGGCGAAAAAAGTAATTAAAAAAAATAAATAATTACGTAATTATAAGTCTTCAAAGTTTTAAGAGTGGGTATATTCTGTCCCTTTTCCGCAAAACGCACCTTTGTATTGAACGATCGTCATTTACTATGGCGCTACTTAACAGTGACGTCACGGTTAGGTAGCACTTTCTCTCTCTAACTACGAACATTCTAACCGTTGTAGCTTCGTTATTTTATGAGATATTTGAATAGGATTTTCACTATTTTGCATAGTTTTATGTCTTCTTTCTATTGAAGTAATAATTTTTTTTTGAGTCGACATCCCTATTATATACAACGGACACGAACCGCCCCCTGCATCGAAGTCAGTTACCTCGCCCCTGCGCGCCGTTTTCTCATTCCGGTGCGCAACGCAGTGACAATGACACGCACACATCGACGCGCGTACCGACAGCGCACGCACACATCCTTCCCGACACCGCTGACGTTTTTCTAGGCGTGTCGCAGGTGTGACCAAAATGGCCGTGCCATCATCATTAACACCATATCAGCCGAAAGACGTCCACAGCTAGATATAGGCCTTCCCCAAAAGATTGCCACAATGACCGGTCGGATCCAGCGGAATGGCCAAGAAATGGCCGTGTCCGTTACATATCCGGCCGACGAGCATTTTTCTCACGATTATGCGGAGGGATTTTCACGTTGCGTCGGAATTTAGTCCTGTCGAGCTAGTCTTACTTGACAGTCACTCTGATTTTTGAGTACACAGCTTTTACATTACTAGGATTTAAAAAATCCAACATGGCGGTCGTCAGAGGCCAAACAATTATCGATTAATTTTTGCGAGCCCGAAGGGCGAGCTTTAGAACGCGAGGCCGCAGACCGAGCCCGGCGGAGGGCCGAAGGCCGGAGCGTCCATTCGAGCGGCCAGGCACGTTCACTCCCTCAAATTTTTGGCGAGGCAAAAGGCCGAGTTTCGGGAATACCGAAAATCCTGTACAAATATAAGGTTTAGCGAGCCCCGAGGGGGAGCCAAAGGCCCGGAACTTCACCCCGAGCATCCTAGCGTCCCTTTCCCAGTAATTTTGCGAGGCCGAAGGCCGAGCTACGGGAGGAAGAGGTTGGCCAACTATTCAAACGCCATATGTATCTTACAAGCGAACTTGATCCAAAGGTGAGCGGCAAAGCCAAGGCCGAGGTCAGCGTAGGGCCCGAAGCGTCTTATCAGAGCGCGCTCTCCACGCGAGCCCGAGAGCCGCTCGCGGCCCGACGGGCGAGCCCACGCCGACACTAGTTCGAAACTTAACCTAACCCGCGGGCAACATAAGGACGACACTAGTTGATGATATAAGTATGGCATAACAACCTGTGCGGCACGTGTATGTTGATGGCGTGCGTGTCGAGCAGCTCGCCGCGCGCGTCGGTGGCGGCGGCCAGGAGCCAGCGCTGGTCGTGCGACAGGCAGTAGGACATACGGACCTGTGCGGCACGTGTATGTTGATGGCGTGCGTGTCGAGCAGCTCCCCGCGCGCGTCGGTGGCGGCGGCCAGGAGCCAGCGCTGGTCGTGCGACAGGCAGTAGGACATACGGACCTGTGCGGCACGTGTATGTTGATGGCGTGCGTGTCGAGCAGCTCCCCGCGCGCGTCGGTGGCGGCGGCCAGGAGCCAGCGCTGGTCGTGCGACAGGCAGTAGGACATACGGACCTGTGCGGCACGTGTATGTTGATGGCGTGCGTGTCGAGCAGCTCCCCGCGCGCGTCGGTGGCGGCGGCCAGGAGCCAGCGCTGGTCGTGCGACAGGCAGTAGGACATACGGACCTGTGCGGCACGTGTATGTTGATGGCGTGCGTGTCGAGCAGCTCGCCGCGCGCGTCGGTGGCGGCGGCCAGGAGCCAGCGCTGGTCGTGCGACAGGCAGTAGGACATACGGACCTGTGCGGCACGTGTATGTTGATGGCGTGCGTGTCGAGCAGCTCCCCGCGCGCGTCGGTGGCGGCGGCCAGGAGCCAGCGCTGGTCGTGCGACAGGCAGTAGGACATACGGACCTGTGCGGCACGTGTATGTTGATGGCGTGCGTGTCGAGCAGCTCCCCGCGCGCGTCGGTGGCGGCGGCCAGGAGCCAGCGCTGGTCGTGCGACAGGCAGTAGGACATACGGACCTGTGCGGCACGTGTATGTTGATGGCGTGCGTGTCGAGCAGCTCGCCGCGCGCGTCGGTGGCGGCGGCCAGGAGCCAGCGCTGGTCGTGCGACAGGCAGTAGGACATACGGACCTGTGCGGCACGTGTATGTTGATGGCGTGCGTGTCGAGCAGCTCGCCGCGCGCGTCGGTGGCGGCGGCCAGGAGCCAGCGCTGGTCGTGCGACAGGCAGTAGGACAGGAACAGCACGGAGCCCTGCTCCCCGCCCGAGCCCCACGTCTCCGCGACCTCTTTGAGGGCCCGAGGCGGCGCGAGCACCCACGCCGGGGAGAATAGCTTGTACGGCGCTCGATTCTTCTCCTGAAACATATGATTCAGTGTGAAAATATGCATTTTGTGAATGGCTACTTCGTTTTGCAAGCTTTAGAATATTATTGACACGCTTTGATCTTTGAGTGTGTCAGGCATGAACACACGAGGGAGCATCACAGTCAGATAGGTACGATGCCGGCTTTATCAAGGTAATTAGCCCCGTGTTTCGAATCACGCTAACAACTCTCACAGCGCTTACAGTGCTGGCGGCCGGTCCGAATCAGTCGGCACGCTCGAAGCTGCGTCAGTGGTGTTTTGATTCGGATCGGGGATCGCTTAGAGCCCGCTCACGATCGGACCGATTCAGGCACACGGCCCGTGTTTACTGTCATGTTCATATATCAAACGTTAACTTGACATTTGGCTCAAGGTGCTTACGCCTGGGACTATTAGTGCCTTTATTTTACTAAACGGTTAAAACTCACTTATTAATTGTCACTTCGGGCGACATGTTTCGAGCTCGTCGGAGATCCTGAGGAAGAACTCCCGACGAGTTCGAAACATGTCGCCCGAAGTGACAATTAATACGTGAGTTTTAACCGTTTAGTAAAATAAAGTTATAACATGTCTCACAAAAGTTTAAATTCAACTATTAGTGCCGTCCATGACATCATCAATTACGTCACGACATTTCATGCTATAAGCGTGAATCGGTCCGATCGTAAGCGCGCTTTGAGCTTTGTGAAAGCGCGTTGTGAACGTAATTCGGAACACAGCCTAGATGTGTTCTAGTAGGGTAGGTGTTGGTTGCCGCCTCGCTTTGTGAATACGCTGCGCGGTGATGTTACGTTACACTCACGTCCATGTTGTGCCTGAGCAGCTGCGCCTGCGCCGCGGTGCCGAAGCCGGTGAGCGACTTGCCGATGGGCGCGTGCGCGAGCAGGCGCCGCGCGCCGGTGAACACGCTGAATGCGAGTGTGCGCAGTTCTGAACGCGCGCCGCCGCCCAGGCCCGCCGTCTCGCACACGCCTTCCAAAGAGATTATCTGGAACAGACAACCACCATCATCATCCTCATCATATCAGCCGAAAGACGTCCACTGCTGGACATAGCCCTCCGCCAGAGTGCCGCAAATTACCGGTCATACGCCGCCCGCATCCAGCGGGCTCCAGCGACCTTTTACCAGGTCATCAGTCCACCTGTGGGGTCTACCCGCGCTGCGCCTTCCGATCCGTGGTCACAGAATAAGTAATAGTACAAGTACAGAAGCTTCACTTTCTAACAAAAACGGCGTTTAGGCATAAAAAAACATGCCTACTCTGTCTATCGTAAAACTTGTATTCATTCACACGCGGCACGTGTAGCGCTAGGGCCATCGACTCGTCGCTCGTCGCGTTCTAGTCTGCGGCGGCAGCGGTAACGTGCATGTAGACGCGTTCGCGCGGCGGCGGGCGGCCCTCGACTGACGGCCGGCCCCGGGCCGAGCGAGCGGTAGGCATTTAAAGCGACGCGCGCCACCCACTGCAAGCCCCTTGCCGTGGTCGCCACTCGAGAATCTTTCGGCTCCGACGGCCATGAATATAACTTTCTAACTATCTGCATTTTATCAGAACAAATTATGTAGCTAACAGCAAATAAACATTCCAAGCGACTAACCTTGACAAGGGGATTATGATGCCGCAGGTGATGGTGCGTCCTCGCCGCTAGCCGCAACAGGGAGTGGAGCGAGTGCGCGCGGTTCGCTGTCGACGCCGGCGGCTCCACGACATAAACTACAAGCGCTGGGGCCCCACCCTCTTCTTCCTCCCACGAGTGCGCGCTGTTGTTGGCACTCGACGTGTTAGGAGTCTCGTTTTCTTGGTCGCTCTGGCTGCTGGGCGTCGGCGGGTGGTCGGGGGTGGAGGGGGGCCGCATCGGCGACGGCGCCGGCCGCTCTATATGCGTCGATTTCGTCTCCGTGTCTAGCAGCGACCGGTCGATAATCAGACCCGCCAGCTGAGGAACCACGTTCGTTCGTAACGCTTCCGCGTACGATTTAATATATTCCCCGAGTCTCCCGGACGGTAACTCCCCCGTCCACTCATCGGCAGTTTGGTCTCGGTCGTTCGGCGACGTTCTTATTAGCCCGTCGCGCGCTATCCGACTTATAGGTTGATGCCGCCCCAAGCGGCACGACTCGTACGCGGTTGAAAGCTCCCTGAAGAAGGTTTTGATAGGTTCGGTGAGGACTTCGCCGTCCGCCGCTAGCACGACGTAGGCTACATCTCTGGAGTAGGAGTAAGGTTCGAGGGATAATCGCTCCCAGTGTCTTAGCGCGTAAGGTGATAATGATATCCAGTCGCGGTCGTGGCCGACGAGGAGGGGGGGTACGGGTTGTGGTTCGCATAGGTCCTCGTTGGAGCGGCCGGCGAGCCGGTGGAACTGCCGCCAGGTGAGGGGGCCGGCCACGCCGTCCCACATGCGCGCGCCGCAGCAACGCTTCTGGATAGCGTCTTGTAGGAGCGGCCGGAGGCGACGCATCAATCTGGAATAGACAATTATTTTTTTTCTCTTTATTTTGGCACAAACAGTCATTACAAAGAAAATACAATTAATGTACATACATATAATGTATATGTGTATGTGTGTGTGTATGTGCATTACATATAATGTGGACCAAAACAGTGCCGAATGATTTGTTAGATTATAGTAATTTAAATGTTGGAACGGACCTAAATAAGTTGTTATAAAATAATGATAAAAAATAACATGTTTTGGTGGAACTGTGAGTCAGAGACACGATATCTCGCATATATGATGGCATACATATACACACGTATCACTGTCGATGTACAGTCAACGCCACAGACACAGCTACGCCCATTGTAATAGACAATGTATATTATTGACATTTCGAAGGCATAGCGATAACGGGCTGAAAATGATGATGATGAAGGATGGTATAGTGCGCGCCATCCACGACGACGCGCTCCTCCACAGCGCATCTCATACCGTAATTGTACGGAACGGGCGGTCGTCGTGGATAGCGCGCCCTATAGTCAGCCGTACGTTTGGATGTCTGATGCAAAAAGAGGGAAGGCGGCTAGGCTCGGGTACAGCACGTTACCTGATGACGTCCCGGGAACACCGTGGCGCGCGGGCGGCGAGGAAGGGCCAGCGGTGCACGGCGCCGCCCGCCGCCGCGCCCGCCGCCGCCCGCAGCGCGCGCGTGCACGCCGCGCCGCCGTCTGAGTATCTGCGAACAACATAATAATATCTATTAGTCACGATGAAAACAGCTTGTTTTCTTATGAACTACTACTTCGAACACGAACACGATTAAATGACAATATACACTCGTGGCTCTATGAGATCTTTACCTCGAGAGTGTTTGACAAAAAACTCGCCTTGTGGCGCGGCGCACATGCCCAGCACGGCGCCCGCCACCTCGCCGAGGCTGCGCTCGCTGTACTGTACTATACCCGTGATCATGTATACTCACTCTAGCAGGTTCATGTCGTGGTGGTCCGACCGCTCCCTGGCCGCCAGCCGCGCCGCTCGAGCGAGCGCGGAGGCGCGGCCGCCTTGTGGCGCGGCGCACATGCCCAGCACGGCGCCCGCCACCTCGCCGAGGCTGCGCTCGCTCCTCGCCGCCGGCGTCTCCGCTATGCCCGTGATCTCCATCTCGTCCTGACAACACAAGTACTCGCATTATTAGAGTCCAAACAAGAACCGTCTCCGTTCACTTAGAAGCCTATCACAGCCTACAGCGGCCCGCGGTGGCGGCCGCGGGTGCAGCCACTTGTACACTATGACAATCCTAACAAGCATTCAGTGCGGCCGCTGTAGTCGCGCCACTGCGCGTGGGTGAACGGGCGCGCGATCTACCGCTCGGTCACAGCGGTCAGTTTGCAAATGTTTTACCGGAAGAAATATCTACATAGAAAATAGTGAAGCAGGCCGCCACCGCGACCGCGTCAGTGTGTGGCTATTGCGGTCTGTCAAGCGGCCAGCGGTCAATCGCCACCGTAGGCCGCTCCAGTGTGCCTTACAGCCCTAGAAACTCGCTGAACAGCCTCGTACTGACCTCGTAGAACAGGCCGGCCTTGTGCGCGAGCCGCCGGTTGACGACGGCACTGAACCCGCACGTGCATCGGCTCGGCTCGTCGTCGGCGCCCGCCGCCCACTCCGGCAGGTACGTGGCCGCGTCCGCACCGCGGATGTTGCCCACCACCTGAAATATACATCAATATATCAATGTTTGTGAATAATCATCTACTATTTCAAGTTAAATATGATTATTGCAGCACTGACCTTGGGCCCCGCGTTGCACACGCACAGCGTGCAACTGTCGAAGTTGTGGTCCCGGAACACGTTGAGCACCGTGTCCGCCAGCAGCACGTTGAGCAGCAGCGGGCAGGCGCGGGTGGGCGCGCGCGGCGTGGCGGGCGTGGCCGGCGTGGCGGGCGGCGCGGCCGGCGACGGCGTCAGCGGCGGCGGCGGCGCCGACCCGGCCGCCAGCCGCGCCGGCGCCGACACGGGGGACGGGACCGGCAGGGGACCTGGCGACATTACACGGGTTAGTGGAACTCATCGAAACAATTGAACGCAACGTAGACTCGCCACGAGATAAGCTAGCGAATTCAGAGTAGTTACGCCGTGAAACGCCAATAAATAATTATTATAATAAATCTGCTGTTGGTTCCTCTAATATAAATAAATCAATAATATACATCTGACGGGTAGCACAAGTTGGCGCGCGAGCAATCTCGCCACGAGATAGACTATCCGTCTTTTTAAATGAGTATGTACACTCAGAAACGGACGGATAGTTTATCTCGCAGCGTACTTGTACACGGTGGACGGTCACCTGTCTGGCTGGGCTGTGGCTGCGGCTCGTCGCGCTTGTCCTGTTGCCAGCGCGGCCGGTACACGGCGTGCGCGGGCAGCGTGACGGGCGGCAGCGACGCGGAGGGGAGGGACGCGAGGGGCGCGTACTTGGACGAGCCCACGCACTTGTACACGGTGGGCGGTTTGAACACGTACGACCAGTCCTGAAAACAAACAGGTAAGTTTTCAAATCAGTTTACAAATCGCCAAAATACTTCAGTAGAATTTGAGATCGAGTACTTATCATAGAAATTGCTATACTCGCCTTCGGCTCGTGTAAAAAAATCGCAACGACACTTAAGTGTTCCTAACTAATTATTTTGGCTTAGAAAAGTAGCAGTAAAACCAGCAGGTACAGGTCACTGACCTCGATGGGCTCGTGCGGGGGCGTGGCGTGCGGCGTGAGGTGCGCGGCGCCGTGCGCGTGCGCATGACGCAGCGGCTCCAACTCCAGCGTGAAGCCGGGCGAGGGCGCCGCGTGCGCCTCTAGACTCGGCGGCGTCGGGAACATCTTGCTGAGCTCCTCGGCGCGGACCATGCGCCCGCGCGCTTCTTCGAACGACTTGTTCGAGTCCGGCGGCGTTTGTACTTGCAGCTAAAATACAATAGATCAATATTACAAGCTGTTCACAGCTCGCAAAGAGCTCTGAAGAGGTCTGAGGCAGGATTTAGAAATCGTTGCGTTGCTTCTTCGTTAATATCCCATTTGAATGAGGGGTTTTCGTGATGCATTGTCATCAGCTGACAGCACGGCGTCGAGGGTACTATCTAAATTAAAAGGCAATACATAAGACTATCACAATTTAACTAGCGATAGAAAGATCTTTTTCATCACACTTGCTCGTAAAGTGTGTTATTGCACGCGTGCGTATAAAGCAGTTATAGCCGATTTACCTCCCGCGGGAGTTATGGAATTTTATAACTCCCGTGGGAGTTATGAGTTTGTGTGTGATCTGATTGGTTTAAAAAAAATCTAGTTGGCCGCGCGCCGCTAGAATATTGCTCTGTGATTGGTTGCGCGTTGCGCTCCTCTCGCAGTGATACTGGAGGTGAAGTTGTCTAGTTCGTCAATTTTTGATTGGTGCGGTTGTGTGAAACATGGATTTTTCTGCCTTTCGTAGTTATTTATTTCCTCGCAAATGTGATGAAAAACATTGTGTGTATCACGGGAGATAAGGGTTATTACAAACTCAAGTCAATAAAAGCCCTCCGCCTTCAGTGTCGGGCTTCTATGACTTTCGTTAGTAATAACCTGCTTACCTCCCTAAATGCACAATGTACTATTTATCGGTAGTTGTGTAAAAGAAGAAAAAGCAGTCTTGGTGGACAGACAGGACAAGCAGTCCACCGTTTGCCTGTTTCATTTTTTACTAAAGGAGTATAAAGCCGTCCTGAAAGGAACACTAAATTATTAGTTCGATCTCTCGCCAATGTTGCCAGCGGTTGCCATCTGCAGTGTTGTAATAATTCAAAATGAAACCCCTCATTGTAAAGGGCCTAGAATTAATGTTCTTGTTTCATATACACCCGCCAACTTCTTCAGAGCTCGCTCGCGGCTCGTAGACGTTGTGAAAACCTGCATATGATCCTTGCTCGAATTTTTCACACCATGCACACCCAAACCGTGTGCCGTGAAAAATAACACACACAGTTATAATATTTTTATATTCTAATAATCGAAAATATACAACGAATAATGAAGTACCCTCCGAGCACGCTACAAATGATTTTATGTCACACCTGGCCATAAAGTGGCCATTATCGCACGTTTCTCGCGCGAAAAAACCCACTTCCTGGCCAGGGGGTGACATAAAATTTTGTACTTACCACGGGCGATAATAAAGAAAGCCTCAGATCGCATATTTATCGCCCTTGCCTTCGGCTCGGGCGTAAAATACCTGCGATCTGAGACATTCTATGTTTTATCGCCCTTGGTAAGTAATGTACTAATTGATTACATATAGCTTTCTTTACTAAAAGAAAGTGCTCAAGGGGCACCTTGTTTTTTTAGGGTTCCGTACCCAAAGGGTAGAACGGGACCCTATTACTAAGACTCCGCCGTCAGTCTGTCACCAGGCTGTATCTCATGAACCGTGACAGATAGACAGTTGAAATTTTCACAGATGATGTATTTCTGTTGCCGCTATAACAACAAATACTAACAAACAGAATTGAATAAATATTTAAAGGGGCTCCCATACAACACACATGATTATTTTGCCGTTTTTATAGATAATGGTACGGAACCCTTCGTGCGCGAGTCCGACTTGCACTTGGCCGGTTTTTTTAATTGTATTGATATCTTTCAACACAACATTACATTGGTAAACTCACTGGGGTCCTTAAAAATCAGTGAACACGCAAAAAAGCTTTAATATGACATGTTTATGCTACGGCCACACACACAAGTCTTTGACACGAACCTGGGCGTTATCGCGACGCGTGTGACCGTAGCTTTATAGGGGTTCTAGACAATACAACATTTAATTGGGTCACGCGACATTTTGCATTTTCCACAGGAACATATCACTCTAGTTCAGTTACTTGGTAGACAGTTAAACTTAAAAAATATATAAGCCAGTACCAAGGTAGGCATTTAGTTAGCTTATACGATTACGGGCCGATCCACGTTAAATATGGCAGGCAGGTGTCATCCCATAGAAACTTGTGAAACTTTCCATGCATAAAATTAGATTTTAACTAACACCGCTTCCGATTACGCACAGTTCTGTGCAACCCACCCTAACCTCGTTAGTCTCAGACAGATTTTTGTGATTTTGAATTTGGAACCTTCATTAATTTTGTTAGAGTTTGAAACTCGATTTGAATTTGTACATTGGTGTACATTGTGCGTTACGATGCTATGTAAAACATCGCGCAACCCTCGGCCTTATGGAGTAGTAAATAAGGGTGCACACTCACAAGTCTTACCGTCTCATCCCCGCTGGCCGCGTCGTCAGAGTTCTCGAAGATCTGGTCGAGGTCCTTCAGCGTGGGACAGAGACCGTCCGACGTGTAAAGGTTCTTGTACGCGTCGTCCTGGAAATAAGTTTAGATTAGTTTTCTAATCCAAATACTTATTGCCAGTTGCACCAACGTACAGATGTAGTGCAATAGTACATTACTTAACAAGGGCGGTAATACAAAAAATGTCTCAGATCGCAGGTATTTGACGCTCGAGCCGAAGGCAAGGGCGATAAATATGCGATCTGAGGCTTTCTTTATTACCGCCCGTGTTAAGTACAAAATTTTATGTCACCCCCTGGCCAGGAAGTGGGTAATTCCGCGCGCGGAGCGTGGGGTAATTGCCACTTTATGGCCAGGTGTAACATAAAATGATTTTCCTTCGTATGTTATCGGAAAAGTTCGTATTTATCGTGCTCTCTCAAATCTCTCAATTAGCTTCAGTACCCATCTTATAGACGTAGGGGTAACTTTGACTCTTTGACTTTTGACACTAAACAATAAAGTTCCATAATAATGGATATGAAAACGTCACTCATTTAATACAATCATTGATTGACAGTTCGGTTGAGATAGAAATAGAAATCGTTTATTTTTCCAAGTGGGCCCTTTGGGCGCTTTTGAATGTCATACAATACACAATACAAATATATAAAACTCCGAGTTTCCCCGAAAGAAAATCATTTTGCAATACATCTGTACGAATACAGACCGGTCATCGTCAAATATGGCGCCGGCAGCTGTCATCCCTTAGAAACTTGGCAAAGAATAGTATAATAGTATTACATACAGAATGGCCATGAACCCCCCGCACCGAGGTCAGTTACCTCGTCCCTGACAGGCCCATCGGGTGTCGATCAGTCCGTCCGATCGCGATTCGTCCGCGCCACGCGCTACGCACCCGCGCAAACAATTGACGCGTGTACCGACAGCGCACGCACACATACTTACCCACAGCGCTTACGTTCCTTCGCGTGTCAAAGGTATGGTACAGGTCTCCGCCCGTGTTGAGGGCCGGCCCTCCCGGAGCGTGTCCCCGTCGCTCTCGTGTCGTGTGTACTCACGTGGTCGTGCTTCGCGTCCCTGTGGTCCATGACGGCCATCCGCGTGTGGTCGTGGCCGGCGTACAGGTCCCCGCCCGTGTTGCCGAGGGCCAGTTCCTCTTGGAAAGTGTTTTCGTCGCTCTTGAACCGCTTCACTGGGTGCTCCAGCCTGCAAACATAATGTGAAATGAGTAACAATTGAAGTATACTCTAATAATCAGAGCAAGCAAGTGAATTCGTTAACTTAGGGTTTAATCTCCCTTTGAGCCTTATTTTTTGCGCTAGCGCATCACGTTGTGAGGAAATACCATCGATTTAATATACCCTGTGATGATCCCCATCTCATACACGGCACACAGCGCGCACCACGCGACGCGTGTTTGCGGCGTGCGCCAGCAGTGGCGCAGGATGGCGCGCGAAAGGAGAGGATCGCTGGCCAGCTGCGCACACACACCGACACACCGGGCCGGCCGCCTATATAAGGAAGCGCGCGGCCGCGGAGCGTCAGTTCTTGTTCCGACTCCGTGGGAGGAACAAGGGCTGACCAAGCCTAGCGCGCGGCGTGTCTTCTCTCGCGTACGTGCCTAGGTACCCTAGGGGAACTTCAGGGCCGCGTGTCGGTCTGCCTACGGGCGGACATCGCGTAGTTAGTCCTGAGGTTCAATCCTTCCTGCCCTTTCCCGATCACCCCTGGTCAGCTGCGGCGTGTCATCCCTCGCGTACGCACTGCAGGGTTCCCTTGTCCTTCGGAGGACAATCCGCTACCCGTTCCACTTAGCTTACCTCGTCAGCGCAACGTCCCACGGGACCCGGTCTCCGTATCACTATCCGTAGTGTCTAAGTAATATTTAGATAAGGTTTCGTTTATTATCAATAAAAGGGTCGTAAGAACCCATTTCGTCAGTACGTCAATCTGTGTTTGGTATCTAAACCCTGTGTCCAACCCTTCTAACCCTGAGCTAGCTAGGAAACCTTCACGACGCCCTTAAGGCAGAAGGATATGTTTGGCCCGCCCTCAGCGACGGTCATTACAACCCTAGATACACTATCCACCTGTCAAAAACGTCCGCGCTCAAGAGTGCTTAAATGCCTCTTAAGCACTCGTGCGCTCGGAGTTGCGCGTTAGCCACCGTCTTGTCAACATGCCGAAGTGCTCCGTAAAAAAATGCAAAAACAACACCTTAACGACCTTAAAAAAGCATGGAATTTCGTATTTTCGGTGAGTATTTCTTTAAAGTTTCATATTTTGATAACTATATAATTGCATTACGCTTATAACAAATATTATTTAAAGAATTTGAAAATAACAGGCAGACGCCTAGCAACGCTACTGTCTCTTTCCCCCGCGTTGAAATAGCTGTATATCGAAACGAAACGGAATATTGTGGAATCGGCCTATAGTAAAATTTCGAATGAATGGAGTCGCAGACTGACACAATTTTTAATCAAAATGGACAAGTATTGTTTGTTATTAGCATACTTATATTTGTACTTATGTTAGTTCGTTAAGGTATAAAATAAAATAATAAGTAAAAATTATTTACAGGCTGTTCGTAGAAAGATAAGTTCTCGTAACGTGAGGACATGTAGGGTATTTACATCTATTATAAGAAATGTATCATTCTTATTACAGTATTTTTCCCTAGTACTTGTAAGATTAACTGCTTGCTTTAAATTTATTATTGCCGACTGTACTTAGTTTTTTTTTCACAGTCATCACATTAACTACTCATAGAGGTTTCCAATGAGTCCGAACAAGACGAGTTGCGTAGTTTAGGAGTTGCTATGGTCACCTCTGGTCTCCATTATCAGATCAGCTTGATGGTACCATAATATTACATTGTAGTCCAATTTAAACGTGTATACAAAATTTCAGCTCAATCGGTTGAAGATATCTGCTTCAAAACTTGTTAGCGCCTCTTTCGCCAAGAAGTGGCTGGTTTTACTTTTCTTGTCAAAAGGAACGTGTCGACATATATGTTGATTTTTCTATTGTCATTCAACTATATTGGATTAAAATGTTTGTCTAAGATTTCAATGTTTATTTCATGTATTAACATGATAGTTTGGTCCATACGACCAGGATACAAGCGATCTATGGATAACTAAACAAAGTTAAGTAATATTTCAAAAGCGAATCGAATATAATCTACGTAAATAATTCCTTACACGTATCTTCATACAAAGTCTACGGGCATCACGGCAACAATCATTGCCGCGTCGGCAACAACGGATACGACGTGCAAGCAGTGCCTACTCGCCGCCTGGTGCAGGAGCTACGTAAAGGAAAGAGGACGCAACGGCAAAACGCAATTTCTAATCGTCAATTTATCATTCGACAGAGTACCCATCTTCGGCCTATACACGTACAAGTATACGCCCAAATCAATACAAATGTGACCGAGAATTCCTGGACCATCGATTGTTTGCTGGTACATAAGCTGCCAGTTGGTCGAGGAAGTTCTGCGGTGGGGTTGGTGTACGGCTGAAAGAAAGTGAGTCTATTCCATATCATTCGTTCGTTCTGAATTACACGACTTCAATTTCAATTACAAAATTCTCATATTTGTTCGATTTCGAAATTACGTAAATTTAATTTTAAATAAAATTTTGAATTTGATTTTTCGAATGTCACTTTTGTTTTAAACTTCAAACTCAATTATTGATTTTTGCTAAATAATGTCAAATTCAAACTTAAAAATGGTAAACAAAGATGAATTTACTAAATTAATTCGGAAGCGTGGTTCTATTAAGGCGAGACTTACCATTTTTCATAAGAATGTTTCTAAATATCCTTCGGGAACTCCGCTACCCGATGCGGAATGCCAGGAATTGGAGCTTAGGGTTGATAAAATGGAAACATTATCGCTAAAATTTGACGAGGTCCAATTGGAAATTGAATGTTTATGCGAGGATCCCGACGAGCAATATATCGAACGAGAAGTTTTTGAATCTACATATCTAAACGCAATGGTACACGCTAAAGACTTATTAAAGTGCACTAGGCGTGCACGGCCAGGCTCCCTCGATGGTAGCCAGGGTAGTCAGTTCCAGTCTGTGATGAAATGCAATCAGGGAGACAATAGGGGCTCTGACGTTCATCATAGCGGTTCTTCTAATGGTAGGCCGTATCAAATTCGTCTTCCAACGATAACACTTCCAAAATTTGACGGAAACTTTCAAAACTGGCTACACTTTAGAGATACATTCTGCTCTTTGGTGCACAACAATGATTCGCTAGATTCTATAAGTAAATTTCACTATTTACGAGCCAGTTTGGAAAGTAGTGCGTTAAATTTGATAAGCTCACTTGAGCTCACAACGAGTAACTACCCTATTGCATGGGATATGCTTATCGATCGTTTTGACAACAATAGGCTATTAATTAATAATTATGTCAAATCGCTGTTCGACGCTAAGCAACCGCGTGAGACATCAAAGGATTTACGCGAGTTTCTGGACATGTTTAACAAGAACCTTCGCTCTCTTAAAGCAATGGGAGAGGCGACTGAAGGATGGGACACACTCCTTGTTCACATAGTAACCACCAAGCTGGATCAATGCACCTTAAAGGAATGGGAAACCTATCGAAGCTCTATCGAAAAGGTAGACTATGCTGCGCTCAACACATTCTTAAAGAACCGAGCAGATCTTCTCGAGAGTTTGGAAGGGCACAACAAGCTAAAGCCGTCTACCTCATCAAGACCTCATGTGAACCGGGGATTAGCAACTGTCAGTAACTCGCCGACGAATTGGAAGTGTGTGGTATGCAACGGAGACCACACAATATATCATTGCGTCGACTTTCTCAAAGAAGCGATTCCTAAGCGAAGAGAAATAGTCACCAAGGTGAAGGCTTGTCACAACTGTCTTCGAGTTGGCCATACTGTCTATAACTGCAGGCATTCAAGCTGTCGAGTATGCGGCAAGAGACACAACTCGCTGCTGCATTCCAAGGACGACGAAACGCCGCACAAGCAGGAGACCATTGCTGACTCCAAGGTTATTACAACTACTGCAAGAACCTCTCACCAGGTGCTACTGTCAACAGCATGTGTCAAAATATTTGACAGCCAAGGCAATGCGCATATTGTTCGTGCTCTACTTGACTGTGGCAGTACGTCATGTTTCATCACCGAAAAGCTGGCGAAGGTGCTACAGCCGAAGATGTTAGCTGTCAACACAACTGTCATCGGATTGAACAATCGTCCATCGTCAATTGTCAACAAGTGTGATCTTCATCTAGAAGCTATCAATGGGGCATTTGAAGCGACAATTGAATGTTATGTCATTCCTTACATAACAGAGCCTCTCCCCGCGTACAAGATGAACATTCAGGATATCCAGATTCCGTACAGCATCTATCTAGCTGATCCTGAGTTCGCAACGCCAGGAGACATCGACCTTCTACTTGGAGCTGACATTTTCTGGGATTTAATCCAAACAAAGCGGATTCACCTAGGCAAGGATCAACCAGTCCTGCAAGAGACGAAGTTGGGATGGGTGGTTTCAGGGAGCGTTCCTGCAGCTTCAAGGATACGATGTCACTTTGCCTCAACAAAACTCGAAGAAGTAGCGGAAGTTAAACCCTGGTCCAAGGAAGAGCACATCTGCGAAAGGATGGATACCACAGAGCGCCTTTCAGACGGAAGATTTCTCGTACAAGTGCCATTGAAACAAGATGTAGATTCACTTGGAGATTCTTTCTCAATGGCTGAAAGGAGGTTCCTGTCACTGGAAAGAAGATCAAACAATGAGACAGTTCTTGCAAATCAATCCGATGTGGCAGCAACTTGTAAATACACCTTCAACGAATCTCCTGTATCCAAGACGTTGGGTTTATTGTGGAACAGTGAAGCTGACACTTACAGTTATAAATTACATGTTTCTACAAACGAAAAACATGTTACAAAACGAACGATTTTGACAACGATCTCACAGATATTCGATCTATTGGGTTTAGTGTCACCTACGGTCATACAAACCAAGGTTCTATTGCAACGATTATGGCTTCAGAAGTTGGACTGGGACACCGCAGTACCAAATCAAATGGCAAGTGACTGGAACGAAATCGTTGAGACACTAAACTACCTCAATCCCCTAGATATTCCTAGACATCTTGGACTAGTGAAGCAACAACAGCAAGTCGAAATTAATATCTTTTGCAATGCATCCGAGTTGGCGTATGGCGTTTGTGCATACGCTAGATCCATAGATTCAAATGATACAGTCCACTCTCATTTACTATCTGCAAAAGCCAAGGTATCACCACTCAAGTCCACAACGTTGCCGCGACTCGAATTATGCGGTGCGTTGGTAGCGGCTCGACTTTGTCAAAAGATCAAACAATCGCTAAGACTTACCATTGACAAATTCGTATTTTGGTGCGACTCTTCTATTGTTCTTGGCTGGCTAGCAACCGAACCAAATAACTTGAAGACATTTGTGCGGAATCGGGTATCGAAGGTACAAGAAGCTACTGCTCCGTTTACATGGAGGTATGTTGCAAATGAAGCAAACCCGGCCGACGTCCTCTCTCGAGGTATAAAAGCTGATGCCATTCAAAAACACGAATTGTGGTGGCACGGACCCTCGTTTCTAATGTCAAAAGAACGGATCTGGCCTACGCATCAGTGTATCGACCCTGTTGAATTACCCGAACAACGAGTTGTCTCAAACGTTGTCGCACAGCCTCAAGACGATGTGATCGATAATATACTCAATCGATGCTCTACGTTAACTAAAATGAAGCGAGCATTGGCATATGTCTTGCGCCTTTTTGGCTATGCTAAGGTTCGTTCTCCAGGGACCATTGTCATGTGAGGAATCAAACAAGTCTTTATTATTATATTCAAGAGTGTCCAAGCTAAACACTTTGCTAGTGTTTCCACGAAAGAGTTTCTTTGCCAAGTTGCAACCTTTCTTATGTCCTATGGGACTCGTTCGTATACGAGGTAGATTATCACAATGTAACGCAAGTTTTGATGTCAAGCATCCTATAATATTACCAAAACGTGACATCCTAACTACAAAGGTGTTTGAAGATCAGCATGTCAAGTCCTCAATTATTATTAGATAGTGAAGGTCAAAGGTATTGACCAATCGGGGGTAGAGATTTAGCTAGAGCTTAGTATATATTCACAAATATGTCACATACACACAGAGTTGAAGAACAGTGACTGGAATTGACTACGCAGGTCAATTCATAATTAGTATCTAGCAAGAAGGGGCATGGCGCTAAATATATCAAAGTTTACATATGCGTGTTTGTTTGTTTCGCTACCATTGCTACCAAGACAATCCACCCAGAGTATGACGAGTGCTACGTTATTTCTAAAGCGCAAACGATTCATTGCTCGTCGTGGAATGCCTTCGCACATTTATTGCGACAATGGGTCCAATTTTGTTGGTGGTTGGAACGAAATTAAGACTAAATTACCGGATACCTTTTCGAATGACTGCATCCAGTTTCATTTTACGTCTCCCTATGCTCCCAATTTCGGTGATCTTTGGAAAGTAGGTGTCAAGTCTACCAAGAACCACGTAAAACGCGGTTTAGCTCATCTTACGTATGAAGAGTTAACTATCTCAAGTAGATGCTATTCTAAATTCGCGTTCATTAACACCATTATCATCATCGCAAAAAGATTTGTCACACCTCACTCCGGGTTCACTTTCTTATTTGTCGTCCACTGACCGCACTGCCGGAGCCTACTTGCTCAGCTGGTAATGCTGTACAGAGATACCAACGAATAGAACAGTTACAACAGCACTTTTGGCGCCGCTGGAGTATTGAATACCTGTCTCAACTGCAACAGAGAGCCAAATGGAATCAAAAGGGTCCCTCTATAGACATTGGCGGACTAGTCATAATCAAGGAGGACTTCCTCCCTCCACTTAAATGGAAAATGGGAAGGATTACTGCCTTACATCCTGGCCGAGATGGTGTCGTCCGAGTAGTCGACATTTTTACTGGGTCCGGTACATGCAGGCGTCCTGTTACGAAGATATGTCCGCTGCCCAGTTGTTGAAGTCATGAGCTTCAAGGGGGCCGGCATGTTAGCGCCTCTTTCGCCAAGAAGTGGCTGGTTTTACTTTTCTTGTCAAAAGGAACGTGTCGACATATATGTTGATTTTTCTATTGTCATTCAACTATATTGGATTAAAATGTTTGTCTAAGATTTCAATGTTTATTTCATGTATTAACAAAACTGAGCTGCAAGATTACACCCGAACATAGTTACATACATACATACATTAACTGCAAGTTAAATAAAAGCTTGTAAAAAGAACCTACAACCGAATACTAGTATACCACCGGTGCAATACCTGTTAAAAAAATAAAAAACATTTTCGACTCCATCCAGACTCTGTTCCAATTTCATCCTAAGTCCAGTGTTGTCAGCCCAAAATTTAGTGGAAATTATTTGTAGACAAAATTGAACTTAACAGCCTTGGACTTACGGTGTACAATCTTTTAAAATAATTCGGTGGTTTTTAGAAAATTTCCACAATTGTACTGTGCAATCTGTAAGGTCATAACCGCCAAACACTCTATTTAAAATACAATCGTATGCTTGATACATAAGGCTGAATATCGAATAAAAATAAATTCATCCCAATATTACTTATGTTTGTGTAGTGCTGTAGTGTATCTCCGACACGCACACACTCGCAATGACGGCTGGACACTTTTTCGTCTTGAATTTGTAGGTGATAGTGTATCTAGGGTATATTAAATCGATGGGAAATACTGGCAAATTATGTTCATCGCGATTGCATGACGCTTAGGTATCAAAGGAAGAACAACGCTATCAATCAGGAAACAATGAAAATTGTGTATTTAAAAATAAGTGTGATTTCACATTTAAACGATTAAAAACGTTACATGCAATGTTACATGCATATTCTGTTACAAAAGTAATATATATATATATATCTGAAGAGCACTGAGGGTATTTTTTTTGCAATGTGCCATCAATATTACAGTTTTGAAACGGTTGTTCTTATGAATGCACAAAGACACAGACAAAGAATGCCCAGGCACGTGCGTTGGGTTGTGTACTTTAAGTATACATACAAAAAATATGTAGGTAAGGCTATCAGTTGTTTATTAATCAACTGTGAAGAGTTTTCTATAGACATGTAATCCATTTAATTTTTTTTGTTTCCGTAATTCGTACTGTCACCAAATGAAGAACACAACAAACTCAGACTTGAATAGTTGTTGATGCGCACATTGGTATTGATATAGCGAATCCTAGATTCACGCCACATTATCTTAACTTATGGCGCGACCGTGGAGGAATCTCGCCAAAAAGAACTCAAAAGCAAAAGGGCTAATGTCCAAAATAAAATATAAATTTTCATAAAATAATTCAAGTGTCCAGAAATGATACAGTTTACCTGCGAGCCAATGGTTAGCGGAGAACATGGAAACATCTCAGACACATAAATTAGTTTGCAAAAATTCATAGTTATAAGTACAAATAGTTGGTAAAGTAGAAGAATGGTATTAGGAAGTTATGGATAAAGAAAGATGTCATTTTCTGGTTTAATGTGCAGAAGTCCAACCATCTAAGTTACACCATTTTATTATGTACACTTACAGCTATGGCACATCGCTATAGCTGCCGCTCGAGTCATGATCGAGCCGTTCTAGCTTATTAATCTGCATTTTTAATGTTTGAGGAACGCAAGTAATTCCACTTACTGTGTATATTAGTGAAGAATCGTGCAGGATGCACGGCTAGCAAAAGACGGCGCGCAAGCTATCTTGCCGCGAGATAGACTAGCCATCTCGTTTTAATTAGTACACACAGACAAACCTTTTTTGTTTTTAGTGAAACCTTAAGGGGTAACCTCCGACACAACCACTTTTTAAATATTGGAATATTTACTCTAAGAGTTTGCGCTCCAGTGTAAAGGGTTGAGCGGCTTCAACCAAATCTTCAGTGTGAGTGGTTGTCTCACACTGAGGACGACTGGTTGTCGCGCCAGTCCCACGCCGCCCCGTGTGGGTACTCACCAGGCGTGCACGGTGGTGTAGTCGTACAGCATGTGCAGCGAGTGCTCGTCCTCGAGCGGGTCGACGCGCGGCTCGCCGAGCGGCAACACGGGCCGCTTCAGCAGCGACACGGCGCAGGGCGACTGGTTGTCGCGCCAGTCCCACGCCGCCCCGTGTGGGTACTCACCAGGCGTGCACGGTGGTGTAGTCGTACAGCATGTGCAGCGAGTGCTCGTCCTCGAGCGGGTCGACGCGCGGCTCGCCGAGCGGCAGCACGGGCCGCTTCAGCAGCGACACGGCGCAGGGCGACTGGTTGGCGGCTTGCGTCGTGTCGCGCGGCGAATCGCCCTGGGGATAACATATTGGTTGTTGGAAACGCCGCTCATAAAAATTGAAACAAAAAATCTTTCAAATTCGTTTAACCTAAGCCGTATTCCGAATCACGCCAACAACGATCACAGCGTTTACAGTGCTGACGGCCGGTCCGAATCAGTAAGCGCGCTCAAGGCCGCGTGAGTGGTGTTTTGATTCGGACCGGGCATGTTGTGTTTACAGTCATGTTCATATATCAAACGTCAACTTGACGTTTGGTTTAAGGTGCTGACGCCTGGGAGTGTGAGCATCGTAAACGCCAATATGGCGCCGTCCATGACGTCATCAATGACGTCACGACATCTCATGTAAACGCTATGAGCGTGATTCGGTCCGATCGTAAACGCGTTTATAGCACTGTAAGCGTGATTCGGAACATGCCTCTATTCACCGCCACACTAGATTCTGTAAGTCGTGCCTCCCACGCCAAAGTATTGGTATCAAAGGACTGAAAATGAACCTTACTTGATAGCACGTAGCTTGTCTTTACATCGACTTGTTTGACTCGATATGAAGTCATGGGCGTGTGACTTTATATCCTGACTCTGTCGCACTTGCCTATTGGAGCAACAGAGTGAGGTAGGTAGGAGATAGTTCGTTTTCGGTTCCCGGTAGGCCCTCTGGTTTCTCTGTGGACGTGTGGGGCGGTACCTGGTTGTAGAGCTTGGTGGCGGGCGGCGCGGAGGGCGGCGCGGGCGTGGGCGGCGCGTGCGTCTCCGGCGTCGGCGCCGGCGTGTGCAGCGTCGTCGGCGGCAACGCGCTCTGCGGACACAACCACGTTACAACTAGTATAGTAGTACGTCGGGTGCTAACAAAAGCGTCCCCGTAACTAGCAAATTACTTTCGGAAACCTCGCAGGGTGAGCTGTAGTAATGTTGGCCCCCCACCCCCCAATCATTAGCCTCTTGAATGATAATTCAATGTATTAAGCGCAATCCTTCAATACAAGGTAGAAAAAATAGTACATTACTTACCAAGGGCGATAAAACAAAGAATGTCTCAGATCGCAGGTATTTTACGCCCGAGCCGAAGGCAAGGGCGATAAATATGCGATCTGAGGCTTTCTTTATTATCGCCCGTGGTAAGTACAAAATTTTATGTCACCCCCTGGCCAGGAAGTGGGTTTTTTCGCGCGCGGAGCGTGCGATAATGGCCACTTTATGGCCAGGTGTGACATAAAAACATATATTTCTGTGGTTACTACTCTCTCAAATGTAGTAGACAGTTTTCAAACCTGACAGGTAGGACACTTGAAAGAGTTTTGGTTTTAACTGATGAAACCAAATAAAAATTGCTTATTATTAATATGTCTTGGATTGTGTTTATCATATAATAGTAAAATGTAAATTTATGAGATCACTATTGCTTATGCATTGTTATCAAAAGTAGTGTTCGAAAACGTATAACGAGTACATTTAAAGTAATTTGCCGTAAATTTACTCCTTACAGTAGGAAATATTTAACGTCGAAATGATAGATTAGATTAGATTCATTTATTTCATGATAAGAATTACATTATACACACACATATATGTGTGAGTGTTTATTACATGTGTATGTCAATGTCAAGGTCCTTCGTTAGCTTATTCAATTATTTACATTAATCCTAACGTCATGGATAGATTTATGAGCTAAAACCTCGTTTTAAATTGACAGGTAAGAGAGATTTACTATTAAAAACAAAAACCTTACCAATGGACTGCCTTATTCATTCACATAAGTAATTCAAAATTCAATATTTTATGAAATTCTTTGCAAACGAGTATGATAAAAACCATACACATGAGATATCTGCATCGACGGCTACAGTGTAACTGTAGGGTAAGTAAGACTGACCTGGTGCTGGTTGGGCTGGGCGGGCATAGGCGGGTGCGGGGAGTGTTGCGGCGCGCCGGCGGAGGAGGGCGCCGACACGGCGGGCGCCGGCGAGCCCGCGCCGCACGAGCCCGGCGACGTCGCGCCGCCCGCCAGCAGCGACCCGCCCCTGCAACACCACGGGCATGGCCACGTCACCACAATAACACCAACACAACGATCGAGGACGAGCATTATGCCAGGATGGCCGAGTGCGATGTTCCGTGACACCCACGTTGTACGGATGGCCGAATCATATGATATGCTGGTTTATTCATTTTAATTGATTATCACGCTACACCTTGCCAAAATCGGAACATTCGCATAAGTCAAATGCTACCTGCATACAAGTATTTACAAAATAGCAGTTGCTATTTTTGCCATTTAAAATTTCAATAATTTCAATAAAATTTAAGCCTAAAGTCAATTCAAGTGTAGCGGGAGGATTTCTAGTAAATGGAAGTGAGATACATATACCTGCAAAAAATTACATTATGTATATTTTCCCAAGAAATTAAGAGGACTTCAGATAGTAAAGTTCATATATTCCATCACCGCATTAAAGTCTACTTGTATTTCGCTTCCATTTATCAAAATATATATTTATGAAAAAGAAATTGATAAATAACCTGAAGTCTCGAATAACGTTCAATATTTCAAGTATTTAATAATACCTTGTCAAAATATTTCAAGTATTAAATAATATCTTGGCAAAAAACTGACCAATAAATATTATATAATTACCTGTAAATAGGATCTGATAAGGTATATTAAAAACACGTCATGCCAAACGTTATTCGTATGGGATCATTACGATTTCAACGGTAATGATAAAACGCGACACAATTAATGTGTGAACCAGACATGAGTATGTATGAACAAAATGCAGTGACGTCACAATGAATTCAGTGGTATCGAAAATGGTATTTAAATTTTTCATTTTAACAATTTTGACCACCCACAAACTTCATAAGGGCCTCGATATGAAAGGTAGATGTTATTATGTAATTTTGAAGCAATATAGGTAATTATTTATGTACAATATATATATATAATAGAAATATTAAAATATAATTTGTGTGAAGGGGAACGAAGCAGCACATCAGGGGTGCCGATTTTTGAGTGTCGATCGCTCGACTTTTCACTCGACATCTGTCAAAACATCATAGATTTTTGACAGATCTCGAGTGAAAAATCGAGCGTTCGGCACTCAAAAATCGGCCCCCTGGTCTTGACAAGTGTCGCACAGAGATCTTCGTATTAATATAGGAAGGGTAATGTTAACAGTTTGCGACAATTTACGGGAATATTGTCCCAAATGTATCTTCCATGGTTATGTTTTATATCCTAATGGACATAGAAAATGTTATAAATTAGCAATATTTAAGCGAGACTAAAAGGTTCCAGTTTAAGTTTTTATATTTAAACGACCTCAATATAAATTCAGTACCACGTGGAACCTTTTTATTCTCATACATCGATAATCTCCGATACAATTTTAATAACCAAAATGATCTAACATACTAAAAAAAATCGTTCTTTGGAATTGTGTTTTGAACCCAAACTAAACTTAATTGTTGCATTTGTCTTGTCACGTCCGATTATAAAACAACAGTATTCTTAGACTTTAACGACATTTATTTTGCCATTCTATATGTCGTTTCTCACAATACAAGATACTATGTAACACGGAGATAACCGATGCGTTGCCTGCAATATTAAAAGTGAGTTATGACATTGACGAAAAGACACAAAACATGCAAGATATAGCAGTCGAATATAAAGCGATTTCATGCAATGCTATACAGTGCAGTAAAATAAAGAGTTTGGTCGACCAAAAGCTGCAGTAAAAATCTCCAATATCATGGCTTCTGTATTTCATATATGAAATGGTAAATCTGTGATCTTTGTGGCTTTCACAAGTTTCGATGGTTTTGAAAACTACTGCCCGATTGACAGACCAAACTCTCGTTTTACATTTTGACATGCATAATGAAAGAAGCATTGCATAATTTGTGGCCTGCCATTCCTTATCATAAGTTATTCGAGTTTCAAATGTCTGTGTCGTGAGTCCACATACACAATGATATGAGTGTGCGCAGTTTTTAACCCTTTTAGGCGACTGGTGTTTTGTCAAGCGTAACGATACAAGTATTATAAACAGAATTCAGTTTTCTCGATGGAATCTGCATATAATACCTTTATAATACACTTACCAGGAGTTACATTTTTGTTAAGTTAGTAAACTGAGACGTTCCCTTGCTGTATTTTGGGCCGATGGCCGTTGGGGCCGAAAGGTTCTCGAGTGGCGACCACGGACCGGAAGGCGCAGCGTGGGTAGACCCCCCACAAGGTGGACTGATGACCTGGTAAAGGTCGCGGGAGTCCGCTGGATGCGGGTGGCGCAAGACCGGTCATTGTGGCACTCTTTGGGGGAGGCCTATGTCCAGCAGTGGACGTCTTTCGGCTGATATGATGATGACGATGATGATGATTTTGGGTCATGTCTCCTGTCTTACTGGGTTGCACTAGGGATGTTTTAATTACACAGCTCAAAATCTGGTTGAGGGGAGTTTTTTTTCGATTGGTACAACGGAGGGATTTAGTGGGGAGTACGTTAACCGAAAAGGTCGCTCGAAACTCGCTTGCAAACTTCACACACTTTAAATTTAAAGATATATAGGTATATGAAGTCGGAGGTTTAATATGCGGTTACACGGCGGTGGTGGTGGCAGCGGGGCGTCATGCTACCGTAACAATTGACAACATTTCATATTTTCAACTACTTTATTTTATGAACTAGTTAGAAAATAGGTAAAAATTTAAGCCACCCGTATTTTTTCTTTTTCAATTTAACTCATTATTTCATACAAAAAAAACACGTTGAAAAGTAGGTCATTCCAAAAGGGCGTAAGTAAAATATGACGTCATCTTCCCAACAAGAATCCAGAGCCACTCCAGAGCAGCGATTGTCTGTACTCTGTACTAAGGTCTCCCTGAATACAGCGAGGAAGATGACGTCAACTTTCGGTTTACAGTAATTTGCGATTTTTTCCAAAATTAACGGAGAAAAAAATCTAAAAAAATGTTTTTTGTGTACTTCACACGTTTTTACCGAAATGGGTTTCGAATTAAGACTTTTGGAAATTATGAAATATTGTCAATTAACTATATGATGCGGATTCGAGGGGACTTAGACTCGCGCGCCACAAACCCTAACTTCTTAAGGCGCCTGTAGAGGCAAGCACTCGCCATACAAACTTTGTGCAAGTTTTTCTTTGCTTGTGTTTGAAATACACTTATGATTTTTGGTCAGTATGCTTATTTTTCTGTTAGCCAGAACTTCAAGAATTTTTTTTTCATCATCATCATCATCCTCCTGGCGTTATCCCAGTACAGTTGCATCCTGAAGGACGCCTGGGGTCCGCTACCTAACCCCAAGATTTGGCGTAGGCACAAGTTTTTTTTTACGAAAGCGACTGCCATCTGACCTTCCAACCCCGAGGGGAAACTAGACCTTATTGGGATTAGGCTTTGTCAAGTGAGTGGGCAACTTGACTGTTAGAAGTTCTCAAACCGCCCGAAGGCCTCCAACTTGGCTTAACGACTGCTGCCATAGACATCGACCGGGATCAACGGCTTAACGTGCCTTCCAAAGCACGGGAGCGCTCAGTTAGTAACCACTCAAAGCGGTCACCCATCCAAGTCCTGACCGCTGCCCACGTTGCTTAACCTTAGATAGGAGTGCTGCTTGGGAGTGCCAAAACCGGCGAATAAAACTTGCACAGAGTTTGTATGGAAAAGGTCTTGCCTCTACAGGCGCCTTAACCTATCATTATCAAAAAAAAAGGGGGGGGGGGGGGGGGGGGTCATTATTAAAGGTTGTCTGGAAGAGATCGCTTGTTAGCGATAAGACCGCCTGTTGTCTACCATTGTGAAATTTGTTTCTGTTATTTGTTTTTAGTGTACATTATTTGGTGAACAATAAAGAATATTTGTATTGTATTGTATTATCTGCCTATACATACACATCCCCAGTACTGGAAACGGCACGGGGCCTACACGACGGTTACATGGCGTAGAAAGTGTCCTAGTGTCCCAGGGATGCGCGGTTCGCAAGGGAGCGCCTCAGTCCCCCCCCCCCCCACTCCCCCTCCCCCTCCCCCCGGCGGTAGGTACTCACGTAGCGGAGGTGGCGCGGGCGCGGCGCGCGCGGCGGTGGAAGGGCGGCGCGCGCACGGCGCGGCGGCGCCGCCACCTGCGCAACAACCGTAGGTAGGGACCGGCACCGGCGGCGTCCGTGCCGCGTCTTACGCGCGATCGGACCCCGACACTCGACCCCCCGTATTTTGGCGCCCGCCAGTTGATTACGTAACGTGATACACGCCAGGCGGGACAAAAGGCCGCATTCATGAACGTTCATCAAACCTAATACTACCTACATTATTCCCGTGGCCGGGAAAAGCAATTGCAGGCTGAGTATTTGTTTAAGCGGACGAGCTTGCGAGTCCGTTTAATTAAAATACGAAGCCTGCAATTGCCATTCCGGCCGAGGCTAATAATACAATACAAAAATATTTAATTCAGAATATAGTGCTTTTCTCAAAAAAGGGGAAAATAATACAAAATTTGATAAACATAACCTTAAAACGTCAAAACATCATGCTTTCCCGCCGTTTATTTATTTTTAAGGTGGGACGCTTAATAGACGCTTCGAATAATTTGAGAAATTAGTTTTAGTTTATACGAGTTTATTCTAGGAAAGGGGGGCATTTTGCGCAAATGGAAAGCCAATTTATGAAAGTTTGTTACACAAGTTTCTTAAAATATCACGCTGTTAGCCTGCGAATGTCAAAATACGTTTTGTACGGAAAGCGTCCCATCTTAACAGAATCGCATGTGTATTTTTCCACCGAAAAACGCAAATTATTCAAGACAGTTTTTTTATTTTGATCTGACCTTAAACTAAACAATTTACCTTCCAATATGTAGCGAGCAACGCCCAGTTTGCGGGCCATTTTTGAGAAAAAATCATTTGTCTCTTTAACATTTGTTATGTATGATATGTATAGAAAGGTACAAAAAAGATTGTAATTTATTCTTTATGAAGAAGGAGGTAATTCCGGACTAAAGCAGGGGGGCTAGCATAACATGCATCTCGTCTCTACTCGCGCGCGAGATAGGCCACCTGTCACTGTCTGATTAATGCTGTCAAAAAGTGACAGGTAGCTTATCTCGCGCGCGAGTAGGTACGGAATGCATGTTGTGCTAGAGGGGCAGGTATTACACTGTCCGGAATTCAGAATCCTGACTAGGGGAGGGGAGTTGAAGCATCTCGCTCTAACATATAGATACGTACCGCCTCTAAACGTTCTGAATTCAGGACAGTGTAACACCCGCTTAAAAATGACAATAAGATCGCCCTTTCGCGTTCGAAAACGTTACGTAATCACCCCTTTGAGCTCCGACCGCCAAAATCGAAATCATATTCAAGCGATAGTGATGAATATTTACAAAACTAAAGCTTTGTACTTCGCTTCCCCCCCCCGGACGATTCACACTGGACATACCTACAATCGTGATGAAAAATCGCGAGTCCGTTCGCGCGTAATATGCGTCATCTAAACTTAACCTAACCCATCTTTACCGATCTATATACACCCCTTTATTTAGCGCAGGTCCTATTCACGAAAGGGAAAACTATTCCAAGTCCCTAAACTAACTAGAACAGGGACCTCAGATCAAATAAAACACACATCTGAATTGTTTTATATCTACAGCTTTCCGTACCGCAAGTACTTGATACGAGCCAGGATTCGAACTCACGACCCCCTGAAAGTGACCGCTTCGCACGCCTGAACCATCAGCTACCAAAGATTAAAGGTGTAGGTACTCGTAGTCCAACACCTATCGATGACACAGTCAACTGACCATTGGTAGAGCTTATCTCGTCGCAATAAGGTCCACGGATGGTCTGTAAACTGCGTCTTCTATAATACTATACCTTGTTTTTTTTAGCATTAGAATGAACATTGAACACCACAGAACGGTTTTTTATCAGGCACTTTCTGCGGTACCTACTAGTATTATTTTTATTGTACGCTAACTTTATTCACAAATAAGAATATATGAGTTAATGTACATTGACTTATATAGATTTTTAAATATTAACGCATCAATTATTTTTTAAATAACGTATCGGTTAATTTATCTAAAAGTTGTACAATAACAAACCCAAAGAAGCAAAAATTGACAAGATGTCGGTTCGATTTCTAAAAAGTAATTTGTCGTAGTCAATAACTTCCACTCATCCGGATCTTTCGTGTCAATTCAATGTGTGTGTTTACGACAAATGCTGTGTGTGCTGTATACCTAAATTATTATCTTTAAAAAAAAACAAGGTATAAATACAGGTATATTGATAAATAATGTAATATAAACCCATATTCCCAATATTGCATTCGATTAATAATTAAGACCCGACCAATTTCGATATTAGCAAAGAGTTCGAATACCTATTTTAAGAATTATATATTTCGTACTGTCATTATTGACCATTGTTAGCCCTTATCTCGTTGCAATAAGATCCACGAATAGTCAGTTGTGAAGCCGATACACCCACTGAGAAAGCTACAAGGATGGTTTGCCAGTATCGACTGTATCCCTTGTATATTAAGGTTCAGAATTCAAAACGTAAGATGCTATAAAGAGTACAATAAGGGTAACTAGATTTTAAAGCCAGTAAAGGCAGACACGTCGTGTCTAGGCGAAGCAGCGGCCCTCTACAGCTATACCACTACATTTAACCTCGGACTTGTAAGATCAGGAACAAATCAATTGAAAAGTATAAACACTAACACACATACATTTTCATATAAAGGCTTGGTCACACCGCTTGCGCGACGCAAGCGGGACGCTGCGCTGCGCGCCAAAATGTATGAAACCGGCCCGCTCGCGTCGCGCAACCTGTGTGACGTCGCTAACCTGTTAGCATACGTTCCGGCGCGCAGCGGTCGCGTCGCGCGGACGTCGCGCAACGCAGTGTGACCAAGCCTTAATATCAAACAGTCGTCTACCAGTCCCTGGGATCCCAGGGCAGATAACAAAAGAATGGCATTGTATATTTTTTTCGCCGGGAGAGGACGGCTTAAACGTTATTGGTCGTACAAATCCGAAGTATGACAAATAAAGACTAAAAATTATAATAATATAAAACATTCACATACATAACATCTACCTAGATATCTACACGCCGTCTACAACCTGTTTAACAGCTCCATTGCGTGTCGTCGCTCACGGAAAATATCAACCTTATTTCTTTACTATTAAGGTCTATTATCGACCGTAAACGACAGAGCATATCATTCCAATGCATTTTAATTAAAAAAAACGATAAATATATACGTCACTAGTTTCATACGATATAAATGCATGACACACGTTTATAGCTACAGCTATATACTGACGTATCTACTGAATATTATAAATAATGAACTATTATATTAATTAATAATTAGGATATATGCGTTACTAAAACCATCAATATCTTTTCTGAATAATCAATATTTTAATTGGCAATCGTCAATAAACTATTATGTCATAACTATAAGGAAACCAAATAACTTGGAATGGAACAGTATGTGCCATCTCCTAGATTACTAATTATGACCGATTTATCATACTGACATCAAACAATTGTGTATTTAACATTTTTGTATTGTATAGTTTTGTTCCGCATATACCCGACGACTTTATCATCATATTCATCATACTGTATAATACTCAGGCACAAAAATATCAGTCAATTGTTTCCGCGCAGTCTAAATTCACCGCAAACATAACTGCAGGAATAGCAAACATGATAATAAAATTTTAAAGTTCAATTTCCCTTGTGCTATGTTCGTTGTGAGTTTTGACTGTTAAGATCGTACACAACTGTAAGAGCTTTCAAATAAACGCAAGCAAAAATCTACCTAACAGTCAGAGCTCTAAGTCGAGTTTTGCTTGCGTTAGTTTGACAGAATTTGGCCTTAGAGTTGAGTCCGAACCAAGTAATTGTAGAACAGCGGGTAAGTTAAAGAGGGGTACTCACTTGGCGCAGGTACAAGGTGTTTTTCTGGTGGGATCGACGAAGTCTTCGCCCTTGTCGCCACAGTCAGCGTAACACACGTCCGCTGGCTGCAAGATTTGAACGAAATGTTACTTTAAAATGTAAGGTATAAGGCGCACATTTGTTTAATACGAGTTGTAACTGTGGTGGTACTTTGCTTTGTGAATGTGGGCTTAATTTACGGGCCCTATTAACCGAAGTAACCCCCTTATTAATAATCTTTCATCTTACGTATTTTATTAGTTAAATGCCCAATGAAATTCGTTTGTCCTTATCTGTCACTTTGATATTTATGTTTGCGAGAAAGGGACCAAACACATTTTAGTTAATGGGGCAAATTATTGAACTCATAACTACGTGCATGTACTGATACGTGAATATTAAAGTGTGTTAGAAGTAATTAGATGACATTAAAATGTCTGTATAAAATGTCACTGTGCCTTTTTTTTACTTCTATGATATTTTAGGAAGTTCACTCAAACCTATCGTTTGCTGGAGAGATAGGTTTGTTTCCTACTTCCATTATGTTTGAACTTGTGTGGTGCATTAATGAGTTTGACGTTTGTTTGGTATGGGCGGGGTATGGTCGGTAGGGACTTGACATCCCACTTTTGCGTCACTCACTGAGAACTTTTTTAACTGACCTCGTCCATTTAAGACTACAATACCATTATGCGGTTAAGCACAACAAACACAATAATGGCGTTAGGATTTTACAACCGCCCGAGTGCCCGCCACTCAACAAGAACGATCAGTAGAAAAAGGACTACGGGATACCAAGTGATTTCATGGGACTATCGCCTCTACATATTTACGATAAGAATTAAAATGAGATCAAAGAAAAAAAACATTTAGCACCTTTTGCATTTACAAATACCAGGTGTGGCGCTTACCACCCCGCGTGCTTAAGAAATACACAAGTGTTCAAAGTGCTATTTTCCTCTTAGACCATTTTAAACCTACTCAACAATGTATAAGGTAGAAAATTCTATACACATTCAATGTACTACTACCCCTTTTTTTAAAGTAATAACTGATTGGCGGTAACGTGAACAAAAGCAGTTGAATACTATTGTATAGATACAAAGCCATTGTATCTACACAATAGCCATTCACGAGCTCAGTTCAAAAAATGTCAAGTATACCAGGTGGGGTTTGGGCGTGGTGAGCGCGGCCAGCGCGGCGTGCGCGAGCGGCGCGGCGGCGGGCGGCGGCGCGGGCGGCGGCTCCATGCCCGTCGTCAACACGTACGGCCACGGGTAGCGCATGCGCACCCCGCCGCATACCACCTGCAAACAACACCACACACTTCAGCCATGGACGAAAACAAATAGCTAGCTATTAGATAGCTATAGCGTGTCTTCTAAGGTATAAATTTGGAACCTGAGTTCGCCACACTGAGAAACCTATCGTTGTTAGGCATCGCGAACTTACAGATCGGTAATGAGTTTATTACTACTACTATAATTTTCTAATTTAAAAACGAGATTGCCTGCATCGTATTACTAGATGACCTCGCTTCCACTCGGCAGTCTAAAATACACTCGGCGGGCAATCCCCCCGTCTCTTTGCAGTAATGTAGGTACTATACCTCGACGGCCCCGCAGCCCTGCTCCAAGGGGTAGAGTTGCCGCCACGCGTCGAGCAGCCGCGCGGTGCCCGCGTCCGAATCGCTCCAGTCGCGGCCGGTCACCGTGCCCTCGAGCCCGAACGGCGCTAGGATCACTGTAATATGACAACAAGATTTTAAACTCAATGTACAGTTAGGGTCTGCCCAAACTTATCGACGCAGAGTCGGCATAAGCCGAATGCTTTACTCCACACTATTCACATTAAGTACGTAATCGCCGCCGACAGCAGTCGCTTGGCGTCGGCCGAGCCGATCGACGTCTTTCTTATTACGTAGACTTAAGAGTTTTTTGATATATGATTCCGCGTCGATAGGTTTGTGGAGACCCTTAGCTAGCATACTATTATCAGTAAAGATCCTAAGAGGCATGCACCATTTATCATAATTTCTGGTCACGGCGTATGCGCTGCGCGGTACGTTCTAACGTCGATAACAGGCTAGCGACGCCACACAGGCTGTGTGGCGCGGAAATGTTCGAAGGGGAACGAAGTAGTGCCCTTAGTTCTTCAGGAGCACCACACAGAGATCCTCGATGTAATATAGGAAGTGAAGCTGGCATTACCACCGCTTCCTATTTGAGAACAGCCATCAAAACTGCTTCAAAGAGTACTTCCATCCGCAAGCCAATGGTGTGGTCGAGCTTTTGGCACATCTCGCAAATTTATGTATCCGCTTGGTCCGCGCAGCGCGACTGCTGCGCATTAGAACATACGATAACAGGTTACCGACGCCACACAGGCTGCGTCACGTGGGCGGAACGTTACCAGCCGCAGGGTTCTTGCTTGCGTCGCGCACACTGTGTCAAGCCTAAGGCCCTGATTTCCTATAAACGCCATCGGCCGCTTACAGCGTCACGCCGTACGCTGCGTCACAATGCTTACTTATGCATGATGGCGTTTATAGGAGACCAGGGCCTTAATTGGTGTTGTTGTTGGCTCACCCTTGTTGTCGGCGTGCGGGTGCCGCTCGCGCGCGTTGAGCTTGGCGAGCCGCTTGGCGGTGAGCGTGCGCACGGGCGGGTGCTGGCGCACGTCCACCGACGCGCACACCGTGCTCTCCCCGTGCAGGAAGAAAGCGAACGAGAAAGACAGGTGCCAGGGGCTGGAAGCGACAACACATACATTAGGTCGATTAGTTCCTAATGTTGAACAGACCGAGTCGGAGTCCTAGGGCACTTGAGAGGTGAAAAGGGGCTTGTGAAGAGCTCGCGCCACGCTTTCCTGTCTTCGGCGACGTCCTTGACCTAGGTGAGTACCAAACGAAAGAAAATTGAACACCTCTTGGGTGTCAGTGAACAAATGAGTAAATTTGATGTATGAATACAGGATTTAATAAAATCTCAGGCGCGATCCCGATCCAATATTGATTGCGGTAAAATACATTTTTTATGCTTTTGTTCAATGAAACAACGAGTTGCATGACGAGCGCTGACAAAAGTTTGTTTTTATTATTTTTAAAATGGGTCAAAATTAAAATATTTTGAATTTTGACAATCTTTTGAAGAGCATGCAGCCCAAAATGCAGCCAGAAAGTGGACTTCAAGGCGTATTGACCAAAGAGATCACTGACGATTTAAGGCTGCTACTACTCGTAGACTATGAGATGAGCTTAGAATATACATTGTACTCTCTGACTATGAGTTTGCATCGGCGCTACACGAGGGTCGCTAAACCAGAAAAAATCTTAGCGTGAACTAGAAATCGCCTCGGACGTAACAGCGACATCTAGCGGGGAATTATCTCGACTTATCTCGAGCTACGTGTCTTTTTCTGATTGGCGCTGTTAGAAAGTAACGGATAGCTACGCCGACATATTCTCGAGCGCAACACGTGCGCGGTCTACAGAGGGGCTAAGATGATCACTTATATGTCGGACATATAACATTCGTCCCTTAAGCCCGAAACGCACTGACAGCGGTAGCGGGGCGGGGCGTCGCGGTGCGGAGGCGGTACCGGTTGTAATATTCGAACTAATATGAAAGGGTCCGCACAGAAAACCGGCCGGGAAAAAAGCGTTCTGTGCGGACCCTTTCATATTAGTTCGAACATTACAACCGGCACCGCCTCCGCACCGCGCCGCCACCGCTGTCTGTGCGTTTCCAGCTTTACTGTCAAGTATGTAAGTGCGAGAGCGATTATCTTAGCCCTTATCAGACCATACACATCAACGTAAGCCTAAACCTCTCTAAAAATAATCCAGTTAAAATACTCAATCAAAATAGAGTACCTACGTACTCGTATTTTGGTATTTCATACACAACCGAGTTATTATCAAAATAAAGTATAGTAAAATAAGGTCGTAAGTTGAATGTGAACAACTGTTATTTTATTTGTAACAGCTAGTAATTTTAACGCTTCATAAACCCGGCAGGGGCAATGTTATGAAATCGTGTTTGCAAATGTTATCGATAAAACGTCGACCTGATAACAACAATAATACAGAGTCGCGAGCTCAAACATATGTTTATTAGATAAGTATGAGGAAAACGTATAACGACGCACAACACTTTAATAAAATGCAAGTGAAAATAATAGTATACTGATTAAATTTGCTAATAGTTATAAATCTTATATCTTTAAACGAGCAATTGTCTTGTATTTATTTATTTCGGGGATCTCGGAAACGGCTAACCTTTTGATGAGATTTGGTATGTAGGGGTTTTCGGGGACGAGCAATCGACCTAGCTAGGTCTCATGCCCGGGAAAACGCAAAGCTGTGACGTCTTCTGGGTTATAATTTAGTATATCTTATAACACGCATGGACGATAGGTATATTGATAAAAAATATCAATGTTTTCAGGGTTTAGAGATAATTTGATTAGCAGTAGGCGATTTACAATCTGAAGATAATGATGAAAATGTTCGAGGGGGAACGAAGTAGTGCCCTTAGTTCTTGAGGAGCACCACACAGAGATCCTCGTATTAATATAGGAAGTGAAGCAGGCGTTACCACCGCTTCCTATTTGAGAACAGCCATCAAAACTGCTTCAAAGAGTACTTCCATCCGCAAGCCAATGGTGTGGCCGAGATTTTGACACGAATTAACAATCTCTCGCCAAAGCCACACATCTCTCGCCAAAGTACACATTTGTTTGTTTGTTTTTGCGTGAAGGTTTAATTTAGAGTTTTCCACACAAAACAATCAGCAACTGCAAATCGTAGTTATTCTTGGTTTACCAAAGTACTGTTTCTTGCATTTTTATTAAAAGTTAAAAGTCAGAGGCTGAGGGCTATAATCATTATATTATTGTATCCTCGACTAGCAAAAGGGTACCTTTGTGTGTGACCGAACCTTTATTGACATCGCCAAAAGAGAACTTATGCTCGGGATGGCACAATTTCTCATTAAAGCTCACAACTTCGAAGTGACTGTTTTTTATCTAAGAGAGTCAACTCATTGACGCCATCTTTTTACTTTTTAGTTAATTATATTATTTGTAGTAAATACCTTTTCCCAACGTCCTCCTCGTCTCCATCGTATGGTTGCACGAACCACTTGCCCAGCCTCACGAAATCTCGGGATAGGAGACATCTGAAAAAGAAATTAATTCGATTAAGACTAAAATAGGTATACAAAGTAGCTTTTTCAAGTTTTATTGAACGAGTCCCATTATGACAAATAGATGAAGTATATTCATGTAGTAACTCGGTCACTTAACCATTACTCTCTGCAATTTAGCCTATTTACATTGGAGTCCTCTGAGATATTCCGCTAGACTCTAGCAGCACGTAGTAGGGCCAGGGCCACAATTAAAGTACCGATAAAAGCCCGACCACCTGCGGCAATATCTTACAATTATCTAAATGGTGTGCTCACATGTCCACAGTGTTCTCGCGTATTTGTAAACAAGATCGGCTATGTTAGCCGCATACGAGCACATCAAAGACAATTATCACGGAGATAATAGCAGTCGCCTCGGCCAAAATCGGCCGTGGAGCTTATATAAGGTACCGAATTACCGATACAATACACTTTACACTGTAAGAGACTTGGGTACACTCTCACAGAGACTCGCGACTGAAAGCGAGAAGTCCATCGTAATGATTTATGATTTAAATGGCACGTTGATTATGGCCTTGCTATAGTGACGTGACGATTCAATGAAAACAAGCCTTTAAATTAAACGATCGATCTAATAGAAAAAACGTCACACAGATATGACGTCTTTTCTACTATATTTTTAGAAAATTCATAGTTGGTGACTTTCTGTTTAATAACTACTTACTAGCAACACCTCACCGGAGTATGTTAATCTTATATCTTTAAACGAGCAATTCTTGTATATATCTATATATATGTCTATATACATATCTATATTTCTATATTTCGGGGATCTCGGAAACGGCTCTAACGATTTTGATGAAATTTGGTATGTAGGGGTTTTCGGGGACGAGCAATCGATCTAGCTAGGTCTCATGCTCGGGAAAAGCTCGGCCGCCCAGATATTGATATTTATGAATCGTATAAAGGCTTGGTCACACAGGTCACACTGCGATGCGCGACGTCAGCGCGACGTCAGCGCGACGCGACCGCTGCGCGCCGGAACGTATGCTAACTGGTTAGCGACGTCACACAGGTTGCACGACGCGAGCGGGACGGTTTCATACATTTTGTCGCGCAGCGCAGCGTCCAGCTTGCGTCGCGCAAGCGGTGTGACCAAGCCTTAATATGAACAGCATTCAGCAACGAGACTTAAACTTATTCTTGATCTTGACATTGCTTGCACCGGCGGTAATGCAGAAACGGAAATTGCCGACTGGTAATTCTACGTACAACTTTATTGTGTTAAACTATTATTGAAATGCGATAGATTTTAAAATGAAGATTTACTTTGTCATTACATGAATGAGAATTATGAACGCTTGCTCCTCGTAGGTATATATACAAGGGAAGGTACAAGGAAAAAGACCACCCACTTGGACGACAAACGATCGTGAGGCCGGTATTCTAACCGATGTACAGATAAGTTTGCTATTCTGACTGGGCTCACGTAACTGTGACCATGATGATAAAAGCAGACTGAGTGGGTTGGAAGCAGCTGGCGATAGAAGTCACCAAAAAAAGTTCAAAATGTTCTCAACCTTCAGCAATGACCACCATAACTTTGACAGACCAGAGACCAAATATTAGCCTATACAATAGCAGTCCCTTTCCCCCACTTGAAGTGCGATAGAGGCGAATGCATTATCTCTATATCGTGACAGTGATTTACTTACACAAGTGAAACTATCTCGAGGCGTGATGTTGTAACATGCAGTCGATTGCGTGTACAGATGCATTTATTAACTCCGTATGATATCAGTATGCGTGATAAGTCTTTATTGCAGACAATTTAAAGGTGATGGCTGTGTTTGCTTAGATTCCATTCAAGCTAGCAATCTAACGATGTTCCTAATTTAATGTATAAGAGATGCAAGGCGTATGTTCATTTCCCGACCTACATAGGGGCATAGTCTAATATGATCGTCTCGTAAGCGTGTATCAGGGCCTTAAAGCAATTTTTAACTACAGTCTACTCGTATAATTGTCTCTTCACGTAGGTTATGAAGCCAAGCAATATACATTACATCACATAACAATTATTACACATCTCGGCTCTTTGTGGAGCGTAAACTTGGTGATTAATCCGCTGCAAGTACCAATTATGCAATGACTAATGATTGTTTTAACTTTACGGTCTTTCTTATAGTGAAACCCGTTTTAAAATGGCCGCTTCTCTCCAAGTAGATATTGTGTTTCAATGTGTCCGTGTGCTTTGCCTATTTATTTATTTATTTATCGTATGGCGAATAAAACACTGGTTACAAGTTACAACTTAAATTTACAATTTTTTAAGTAAACTACTGCGTCGCTCGTGAGGTCTTTAAAGTCCAAGGGTTGCCCGTTGTATTTGGTGAGAGGGCATTCGAACACGATGTGGTGCACTGTTTGCTTTGGACATCCGCAGTCACATTCTTCAGCGTCTTTCCAGCCCCATTTTTTACATAGGTACGCACAGTACGCCTATATGCTTGCGTCAGTTAACATTGGAGGGACGTTCAATTTCATTAGTTTACAGGAGCTTTAATCATTTAAAGAATGCTTGTAAAACAGAATTGACCAATCAGATAAATCCCTTAAATACTAATTTGATTGGCGCATCAATGGAGACGCACCCTAAAAGTAACTATCTATTTTAATGGTGTTCATTTGATAGTGGATCAAATTGGGAACAACATAAGCTTAGTTTGCGAACCTTGTTCGTTTTACTTTGTTTTTGTTTCATACAAATATTACTAATAATACAACTATGACTCATTTATGAAGGACTATGTGCGTACACACCGCTATAGCCAAGAGCATTGCCAGTGTGTGTGAGCACGACGTCCTAATAATCAAATTTAATCATAATTTTTTGTGGTAAAAGGTCTATTTTTGAGTGAAAATAAGATAAGTGAAAACGAGTGCACCGACTAATGATTACAGACAGATTAACGTTAAATAAGACGACCGCTGTCATTCCGTAGAAACGTGTCAAACTTTCAACTCAATCAGATTTTAATGAATACCGCTTCCGATTACGGACGGGTTGGTGCAACGCACCCTTAATAAGAGCCATACACAATGATCTAATAATAATTAATTAGCGTTTATTTCAGCCGCGGCGCGCGCTGGTACTGGTACCGTGCGCCCACGCATTCGGCGTCGATACCGTTGTAACCAACGATGCATTGGCTAAATGTTACTTTGTAATAAATCATATTGTAATCCTGTTCCTTGCATTCAAACATTTACTTATTATTAAAGCAAAGTGTTTTCGTGAAATACTATCTTCCTACCGAATTTATCCATTTTTCGATGATATTACCTATTTCCTGATTCATCACCAATTTTCTGTCAAAAATTACAACGAATCTTTGAATTTCTTGTATAATATGAAATGCTCAATTTAAAATATGTTTCTATTTCTAAAACAACAGCGATATTATTACGGTTATTTAAAAAATAGATTGGTAGTTTATTTATCTAAATTGTTGACATGATATAGTAAATTTCGCAATTGAACTGACGGCGTAGAACACGGCATACCGAGATGCCACTAGCGAGAAAATCAATAATTTGGGAGCTACAGGGTAACCGAAAAAAGCGTAACAAACAGCCCAACCATGACTTTATCAGTTCATTGCACGGTCGAGACACGCAACGCACTGCGGTCAGTAGGTATCACGCGCAATGTATTAGGAAAACCGCTGATGCTGCTGCCGCCCAAAGTCGTGAGGCTGAAGTGGGTTAGGACGCGACGCGCGCGCGGGCGGCGGCAGTCGCGCGCGCATGTGATCACGCAGAGCGATATGCGTTGCAATGCAATGCGCACTGCTCTTATGCTTATTATGTAGTTATTTTTTGCGTTTTAAGTGCGCGTTAGTTAATTCTTTTCGTATACTTTGTTACAGTGTATTTATTCATTCATTTTAAGGTTTGCAGTAACTATGCTCAGAGTTTCTCTGCGTGATCGCATCAGAAATTAGGCCATCCGTAGCAGAACCAAAGTAACCGATACAGCCTTTCGAATCTGAGCTTGGTGTATGCTAGTTTGTAACGTGGCTTTCGTCGCAGATGTTACCGTGTCTGCCTGCCCAACGCATAGGCAAACGCCCTCGATTCCCTTTTCCCGCCTTGTATCGATAACACGTGACAATACTAGCTCGACTTGGAAAGACATTCACACGGTCTCTCATCTTTAGGTATACTATACTCCCATACACAAAGAGATTTCAGGTTTTCAGCGTGCTGTCTGCACACTATTACAATCATTGTCACGTCAACTGTCACACCATTTTTATGAAATCTAGGTACAATAACCGGTAAGATTCTTCTGCTACACTTGATGTCAAAGTTATTTAAATTAAGACCTCCTTTGAATTAAGACCGAAAAGTGTATACATATCTTAGAATGTGCCAGTCGGATTGCATCGCGTGCTTACGGTCCACGACCCCGGCCGGGACGTCCCGGACCGACCTTCCTAAGGTCTAATATTCGCAAAAACTATGGTTCATTCAATTTTAAACCCTATTTAATCGAAACTAGGTTTGAGTGTATGTTGTTTTGAGATAAGAGATTGTAAAAGATATTACTTTGTTAACATTCAGAGCGCAGACGGATATTTTATACTTAAATAGGTAGGTTTTGTGTTACGATGTTCTAACACGCGAAAGACATGTCTGTTAATATATTCAGGATAATTATACACTTGAAATTAGAACGTTAGCTATAAACAATAGCATATAACAAACAGCAAGAAAATTTCTATTTGATATATGTATTTTACTAAATAAACCCGTGTTAATATTGAAAAGTGCATGTAAGTTTGCTTGTTTTGCAGATTCAGATGAAGAAGAAATAATTCGCGGCCAAGGAGAAGGACATAGGATACTTTTCATGCTAATCATCTTGTAAAGGCATGACTTGACAGGACCTTTACATGTCATAAGACAGGGGTGGAAAGTTTGCAAAGCTCTCCTCTCTTTTAAATGACAAGTTAAGCCGATGGAATCTTTGGTACAAATTATTAAATTTAACATAAGAGAATAGAAAGTGGCATGCTAAATATAGACCGTGTGAAGGTATACCAAACCAACCAAATTTGTTTTGGCGATAACACGACGCCATATTTCGTCTGGCCGTCAAGCACTGGCGGTGCAAATAAAGTGGCGCTGTATTTCGCGGCACTTCGTACCCACCTAGACTCTGCAGCTACGATGCTACATTATGATAATATCGTAGGTAAGTTTACAGACAAAAGTATTTTTACATCGACTGCAAGAATATGTGTTTTTCACCGTATCGTATACGTTAAAAATATATAACTTTTCGTTCCAATTTGTACAAATCAAAAGGAATTATTCAGGCTTTAAGTTATAACATAGACTAAGGATGGTCTGTAATAAATTTATAAGGTTTAAATTCTTTTTATTGGCCAGTTCTACAAAAAAAAATTGAATTTAGAACTTTATTCTTTAAACGGTAAACTAGCTTTTTGAATGAATTCCTTTAATGCAACTCTCTGCCAACTATGATTTCAAGTATACCTATAAAAAGTTAAAATATGAGTTTCTTTAGCACAGCAAACATACGCGCGGCAATGCAGACATCGAAAACATTTAAGTCTCGCAAGTGCACCGACAAGTGGAATGTGAAGCTAAAATTACTAGTAAAAACAATCGATCGAAGTTGAAACAAAAACTACAACGTCCGCCATCCCTAATTGGTGAGAGCATCGTAAACTGGGCTGGTATTCTCACTAGCGACTACTCGCCTCGTGTAAACCAGTATAGTCTCAAGTAGGTAAGTTTAAAAATGAATAATTTAATAAATTAATTAATTGAACACATCATTACATCAATTATCATCATCAGTCATTATAAAGAACCAGTGCAGAGCACGACCTATCATGATGAGATAGAATCTGGGGATTAATCCAGTGCGGCTTAGGTACTTCACATACAATACAGGTTTCCTCAATATATGACTCTCTCTCTCTCTCTCTTCCTAGCTGTTAATCCCACAAGGTGGTGGGGTCAGCTTTCCGTACTAATCCTCGCCACTTCGCTCTATCCTCGACATCGTCTTCGGATGCCTTCTTCCTCAATATAGGACAAAACTGCAAAACTTTTTATTGAAATACAAAATAAACGTTTGAATTTTAACTGTTTTTAAATATCATTACGTAACTATGGTCCTAAAATTAGGTCATCAGCATCACACCACACATGATTACTTTTCTCTTTCGAACTTTCAAAAATAACGATTAGATTTTTCAGTTTTTTTTTAAATTTTTCAAAGTACCCAAGTTATTACATTGGGGGTCAATTTATACTAGACATTCGCTGCAACGTGAGTCGTGCTGTGAATCGTCACATGGTCACAATCTCGACGCATTGTTGCTTTGAGGAGCCGCGCGGGGTCAACGACTCGTCCGGATTTCGTCCATGCCAGACTCCGCATCGGACCCGAGTCAGGCTTAGTCGAACCGCGCCGATCTAGTTAATAGTTACGTAATGGGGGGGTTTACACGTGTCGTACGGTTCGCGGAACATGAATTACGTAATGCTAATAGACGAAATACGACCCTCGACCCAGCCTTGAGGAACCGACGATGAGGAAGACGAAATGGGCGACTAGCAACATCATATCATCCATAAAAATGAAACATATTTTTTTAGATTTTGATAGAGCCCCGACCGACTTCGCGGTCAGCGTGTCCTAAATGAACCAAGTAATAGCCAAATATTAATCCGTACAATATTCTACAAAAATGATGCGTTTCTATAACAAAAATACGAAGGACTAACGATATGCTATGAATGTATTTAAATAAATCAACTCTACTTGATGCTAATCACGTTGGTAAAAGAAATTTGCAGTCTGCAGATGCAGAGTAATTTCCAAAGAATTCAGAGAATCCATCGGGCAATGTCAATAAGCGAGAGTGCATGCATATACAGATGCGCATCTGTTTCCAATTCAGATTTCAGACAGTTGAATAATCCATAGCATCCACTGTTCAAATGAAAAATGGGAAAGGTCCAATTAATCTTTTTAAATCATATCGCTTTCAGGCATTGCGAAGAATCGTTTGGGATTTTTATAAACAGTTTTATAATTATTACCAATAGATCAGCTAAGTAATCGTTACCTGCCCGCTTTACAACCTACGCACAACCAATTAAAGTCGAAGGACAATCATCATCATCATCATAATCTCTCCCCCAGAGAGCGCCACAACGATCGGTCATGGGATGCCCGCATCCAACGGATCCCCGCGACCTTAACCAGGTCATCAGCCCACCTCGTGGGGGGCCTTCCAACACTGCGTCGTCCGGTACGTGGTCGCCACTCGAGAACTCGCTGGTCCCACCGGCCATCGGGTCCTCCGGGCAATGTGGCCTGCCCACTGCCACTTAAGTTTGGCAATTCTTCGGGCTATGTCAGTTACTTTGGTTCTTCTGCGGATTTCATCATTTCTGATTCGATTTCGCTTCATGCAAAGCGAAGGACAATACGGTGAGGAAATACCTACGCTGCGACAAAGCCAGTAGTAGCTATCTGAACATAACAAGCGAAAAACAGCGAGTATCGCCGTGTGGATCCAAATTACAAGCCGTAAGACGCATAGCTTATGGCTGGAGCGATCCTGGGCGGTTAAATCACACGCTTTAATTTTACATTCCAATTTGATGTTCACACGTTTCGCGCGCTCGCTTCCATCCACGGGAGAATAATGAGTACGCGAATAGCTTTGGAATGCAAACTGGAAGCGTCGGATAGACCCCCGGCCGAGTTGCAAAAAACTACATTAGAACGGGCGGCGATGCAACGACCTTCGTGAAACAATGTCGACGAACCATGCGTGCGCCCGCGCAGCTGCCAGGTGCGGATTAATTGCCGGTAAATACGAACTGTGGCCGATAAGCCGCTGTCAAATATATTGACACGGATGACTGTAAAAGACTACTATGCAAGTCATCAATCTCTCAACTTTATCTGAATTTTCTAATAGGAATTTGATAATATATAAAATTAATCAAGAGACAACCTGGTAAAAAAATGGAAGAAGAAAAACGTATTCTGACGGCGAATAAAGGTGTAAAACGAAAATATTGACAGATATATATATATATTATACAAAATCAAACATGTATGACAATCTAATCAAACATGTACATACAACTCGAAAATTAAACTGATCGATTGCAAATAATTGAGAATGTCATATTGACCCCTCTCATGAATTGCATTTTTAGGTCTCAATTTCAAGGGTCTTTTAAAGAACAAGGATGTTCATAATTAGCTCACGTATGATGGAGTTCATAAACTAGGTCGAATAATTAAAATAATCCATCACGTCCAACAGATTATATAGATAATCAATAACGTCAAAACAAACCTTAACGTCTAATCAATCGATCTCATCAGCACAAATTGCGCATACGACGATGCGATGCGACGTTTGGCACAGCAAGGTTTAAAGCAGTAACAAATCCGTACAGTCCACTACAGATGTATCCACACTTAGGACCTTATTGCAATGTCGTAAGGTATTATCGCGTTGTAATTGACTGAATAATGGTTCGATTTGACGCACTAACACAGAAACGCGACGATACCATAAGCTTTTGCAGACTTCGCAACGCAAGGCTCGGCGATCGGTCACGTGTGCCGCGCTTATGTGCGTCTGGATTCAATGGAGTACAGGTGTAAATTAAAAAGTTTTATATACTTTAGTTGAGATACTGCTTTAGCTATTATATATTTACTGTGACGTTAGTGAGACACAACTGACACAAGCCATAAACTATGTACTTGAATATATTGAACATCCATCTTCAGGAGTCAGTCTTGCTGGTCACATGGTTCACACTTATGGTTACTGTCTTACACGTGTATGCGTATGGGAGTTAGTATGTATGAAGAATGCTGTGGAACTGGTTCTAATAATTGCAGCTATTCTATGTCAGTTGGCTAGAAATTGCTATTCGATTACATGTAGCGCTCAAGGCGACATCCTACTTCCTAACGTCGCTTGCTCTGGTTTTTATTACTCCTATTCTATGGACAAAATGTCAAACTCAATAGGGCGTTCTTATACAAAAAAAAATTAGTGCGAGTGCATTACATTTAATTTAAGGCATGATTGATGGGACCTTTTTAGCTGACAATCATAGGTAAAAATCACTCACAGGAAATCACAAGTGAAGCATTTGGAAGAGGGTTTGCGCAAAAACCTCTAAATGATGTACGTAAATCCTCGGATGATGTTACTTATTGAAAAGAACCCAGGGTCTAATTCACTTTAGGCCTTAAAATCTTATGACTGGTGCTCTGGTGCCCACATCTTTTAGGCCTGTGGCTGTGGTTTTCACGCGTAGGTTTAAGACGGTGGCAGTAAATAGCGGCACTCAACCATTTTTAGAAAGAACCCTCAAATTCTTTGGAAAATACATGCGTTCTAAGTTATAACCAGCACCATCTCGCAAGGAGTGTAAACGCGCCTGAAGTCGGATTCCACCGAAGTGGTTTGACATTATACATTATCGAAAAGGCTTGTGGTTCGCACACGGTCCTTGATCGCGCCGTATGGAAGGGCATCGTGAGTGGTCAAGATCCTCAGTCATAAGGGAAGGGCGCAGAAGGTAGTAAAATGTTTCTTACCTTTCGATTAGGTTATGCAAGGCCTTGAACAGCAACGAGCGGCATTCGTAGGAAAGCCCGCTCTCCCACGATCCTTGGTCGCCTTCTGTAAAAACAAAAGATAATATATTTAGTTGCTGCCTTATAAAAATTAAAACGGGTGATTGTCAGTTGAAAAACAAAAGTTGTCCATCCGGCATCCGTTGGTCAATTGTTAACGCGGATTATGAGCATGTAAGTTAAGTTTTTATTACACGGATTTATAGTTACGGAGACACAGTTTATGCGAATTACTAGACCAATCCAAAATTAAGGTTCGTAGCCCTTAACTTTGGATATGTCCACCGAAAAAACGCACACCTTAATCTGACCCAAATAGGATAACTAGATCAAGTAATGGTAATGATTTTCTTGTGCTTTTAAGCTGTCGTCTACCTTGATGAGGAGTTAATGGATTCGAGTCATAAAGGCTCATGAAGCTAATGATCATCTCTGCTTGTATTTTTAGCAGGTATATCTCATTGGCTAACGCTTCTAAATGATCCGAGCCGTCTCAAACACATTAAGCGGGTACATGGTCAATTACTCTCATGATCTTGACGCGACTCCCCTTGACTTTGACTGTGCCTTTTGTCTTCTTCAATGATAAGCATTTGCATGACATTTATTACTCTTGTAGAAAAATGTTGTTTGTTTCGTGTTTAGTAATCATTAATCATTACAATGCGTAAATATCTACGTATCTAAGGTATAATGAACTTATAGTAATCGGTCGCTGTAGTTCTTTCTGACTAGTCTACATTCTAAATGCATCGCATTAAAGAATCTATTAGCATATTTCGAAGGTCAAGATGGACATGAAATTATCAACAAATCGCGATAAAATCCGTATTGCAGCGAATGATTGAAATAGCATGTTGTTGCATTGCATGCAATCAGAAATCAGAAGACAAACCCGGCCTATCACCGGCGTGTAGCGCAAAACAAAACTGCGGGCGGCGTTGCCGCTCCGTGCGCGCCCGTCCTTTTCTTGCGAGGGGGCGGGGCGACGCGTGACGTCTCGGCGCGAACTCGCACGTGCTTGTGTTTGTCGGTAACACACATGCAAGCGTTGACATTATAATTGACATTGAATTAGCGGACCATAATATTTGGTCCGATCCTTGTAATCCTAGCGAGTAATCTCCGCGCAATCTTTATGTAGCAGCGGTGTAATGAGGTACGTTGAATGGCTGGAATATTTTCCGTACCGCTGGATCGCTTCCAAGCGACGAGCCTTGACATTAGCTCCAGGTGTGGCAGCTGAACTAGAGCACGCGACTATCCTTGTTATCGCGCGTTATCGCCGCCGTATTGATTACGAAAAACGCCGGTTAGATTGAATGCGATTTGAGCGGTTTATCAATTGTGGTAATGACAAGCGATAATGCGGGCGTAAACGGTAGCTAGTTAACGTGAAAACTACTCATTTTAGGCGTGGATCTACTGACACACTTAAAAGTTGTTGATTGAATCAACGCAAGTCACATTTTAAAGATTCGATTGTACATAGGAGACTTTACATTTAAGTATTAGAATGGTTCCGAACTAAGCTAGACTCAGAATAGATCATTATTTAGATACATAGAAAAAAAACCAGAAAATTTATTATTATGTTGATCAGGATTCAATTTCAATCTAACCCAGAATCGCTTGAAAGGCAGGCCACCAAATAGGTCATCTACCTAACGGCGTCGCCATAATTGGACATAAACCTTATCAAACACAATTGGAATTAGCGTAACGGCATTTAATTGAGATCAAGTGGAACGTTTCTAGTAAACAGCATTACGTAGAACAGTTACCGCTATAGCACAACAGTTCGGTGCTAGTACCACCAGCGCTCCTCCCAAGGCCGATAACGCAACCAACGGTACACTTACCGCGCGGTTCGCAACCAGTATCGAGGCGCCTCACCCGTGTCTAGTACAACCCGAGACTCTGCCTCGGTTAAAGTTACAGATACCGGTGTGGTCTGATTCTGCAAGCGTTGTGAACGTGGGTAGTTGTACTGGTCACGATGCGCCGTGCCATCGCGATACGGACTCAAGGATTTCGGCATCGATCTGAGCTCTCGAAAAGCTTCGATAATGACGGGGTAATATGTATGTATGTATGTAATAACTTTATTGTACACAAAAAAAAAAAACACAAAAAATACAAACAAATAAGGACATTTTGGTACAAAGGCGAACTTATCCCTAAAAGGGATCTCTTCCAGTTAACCTTTGAGCAATTGAGTGGAGACAGGAACCAGAAGATAGACAAACACGTGTACAAAGTCTATATATATATATATCTACAAACTACCTAATATACTACAAACTACCAAATACAATACATATAATAATCATATATATTTAATACATAATAATATATATACATATATATATCCATATATATACAAATAATATATATAAAATGTATCCAATTAAATCACGTGTCATTGGAGAGCCACAACTTTTAATTAATTAAAATAATTGGTAATTGTGCGGTTTGTTGGGTAACGCCTCATCTGTATGGGAATGCGGTTTATACGAGATTGGACACAAATTGACACATGTCTCCGTGAAATTGTAATGCAAGTGAAGATGCGCTGTGTTGACGGCGAGAGGCCTGCGTTCATAACTATAACGCAATACCTATTCATGCATTAGCTGCGTTCTACAGTCTCGATTGTCGAACGGATTTTAACATAAAAAATGTCGTTATTTAATTATAATCGTGGGAGAGATAAGACATATGCATTATACGCATATTTATGTGTTTAAATAGATATTAAGCGATCGTTTTAATTTTTAACTCTACTTTCGACTTGCCATAGACGCTTTAAAAACAAAGGGCATTTACTGGGCATTTTCCGCAATTTGACATCCAACGTGCCTATTTTGCGTAAAACAAAGGGAATCGTGTATCTTAAAACTGTCGTTAAGGCGTAATGAACAGCTCTAGAATTGCAACTGTTGCAAGAAACCCGATACCCGAAGAGACCGATAAACTGATTTCCGTGTAACGATTAGTCATAGATGAGCATGCGCCGGTGTCAACATACCATGAACAACGGCGCCGGGCTGTTTGCAATCGGGTTTAAACGACGCAAACGTGATCTACAGTTATTTTGTATCATTTTACTTCAGCGGTACATCGATTTCCGGAACTAACGGTTTTTAGGGTTCCGTACCCTTAGGGTAAAACGGGACCCGGGGGAGTCGTAGTAATATGACTCCGCTGTCCGTCTGTCACCGGGTTGTATCTCATGAATCGTGACAGTTAGACAGCTGAAATTTTCACAGGCCTCCCATACAACAAACATGATTTCTTTGCCGTTTTTAGGGTTCCGTAGTAAACAAGGAACCCTTATAGTTTCGCCATGTTCGTCCGTCCGACCCCCGTTTTTCTCTGTAACCGTTAGTACTAGAAAGCTGTAATTTGGCATGAGTATACATATATATATATATCAATGACGCCGACAAAACGATAGAATAAAATCTTAAAATAAAATTTTTTTAGGGTACCTCCCCTACATGTAAAGTGGTGGTGCAATTTTTTTTCTGCCAAACCCCATCGTGTGCGGTATCGTTGGATAGCTCTTTTAAAAATATTATAAGGTTTCTAAAAGCATTTTTTGATTAATTTAGCGTGATATTAAGCTTTGAAGTGATAATTTTTGTTATGGTCAAGTGTCCCCCCCAGTTAAACGGTGGCTACTAGGCATGTGAAAAAAATCATGGTAGTAGTATATGTATACGATGAATTTAAAAGGAAAACTATCACAGCTAACTAGACATTACTAGTTAACGAGTAATAGTCGAACTTCAGAAATGTACTTTGCAAAAGCAAACTTTCGTACAATTTCCATTGATACCTTAGATAATGTTGTTAATTCTGTCAAAAACATAGTAAATATAAGTTTGCGAACTTTGGTTTTTTATAGATAATGGTACGGAACCCTTCGTGCACGAGTCCAACTCGCACTTGGCCGGTTTTTATTTATTCAGATAAACGACTCCAGAATTATGTTGTGGTGTGTGTATAGTGCATGTAATGCGCGAAGGCGCGCCCCTCCACAGCCCAATTGACATAGATTAGTATGAGATTCGCTGTGGAGGGGCGCGTCGTCGTGGATGGCACGCACTATACCGCCGCCGCTTATTATTATACCGCCTGCCATCCTGCGGAGTGTTTGGCAGAAAGTCACTGACTTTTTAACAGTGGGGTATGTTATGTGTGAGCGCGCGGTGTCCAGTACTTTTATTTCATGAACGCGGTTGAGCATGGTTGATGTGTGTCGAAGCTACACATATACATGCACGTTGTCTGTGTGTGCGTCAGCGTAGGAGGTATGTACCTATGAGTTCACGTTGTCTAAGTGTTCATATGTGTCACAACTACAACAATGGCCAACCCGCGCTCGTGAGATAAAAGTACTATATTCAAGGGGGCTAGCATAACATGCATCTCGTCTCTCCCGCGGGCGAGATAGGCTACCTGTCACTGTCTGATTAATGCTGTCAAAAAGTGACAGGTAGCTTATCTCGCGCGCGAGTAGTCACGGAATGCATGTTGTGCTAGAGGGGCAGGAGCGTCGGGACCGGGACAGTGACATGCCGTGTTGGCAACAATGATATGATCACATTTGTTTTAAACTGTATTGTTATTGCTTTAGGTTCAAGGTCGCATGTTCGCGGTGGTGCGGCTCGGCCGGCCGACCTTGCGCCGGGATCGATAGCGGACCGGCAGACGCGCGCCGCTCGCGCCCTCCTCCGATCCGAACGATTGCCACGGTGTTGCCAGATGCAACGGGTTTTATTCACATGTCGCAGGAATGTGACAGGATAAATAACCAAATATTGGACGCAGCTTGAGACGGGTGTCGAACCCGCGTCTCTGGTTTGCCGGACCGGCGTCTTTATCATTAGACCACCCAGATCACTACGTCATCCCAGCCAATCTTTGCCTTGCATTCTCACCAATAGCGACCCCCTCTGTATTTTCTTTAAAGGCTCAATAATTTAATTCGATAAAAACAGTAAGATAAATCATATTCCCAATTTCCCAACCAATTTATGAAGTATGAACATAAATTTTGAGCCCAAGAAGAACAAAAATCCAGATCCAGTTTAGAGTTAGTACTAGTACAGACCTCATGGGCGTTTGTGAATTGTGGGAACATTCGATAAATTTTGTAACAACAATAATGTTAAAGCTCGAAACGCACTGACAGGCGGTCGCGGCTCGGTGCGGAAGCGGTACCGGTTGTAATGTTTGAACTAATATGAAAGGGTCCACACAGAACGCTTTTTTCCCGGCCGGTTTTCTGTGCGGACCCTTTCATATTAGTTCGAATATTACAACCGGTACCGCCTCCACACCGCGACGCCCCGCCCCGGTACCGCTGTCAGTGCCTTTCGGGCTTAATACCTACTATACCTACTACTTGCGTTATTGAGCGACGGACTGTTGGACTGCATGCAGTACCGCAACCAAGGCATTTCTCGAAGTGATTTAACCCGTGGGTCGATAACGACTCTTGAATGAATGAATGAATGGTTTATTCATAATGAATATATGGTTACATCAGATCAGGTCTTAAGTAGGTACATATTTCTTCCCCTAATATATTCAGCCAGGTCAGGCATATGAAAACTTAGGTCAGTGATTTTCTCACTCAGTCTATAAATAGGGTTAAATTACAAATTCTTTCTCCAAAACTACAGTCATTGAGAGCATAAGTTTTTATGTTTATAAATAAATTCGTCAGGACTTCACAGATATACAGCTGGCAACCCCAAAGAAGCGATCATCTCGCTTCTCTGTTTGTTTGGCGCTGCTAATGGTTACCGATGTGCGATAAAAATAAACCAACGCGATATGGGAATTCATTTGCAGTCGCAAGAGTGAAAACAAGATAGCTACATAGTTGCATTAATACATATTATGTATTTATTGCTTTAAGAAGAGCTGTCGAGAATATTAAGTGTTTTGTAGAAATAGTAAACGATAAACATGTTAGTTTACTACAAGTGGCCAGTTCGTGCGTTGATTTATCGTAGAGGGTGACAGCACGATTACATTATAGCGCGACACGTGTCTGCCTCGCTCGCACGGCGCAACCTGAATCTCGTTTCGAATGGAGCGGTTGTGTGCCGATTTCGACCTTGTTCCTTTGAAATAAAGTGCCAAATTGTGTAGATTTCTTGGGACTCAAATGATGCGGTATATTTAAGCTTGTATAGTTGCAGTATTTCATTGTACAACATCACTACACGCTTCAGTATGCATGTATCCGTTGTATGATCTAAGAATGTTCGCAAATTAGAATTTTATCCTACGGAGATAAGTCTCAAAATGTATACATATGTTAACAGACGTGCTGCCGTTTTTGTATAGTTTAGTTATGTACACGCTAGATAACATGCAACTAAAGATTATAATATATTACTCTAGTATATTTTGATCTACATAATAGAAACAATCCTAAAGAACCTCTAACTAAAGGCTTCAAAACAACTGAAACACGTTGAATCTTTATTCAACGTTAATACAGATCTTTATACTGCATTCAGATTCAGCCAGTCCCAAACGCCTGGCCCTCTTCAGACTAAACGCCGGGAAAATGACCGAAAAAGAAAAATATAGAAACGTTATGAGAGCGGCGTGGCAACGTCGCGGAAAATGCGCGCGCTTTGTTTACAACCGATCCGAGGTTAACCGCTTACCGGCACAACCGGCTCGACTCGATAGAGAGCTCGCCTAGTAGGTAACAATCGGTACCTAAGTAACAAACTAATTTTATTCAAGAATCGAGATATCGAGCGGGAAAATCTGTCAATTCGCGCGCCCTCTGCCCAACGCCCGCCCTGCAACCGTCTCGCGTGGATCGTGTTGTCCCGCTCGCGCACACCCACGTGCGTGTGACGTCACAAGCCCGCACCCGCGGACGTCACAGTCTACCCGATATGGACGAAATGGGAGTCGGACAAGTAAACGATGCATCGTGATCTTTTAAACATGCTCCGGTCTAGTTTACAAGACCGTTTGGGCGACATCGTCGTAATACCTATTTGATCATCAATTTGTAACGCGCTTTTACGTTCATGTTACGTAATTAAGGCGCAGGGTAGGGCAAGGCCTTCCCCATACAAACTTTGTGCACGTCGGTGTTGGCACTAACAAATATAATATTTTTTTTGGTTGTAAATATTAGATACGCGAAGATCGTGATGTGAAAATTTTCAAATATTTCAAAAAAAAACAAAATTAAAAAATCAAAAAAAATATTCAATAAAAAAAATTACATCACGAAATAGCTATCAGAAAAAAAAGCATACTGACCAAAAATCATAACTTTAATGCAAACACAAACGAAGTAAATCCTGCACAAAGTTTGTATGGAGAGAGCTTGCCCTACCCCTCCTCTTAAGTTTAACTTATGTACGCAATTTAAACGAACGAACCGGATACCTCTTATAGGGTTTGGTTGCTGGGTATATGTTTATAAAATCTTTCGAACAATTCTCGTACAGTCAACCAAATTTGATTTCTGGGCCACTTTGTACCTTGTCACAGTGAAAATCAATATGAAAGCCGCTAGAGAACTCATGGCAATGGCAAAACATCTGTCTGTACACCCATTCACAACCCAACTCCGCTCTAGTTCCACACAACTTGACCTACGCATTCGTAATAACCAAGCGTGATACCAGCTCCGATAAAACTGGTAGCTAACTTGTTTGTGAATAGCTGGGCCTGTACAGTCGAGTTCATTAAGTACAATTTTACACACTTTTCCTTGAGATAAGGTCCAAAAATGGGTATATATTAATGAAGCCCGACCGTATAGTCAAGTGCAAAAATATGTATCGAATGAATCCTCTAATATATTTTATGACGGGGAACGGGTAAACGGGGAAGGGGAAGGAGGAGGATGAACTGGCTCGACAACATCAAAAAATGGACAGGCACTAAGGACGCGGCCACGCTCGCTAGACTGGCCAAGAATAGGAAGGACTTTGCAAGGCTGGCCACCGACGCCCGCTAGGGCATGGCAGAATAAGAAGAAGAAAACCTTAATTCACCGACATAAGAGCGATAGGACATATTTTTGGGCTAGTTCTATGCGCCCATATTTTTGCACTCGACTGTACGACAAGACAAGGAGCGCAGCTGCCGGCCCAACCCCTCTCGCTTTGTTTCAAACATACGTATAGCCACTAGAGGGTTAACATTTCAATTAATTACCCTCTGTAAACAGTGCTAAGAAAGTACAACTGTTTAGTTTTGAGTGCAACCTTCGTGAGATGGAGATGATGAAGCTATTTTTAACTGGATCTCGCTCGGGGCAACGCTACGTAATTGAGCATTTAAATTGAAATATCTACATTAGGTTCAACCAGAGCTTGAATGATTCCAATAACATTCTGAATTTCTGATTGAAAAGAGTTCGTTTTCTTTTTTCCTTTTCTTTCTTTCATTGGTAAGACTGTTGCTATCCACTGTTAAATAAATTATACGTGTAGTTAATAACTTTATGTGCAGAGTTAAGAATAATATCGATTTCATTTTCATAGTGAAGTGGAAAGAGATTCATATTAATATTATGAGAAAGTAGCTCTAGCTAAACTGGTGTAGCTATGGCTAAAACATGACATAGTACAATTATGAGAATGAAAGTATTATGCGCAGGATCATTTATGACAAAATACTTTTATGGGCAACAAACTTTATGCGGAATGAGTTATGCCAACAATTTGTATTCCACTAGAGGTACTCGTTGTGACCGGAAAGGTTGAAGGCAAAAGACCTAGAGGTCGAAGTCCGAAGAGATGGACTGACCAAATATCCGAACTGGAGTTATCTGTCAGCACCGCCCTACATCGGGCGGCAGACCGAACCATTTGGTGACAGACCACTAACTGTCTAAGAAGGAGTCATGTGGATGTGTGTCGATCCTCAGCAATGGGGGAACGATTGAGAAGAAGTGAGAGTAATAAGGTAATACCGCTGTTAATGCATTCACTGCCGTACATACTTATATGAAAAACTACTCGTATCACGGCTGATTCCCTTCTAATCAAATCGCAGCTAGACAATATTCCGGTTCGATCAGGACAAGTGGCATGAATCAACGCCAACGGTGCAATTCCACCGAAGTGGCGTCGATCGCCGGCTATAGCGGCGCGCGCGCATCAATAAATAGCCCGAACCGATACGCGCCCATCGATACACGTCACACGCATTTTATTAATAAAACTCCGAGCGGTTCCGCCGTTCAACAACCCCGCGCGCGCGCAGCCTCTTACGATGCATAGTTACATCACGACCACTGGTACAGCTAATTTGCCCATTTTGCAATTTGCGCCCATGATACAATTATATACAGCGACGGGTATGGCATTCAGGAACATTGGTTATTAGTGTGGGTGACACTAGCTATGTCTGAGCCTATCGATGGTATCGATGGTCTAGTGATTGTAAATGTGAGTGTGAACTTTGAAGATTTGACAAGCACTATACAGTAATCTAATCAAAAATAGGTATCTAATTCTTGCCTCTCTTTTATTATGCCAAACGATTTGATAACAAAGTCGCGTTGATATTTTTGAACGCCTTATACATTCCGATATATCTGATGACGACGTACACGTAATCAAAACGGTTTGTAAAAATTTGTTAGTTCTTAGTCTAAACCAGTCAACCGTGTCAGTATGTTGAAATAATTATATTTGAAAGGACGACAGTTCTGACGTAATAAAAGTAAGTGGAATGCTCTAAGAAAGTTTTAGTCGCACCGACTGCAGCCAGTCAGAGACCCTGGGAGTTTGGTGCCTAGAGCTATTGCTACAGAAAATCTTTCTTGTGCATCAGGTTTAAAAAGATTAATTGTTCAATAACATAATATATACTAATCGTCCGTCCAACGAATAAACAACAAAATAACCTCACAGAAGCAGTCTAGAGAACACAACAGTACCCACATTTGCAAGTTTCTGTTTGACCCTACGGTTGACTGGTAGAGAATGCCTCCTCATGGCATTAAGTCGTCGCCCTTTGTACTTATTTTGTTTGTGCAATAAAGTTTAAAATAATAATAATAATAAACAGTAGCACCGTTACGATCTATGACAACTCGTCGTTAGAAGTGCTCTTCCCACGGCCTCATTACTTTGAGACGTGAGCGCGGTATACATCGCGCGCTGCGGAAAGGAGGACACAAAAGAGATGGTGCGGGCGTTCATTGGAAGCGGTGGATTTGAAAGGGAAAGAGTTGCGTGGTGAGGGGCTTAGCTTGCTTGGTTACAACTACAACGCTAAGAGACTCGCCTGAGGCGAACCATTGGTAATATGACCTAAGATTACGCGCATTTGTTAGTAATCTCAGTGTCAAGATATAAAAGTCAAGTCGTTGCGAATACCTTAGCTGACGCTGATTTAACGGTAAAGCTTAAGCCACACAGAGAGCGGGCGGGCGGTAGCGGCGCGGGCGCGGGCGGCAGCGGCGCGGGCGCGGGCGGCGGCGGCGCGGGCGCGGGCGGCGGCGGCGCGGGAGCTGCTTTTGGCGGTGGCGGCTGCCGCCAAAGGCGGCTCCCGCGCCGCTGCCGCCCGCGCCCTCGCCGCTACCGCCGGCCCGCTCTCTGTGTGGCTTAAGCTTTAAGCTTAACGCTCGGCGTATTCTGCTGATGTGTGTAGTAGTAGAGGAGGAACAGAATTGGAAAAGGCGTCTCTAAACAATGCAAGCGGCAAGTCATGTAACAGTTGGGGTGACAACGTTATCAGAGGGTTTGGACCCTGCAGAATACGGATCTGCCTGTCGCCATCTCGAAATTTGAGCCGGAAGTACGGTATACCGGAAAAGGTGCAGCCCATACAAAAAATTTCGTAGTACATTTAGTAAATTGTTGCTCTGGTACTCTAAAAGAGGTCCGATTGATATGGTTTTTTGGTATGTTGTGAAGGACAATATTAGCCATGGTAACCTAAAAATTTCGGCCCTCCAGCCACAAAATAAAGAATATACAGAAGGTCCGTTCCCGCCGTTCTTGAAAATACATACCTAAACTACAGGGTTGCTTCTGTATTGATTCTGAATTTTAAAAAGGAGCAGATAAATTAAAAATTCTTCAACGTGACATTTAAATATGAACCAGCGTATCTTGGTAAAAAACCGGCCAAGTGCGAGTCGGACTTCGCACATTTAGGGTTCCGAATCAACCTCAAAAATATGATTTATTCATATATTAGTATTTGTTGTTAAAATATACGTAATATTGAACATTGTCACCAAATTTCAAGTTCATAGGTCAATGAGAAGTCTAAAAATTCTTCGGAACAAATTTTGTGACATACGACGGACGGACGGACGGACGTCTGGGCGACACCAATAGGGTTCCGTTTTGACCCTTCGGGTACGGAACCCTAATAAATTGATGCGTGACCCGCTGCGAGTTGTGACTTGTGACCGGCGGCGGTCGAGAGCGCCAACAAAAATATACCTAATTAATTAGGTACCTACTTAACTAAACCATAGTACTACTTAAATACTGGCGTTTTACCAGCGAACGATAAGATGAATGTGTAATGGTTGATCGTCGTTATCAAAGCGGCAAGTTTCAAAAAATTACCTACCTACCTAGGTATTGTAACTACCAAAATGAGAAAACCGTTTTATTTACCTTTCAATATCGTTTGAAAATTTGAAGAAAGTGTAGGCACCGTTTTTTTGTTGTATTTAAGTGTATTTAAACAATAAAATACATTCCAACTGTAATAATATCGGTTATTCATTTTGACGTACGTGACATAAACTATCTACGTAGCGGCGAGGACGTCAAGTGATCAACGCGCGCACAACTAGCACTCGCGACGCGACAGTGACAGTCGCGACTAAGCTAGTCCGAAATCAACCGAGAATGCCTGTAAATGTTACGTCATTGTGCGTGCGGCGAAAATGGCACTTTGTACTGAGCGGACTCTCTGCTCCGGCGCGCGCCGCCGCTATTTACTTTGTGCTCCAGCTCCATAACTTTGGCCGCCATCTTGGAAATAGTGTCATTTTTTTCAGTTCTTTGCTTTTACTGTCGTCAAAGTTCATTCCAGTGCTAAACATAGTTCTACAATATTGTAGAATACAAAATTTGCTAAAACTTTTGGGTACAAAGATTTTTTCCATGACCCCTAGGGACGAAGATATGACAGGATATATCATTAAAAATTGCCACTTTTTTCTAGTTTTCCGTTCATGTTTACATTTTAAGTGCATTTTAGCACTAACTATAGTTCGGCAATATTGTAGATCACGAAATTTGCTACAACTTTTGTATTGAAATATTTTTTCCACGACCATTAGGAAAGAAGATATGAAGTCATCTATGGAGTAGCACCGTTGAAATTTGCTACTTTTGCAGTTTTCTTCTCATATTTAGGTTTGAGTGCATTTAATCGCAATCTGTAGGGGATCTATGATGGTCGAGTGATAGCGGTATAGACGACAAGATAAAGCATCTGTCACTTTCCGATCTGTACCACTTCAATCCCTCAGAAGACAAAATCGTCTGTTTCCACGATACCTAGAAGATCGTAGGTACTTTGAATTTGCATATAATTTTGTCTTCTATAATATTGCTGACCGAGAAATGCACTAAAACGAAAATATGTGAAGAAAACTGGAAAAGTAGTAAATATCGACGGTAGTACCCCATAGGTGACATCGTATCTTCTTTCCTGATGATCGTGGAAAAAATATTTCAATACAAAAGTTGTAGCCAATTTTGTAATCTACAATATTGCTGAACTATAGTTAACGCTAAAATGCACTTTAAACGTAAACATGAGAGGAAAACTAGAAAAAAGTGGTTATTTATAATGATATCTCCTGTCATATCTTCGTCCCTAGGGGTCATGGAAAAAATCTTTGTACCCAAAAGTTTCAGCAAATTTTGTGTTTCACAATATTGCCAAACCATGTTTAGCACTAAAATGAACTATAACGACAGTACAAGCAAAAAACTGAAAAAAGTGACAGATTTTCCAAGATGGCCGAGAAAGACGTGGAGCTGGAGTGTCAAAAATTTCGGGATACGATGACAAATATTGTTATTTACGGCATATCAAAAATCCATAACAATTGGACCATAGTTAGGGTACCGGAACAACGATTTACCAAATGTACAACGAAAAAATTTGTATGGGCTGCACCTTTTCCGATATAACATTCTTCCGGCTCAAATTTGGGGATGGAGACAGGCAGATCCGTATTCTGCAGGGTCTAAACCCTCTGATTACGTTGTCACCCCAACTGTTACACGATTTGCTTCTTGTATTCTACTTCTTCAAAAATGGGCCTACTCTATAGCACTAGCTACGCTTTACGAGTTCAAAGAACAATAACAGTATTTGAAGAGTAAAGTTCGTAAACATTGGTAGAATCGTCTTGTTTTGATTATCTGTGTTTTAAGTAACCTCGGTTGTAAAGCGGTGAGCGGCCCGCGGACGTGCGTTCGGAGGCGTCGGCGCACGATTCGATTCCCACAAAGTCTTGCGCCTACGCCCTTTCTGCTAATTAATCAAACTAACTGACGTTTTCCACACTCTAGTGATTTATTTGTTTGGGAGGAACAATGCTAAGTGGCGTTGACGTTTAACTGTGTCGTTGGTAACTTTCCGCAAGATTCTTTTTGGCTTCTTTAAAAGACAATCTAAACATGATTTTAAATTCAAAGCGTGTTAACCTATCATAAAGATAAAATATTGTTTATCTCCCTGGCGGTTTGAGCGTCGCCAAGCCGCGTGGAAGTGTTATCTTTATCTGCAGTAATCACAAACAGATCGTCCGTCCTGGTGAGATAATGTTTGGATTAGATAATATTCTTGAAACACTTAAAACGTGAGGTTACATAAAAGCAACGCTTCTTTTAGACACGATGCAGGGCAATCGTTGTATACATCTTAGAGTTTCTCTCGAAACAGCCGAAGCGTAGGTTAATATTTATCGCGCGATAAAGTTTTAAGGCGCGTGCTACTTCCGTAACATTAATTCTCTTGCTGAGAAAACAGTTCATCAATAATTTAGGTAATTCACATAAAGAGGGGATCAAAGTGACAAATCACCAAAAAGTATGATGAAAATTTTACATATTATGGTGAAGCTAATCACATAATTGCATTACTCCATGATTATGTGATTAGCTTCACCATAATATTCAAAAATTCATCATACTTTTTGGTGATTTGTCACTTTGATCCCCTAACCTAATTTACCTAAATTATTGATGAACTGTTTTCTCAGTTTGTTTTCGATAATAGACCAACATAAATATAAGATAACTGTTTCTCAAACAAACTTCTAATTATGTCTTCATCTTCACTATCTATGGTAGAACTCTAACCGAAACGACTTATATTACCAGTTTAGGAGATAAGTCGAGACCCTAAAGGGGCGTGACAAGCGGGGTGGGTCAACGACTGCCCGAGGTGAAATATTTCATCTAGCCCACAATTCGACACGCCACACTACCATGGAAATGTCGGCTTATGGACAATACTTGTGACTATGATAAAATACCAGAAATTATTTCTGAAATAATCGTGGCCTGTGATTCTATTCTAAACACTAACACTACATATGGACAATTGACAATATTTCATAATTTCCAAAAGTCTTAATTCGAAAACCATTTCGGTAAAAACGTGTGAAGTACACAAAAAACATTTTTTTAGATTTTTTTCTCCGTTAAAGTTGGAAAAAATCGCAAATTACTGTAAACCGAAAGTTGACGTCATCTTCCTCGCTGTATTAAGGGAGACCTTAGTACAGAGTACAGACAATCGCTGCTCTGGAGTGGCTCTGGATTCTTGTTGGGAAGATGACGTCATATTTTACTTACGCCCTTTTGGAATGACCTACTTTTCAACGTGTTTTTTTTGTATGAAATAATGAGTTAAATAGAAAAAGAAAAAATACGGGTGGCTTAAATTTTTACCTATTTTCTAACTAGTTCATAAAATAAAGTAGTTAAAAATATGAAATGTTGTCAATTGTTTTCGAGTACGAAAAAACAGCGAAGTCTTCCTATTCTTTATATTGACCGATCGACTATTGATAAAGCGCAATAGAGATATGTGATTTGGCGAAATACTAATAGGCAAGTAATATCAAAACATTTAGGGTTCAGGAAGTAACAAGTATAAAACCATCAAATAGCCCATTGTGAGGAATCCGGGCAAAGAGACGGGGCGAATGCCCGCTTTAAACGTTTAGAAAGTTATCGACTAACACGTGTGACATTGTGATAAATCCACGGACTTTTAAAGCTTCAGCCACACATGACCTATGTCGAACATCTGTCCGAATAATGGCCGCCATGCGACATGTGCAACGTCTCAGGTGTCCCACAGTGCAACCCGGTTGAACGGGTTAATCGAGTAGTTGTGCAGCGAAAAAGAAAAAACAATTTTAAACAACGTCAAAGTGTGGGAAATCGATAGGGACAATTAGGAACTAATTGAGCAATGTGGCGTAAACAAAAAGATCTCCGTAGCTCGTTAAGGAGCACTCTTTCGAACCGAAGGCTAAAGAAACGATTTAATTGCGTCGACAATTAGCCTACAAAACAACCTGTTGCGTTCGCGTTACTGGACCGTTTGGACAGAGCGAGTGCCGATTCTGTCGCAACGTGATTGAGATATTTTGTTGCAGATGACTCGTTCCATATAAATAACCGCTTCTAACTTAGTCTGCAGATAATACCAATTGACAATTTATATATATTAAGCTGGTTTTACATTGAAGCGCTTGCTTGTTTTCAGACGTGACTTGACTGTCTTTTCTTCTTCATCTGCGAGCTATCCTGGTTTCTTTTTCGGAAGAGTTATCGTGGTTGCTATTTCCGAAGAGTATAGAACCCAATAAAATATCATATCCCTAGTTTTTCGTGAAAATTACTGTCATCTGGCGTCTCCAACCATATGCAAAGCTAGACAGATTAGACATACTTGACGCATTTCAATTTCATTCGACCTATTCTGCGCGGACTTTCCGGCATTTCAACTTAGCATAAGTGGAAACCAAAACCAGTGCACAGCCACTTTAACGCTTTGTAAAGTGTCATTGTTACCTGACAATATACATGTTAATCTGATCCAGCATAATCACCGTAATCCGTCATTATACATCCGACATAATTCACTCGAGTCAAAGACTCGCAAATTGCGCAGCCGCTAAGTTGGCTAAACGGCAGCTTTAAGGATCCCGGTCGTAAGGCGCGAGATCGTCCCAAATCGGCTAATTAGCCCATGTTACACCGTCTAGACGTATTCTGGCGTAGATTAAGTGTATACAGACATGAGATCCTCTTAAGCTGTTGGTTGTTTTCCAGGATCTTCGGTAAGTTCATCGTGCTGCTAGTTAAAACATATAAAGTTCTGCATGGCTAGCATGAGTGCGTAGAATGCGAAGTCATTGGGCGGATGCGATGTCTCTATGCTCAGCAGCCCTTTATGATTAAGACCATGTCTACAGACTCCCCACTTCTGGAGACAGAGGTTAATGATCCTCGACTCTAGATGATCTGGGAGCTAGGTGCACTTAAAGCAATAGAGGCCATATAGTCCACACGCTGACCCAGTAAGGGACTGGGTTGGGTGGGTCAGGGGTTGGAGATTTCTAATACAAATTTTAAATTCTTCTTGTTCACGTCTCGTCCGTTAAATCCCAACGGAACCGGGCTGACCTTCTCAATGAACTTGACGAATTTTACTATTCCGAATGTTTGGCACGGTGTCAACGCGGTGACAGGTAGGACTTTCCTGTTCGCGGGCAGGCGCGTGCCGTTCATAGAATTCCTCCTTTAATGTTGTTTATAATTTATAAGACTCAGTATAGTTTCTGCAGGCGGTTTGGAAACATTATAATTTGTAACATGTGTTTCTTACGCTATTACGGTGTACGGACAAGCAATATGTTCAGCGACGAAATAGTTTTGAATACAATTTCAATATCAGGTTTTTTTTATTTATCGCGGTCTCGTTAATCAGCTAAATCTTAAAGAATTACTATCGCATTTTTTGTCATGTAGCTTGAGTATTTAATAGATAATAACTTATGAATGAAGCTATTAAAGAACACCGTAACATCGTAAATCAAATGAGATTTTTACGTATGGCATCTGGTGTCAGCGATTGAGTTATAGTTCCTGATATTCGTAATAGAGATTTCGTAAGGCCAAATTGTGTCATGTCTAAATGTTGGAGCTACACTAGCGAAGCTTCGCGAAGCCACCAATTTCCTGTGAAAACTTGTTTTGTGAAAAGTGCCCTACTTTTAGAATAAAGGTTTGATTTAAAAAACAAAATCACATGTCAACACAGCGGTAAAAAGTGGTGAAGTAGTGGGTTCGTACACTTCGTACGTGTGAAGAGTGTAGCAGTCCAGTTCGATCATGATACAATAATATACTGCGCTAGGTAGGTATGGCAATGCGGTACATCGGTAAATAGTGCGGGTGACACAAGCTATGGCATCAGCCTATTTTGATGCGGGCGCACCTACCAAAGTGTGTGACGGCGCTTGTGTCACGATCCTGATTGCCAGATTCCGTTTTTTTAGACCATGAATTCGATCGACCACACGGTCAACTTTAACGGCAATTTTATTAGAAAAGAAGTTTAAATATATAGTCGTATATAAATTATCGACGTCGACCGTGTGTTGCTGTTGTCGTTGTAGTGTTTGGTGGTTGTGGTACGTCTAAATAGACTCTTCACACTTTTGATCGTGTACACAAGAAAATACTATCAGTGTCTACAGGAAAACAAGCAGCTTCCGGACAAGTCTTGTTATGTGAACACTCGTTTCGCCAAAGACATCATAATAGGATAGGCGTAGCTTTGTAATTGAGTGTGTTCGGCAATGCTGTTACATTCACAAAAAGCTCACCCACAACTTACTCAAACCAGTGTAATTCTGAGACGATTACGTACGGTTGTTACGAATGTCGGGGTCAATTTACAATGGGAGGGGCAGTCGGGGAGATATGTTTTGTAAATACGTTGGGGTCGACCGTAATTGCGGGGCTGTGGTCACACCCGGCATGGCCGAAGCACCGAGGGTAGGTGTTTGCATTCTTTGGGCGATGTTTCTGGTTACATTTGTAGTACTTTTAATAAGTTCTTCATTAAGAATTAGCTTTAGCACGATGTTTGTGGATTGCATGTCTTGGGCTGAAGGGTTGCAGGTGTCGGCAATCTTTTTGGAACCAAATTCTCATGCACCCATAGCCAGAGCCGCGGTTGGCCGACCCTTGAGATAGCAATTATCGCGGTGTATACATAGTTGCGCCTTTAATCATAATCAGTATAACCACGCTAAAATGGGGTTCGCGTTTTCCTTTTTTATTTTATTTAAATTTAAAACATACAGTTGGAACAGAAGTTATTGTGTACAAGTACATATGAGCCACTACTTAAAACCTTTAAATAAAAGTTGGCGAGATCGCGCGGTTCATCCCGCGTTATTATATACCAGTTTCAATAATAAATAAGTTTACATCTACCGCTATTCTAAAGTTAAATAATATTCTTAAGTAATTTTTGGCATCTATGTTTGGGAGAAAGGGACAAAAGTGTTAAGTTTTATGAATAAGGGGGTAAGAGTCTAAAATTTCCTCGACCATCCTTACCATGAGTTTGCAATGTTTGCATTACCGTACTCTCTAAGCGACTGCGTAAACGATTTAGTATGGACAAAAGTACAGCGCCTCTGGCGGTTACGCAATAGAACTAAGAATCGCCATACTAAATCGTTTACGCAGTCGCTAGCGAGTACGGTAATGCAAACATTGCAAACTCATGGTAAGGGCACCGTTAACTATTAACCACAGGAGGGACAAACTTTTCAGCTGTGTATCCACAGGCGTCAAACGTCCGTCATTAAGAGTCGGCTTGTCTGTCCGCCATTGAAATCGCTTGACCCAGTGTGAACGAGCCATTAGGGCCCGACCTAACCGTTGCGGATTGCGGAGTTGCGGTTAACGCGGCCGCAAGGGGTCACAGTCACAGTGCAATCTTTGCTTTATTAACCGATGATGGTTCTCGTTCCTTATCGAACAAGTTTATTTGTTTTTCATTAGTAGTTCTACGTCGTATCCATTTATGGTTTTTCTTTCAAAGCTAGAGTATATACACGAATAATGCGAGCTACAAAAATAAGTTACTTTTAAAGGACTAGCGTTGTCTGTTAGGCAGACGTTGCCTGCGCGGCGTGCGGAGCAAGAAGCGAGACGTGAAAGGGTAGAGGGAGGGTAAACAGTGTAGGTATAATTGAAAATGTTCCAATATTCCGAAAACCATCTACCGAAACAATTGAAGACACTATACACTCTGTTAACATGTAATCATTTTTCTTTAGGTTTTTACTTATTCCAGCTGGGTTAATAAAGTGAAGATCAAGATAAAGGTGGGTATCACTCGATTCCCACCGGCTTGCCTAATTTTTAGCCAGTCCAGTTCTTTTACTACAGCTCTTGAAGAATATGACCGGCAAATTATTTCCGGCTTCCCTAAGAATATTTTTGACGCGCCGCCACTGGTGGCGTGGTGGGTATTCACTATAACGATATGTTAGTACAGACATTAAAATAATTAGTAACGATGAAATCTATATTCCACTTAAACGTCCTGTACATAATCGGGATAGAAGACTAAAATCATTGATTATTATCAATTTATCATTATACCTTCCATTTAAAAAAAAAAACTGTTCCAACTTTATCTCTGTAACCAAACTTAAGAGCTGGGAGATTTGAACAATTTGTATCGTAACCCAGATTGATATGTGATATGTGTCATATCTTCCATTGCTCTTGAGTATAGATTTAAGATAAATTTTAATTTAAATTCATTTTATAATGTACATTGTGTACATTAAATAATATATTAAATAATTTACTCAACACCTTGTATGAAAGAGCGAATTCCTCCTAACACAAGTTTTTACTTAAAAGGAGGATTCGACAACCTTGTTAACGCTATTTGATAAAAAATAAATAATTTTGAATTTTTTAATTTTGAATCACATCTCCCTTAGGAGTTGTTCATGTTCAACTCCCTAAACAGACGGTATAAAGACACGGTCCCACGGTATCACAACGGTATAGTCGATATTACCATTATTACCGCTAGTGGCGGATCTAGGGTTGCCAGAGCTTAAAAAATTAATAAGTTGAAAACGATACGTTCAATACGGAAATATTCGGATTTTTTCCAATTTAGAACTAAATAAAATAATGAAATAATTAAACAGAATTCGGAATTGTTTAGTTAGAAAACGTGACAGTATAATCACTACAAGTCAGATAAAAATGCATATAATCATAACTGTATGCATTATAATGTCCAAATAACAATGTTGCCCATTTTTTTCTGTTACAAATTATTTATTCAATTATAAAACATAAAATTCAATAATTCAGCACCATTAAAAAAATACTCATATTAGTAAGTCACATTCCATGTCACCCCAATCGAACTTATCGCTATGTCGGATCTATTGCAACATTTGCAACTAACCTTGAGAGACTGAGTGGAAAATCCGAGAATGTGGTAGACAAACTTACACCGTGTAAAACAACGTGTTACCAGTTACGTTGTTTTACACGGTGTAAGTTTGTCTACCACATTCTCGGTTTTTTTTCAGTGGCAACCCTAGCCGGACCGGCCCGTAGGGCGAACGCGGAGGGTGCACGTATCGATCGCGGGCCGGCGCCACTTATCGCCATCTTCACACCTAATTTATCGCGCGTTCAGATCGTGCGCCGACTGTGCACACGTACAAACGTTCCGTGAACGCATGTTGCGATTGCATTCGATCAATTCGTTGTATACTAATCATCTTTTTTAAAGGTGAAATTATAAAGGACCGGCAAATATTTCCATTCCATGCCATTTAAAGGTAGGTTTGCACCAAACGGTCTGTTCATTAAAGTCTGATCATATGGAATGTTTGACAAGTTCCTATGGGATTAACGTTGATCTATCTGTATTAGTATTTAGTTAGTTGGTTGGTTGCTAAGAAAAATAATGTAGGCGACGGCCTATATAGAGTGCCGCGCGCTGTCTCTTTGAATTTCTGTCATTACAACTCCAAAAGTTTTCTCTAGAGCGTTTACGAAGTGGTCCTTCGAGCCGGATTCATTGGTTTTATACGCACACTTCGCCGCCCACTCTGATCTGACCACTTTAGTGTTTAATGTAATGACAATGTTCTATACAGCTATTTCACCTATATTAAGGTGGGACGCTTTCCATACAAAACGTATTTTGACATTCGCAGGCTAACGGCGTGATATTTAAAGAAACTGGCTTTCCATTTGCGCGAAATGCCCCCTTTCCTAGAATAAAGCCAATTTATGAAAGTTTGTTACATAAGTTTCTTTAAATATCACGTCGTTAGTCTGCGAATGTCAAAATACGTTTTGTATGGAAAGCGTCCCACCTTGAAGGACTATGAAAAATTTCAAATTACGCATTGCGGAAAACCATGACTGGATACCTGACACGCGGTAAAGAGTATGCATTCGTGGAATATTGTGAGGATCCTACCGAAGTAAAGTTGAGATCTTTTATGCTGCCCGACATTTTATATAACTGTTGAATTTTCCAGCATGCAAAATTATGCAGCCTTTTGTACGGATCACTTTGACACAACTGAACCTGCTCAAAAAAATGGGCACGGCAAGCGTATTTATTTATTTATTTTATTTCGGCTTCGGTATGTATAGGCATTAGCAGTCTATATAATTCCTAGTCTCTGGTATTACATAAGATTAAGTTTTAATATGTCAAGATATGTGTTAGATATGTTGTTTATAAGACCGCCTGTGGTTCGCTTCTACTTATTGTGATTTTGTACTGTACCGTGTCCTTTAATTGAGGCGTGCAATAAACAGTATTTATATGGTATGTTACATAAGTTTTTTGAAAAACCCAGTGGTCCAAGTCGGGGATTGAACGCGCGACCTCTATTGAAAGTCGCGTGGCTTGCCGTTCTGGTACAGTGGCACTGGCATGTCTACACGTATGGAGTAAAAAGGTGGAGTGTCACGTCTACATGGACGGGTGCGAAGGTCGGACACGTGGTCTGTGTATCGGATTCCGACGGTAGGGTTGGCAGCTTGACACTGGAGTACAATTTTTATTCAAAGTTAACTGACAAATGTGTATGATTCGTTGTATAGGCATTATATCATATGAGTATACACAAAAATCCGTGTAACATATAAATATAATGTGTCAAAATTGTTAAAAATATCTTCGAGAATAGTTAACATATTTTTTGACAGCGGACAACTCGGCTAAGTGGTCGCAAATCGGCCTGACGACCCTATTTATATTCCAATTATCCGTTTGTACTGATAAAGAAATCTACTTTATTGTTTCGTGGAGCCGTGACAGACCAGTCAATACTAAAATTAATACTAAGGCATGGTTTCAACTACTTTGGCCTTTATGATAAAGGCAAGTTACGCCTATTTTAAAACGAGATTTACGTGAGATGCTAAATTCCCGTCTGACTTTACTCTTGTCAGTGAATAATTAGGACAGAGCCCTACATGATATTATACAGATGACATATTTAATACAGTTTGATAGAAAACTCTAAGAACAAACGAACGGAAATAAACGCCATCAATACTAAGGTTCAGTACTTGGTACGGTCTAATATAAAATACCTTACGACGTCCACACTTAATTACGTAATTTCAGTTAATTAAGCCTAATATGATCGCTGTACTCTCCTCCAATAATGATTGAAAATAAGAACAAGAAAAATTATTTTATGCACTGTACCAACCCTAATGCTCGCTCTAATGTAGGATCAATATCGCGTAGTACGGGTGCCGCCTCCACAAACATATAATGCCCACATTTTACCCTACTTGTACAAACACGTGTGTACACAACACATACTAAGTGCTCCCAAATAAAAATAAATAACATTACACAGATATTCTCTTACAGCTAATTTCTACCCTAACTTCGTTATTTTCGAGATATTATATTTTACAGAAGATACAAGTGTGTTTTTAATATTTTTATTGGGTTATCTGAAATATAGCTTTTCTAGATGTCATGAGCCCCAATGGCATGCTATTAAAAAATTGCCGGCACAATAAAATCAACAAAAAATCAAGCTTTTTTTATTGATATGGCATTTACAATACGTTGCGCCTACGCCGCCCATTTTTACAGTAATATCACCTACTAAATTGACAACATTTCATATTTTTAACTACTTTATTTTATGAACTAGATAGAAAATAGGTAAAAATTTAAGCCACCCGTATTTTTTCTTTTTCAATTTAACTTATTATTTCATACAAAAAAAGACGTTGAAAAGTAGGTCATTCCAAAAGGGCGTAAGTAAAATATGACGTCATCTTCCCAACAAGAATCCAGAGCCACTCCAGAGCAGCGATTGTCTGTACTCTGTACTAAGGTCTCCCTGAATAGAGCGAGGAAGATGACGTCAACTTTCGGTTTACAGTAATTTGCGATTTTTTCCAAAATTAACGGAGAAAAAAATCTAAAAAAATGTTTTTTGTGTACTTCACACGTTTTTACCGAAATGGTTTTCGAATTAAGACTTTTGGAAATTATGAAATATTGTCAATTATAACAAACAGTCAAAATAAAATAAACAATTAACATAACACGTGTCAACCCTACTGCCCGCCCTAAGCTCGGATCAATAGCGTAGTACGCGGTCGCCTCCGCACAGCCTACGTCCGTAGATCCATGCTACGCGGCTACGGCGGCGTAGCAGCTACGAATCGCGTGTAATTTTGATAGTCTCGCGTCTACGATTATTGAGGGTGGGTTGAACTAAACTGCCAGTAATAGAGATGGGCGGCGGGTAAATACCCAAGAAAGATATCGGGTAAATACCCGGTATTTACCCAATCTTCCCGGTATTTACCCATTTCTACCCAAATTGCTGGGTATTTATTTTTTATATGTTTTTATTATTATATAGCGTAAGCATTCTTCATACAAATCAATATAAATTAAGAATAATAGCTTTATTTTGCAATATACAGCATGCCAGCAGTATATATATACATATTATAAAGAAAATGCCTCGAAGATAATACTTCCAATGGCATAACATAACAAATTCTTAAGAATATTATATTTCTACAATTAAGTTTAAAAAAAATTAAGAATAGAATAAATTTTGCATGGGACTGCATAATTTTAGATTTTAATAATTTGAGGTTAGTCTGGAAAAGTACCTACTGAGCAATGGTTACAGTTAAAGGAAGGATAGTTAATGTTATAAAATACCATATTTTCGTAATTATTATTCTAATAGTATAAAAAATTACAAATTAGTATTTGGTGTTCACTTATTTAGTGTCAGTGCCACAATACAAACATATCACTGAATTATTATCAGACGCTCGGTAATGTCAGTGTTTCCACACTGCCTCATTTTTGGATCTTCCCGTTGTAGTTTCCTGTAGTTCAAATTTATTGTTGATTTAAAATATATAATAATACAAAATTCTTTGGTAACAACATTTTAATTTTCCTTTAATCAGTTTAAAGAAGTTTCTGTTATAATGTTTTTATTGACGAAATATTATTAATATAAGTAAACACCTAAAACACTATTTAAGCCGTGTTTTTAATAAAACTAATCATAATATTATGGATATATCAGGCCAAATTCCAAAGAAAACGCCATCACTAGTTGATTTCGTTGCAATGCCAAAAAATCACACGTGGTAAAAAAAATACGCTAATTACTAATCACGTCAGGAGACTACACCGTACAAAACGTTACCTACTCATTAGTCAATAGGATAGGAAAGGTAGCTTTGGTTACCTGGTTTAGGATTCTAATTATAATTAGCTGGCTTGAAATAAATAGTTACAGAACATGCAAGCAGCTTTTTAACGACACATAAAACATGTTTCATCAACTAGAACTCGAGAAATTAACACAAATATGTTATGATCGGTCGCCATATTTATGACGTCTATCCCCACTTTCAACTTTTGAAGTGAAACCAGTAGATTCAAATTTTGGAGATAACAATTAACACGTCAATGCTTGTTTTAAGCATTTACGTGTCACAGTTTAAGCATCGTGTTGACCCAAATCTATACAAATTGTCCAAACATATTTTTATGTATTTATAGGGGGGGCTTCACATACAGCAAAAGGGGCGCGCGAAAAAAATTGCCTTCTCCATCAAATGGGGTATCGTTGAGTAGAGCTCGTTGCATATGCATACATATAGTATTTTTGTTTTTCAAAATATTGAAAAATAAAGGAACGAGAAGCCACTTAAATTATCATAAAAAAATATTTTCCCCCTTTAAAATCTCAGTAAATATTAACCCTAGCGAATAAGTGTATATGACCTTTTTTGTAGATAATTTTATGTAGATTACTTATGCTTAAGAACGTTTTTTGATATGTGTCACCGTTTACGAGTTTTTTAGAAATACCGAAATATAGGACCTTTAAACCCCCCCTCCCCCCAGCGATGGGGGAAGGTGCGGGGACTTTTGATATGTTAACCTCCTCCTAACTAGCCCAAACAAAGTTACCAAGTCAAAAATTGTGTTCCAAGCATTTCCCCTTATACCTTCAAAAAGACAGTACTATTTGTTAATTTTGGTTGAGTTATTCCACATTATGATACTGAAACAAGTTTTTCCTATTAACAATAGCATCCATTATTCGTTATTATGTAACTCCAAAGACATTTCCGTAAAAAATAAACATAAAATGTGCAAATTATATCTACCCACCCATTTGGGTAGATATGGGTAAATACCGGGTAGATTGGAAAGATTCCGGGTATTTACCCGGTAAATACCCATGAGCGCCCATCTCTAGCCAGTAATCGTAAGCGTCGTACATTAAAATTTGATTGTATGTAAAGTTAGACAAGTTTAGTTAATACTTTGAATGCTTGCACCTCGTTGGGGCAGTCTGCTCGTAGGCGCATTCCAAAATTTCCAAATTCAAGGCGGGAAACTAGGGTAGGGCAAGCTCTCTCCATACAAACTTTGAGCAGGATTTTCTTCGTTTGTGTTTGCATTAAAGTTATGATTTTTGGTCAGTATGCTTATTTTTCTTTTAGCTATTTCGTGATGTAATTTTTTTCATTGATATTATTTTAATTTTATTTTTTCACTTTTTGAAATATTTGAAAATTTCCACATCACTTTCTTCGCATATCTAATATTTACGTTAGTGCCAAAACCTACGAATAAAACGTGCACAGAGTTTGTATGGAGAATGCCTTGCCCACCCCTGCGCCTTAAGCTATTTAAACGTTGACACTTAATGTATTAATGTAAATGTCACCACACATATCGAAAAATGAGTTTCGCTGGTAACATACTAGGTATATCGTTGCAACTGTGTCAAGAGTTAATGCTAATTGAGCAACTGTTGTAATTAATATTATTGTAATGAAGTTGCTCGGAATGGAATAAAACATATGTGTAAATATTGCATCAAAAGATATCGGCCGGCAAGACAACAGTAAAACAGACATAATTGTATGCGATCATAGGACGATAGCCTGTAGTATAAACATGCTGGAACTATGCCAATAGGGATGATGACACTATAAAAGAAAATCAATAAATCCAAATTTTCTACATAAAGGCTCAAATTCTCAATCAAATGGCGAAAAAAGTAATTCAAAAAAATTAATAATTACGTAATTATAAGTTTTCAAAGTTTAAAGAGTGGGTATGTTCTGTCTCTTTTCGGCAAAACGCACCTTAGTATTGAACGATCGTCAATTACTATGGCGCTACTTAACAGTGACGGCACGGTTAGGTAGCACTTTCTCTCTCTAACTACGAACATTCTAACCGTTGTAGCTTCGTTATTTTATGAGATATTTGAATAGGATTTTCACTATTTGGCATAGTTTTATGTCTTCTTTCTATTGAAGTCATAAATTTTATTGAGTCAACATCCCTATTGTCATGCTACAATAATCGAAACGATAATCACTGACATTAAAACATCATACAAACTACTACAAGGCCGCCCGATACCGATACAATTCCATTAGGGCCTCAGAGATAGCACGTATCGGTTGAGCAATTATTAATGCGACAAGTCGACAACCCTGTGCGGAATTTACGCTAGTTTGTGAATTTGAAACTTATACCAATTGAATAAAGTAGAGTTTTGTATGACGCTAAGTAAGAGGTTGAAGCTCGTATTGGCTGGCATGTGTCAGGATAGGGTAATTGGTCAATTCAGTGGGAGGTTATTGGACGCACTAAAGGGTTCAGCGATTAGTGTAAAGCGGTAGGTTACTATGGTCGCATCGCTTACTCGCGCGATAATCGTGTAGTCGCGCACCTAATAGGGATCGTCCTAATTGGCGCGCGACTATGCGATGATCGCGCGATCTTTAGCTTACTCTCGACTTTAACTTAGAATATTTACTAGTAAAATCATCTCGTTGTATTCACATCGCGTTGTATTAGGAAGATCCCTTAGGACGATCCCGTAGTAGGCGGGAAATATGAGTGGAGTTTGTATAGTAATCACAGAGACGTTAGTAATATTTGTTCTACAAATTAGAGTTAATAAAGTCGAAAAATAATATACTTAAGGGGAGGTATCCCCAACGCAAATGTCCCGCTCTAACACGCGTGAGTTTACAATTGCCCAACCCGCTCTCTACGCAAGCTCTGCGCGCAGTTTTGTAAATATTTAGCTATAGTCATTAAGCCAATCATTTTATTAAAGCAAACCCTGCGAATTTGTTAAATACTTTAATATCTCACAGTAATTTAGAAGTTTACTAATACTAGCTTTGAACGAAACACATACTTAAGAAAATGCAAATAGGTGCAATAAAAATCCCACAGCTACAAAAACATTATCCAACTAACCAATTTTCAAACGCAACCATTTCTACGACTAATCAAATTAGAACAGAATAGTAAATATCAACATATTCAATATATATGTATTTCAATAATTATTTTATCTAGTCCTTAAAATTCCAAGTTTTATATACTTTTTATCTTTTACCTTTAATTAGGTAAGTGTAAACAAATACAATTTTAATAAACAAGAGTCCACCATTAGCAAGTATAGCGTCGAATTACCTGCGGTACTAAATCGCTAACCTAACGGCGGTAGGATTAAACATTGACCTAATTCAGACAAGATACAATACAGCCAGAAAGCTGTAAGCGTCGACTGACTTGTAAGAAGGGCGGCCATTTTGAATTTAGTGGCCCGTCTTGTTCCCTTCCCACGTACACAGATAAAAGGCGGGGTTTATTTTCTATGCAACTTCACGAGCGTTATCCACCACGCTTACTGGACGCATCGCTACAGGTAAACAGACAGGGTCATTAACTATCAGAAGATATAGCAACTATACTAGAAATTGAAACCTTTCTTGATTGAAGGCTTGGTCACAAGCGCTGCGCGCCAAAATGTATGAAACCGTCCCGCTCGCGTCGCGCAGCCTGTGTGGCGTGGCTAACCTGTTAGCATACGTTCCGTTCCGGCGCGCAGCGGTCGCGTCGCGCGGACGTGCGACCAAGCCTTAAGCTTAAGCCACACAGAGAGCGGGAGGGCGGTAGCGGGACGGGAGCGGGCGGTAGCGGCGCGGGATAGGTAGGCGCTCCCGCCCACTCCCGCGCCGCTACCGCCCGCTCCCGTCCCGCTCACGTCCCGCTACCGCCCGCTCCCGCGCCGCTACCGCCCTCCCGCTCTCTGTGTGGCTTAAGCTTTAGAGGTTTTGCGAATATGGCAGTAACACGTAAATAAGCCTTATTCATTTGATTAGCTCGATTAAGCATTCATGCTGTCAGGAGACTTTTCCATCACGGCCGCATTATGGTAAATATAGGTAAAATTCACGGGTAAATTGTGAGTGAGAACAAAGTTAGTCTTGGCGTCCGACACTATTTGTCGCCACTCGGCTTAGGCGACGCACGACCTCTTTCATATATAGTTTCCCTCTCTCGCTAGGATTGAATAACAAAAAAAAGTCTAATAACGTATAATAATGTCAAAATTCACTTTCAATTTGCATTACCGCGAGTTAACACGGCATCGGCATGCACTCTGACACGTATATATGTCGCGGGGCGCCTAAAGGGATTACCGCCGGGGTCAGCCGTTAATCTTCGACAAATAAGCTCACGTAGGAACGCCACTCCGACGAATAACCACTTAAATATTAAATTCTGTAAGGCAGATTAGGTGGATGCTTGGAAACGAGTCAATATAATATGAAACGGAAGTTTATTTGTATCTTGTATCCTATCCTATACTAGAAAACGAGCAATACTTGTATATTTATTTGTATTTAAGTTCTCGATAACTCGATAAGCAACGGCACTAACAATTTCAAGCCGCCTCGTGGGAAGCCAGTCCTGTCAAGCTGGTCTAATTTGACAGACATTTAGATGTACTCTTTGAGTAATGATAACAATTAAGGATACTACATGTCAAGTCAAGATTTTATTGACCGCCTTATTCATAAAACTTAACAAACCTGAAAAATGTTGTTTGTCCCTTTCTCACAAACGTAAAATTCAAAGTGACAAATAAGGACAAACGAACTTTAGCGGCTTGTTAACTAATATAGGTTTGATGGAGCTTTATGAATAATGAGTTTACGATATAGAAGTCTACGCGGCGAAAAACTGATTTAGCCAAGTCTCATTTGCGGAAAGATTCGTATTACCTATCCGGAAAATGGGGTTAATGTGTTTGAGCAAATAAATGGACACAGGGTTCCTGTGACGGACGAGAGAGTATAGGATGTAGTCCCGACGCTGGAACAGCCAATCGAATATTTCACACAACCTTGCATTTTTCGCAAGTGTATGTTTTTTTCGTCGTAAAGCGTCTTCTGAGGAAGAATTGGAACCCACTTCTGTTTGAAAGCCGCACGTCTGAAACACTCTATTACCACTGTTTTAGTGTTCTATACCAGTTATTGGGATATCACTCGGTTTCTGACTGTTTGTTTGCCGCGGTCATTTAAAAATCGCTTGTCATAGTAAGCTAAACAGTGAATCCTCAAATTTTATAAAGGGTCGGCAAAGCGCACATGATTCTTTTGGAGTTGCGAGCGTCTATGGGCTACGGTGTCCGCTTACCATCAGATGGACCGTACGCTTGTTTGCCACCGCCGTAGAATAAAAAAAAGCTGTAATTTAGTGCAAATATGGCAATTGAGATTAGATACATAATTGAATCACGAACCCTACCCTACTAGGCGGGCGATTGTCTCTTAGGCGTTTTTCTCTATATACTTTGGCTACGAGTCTATGCTAGCGCTACGAGATGGTTAGCAGTGCACTGTTAACACTGGTTAAGGGAGCGGTTTTGGGGTTAATAATGGGACGGATAATTTTTTTTCAATAATGCAACATAAATAATATAATATTTGGTTTGCCGAGACCAGTGGTCGGAAGCAAACGTGACTCAGCCTCGGTCCGTGCCTCGATAAGACATCACTTAAGATTACGTGCTCGTAATATAATTAATGCGATTATAATTGGCACATCTTAAAACGTTGCATAAATTATGGGAGAACTAACCATAGGTAAGGTTTAAGGTCGAAATTATTTTTGCTGGAAGAATTTCTACAAAACTGTTATTATATTTTGAAATTTCTTGTCTGAACGGTAAAATAACTGAGTGCATGATTTGCATTGATGCAACTCGGCCAACTTAAATAAGATTTCAAGTGACCAAAAGATGGACTCAAAATTTCCAAAAAGGTTATACTCTACTGTTTGTGGTGGAAATGCAACCTAATCGTGCTTGTCTGACGCTCAATAAGGATTGCATAATTACGACATCGACATCGATTTGTTTACATAACTGAAATAAAAACCATCAGCAGTGCGTTAGACATATTTCGACGACCGCTTTAGCTTAGTTGGTAGTGACCCTGCCTACGAAGCTGGGAGGTCCCGGGTTCGAATCCCGGCCGGGGCATTTATTTGTGTGATGAACACGAATATTTGTTCTTGGGTCTTGGATGTTTTCTATGTATTTAATATGTATATCGTCGCTTAGTACCCATAGTACAAGCTTTGCTTAGTTTGGGACTAGGTTGATTTGTGTAAGATTGTCCACAAATATTTATTTATTTTATTTATTGGGTTATTGAACTCTTTTTAAGTTCATACTTAACACTGACGATTCCGACACTAGTATCATGTAAATAGCGCATTCGAAGATAACATAGATGTTGTGTAAACAAACAAGATGGCGGGCTGTCAAAAGATCAGCTGTGTCTGGCCGGCGCTCGGGAAATTGGACGTTCGGTTATTTCCGCTCGGACGCCGGAGCTGCAGTTTTCCTATATCCGTACTTTTCAACTCGTATAAATTGGAAGTAGTTTTGTATGTACATATGTAAGCATTGTAAACAATTTATCATACACAATAATAGGTTATCACGTAAGATTAAGAGTTAAAGGGCCGGTATTTCAGCTAATTTGAGGGATTGATTGGAAAGGTAAATAAAAATATAGGTATTTAAATAACCTTTGTATCAATCTTTTGGGTTCATCTTATAAGCGTCTTTCCCAGTTTACTCCTAAAAGAGCCCGGGGCAGCTAGGCATCTAATATCAAGATTTATTGTGGCACTAGTTTTTATGAACGCGACTATCATGTGATCTTCAACCCAAATGGAAAACTAGCCCTTATTGGAATTAGACCGGTTTAATCATAATGCTTACCTTCACCAAAAAACTACTGTCAAATATCATGATCATGTATTAGCGTCAGTTATGTTAAATCGGGACTGAATAAAACACATTTTGCACTAGCTTGTGCTATTTGCAAATGTGCAACAAACAAGGTCGAGCCTAGCCTAAGCCCGGCGCATCAGCATGGGCATAAACATGAAGCTATGCAAACCATGAAAGAGCGTAAGTCTTTTACGCCTGGTTCACATTTATCCCTGACATCCCAGTATCATTCCGGTCCAGTGATCAAAACCAGCAGTGGAATGCCACTGGAGTAAACACTGAAACATGGTTCAGTTCAAATCATCTTGGCACGCGGGTGTATGTGTCCGTGCGCTTGTAATTAATTACACAGGTTTGATTTGTGTGTGTTGTGCCGCGGAATTCATCGATACGGGCGCTCGGACGCACATAGCGACAGTTACAGGCGCACTAGCAAAGATAGCTTTTGTCCTTTTCCCTTCTGCGTCTCAATCTGGAGTCGGTGACTCATGTAAGAGGATCGTAGTCCGCATCAGGTTGGGATCTAGAGCGGATGATCTGCCTTTACCAGACGCATAGAATCGCCTTCGTCCTTTAACCAAAATAATTCTTTAGCTAGGTGATATTTACCTCGCTAGAGGGTTAAACGGATGACCGGGACATTTTTATTATAACAGCAATGGATTTTATTCTCAGCTTGTACCGTTGACAGAGTGGAAGACGATGTGACCGCGAATACGACGTGCGATTGAAGACAGTTTTAGCAGGTATTGAAAATAGCCTGAAGACATCCACGATCGGGCTCAAGGACTCATTACAGGCTCGGAAATCTTTTGCTTCTTTGTTTAACTCACGGCTCATTGGTAAACGTCTATAAACAATGGATAAGGAACTTGTTTCTATGGATTGACAGATCAGATGGCATTCGCTTTTACAAAAACGAATAACTTGTGGATTATGTTAAGGTTTGAAAACTGGATAAAGCTGGCTACTCTGGCTACCTCGTTTCTTTGTTTTAAACAAAAGCAAAAGTGCAATGATAAGACATAACGTTGCCGGTATTAATATGTAGAGAAGATTAGCCACATAAGTAATGCGACCTTCCCACGCTCAGCGCGTATCAAGACACGCAACGCGCCGACCTATATTCCAGCGGTGGCGAATATATATTCACATTATAACGCGTATTTGCTAAGTTTGCAGGCGACGGTGTAGCCACACCCTTATGACCTGTATAGCCAGGCCTTTCCTATTGCCGCTTCAGATAAACTTTGCTCTGGCACTCCTCCGTAGTGCACATATGCCAGGAATGAAAGAGCATGTGCTATGTGGCGAGCGCGTGCCAGCGGGATGCTACGTTTAGCTGTCAAATAGCGGTTTTCTTAGACCAAATCGTCTGTAATATTAATAGGTGTTCGTTAAAATATGATTGTATGGAAAATTTGATAAGTTTTTACGGTATGACAGCTGCCGGCGCTATATTTAACAGTAATTGTAAGTTAGTGTAACCCGGAGCTTAGTATGATGTATTCAAACTCAAAAAACAAAGAGTGTTCATAAATCTACTTCAATGCCATTCGCCCAAACACTGCATACATTATAAATATCATATCGCTAACAAAGTATTTAAACTCCAGAACAAAGAACACTACAAGTTTTTAAAAGGAATCGATTAACAAACAATGGCGCGTTTATTTTACAAGCCATAATCGTCAATCCGTAATAAGCTAATTTTATTTTAAACCAATGATTGACATCTTCAGTACAATTATCGACGCTGTCCATTTATTACGCGCCTGCGTTAATATTCAAAGAGCTAAAGGTAGGTTGCTACGCGGTTTAGTTATGCTGAACTGATAATTTAAACCTCTTAAACTTAAGCCACACAGAGAGCGGGCGGGCGGTAGCGGCGCGGGCGCGAACGGCAGCGGCGTGGGCGCGGGCGGCAGCGGCGCGGGAGCTGCTTTTGGCGGTGGCGGCAGCACAAAGGAGCTCCCGCGCCGCTGCCGCCCGCGCCCGCGCCGCTGCCGCCCGCCCGCTCTCTGTGTGTGTGTGGCTTAAGCTTTAGTATCACTTCCAATATGGGAAATGATACTCGCCTAAATCGGCACACGCGCCCTAACGGCTGATTGATGGGCGGCCGTTCGGGCGGCGTTAATCCAGTTCCAGATATATTGTATTACCGAAAATATTGATGATTTTTTTTTAAGCTACTGACGTGTACCCAGTACCATAGCGTCTAAATGAATTTGAATAAAGTAATTTGATAACAATGTAAGGCAAATTTAGATATATGAAATATTTAAAAGGACTTCGATGTAGTATCACAGATTATTCTATAACAATCTTGCGGGCGTCCACAAACTACGTTGAGATGTGGAGCGTTACGGGTTATAATGATAAGACGAGACTCGAGAAAATACTCCTTTAATACTGATTTATTGAGTAACAATTACACTGCTTTTATACTAAAGGTTTGGTATGCTAAATAGAACATATGGTAATTTATTTAATACTATTTTCTTGGAATCAATATCAAGGTCTCTTGCATTCCTTAGTTCTGGGAAAAAGTACAAAGGTTAATATTAGTTAAGTTTCCATCAGATGTGTATCAGCTGTGGTCAGCTGAGTTATTAGGGTGTGACATACACCACAACGTGAGTAACGTGAGACGTTCAAGGGGGTAGGTGGTCGAACCAAATCTCATCTAATCTTACTTTGGGGGGAGGAGGTGGTTTAGGCTAATATAACCTATTTTTTTCGCAACAGAGTTAATTGCTATAAGAGAATATTAATTCTCATTCTCAATAATTTTAATAGTTCTAACTATTCAAATAAAAATTTATATAATAAATATTGATAAATCCAACACAACAATAGCCCTCTGGCAGCGTGGTCTGATTCCTTCAGTTTCGTCCAAGTGATCGCACTGCATGGACGGTTTTGCTCCTGTTAATTCAATGAATTATATCACAAGGAATCGCTTCTTCAGAGTGACCCGTCTACATGGTCTTTTTTATTTAATTCGATTGGGCTTTGAACTATCAAAATTCAAACATTTATCCTGCAAATATGCCACAAGGGCACTTTTACATGTCAATTTACAATTTACTCGTAATAAAGTCTGACTATACAAGCATATGCTACATTTTTCATTAATTTACAATTTGATAACATATCATACACCGAACTAATTGATAAAAAAAATTTAACATTATTTATATTTTAGATATTTGCATATATATCCTATAGTAACAGAAATTACAAAAGAAATATTTGATTTTGACAGAAACACTACCAAGTTAACTCTTTTATTTATTTAACGAATGAGAACAAAGTAAAGCAATTAAAAAATAACACAACAGTAAAGTATCGCCCTAGAAATCGAAATGAAATCAATCGAGATTCGAGATTACTCATAAGGACAACGCGGGCCCATTCATTCTTTATCGCGTAACAGTTACACCCACTTAGCGCTCTGGTGCGAGATTGCACAACTTTTACCGGGCGAGTCAATAACACGTGCTTAAAACAATTACTTGTAAACTACAACATAAAACATGTTTTAGTGGGAGTTTTCAGCGGTTTAAACTTAGAATGGCAATTGTCAAGTGAAAAATAAAATACGTAAACAAAGTGTTTACATTTAATTGTTGTATTGCAAGAATATTAGCACTGCAAGATAATCGGCAATGACTTTATAGTTAGGTTCGTTTTAAAGGCTTGTCACGACTACGCCCAAAAATGGTTGGTTATTCCTTATTCCGCATGAAATGATTAAGGCTCCCATTAAAAATTTAAATTAACCGCCTTCTGCGAATCAAGCCGCTTGGACACAAACAACAAAACAAAAAGGATTAATTTAATTGGACACTTCGCCTAATCACACGTATCGGACAAAATTGTGTCAGTATTTTGGACACAGCCAACAGCAAAATTGACGGTTTGTTGACCGTACAGAGTTGCGAGAAAAGTTCATCATAGGTTTGTTAAGTTAGTTTGTACACTCAAGTGCATAAATATGGGTGCACTGCACACGACTTAATCAAACATATTTCCATGACCCTTATGTCGGCGTATTAATGTCCGGCACATATTTAGGAGAAAATTAATTCGATACATATTTTTACACTTAACTATATACGGAATTAAATATTCAAATTCAATTAATTAAGACAAGTTAATGAAGACCTAGGGATTCGGAATTTCGACATATTGATCATCTCTATCCCATCTTATCATTTGTGTGTCTTCTATCTAATGTCTATTAACAGAGTGATCCCTATAATCAGGTTAATATGTAACAATACAATCAAACAGAATCCCGAGTACTTCTATTGTATTGACGTACAAAGTACTACAAACGCACGCTGGGGTGTCCAGTAATAGACCTTATGTCGTTGCAATAAGATGCAGCTGGCATATTGTGGGCACAGTTGCATTTGAAAATTTGTATACTGTTTTCATCTTTATTTCAATGGGGTAAGGTACAAACATTGTTTGGTGACGTCGCCCATCACAATATAAAGATAAATGTAATGCAAGTGCTACATAATTGACGCAGTTAATGAGAATGGTCGTTCGAACGTGACTTTATGAGGAGATTTTATGTACCGAACATCGTACACCTTAAGATTATATGAGTTGGCAGAGTTGTGTCATAGTCGTCATAGACCATAGTAATCCATTCAAAAAACGACGTAATTTTGCATGTTACAACATTCATCAGCATTCATTCAGTTTTAGTTATTTAAGTATTGTATTTTTTTTTGTATTGTATTGATGACCCAAATAAAATAAATAAAACAAACGGCTACGAGTCTTTTCATTGAGGTATGATTCATGGAAAAAAAACAAGATTTCCCTGAATGACGTCCCAGGAAACTAGTCTTTATTTTCCCAACTACGCAATCATTTAACGTGAAACCAAGTACAGTCAAGGGCACCAATATGTATACACTTTTTCACCTTAGTCCATTGAAATAAGGTTCAAAAATGTATACATATTTATGCCCTCGACTGTACAATAACGGAAGACTTCGAATGAGTAGAGGTAAAACAGTCATTTAGAATTAAGATCATCGAATTAATAGGTGACAAAAGACCCATCTACTCGCGTTGACAACGACCGCCATCGTAGACATGGCTGGCATTTTGGTGTTAGATTGACCCATTCACCACTATATTTTTAAAATTATGGACTTGAAAAATACTCGTATAATACATTCAGTTGACGGATTCGTCGATAGCCCTATCCTACTTTTTAATTATCTATTTCGTAAAACAATTAAACCTAACACTAAGAGAGTGGACCATCTAGGTATTATTGCGAAAACGTATTCTCCTGTATTAGGGCAAAGGTAGAAGTGACAGTTGATCCTCGCGTTTGCGCGTGCGCTAATGGAATCGCAAGGCTGAAACAATTGAAGAGCCACGGCCACGGGCCGCGTGCGCCCGCGCGGGCCCACATGACGTTATTGGACCTTCAGACGGTCAGTGCCAGAAGGGAAATAGCTGGCTTTTCCTGACGAGTTATACAAATCAATGTTGCAAATGTAAGTACAAGAAAGAAGGAAAAAACATTTATTTGTGGCACAAAAACAGTACAAATAGAAAATCATCAAAATAATATACAGCACAGGGTTACATTTATTACTAAAAATCATAAGATTATTAACTCCAGTAATGCCACTCCATCAAGTTTTTTTGTTCGAATCGTTTCGATCAGTGCAATTATTGCAGGAAACTTATAGTTACTAAATGAATTATAATTGAGCCAAGTAGGTACTAGACGATTAGCGAACCATTTTCCGCTGCGCAATATGAGGACGCCAGTCAATGGAATTATTAAGGTGACGTCCCGTTATGACGTCACCGTGGAGTCGAGGAAGGAAGAAATACTTGAAAGAACTTCGGAAACTCTCATGTGGTCTGTCTTCTCACTCGCTCTGACACAATGAGCTGTAGCGCGTAGAAGCGGGTTCGTGCGATAAATGTTTTTCATATTTAAACACTTATAGAATACTCAAGCGGCGAGAAATCGCATGTCAACATCAATCAATATACGAGTAAATTGTATATACAATGTCAATGTCAAGCGTAGACAACCTTAGCCTTGGTAGGATACCATTTGTGTATCGCTTGTGCGACGTCATAAAGGAAATCTTACGCGAGCGGGCAACGGCCAAAATAAAGGCCCGTTTATGTAAATTTATGTCACGTTCTATTTTCGAATCGGTATCACGTGAAGTTGCGCGCGCGACGATTTCATTTAAATATTTTAAATAAATCGTGTACAAGGAAAATTTATAGTTATATGAGTGAGAACAATGAGTGATGGGTGTATTAGTCACGATGTAAGGTTTGGCAGGGAATCGGCTCGCCGCTAATGGTACGGCTTGTAACGAATCTAATACAAGGCGTGGCCTACATCTGTTCTACAAACGGCTTGTCAGTTGTAATGTCGCCTTATTTTATTACGACGTCAACATCATATCGTAAATCTATGAGACATTTGATCGATCAACAAAACAGACGTAGATACAATAGCAAAGGGCTCTCGAACATACTTAAAAAATGACAATATTATCATGTAGATATGTTTTAATTTATTTTAACACGATTTGCGAAATACAAGATACTATTACACGATCTGAATTTGACATAGGGTTGAATTGAACTTTTTGTTTAAGATCATAGGAAAGATTAGATATAAATTTTATGTCAGTAAATTTCATTATTGACCAGTTGAGCACATTAATATGGAAAAAAGTAAACAATGCTCAATACGAGCAGTCCTCAATGATTGAATTGAGCACTCTACCCTACATATAATCTTACGATATAATCATGTCAACAACAGGCAAACCTAACTCGTTAAATGATTAATTTAACACTGGGCCAATAACAAGTTCATTACTGGCAAGACAAACAAAAAGATCGGACGGAGCCGCCCGCCGAGAACTATGGCCGCAATGTACCACCTGTTGCGCTGAGATTGCTGTACTGGCGATGCTTTCGTTTAATATTCATTAGAGCAATCTAGACTTGGATAACTGTCTGGATATCTGGCTTGAATTAGGTTTTGATTGGAGTTGAGTTGAGGGGGAACGATAACAAGCGTATTCTGAATTCAAAATATTTGGAGATGAGATAGAAAGTAATACGTGCAGGATGTGAATCGACTTGGTTCATGAGCTCCCTTAGTGTAAAGCGAAGTGTTTTCACTAATCATAAAGGCAATATAGCCCTGATACCCACACAGAATTTGTTCTAAAACCTTGTTCGTACATTCAAACAGCCGGCATGTTCCCTCGTTTCAATAACTTTCCTCGGCTTCCTCGCCTAAACAAGGCTAGTTCGCTTTGAGCATGCAATGCATACGGGAGAATAAAAAGCGAGCCACCACAGAAACGCCTACTACACAGGCTGATGACACGAACCGCCCTTCCAGTTGGGCGGTCGTACTGTATTATCCTCCCAAACTGAAAAGCCACATGTGGGTACGAGAACCGGTTGGAGATATGACCTATGCTTTTGGACTGGTAATAGCGGGTCTCGGCGTGGAGGCGGGTGGAATGCTCTTTTTGCTCGAGTACAGACATTGATTTTTTATTCCAGTCTTTAGATGGTTTGGTCTAAATATTGCGTCTTGTGATTGTTCTGGCATTTGGAGAAATGCTGTAATTGAGGATGATAGTTTCGAACTTCGTACTGTTCAGACAACATAAATTACAAGGAATTAAGGAAGGAAATATGTTGACTACAGAAAACACGAGTAACAAAAAATAACGCTTTTTGTCAGGATACCGCACCTCGTTTGTCCATATATGGTAGTGGAAATTATCGATATCGTGCAAACATATTTATAGGATGGCAGATGTGACCACGCTTTAGGTATCTCCATCTGTCATTAACTTTTACATAGTGCGCAAAAAATGCACAAGTGTACAATTAAGAACAATTTCATTGTTTTAACTCTTAATGAAGTAGTTGAATTCTTTGAGCTCTCAATGGGACTGGTCGGCGGCAAATAACTTGCTTTAGAATACTTTGAACTCGCCGTTCGCCCACACGAGGCGCGTCCCAGTCGAACAAGAAACACGTCCATTTCATAGTCTTATTACGCTTTATTTTCCTTAATTACGGTAGTTTTGCGACGATGCAGTAAAAATAGAGTTGTTAACGGACAAAGAGGCAAGCGAGGTGAGCTGTGAAGGTCAGCGCCCGCTAGATGTCCCGGAAATCGGCCACGAGGCTTGTAAAAGGAGACTGATCAAAGAAGAAAGATTGATCAGAAGCACTTGGGATCACGAAAATCGCATAAAATCTATAAAAGTCAACAAGCCTGGAAATTCTACGCTAACATATGCGTTCGATAAAAATGGTGTGAGGAGATAAACTGCCGACCGGGTCTACCGCGACAAATCACCGAAAGATCTCGGGGTCGGCCGGTAAATCGTCTCCGATATTTTTTCGGAACGCTCGCCACTCCACATAATCCCAGTGTATTACAACAATTGCCCCGCAATTTTCCTCGTCGGGAGCTGAGGATTTTTTACTCATTGTTCCGGGGATGACGACGCGAGATCTTAATCTTTCCGGCTAATTGCCGAGTGCCGTACAAAGCAGCAAGTCGGGTGTTTAACGAGCTGTTAAGTTGATCTATTATGTTGCATCCCCGGTAAATTTAATCTAGTGTCGCGGCTTGCGAATAATACCATCTCATTGACTTGTTTATAGCGACGTAATTGCTGTCAAGTAACTGTTCCGCTTTAACGAGGTGGTTTTTCCGTGTGTTTTTGAGTGTTAGTAAAAAAACAAAAGTACTCACGTCCAGCGATCAGTTCAGGTGCGACCAAGCCGTTGAGGTCTGGTTCTTCACCGTACCAGAAGATCCATAGTTCCTTGGCGGCTCTGAGCGAGAGGGGCGGCGGCGGGGCGGGGGGTGCGCTCATCTCGTAGATGTCCTGAGGCTGGGGCGCGGGCACGCGCCGCCACACGCACAGGATGTCGCCTGCCAGGCAGCGGGCATAGCTGCTGATCACGGGGTCGGCGAGCGGCGCGGCGCCCTCCTCGCCCTCACCGCCGCCGCCGGTTGTCTCGCCCCAAACTAGCTTACGCCATTTTATGCCATACAACTCCGTCTGAAAACAAAAAGAATTACTTGTCAATATGATTCACGATAACACGCACCATCTTTTTACGTTTAACAACTGTGCAGGGTTTATGATAACTGATCATTCCGGCTGCTGCCGTTGTGACTACCCTATCGGTTTCCTGCCAACACACTTCAGTCGCTACTTAAGTCTTTTGTAGATCACAATGTAATCATTATTCAAATGAATATTACAATCTCGACTCGACACTAGTACCCGGATAGACCTCGAAATTTCCAGAGTGAAATTGGCAAACGTCCAGACAAGGTGCACAGGCGAAGGACCTGCATATTGCAGACGGAAGCGACCGCAAGAGCACTCGGCATTGTTGTAGGAGCGAAATTATACTTGTATTAACTATATCTACCGGAGAAGCTGTCCCTATTCACAACACAACGACAACGCCTCAGCCGAACCAATGTAAGTCTGAGTACAAAGTTTTTACGAATCTCGGGGTCAAGTTAAACTATACGATGAGAGGCGAGGTTGTGAATCGCATCGCTGCATGTAAACTGCGCTAAAGCCGAGTTTTAAATATTCATCCAGGGGGAAATTGCTATATAGTTCCAAAGCCAGATAAGCTTTTTACTGCAGCTTGCTTTGACTAAGCTTTATCAGATATTACTGAAGATTCGATTTTTTTTATTGGTTGTAACAATTGCACAAATTTTTTATGGAAAGAGCTTGCCCTACCCCTCGTCTTAAGCCTCCAAGTTGTCATATATATTGAAGTTGGTCTCGCAGCTATTCAAGTGATAAGTTAGGTTACCTGCATAGGATAGGAGGTAATCACTCTCTATCAGGAAATCTGATCAATACCGTAAATGCAGAGTTAAAATTAACCACTATCACGCTTAGTGTGTTAATGGTTTAGCAGATTAATTAAATCAACGACACTCAATGATCATGAATGAAATGTTTATTGAACAACTTAACCACCGGTGTTAAGGCGATTTCAAGTTATTTAGGTTTAATAACCGTTATCAGCATATTTACGTTTATAGACCTAATAAAAGTGAGTAAGCTACGCCAGTGTCTGAGGCAGGTGACTTGCGGCCTTGACCATGCCGGTCAAAAGCCCCCCGTCTGGACCTTTGAAATTGTAAACAACCTGTTTTGTTACATTTGTAGACATTATTTGCACAGTGGCTCGCTTTAAAACGTTTGCAAAATCATCAGTTGAAATGAAAACGTTAGAGACGTTCGTGGCCCGTTTATTATATCATATATAAATGTAAATCTATATATATAAACGTAAAAGTCCTGACTGACTGACTGTCAACGCCCAGCCCAAACCGTTGGACCTAGAGAGCTGAATTTTTCACAATAGCTAGTTTTTATAACGTTAGTCTAAGACTAGGGTCAGAGCTGGTGGATTTGAATCAAATGGTCCAGCGGCAGAACATTTTATATGAAGCTGTTCACACTTGCCGGACAGCATTTTGTATGACGCTATAAAAATCCTGCCCAAGAGCGGGGATTATGATGAGATAATGGTAAAGTTTTAATGTATGATTGATCTAAATGTAATTTTTCACATTACATTATTGAGAGATCTACCAAACCTAGTTTGACACGTTAACTAACAGTTTGCACTACGCGATATGATCGAAGACAGACGAAACTTCTCTTAATAAATAATTTATAGTCATTTCACTTTCTTATAAAGTAAATTTTCAATACGCACGCGCAAGCTATTAAACGTTGACGGAGAAAGCAATGCAATACTCGAGTTTACGATCAGCCTTAGTTGACTATGAAGAGACCTTGGTACTGGTGAAATAATTCTATCGAAAGTGAAATTTTCTAGCATATATACTAAAGATGGAGAACTTCTGTTTACTCAGCTAGCATACAATTCCGACGTTTGCTCGTCACTACATCTATTCGCGCAAAAACAATACAATACGTATCCAATTCGTATACAAGTGCGCCCTCACACATTTGGATACCTACGATGGAGTGGAAGCGAGATTCACCATTAAATAAATTAATATTCCATATAAGGTTGCCTTTCTACCAGACCTATGCTATGCAGCACCAGTTCCCACCATTGCTATGACATGTGAACCAATGAATATGATTTCTGGATAATTATCAACGCATGCATAGCAACGTAGCATAGCCACAGCTCTAATGGAAAGGCGCCTTAATGCTGGTTAATCGGTTAACTCAACGTAAAGGTATGATACCGCTGCCGACTGCATACAGCAACAGCACGTTCCGCCGCACTCCAAATTGAACCGCAATGGTATGCGTAAAAAAGCCCAATTGGAAATGAGCGGAGAAGTGTCGGAACAGCACACGCCGCTCACTCTAAATTGGAACTTTTAGTCTTATGATTATGGTTCAATTTCGAGTGCAGCGGAACGTGCAGCTGTATGCAGTCGGCAGCGGAATCATACCTTAAAACACGAGGGCTAGTGTACGTCAACCTTAATCCAATATAATTCACATACCAAATTTCTCGCATTACCTCAAAATAGTCTTTAGTTCATTCATATCACAGTTAGTTAAGTTCGACTTGGTATTAATTTCGAAGGTCGTCGAACCCGTTTCCGCGACACCATCTGCGCGGGCGCACCTGGCAGACGCGTGGGGCACATCCCGGGGAGGACACGGTCACCCAGTGACGCAGTCGCGCGATAATAGCACTTCACGCTTGGGGTTAGGGTCTTCGGTTGCCGTAGGTCGGGGGCATGGGGCACGCTTACCCCAGACTTTGTACTCTAAAACAAGATCTCGGTATTTACTGGTTTGTTCACGAAGCGTGCTATTTTATAAGATTTTAAACTCGAGCGCTTTGTACATCCTCAAAGATTTCGGTAACAAAAGTAAATTCATATATGTTTTTTCTTATTTGCAATATGTTTCAAAGTAAATAACTAAGGATAGGTCGCACCAATTTAAGATTGATTAAGATTCAGACCCCATCGGCGATGGCGGGATGAACTGGATGAAAAAGAGGGGAGAGACCTTTGCCCAGCAGTGGGACACATTAGGGTCTAAATAATAATAATAAGATTGCAGACCGAAAATGGTTCAATATGGCGTCGGCAGTTGTACACCTTTAGAAACCTGTGAAACATTCCTTAAAATCAGTTTTTTCCGAACACCGCTTACGACTACAAAGGTTTGGTGCAATTTGACATGACCAAGAAGTATTTAAAACAATGATAAAATGCAAGAATGTCTTTCTGTCACTGACAATCTAGATTCGCAATAGGGCATTACACTACACACAGATAAGATAATCAGCAAGTCATCTATACATTCCACATTATAACACGCAAAACGGCGAAGTACTCTATAAAAATGACTCGTTTTAAGTCGCCTTTGAAGGGCAAGTGTAAGAATTCGCATGCAATTTTGGACTTTATCCCGTTGGTTTAAGTGTCGGAATATGGTATTAGATGCAGCATGTGAAAGAATGCGCCTCGTCTGGTTTTGTTGACGGGCCGCTTTCTAGCACCCGATGCGCCGGCGCACGCTTCACTTTCTATTGTGTGACGTGACGTTATAAACTTGTAACGATAATAATGTTGTTTATTTGTCTGTAAACAATTGACTAAATGATTAACCCTTTAACCGCCGAACGTCAAGAAGTTTCTCGTAATTTTCAACTCTGTCATTAAATCCAGACGGTGTCTTTTACACTGTTAATTTCTCTTATATATCAGACGATAAGGGTTATGAGACAGCGTGAAAATCAAAGAGCAAAGAAATTCTTACTTTATCATGCGAAATATTGATTAATCATTATTTTTGGTACGTTAAGGTATGATTCCGCTGCCGACTGCATACACAACTGCACGTTCCGCCGCACTCCAAATTGAACCGTAATCATAAGACTAAAAGTCCCAATTTAGAGTGAGCGGCGTGTGCTGTTGCGACACTTCTCCGCTCATTTCAAATTGAGCTTTTTACGCATACCATTACGGTTCAATTTGGAGTGCGGCGGAACGTGCAGTTGCTGTATGCAGTCGGCAGCGGAATCATACTTTTAATGTAATAGGATCAATCAATCATAGCATTTCACGCTTTTGATAATAACGTACATATAAGAAACAGTAAAGTGACTAGTCACGCTTGTATAATATAATTGTTGTGTTTTAATTTACTTAACAATGTATTCGTTGTGTGATGAATAAACTATTATTATCTATTATCTATCTAAACATTATTAATATTTTGATTTTATATAGAGCCGAAACAATTTTTTTTTTATAAAATTGCATTGTAGATTACCTCGGAAACACATGTTCGCAGGTTCAAATATTGGTCGAGACATGTATCGATTCGTAACAATTATATGTGACATTTTGTCTACTTGTAGTAGCCATGCCATGAGTCATATTTTGACTCATGCATGGAACAGTGAACCAGTTAAGATTATTAACATGTCTCATGTAGAGTTGTCGAAAACGCGCATCTATTGACAGAATAATGCAACATGACTTTGATCTATTTCCCTTTGGGAATGTACCTACACATATTTATAACTTTTATAATATTCCACGCTCATGCAAAACTCAAATAGATGTGGCTCAAAAGCATCTATGCACCAACTCGAGCGGCATATTAAGCGGGGAGATGGCCGACAAAGAGCTCCGTGTGCGAGTTTGTCCGGGAATCCACGTACTTGAATTTAAAATGAAGCAGGGACTTGCGTCACTTAATGCGTTGGGGCGTTGAGTCAGATCATAGTAACATTTCATTTGAGTTTATTGTTGTCAAACTTTCACGTGGCCCAGCGGCGCCTGCATGCCGCTTGCGGTATCTTAGGTTAAGCAACGTGGGCCGCGGTCAGGACTTGGATGGGTGACCGCTTTGAGTGGTTACTAACTGAGCGCTCCAGTGCTTTGGAAGGCACGTTAAGCCGTTGATCCCGGTTGCTGTCTATGGCAGCAGTCGTTAAGTCAAGTTGGAGGCCTTCGGGCGGCTTGAGAACTTCTAACAGTCAAGTTGCCCACTCACTTGACAAAGCCTAATCCCAATAAGGTCTAGTTTCCCCTCGGGGTTGGAAGGTCAGATGGCAGTCGCTTCCGTAAAAACTAGTACCTTCGCCAAATCTTGGGATTAGGTAGCGGACCCCAGGCATCCTTCAGGATGCAACTGTACTGGGATAACGCTAGGAGGATGATGAGTTGTCAAACTTTCACGTGCTCTGCTACCCCATTTGGGGTTACATATAGGCATGAGTAATGTATATTTATGTTTACCGATACATACCTATTTTTAATTTGAGATTAATTGTCAACATCTTGATGATAAAGATAAAGATAAAAAGATAAAGATAAAAAGTATTTATTGCACAGAAAAGAAAGAGATACAAAAAGAATTACAAAACAGGCATTTGGTGCATGACATTCTGTTTATACAGAGATTCCAGGAGTCCCCGCACTAGGCTAGGCCTGTATCGCGGTATGATGTATAATATAACTAAATAACTCCAAAATCTCTACTACCTGTTCTCAATAATTGTTATCTATGCATTTGTTGCTACTTAGGTTGTTTACTTTCAAAGATATATTTAGAGATCTTGCAATATATTGAGTTATAATAAATAATATATGTGTGTGTATTTTCGAGTTAATATAACCTAGACATTTTTATGGCACGAGTGAATAGGTATCTTTTGGGTAAACTCGCTTGACCGTCGGCCACATCACATCTTTGCTCCCTGGCTGTGACTAGATGCTGGCGAAGAGCAGTTTATTTTTTATTTATTTATTTAAGAAACAAACAGTCTTTTATAGTTATCTTATTATTATATCTTTAAACGAGCAATTCTTGTATATTTATTTATTTATTTATATATTTATTTCGGGGATCTCGAAAACGGCTCTAACGATTTTGATGAAATTTGCTATGTGGGGGTTTTCGGGGACGAGCAATCGATCTAGCTAGGTCTCATGCCCGGGAAAACGCCGAGCAAGGCTCGGTCGCCCAGATATTAAATAACATTAAAAAGTATAAATAAATCATAGACATACAGTTTCCGTAAAATAATATTTTAACATCATGCGTTGTGTTGTAGTAATGACTATACTCAAGCAATCCCATTTTTAATTAAAAAAATAATTCCATGTCAGCTATATGGTGAGAAGACTATTCAACGACTCATAACACCAGCACAGAATGAGAACGCCGGTAGAATCTAAGCGAAAAGCTATGCGTTTTCCTTTTATAGTCGGTAGAACAAAGTAGTTTATTATTATGGTTATGAACGCGTAAACGGGAGTGGCCCGGTTTGTTTTTATTTATAACGACCAATTAAAAGTTAACGCTGTAATTTAAGCGCACGAGCGGTTGCGTTTATGTCTTTCGCACCGCGCCAGCCGGAAACCTATATACAACGGCGGATAAACGCTTAAACCGAAAAAAATAGTATGCAAACGCAACGCTCCAAAAACCGCCGTAACTACGCTAATGAATGTAAAAAGGAAAAAACTGCATTACAGTTCCACTATAAACAATAACCCCGTAAAGATCGTACGGCAAAAAACTGCACGTCCAAAAAAGTCGAGCACCGCTAGTTTAGAGCGGGACGGGTGTAGCGGCGGAGCGGCGGTCGCGCTCGCCGCGAAAGTGAGAGGAGGCTAGCCGCGAGCTGGCAACGGCGCGGTAGCGGGGTAAACAATCGAGGCGGGTGCGCGCGCGCCGCCCCCGGTGCGCGATGCACTTGGCTACTGCATGCCGCCGTGACGTCACGCGGTCAGGGGTTGCGAACTCTGGTACAATACAGCGCGCCATAATCGTGCTTTACTCGCATTTTTACCTGAGAACATTCCAGTAGTCTGTAGGTACGGTTTGATATTATTAATAATAATGTTGTTAGTGTTAAAAGACACGTACTTACGTAGAGCTAGGGCCGCCTACACTTCCGCGAACGTCATCATTATTATGGACAGCGCGTTTTATTAACATAAGTTAAAGCGGCACTGTTGCCATGAGTGCGTAAACAACATTACAGATAACGTGAGGCGGTGGAATATTCAGTAAAAAAGATAAAGTTGATAAAAGAGCTACTTGCCCTTTTGCGGCATCTGCTTTTATTCATTCACTTCATATTATAATGTGTCGTTGGAATTTGTATAAGCTTTAGTGGCCCCCATCAAGAAACTCGATTCTTAAATATGGAAACGCATGCGTTTGACGCATTAAACAACCGAGCGCCTAAGATTAACCTTGTCGTACCTAAGGCTTGAAGTTCCTGTACCGACTTCCATGAAAATTCTAGGCATTTCCTAGCAAATAAAATAACATACCCTAATAGTAGCAAATACCGCCTTTTTGTTTTCAATCATAGTTTTGGAGATGACTTAAAAGATTTAGGGATTCTTTAAAATAAAATGAATGAATAAAATGAACTTTATTCTGTAAGTAGGCCGCAATGGCACTTTTACAAGTCAAAATGGCACTTTTACAAGTCTCAATGTGAAAAACAAGTTTATCGTCAACAACTTACAAAAGCCTATAAGCATGCTGCATGTGCATACAATAATGATATGTCAGCAAATAACCTAATTATAACTTATCAATTCAGTCAGGTCACATAACATTGATAAATGCTAATTTACCCTTTTTACAAAACAGCCGTACAAATTCAATCTCGTTGTGTTTTCTTTTTAATAAGGTCACTGGTTGGTATTATAGAGTTTCAAGTCAATTACTTAAAACAAGTGATGTCAAGGACTGTTATGAAAAAGTTGCTCTCGCTCTGTGTACAACACTGGTAAAGTTGATTATTAAAAATGTCCTACATTTTATAAAACAGGAATCAATTTTGAATCTTCTTGCTTTTGGTATGTAAAGCTGCTTCTTCAACAGAATAACTTGATATAACTCTGCGGAATAAGGCATTTTTATACGCAGGAAAACGCACTCTAAGCAAAACCATTTTGCATACAATTTTAAGAACGTTGCGTTTAATCCTCGAGGTAATTAATATTTCACTTGTATTTGTTGATTTTCAGGATAAACAGTCGTAATCCAGCCTAAAACACTGGATACATTTTATAAGATATCTATCACTATGCCGTTCGCGTGATTGAGTTCTCTGTTAGTAGTACGAGTATATATGTAGGATTTCTAATATAAGTTGGATTTTATAGTATACTCAGTCAAGAACGAGGCTACCGTAAGATTATTACAGCACAAATTAGCCGCAGACACACATAATTAGCATCGACAATTAAACGAGAATATCAACAGGCGCTAAATCAGTCGAGTTTACATCACAGAAGCAAAACAATCCAGCTAAGTATAGTATACCCGTCCTTTTCCAACGAGTCGCGATCGAAAGCGATAGACGTTGGGCTGGAATTCACAAACATTCGTACCTACACCACTACGAGCCCATCCTAAGTATGACTTTATAATAGCATACCTAATTGCATAGGTATTGTAAAATAATAAACGGTTCACTCATGTTTTTTAGGTCGAATATCGCTTGACATGTTTCGGATCATTAGTCATTAGGAATATGTCGGAGGCTCATGGGAGTTTTCTTTTTATACTGGTTCAGATTTTGCGATGAACTCGGCAAGCACTATGAGCTCCGGTAAGAATCCATAGTTTTACCGAATAGTACTATAATAGTACGAACACCATATTCATGTAATGCCTTCTGCTTATAGACACGAAGCGCGCCCGGCACGCGCCACGAAGGCCTAAACTGCAAATTACGAACAAATCCGTTGAACAAATAGGACAATGGATTATTTATGAATAGATTTGTTGAAAAAACTACAGCTCAAGGCTAGGTTATAAGACCGCGACGGAAGAAAACGGTTCATGGCTTGTTTACATCGAGTAATTTTCATTACATTGTGGGGCTGAGGGCTATTGAGATGGGAGAAAAAGGATCAAACGCTGCGATGTAATGAAAAACGGTTGCAATTTCTTGCACCGTGCAAACTTCGCAGGACTACTATTAAAATAATTAGAGAAGAAAAAAATACAGATACGAAAATAGATCTTCCATTTCCTCTATTATAACTTCATCTGTATACTTCTTGTATTATTTACAACGTTCGCTTAGTCATGGTAGCACATGCATGCGTGGCATTAAAAATAACAACACAGACTAGTGAATTTCTTGTTTCATTCCTGCGATATCAGCTAAACATGTAACAACAGACAGACGACTATTAGTTTTATTTTATTGGGTCCAACAAGTGGGCTCTATTTTCCACTGCTACTTTGAGCTTAAGGCCCGGAGGCCGACTCAAGAGCAGATACTTTATTATTATTAATGTACAATCACAAGTCAAGCGCAACAAGCTGATAAGATGTTTCCGACGATGACATCAGTGGGCCAATTTTGGTGTTTCTCCAACTGGCCAGTCATCGAAGTTTGTTGTCGGTTCTCGGCCTATTGTTTGGTTGGGGTCTACGGCGTCATGATCGAATGGAATTACATAACCTAAACCTTAATTATGTACTCCTTTATTACTGGTGCATAGAATATTACTACTACTAACTTTCTATATAATGAGCATGGTTTAAATGTAAAGTTGGAGGTTAAGAGTTTTATGGACAACACGTGTTGCGGACAGTGACACTAAGTATAAACAGCCTTTTTCTGCTGAAACACGCGGAGTTACCACATGGTATTGATTTAGGCTGGAAACAGTGCTCGACCGACGGTCAGTGCGTATGGTCAGTCGGCTGACGGTGAGTATCGCTCTGAACGCACGTATGCTTTCATACAGCGATAGCTACGTCGGTCGGCGCCCGACCGACGGTACGCACTGAACGTCGGTCGAGCACTGTTTCCAGCCTTAGTGTCATGGCTCTTTAGAGCACTTTGTAAGGTACCACAAATAGGACTCAATTAGGTAAATTAATTCACGCAGTAGGTACTAACACGTCTAGTTGCTTTAATAATCAGTACTGCAAGATCATAAATGTGGTATTTACTCCTTTGATCTTCGAATCGGCTTTGCTTCTAAATTATTTCGGGTTAGACCCAGAACATTTCCACAGCGACATTACAGTTTTGCTTTCTATAATGTGATCTCAACTCTAATAAATCGTCAAGCTTATTGAAAGCAATAAACATGCATATATTTCTCGTGAGTTCTTCAGGAAGCAATCTAGGCCCGGTACTTCATTTTCCCAACCGATGTTGATGGCTTTGAGTCGGAGCGGACACCAAATTAGTGTTCGTGATGGTAAACCAGGTTATCAAACACTGTTAACAAAACTAATTAACCTGGGAGGCGGTGTACGGATAAACTCTGAATCTCAACAGAAAACTCACGTCTATCCAGACTATCCAAAAATCCTACTAACTAAATAACTGGGCTGGCACGACGACCCAAAATGAGTCTTGGCCTCCGACACAAGAGCACGCCACTTTGCTCGGTCCTGCGCAATTTCTCGCCAGCTTGCACCAGCTCCGAGCTCACGCAGGTCCGCTTCCACCACATCCCTCCAACGAAGAAAATCAGAAGAGAAGATCGACAGGTGAAGAGAGCATACTTGGGCCGACCGACCGGACGACGTCCTGTGGGTCGCCCCAAGTATCGTTGGAAAAATTTCAAAATGTTTTCAGACGTGCCATAAGTTTAGTTTTAAATTGTACACCTTGCAAAGACACAGGGCAGGTAGCCGATGCAACACTGCTATACTATACCGCCTATATGCTAACGGTATAGGCTCGGTCTGCGGTCGATGACCTGTGCGAGTGCGACCTTACTAGTTTTGAAGGATTGCCCCAGTTATTACACTCATGATCCGGAGTTTCTCTTATCTTCGTATCTATGAACGGAAAATACGGAAATAGATAAGGTCTATATTAGATCAGTCATGATGATGTAAGGTATTTTTGAATGGAGGTGAAAAATGGCGCACAACTCAACGTAATAAGGTTGGTATCAATAACAAATTGAGTGAAGTGAATAGGCTATTATTGAACCAGTGAGCTACGTCTTAGGTCACTTACAATCAGGTGAGACTGGGGTCGATAACTGAACAAGTCAACAGTCTTTAATAATAATACAGGAGCTTGCTTTTAACGGAGCTCCCGCGATAAAATAGGAATAAAAACAAATCGCAATTAATCATCAAATCACGGAAAAGGACCAAACACTCTCAGAAACACCACTTCCAATTTAAATAATACATTTCCGCATCAAAAGTTGTGTCAGTTTGACAGTCTAAATAGACAACATAAAGTAAAGCCTCGTACCCTTTTAATCTCGAGAGATACCCCGGAGGGAGCCACAATACACTGCAGGCTCGCGTATGGAAAACGCGGCAAAGCCGTTTCACAAAGAATGAAAGCAGCTAGGACTCAGCTTAGAGCGAAGCACACAAGAGGACTAGACGACCTAAATTTCAATATTTTTGAGCGGCAGACGCAAAAGACAGGAAGGACTGAATTTGCAGGCAATCTTTTTAGACTTTCACTATTTGAAAGAAAATTGATTAAAGATTTTTTTACACTACATCCCGCCTGGTGGTAAGCGGTCACCGTAGCCTATGGACGCTTGCAACTCCAATTAAGATCCAGTGAGAAATAACCACATTTTTATCATGTTCTCGAGAGTTAAGGGCACTCGACTAATAACTTTTTGATTTGATGTGTTTGTCGTCATGCCGAATTAGCAATGTTGACATGTGTTTTGTTAACAGGAAAATAGTGATGATAGTGATTACCTAAATGTGTGTGTGATTTTGAAATTGAGGTAATTTCAAAATCGAGTGTATTCTCGGTAGCTCGGAAAACCTTACCACCCAAATCAGATACCGATAGAGCACGCTTGGTGTTATTTGCGCGACAAGCCTTTCTGTACTCAGTACGTAATGTATTGCTGCGTTGACGGTTTATGCACCATTTAGCAATCGGAACGACGCAAGTGCGAAAGTTAGGGGCAAGATATACGGTGAAGCGTGTAGTCCCGCCTTTTCGATGTACTTTCACATAAAATGTATATGCGTCTTCTGTCATCTTCAAGAATTTTTTCACGTTTTATAAATGTTACATAAGGTAAAGTTTGTCTTCATTTGCAATTATTCAGCAGATAGACTAGACTACCTTCTCAATTTTAGGACCGCACTTCGTAAATGCAAACACAGCTGTACGCTTACATAAATAAAAATAGTTTGAATTGCATTCAACAGGTCATGTTTTAATTGGTGTCACATATCACTGTCGCCACACACGAGGATAACTTAATATATGTGGGATGATATTCGCAGTGCAAACGGTGCATTATTTTATTTGCAATTTGTACTCGTTTTCGATGCTAACTTTGACATTATAGGAATTTGTTTAGACATAGACATATATTATATATAAACATCACATTCATATCATGGTATACATGTTCAAGACTTAAAACTAACAAAAGGTATAATGAAAATGTTTAACAGGACTTGACTCAGCATACATGTTGCAGCAAATATACTGCAACGCTGATTTTCAGTCAAACCCTCCTATTGATATTGGTTAGAATATAAGCACGTCGGAACAGTGTACATTTGACTTATCTAGGTAATGTTAATCTAGTTATAAATGAAAGTGTGTATGCGTGTGGTTATGTGTGTGTGTGTGTTTGTGTATGCGTGCGCACGTGTGTTGTATATAAGGATTATGTATAATGGTAGCTGATAGTGATAAATAGTAGTATAACATGAGATGTTTCAATCTGTCTTCACATAAACTACACGAAAGTAATATTGGAAAGATAATCAAACGTTTTAAGTCTAAAGGGTTTATAAGTTCAACCAAAAATTAGCCATTTATAATACTTCAGAGGAAAGGGACGCGAACATACGACGTACGAAACCCATTATGTGACAATGTATATTGTTTGGCATGCCCTGGAGCATAGAAGGATATACAGATTTCTAAATTCGGGCTGTCGTATTGTAACTTACTGAAATTGGTAGTGAAATGCCCCGTGTTTTTGAGGTCGACCGTGCCATTTTGTACCAAATCTGTACGTTGGCGTAATCGCTAACGAGTCCACGTTGAATCTACGGTCTACGGCTTGAAGGGGGGAGGTGAAAGCGTTTAAAATTGAATCGAACGCCCTCAGTCGTCGGCCAAGTTGAACGGAGATAGTATGGCGGTGTGTACACCGTGATAATGTGGGTTAAGCTTTAGTATTTAAACCGTATTAAAGGATTGTTAAGTTTATAGATCAATCCAAAGATAATGTCAAGGTAAAGTCGTATCTGGAGCTCAAAGCATCGGAGAACTAAACCAAATGTTGATTATGATTACTCCATCAACTAGACTTAGGCTCCCTAACTCTATAGTCAAATACGATACGAGAACCCTATTGTACCCAGCAATTTCACAAGTAGCAATTAACTGACAATCCAAAAGTGACACAATATGAACGAATCAAGTATACATATGTACCAACGACATTAAAACACTGGCATTGTTTCACTATTTATTTCAATGATTTTGAGTGCTACACATTGCAAATTAGCTGACATCAAGCAATTAATTGCAGACTATCAATAAGTAATTACATACACGATTAGGTGTTTAATTATTTATTGCATTAAAATAATTGCTCTTCATAACAAAACTTTCTAATATCGTCGATCGTTGACAGCTATACAAATGGGGTCATAATGAAACGTTGCGAACTGTCATAAACAATCTATTATGTAAGTGCGCGGTAGGTATCAGTATCAATACGACTTATATTGGATCTTCGAGATTTTGGTAAGTGATCTCGGATTTTTTTAAATTAAAAATGGGTTTGCCCTTGGCCAGCATATAGCCAGGGGTTAAAGATGAGGCCGACGGTCAAGCGAGCTCATCCAGAAGATGCCTTCAAGTTATAAAATGACGACTTATGGGATACAAACAGTAAATCTGAAGTGAAACCAGTCCCAGCGATACGTCGTCGCCCTAAATGTGACTAATCAACATGCGCGGACGCACGCCGCCGACAATGCTACTGATTTCCTAATCGGGATACGTTACTGGATGTGTCGTAAACATTGTCTGTACAGTAATCGGTCGCTGGATTATTGTAGGATAGTTTATCGACATCTCGACTAAAATTAATTTAACCGGGAAAACGCTTGGAGGATGATCTTAAGCAATGGAGTCAATTTTATAACCATTTTATCAAAGTAACGTCAACATTCAAAAACGCCGAGCGTATTGAAAAAAGCTGCATTTACTTATAGATAAGATAAATTTATTGTCAGAACTGTGTACATTGTGGTGGTAGTAATAAAATTATAGCAGAAGAAATAAAAAGACTAAGCTTCTTTCTGTCTGGTGAGATTACCAAGCATTAAAGAGCCATTATTGAGATGGAACTGTCGAAGTGAACCGAATAGTCGTTAAAGTAAACATTCGCATTCAACACGCGTCCGAAAGATCAATCAGGCAAAGTTTCCTTTCAGAGGAAAACTTGCTACGAACGTTGTTTACGTCGCAAATGTAGGTCGAGAATTTTTCCTCCGCTTTATTAAGATGCTCTTGAAATGGAGTTTATTGCTTTATAAATAAGCCGTGTAAATTTGGTAGTTTATTTGGAAGTGTTTTACGAGTTACAGACTCATTTGGGCGTGCAATCGTTATTTTAGTTACTGTAGCACCGACCGAGCCGAAGGCGAGGGCGCTAAATATGCGATACTATATTTTCTATTACCAAAACGGTGAGAGGTCAACGACCGCTACAACAAAACCAATAAAATACTATTTGTAAACACATCTTTGCGGATATAGGCGCCTTAAAGTCCCCGCAAGATAAAAAGTAAATCCTGCGAAAACACCTGTCATTTCCATCTGTTTATAACCTAAAAGTCACTTGTAGTGTAATATAAATTGTAAAGTATCAGGATTGACTTGACTGATAGTCTTAGAAGTGATAACTGATAAGTCATCATATCGATTGAAAACATTAACGGCCGATTAACCAGTCGATTTTATAATCACGTTATGAGTGTTATGATTATGACTATGCAATACCGCAAAATATTTCTCACCTCATTGTTGCCTATTCCGACTTTTACCGTACCGTACGTTTTACCCTTGATACAAGCGAGCGTCCGACCGAATGTGTGCCGCGGAGCGAACTCGTCTGTTATCTCGATTCTTGACCTACATATGGCGACCGCGGAATCGGTCGGCGCGATGGCGGAAGACCTTAATTGCAATATGGGAAATGACAACTGAGGAATATAAACAAATTGAGCGGTAAGCGTGAGAAACGAGTGACAATCTACTTTTTTTAACAAGTCAGAGTATGCAGATAATAAGACTTCCGACTCATGTTCGTGTTATTAAGAAAACAAACAAGAAAATGCGTTGTTCTTAGCACTAAGTGTGTATTGAAAGGTTAATTAGTAGTTGCGTTGAAGAGAATAATTAATTATACATGTTGAAAATCGGATATTTTTGCCGTCGGCTCTATTTCGGTTTACGATTTCAATCAACAAAAATTATATTCTATACATAAATAATCTGTATAATTGTATCTACACGTTTACAATTCCAAAAGGATGTTTTCTGATAACATATGTTCGCATACGCATGAAAAGCCGTCGACCTTATCCGACATATTCCAGCGAGTTCATTTTCCTCAAGCAATCATCATCACGCCCTTGACCCGACACGAGGAAAAATGCAAGTTTCGGTGATGCAGTAGCTCGAGGATTGCGGGGACATGTAACATGTTGTACTACCACCATCACAGTTACAGGCCGACCACTGAACTGAGAAGGATAGCGGGAGCCAGGGTCCCGCGACCTGCTACCATTTTCTCCCCCTTCCATCACAGGCACCCTATAACTGGCCTTCGCGAACCTGGCAACCGTATACTGTCTTCTCAAAGATCTCACGGTTCGAAATAATTGCCACATACGATAAATAAAAAATAAATTGCGACTAACGGCGACTGTATATGCAGATATTGCAACGTGTAGAAATGTTTTATCTCTGGTTGGTTAAGACAAAGGAAACAAACACATACTATACATGTTCTGCCAACTCTCTTAGCTGCCTTCCTAATAATCATTTAAATATTACTTAGGTATTTACTTTCATCCGACCAAATAGTCAAAACGCAAGCGGTGATGATGATGACTACATGTATTGGTGGAAGCGGCATTAAGTAATTAATCATAACAAGTTCAATATAGCATTTTATTAGATAATAAATAGTCACATGTCACTAAACGGTGGTGTTACCGTCAGGTTTAGCATAATTAACTGTGAATCTTGTTCAATATTTTGCGTAGTAACATATCCAATAATTTGGTAAATTAATTGTCATGTTCGCTGTAAAACGCAGAATTCAATTCTAATAACAGAAAATTAGTCCTATAAATTGGCCTGAATTGTAAACACAATGTAAGAGGTACCTAAATGTTCTGAATAGCCTATTTTACGGTTAAGGGAGCTAAATACCTATTTTCCTTTCGAAATTCCTTTCTAATTGGTACGGTAAATATCGGGAGGCGTCTGAAAGTGCGAGGGATGTAACCAGCCGGCAAGGACATTCAGACAACAATTATCGGTCTTAGTATTACTAAACAATAATGTTTCATGTTTGGAAAGTAAGTGCTTGTTGGGTCTGTAGGCTCGATTTGTGTTCGTATTTTTCATGGTAAAATCAAACATGTCTCTTAAGGGTTTGTCTAAAGCACTAAGCTTAGGACTAAACACGTCACAGCCACATCACAACTTGTGATTGGGGATTAAAACCGAGCCGGTGAAAATGCGTTCAGCGCACCCATCTAAAAAAATTGTGTCTTCGATCTTTCGAGACCGGTAACTGGCAGTGGTTGTTCGCGAACTGCCACTGCCATAACATTGCCATAAATTGATTACAGGAACGAATTACATATTCCGTTGAACTCTTAGTCATATCAATGCAACAAACGTTAACAACGCACATACAATGGAAGTAATTCATACAAAGTGATACTTACCTCCGAACTCTGCGTTGTTTCCCGTTGCCTTTTGACCTTTCGTAGCTTCTATAAAAAGCCAAGGAATACGCTCAATCGTGTGACCTTTGTGCAAATCAGACAATATTAAGACTTGTGCGATTTCGGCTCAACTTATTTTTAGCCGGGGTAAAAGGAAGCAGCTATCGCAAAATGGGTACACAAACACAACAGAGTAAAGTGGAAATAGTGAATATCCAAACTAATGCAAAATATTCCTTTATAACTCATACATATTCACGCTTGTTTTACAGAAAGGTAGGCAGAGACCGCGTATTTCCATTTTCTTCGATTCTGGGCAACTTCTTTCGCTTCCTTCACTTTCATGAGATTCAAAACATTCCTCATACATGCTCAATATAATACATTCTTCATTAGGTATATATAGAGCCTCAAGTGTCCCACTGCTAGGCAAAGGTCTCCCTCTTTTTCTTCCATGCATCACTGTCTTGGGCATCTCCCTCCAGTCCTGATCAAAATTTTCATTCACACATATAAAGCCCAACGAGTCTTATTTGGTAATATGTTCAATACAATATAAGTCAGCTTTTTTATATCCTTATGCAACGGAAGCATGATCAAGTTTATGTTCGACTTAAAGCATTCGTTCTATTCACACTACACGCGCCAGTAAGGGATGAATGTCTGCATGTCATAATAGCTCGTGACGATTATATTCGCCGTTTACTTCGCGGCGGTTTCCATGCGAGTGATAAGACCGCCACAATATTATCTATGTGGTGACACTGGTGACGTGTGGGAACCAATCGCGACGTCTTTTGTTTCTATTATTGTTATCTGTCCAGTGTGGACGAGTACCGACGACAAGGGAATATTATGGAAATGTTTTAACCTTATAACCTTGTGATGTGTCATTCAAAGGTGTATTAAAATAAGTAACCACCTAAATGTGCCTACTTGCCACGAAATTAGGTTACTTATTCACTGTTGAAAATCGCAGACTCTTTGACCTACGATACGACCCACGTTAAAGAAAAAAGGGGTATTAGATTGAACTCTGTTTGAATAGATATAAGTTTTTCTTTCGTATGTTATGATTATGTCATAAAGTTATGGTCAACTAGTAAGAGATTTAACTTTACATGGTAGTGATTGAAAAGGTCTAAAATAATTGATAGATAGTTTCCGTTATTTGTTAACTAATTGTTAGTTAACATGAACCAGGTAGTTTGAATAAATAATACTCTGGAAACACTATCAACATAAACTTTTCACGTTACTATCCGAGTATCCGTTAAATCTTTCCAAGCTACAATAAAACTGTGTAAGTAGCGATTACTATTCACTCTCAATATAGGCCCTATAGGCTCACCTTAGCATTTTTCCCCAATGTAAATTGACACCGAAATTCGTAACAATTACAAGTATTCGAATGCCAGGTTTATACTGGATCGGCTGAAAATTATAGTGTCAGTTGTAAATGTCAACCCTGATGTATCGCCAGACCTTGCGGGTGACAGAGATAACGATATCAGTTTTTACGGTAGAAATAGATCGTAACCACGCTTTTTAATCATTCTTTAAAAAACTTTTCAATAATAGTAATGTATGAACAGTACCATAATTACGTAATTTTCTTTTGTTTTCATTATTCCGCGAAGAGAATAAAGAACTTAGTGAGACAAACAATAACTACATTACATAGTTCGTTAGAGTTGTCGCCAAGTTAGATAATTGACAACATTTCATATTTTTAACTACTTTATTTTATGAACTAGTTAGAAAATAGGTAAAAATTTAAGCCACCCGTATTTTTCTTTTTCAATTTAACTCATTATTTCAAACAAAAAAAAACACGTTGAAAAGTAGGTCATTCCAAAAGGGCGCAAGTAAAATATGACGTCATCTTCCCAACAAGAATCCAGATACTCTGTACTAAGGTCTCCCTGAATACAGCGAGGAAGATGACGTCAACTTTCGGTTTACAGTAATTTGCGATTTTTTCCAAAATAAACGGAGAAAAAAATCTAAAAAAATGTTTTTTGTGTACTTCACACGTTTTTACCGAAATGGTTTTCGAATTAAGACTTTTGGAAATTATGAAATATTGTCAATTTTGCTAGCGTATACATTCTAAATCTCCAATGAACTCAAAGCATTTGCATCTTAGCACTTTAAGGACCCTTAATTAATAATTACCGCTAATTGCCGCTTTATGGCCAGGTGTGACATAAAGTCTATTTTCTGCATGTTTTTTTTTACACATAAAATAACTCTAAGAAAGTAAATTTAATATTCAATTCAACGGGCTTCTGATTACGGACGAATGTCGATTGTGTCGACGAAGTCAATTGTGATTAATAAAAAGCGTTAACTATGGTCCAAAATTTTTTAATCCGTTATAAACAAAGTTAGTAGTTAAATAAAATGTGTGATTCAAATCAAAAGCAATAAAGCGTGAGCTGAAATGAAAGTGGTTAATTTGATCTATTACTATATTTATCACACTAGTGCGTAATTAATGTAAGTCATTAGCACCATTTGATCCGAGCATTCTATAACAGTTAATCGTCTGTAGTTATAATTATAATAGGCATTCTCAAACAGACAGAAAATTTACCTTTAAATATTACAGTGCGGTTTTCTAGTTATATCGTTAAGGATCAGTTTCGTTTAAAAATGCTCATGTTTAGGCTATTCATATTTGTATGAATTGACACGTATCTTGAAATTTTCTCTTCGTTAAGGTATAATTGACAACATTTCATATTTTTAACTACTTTATTTTATGAACTAGTTAGAAAATAGGTAAAAATTTAAGCCACCCGTATTTTTTCTTTTTCAATTTAACTCATTATTTCATACAAAAAAAACACGTTGAAAAGTAGGTCATTCCAAAAGGGCGTAAGTAAAATATGACGTCATCTTCCCAACAAGAATCCAGAGCCACTCCAGAGCAGCGATTGTCTGTACTCTGTACTAAGGTCTCCCTGAATACAGCGAGGAAGATGACGTCAACTTTCGGTTTACAGTAATTTGCGATTTTTACCAAAATTAACGGAAAAAAAATCAAAAAAAAATTTTTTTGTGTACTTCACACGTTTTTACCGAAATGGTTTTCGAATTAAGACTTTTGAAAATTATGAAATATTGTCAATTCCGCAGCCGACAGTAGACGGCAACTACCGCACACGAAATTGAACCTTAATTGTAAGACAAATAGTCCCAATTTAGAGAGAACGGCGTAAGTGCCGTCGTTCCGTTGCGACATTGTCTGGTCATTTCAAATTGAGCTTTTTACGATTATCATTACGGTTCAATTTGGAGTACCGCGGAACGTGCAGTTGCCGTCTGATGTCTTTCAACCAGAGCTATGCTGCGAGGATATGATAGGTTTCCTTTTCCACCAGTGCTCCAATGAATATAATTAGTGGATATCAATGCATCCATAGCAACGTAGCATAGCACAACTCTGATGGAAGGGCACCCTTACTATATCATACAGCACTTGCTACCTGGTATTCATTTCACATGTATATTTTGGAAGTTTCAATTTCATTAGTGATCATAATATAGCCCAGACAATACTTTACCCTTAGGCATAACCCTAATGAATGCCTTACCCAAATGCATCTCCGTTCAACACTATGACGATTAATAGTTAGGAACTATATTATACTTGCTTCAGTTTTATTAAAAACCAATAAAAGACTGTCGCAGATATAGTAAAAATAAAACCCTATATATGTCATTGTCGTAAAGACTGGGAAAAATCAATTTATACTGCTTTATATGTGTACTGCTTGTTCGCATTGTTACATTCAATTTAGAGACAATGTCGCATATTTATCACAAATACTCCTTTTAACGACACTCTTACGTTCTTTACCTTAAGATCCATTTTGGTATGATAAGTGTCTTGTTAATAAATAGGCCACGATTCCAAGTGAATATTGTTGTCACGCTAATGAGTGTCCATTACCCTACTGCGCCATCGCATAATGTTAATGAAATGTAATTCCTTTTAGAGCTAGATGTGTTTTAAGAGATTTAGTGCCAGTTTCACCAACGTACGAACACAGACCGGTCATCGTCAAATATGGCGCCCGGCAGCTGTCATCCCATAGAAACTTGTCAAACTTTCCATACAATCAGATTTGACGAACACCGCTTAAGCTTAAGCCACACAGAGAGCGGGCCGGCGGTGGCGGCGCGGGCGCGGGCGGCGGCGGCGCGGGCGCGGGCGGCGGCGGCGCGGGCGCGGGCGGCAGCGGCGCGGGCGCGGGCGGCAGCGGCCTTTGTCGGTGGCGGCTGCCGACAAAGGCCGCTGCCGCCCGCGCCCGCGCCGCTGCCGCCCGCGCCGCCGCCGCCCGCGCCCGCGCCGCCGCCGCCCGCGCCCGCGCCGCCGCCGCCCGCGCCCGCGCCGCCGCCGCCCGCGCCCGCGCCGCCGCCGCCCGCGCCCGCGCCGCCACCGCCCGCCCGCTCTCTGTGTGGCTTGAGCTTTATGATTTACGTCTGTACGTTTTGGTGCAACCCAGCCTTAGTGCCAGTTTCACCAACGTACGAACACAGACCGGTCATCGTCAAATATGGCGACGTCACCAATGACAATTTGGTAAGTATCGATGCTATCCATCGACCATCTTTACGCGACGACTCAGCAGTGTACAGTGGACCAACGAAAATGTTGAGCACTTTAGTACTTTGTCAAATTAAAGAGGTTTCAAATTGTATGACGTTTCAGTCTAAATATTTCTTAGATTTCGATGTGACAAGGTTCTAAGTATGCTCAACATTTTCATGGGCTGACTGTACTTGGAATTGTCATTGTCAGATGACAATTGTCAAGTTGGTGAAATAGGGGCCAGGCAGGGCTAAGCTTGTCTGCCGCCGTCCTTGTATAAAAAGGATATAGGATATAATGCTATAGATCTTAGCACGCTGACGTACAATTCGTGGTTTAAGAGGGTACGAACATTTCGCTCCAACTCATCCTAGCCGCGATCTCCCTGCGAGCGGCCATGTTTAGCTACACACTAAAACGATTACTGTGTGCGTGCGGTTCGAGTGCTGCCGGTTGAACTGACATGTCTTGATCATTGTTATACAGTTAGAGTGAGGTAGGAAAAAATGTGGTGAGTTTTAAATGTTTTTATTTTATTAACATTACGTACCTACGCACTTATTAAGGTGGTTCGATTTTCACACAAAAAACGATCGACATTTATTAGCTCATTACACATTATTAATACTTAAATATGTGTTAATCTATTTACTTCTGACTATTCATTTTCGCGAAATTAATAAAAAACCTGTGTTTCATACAGAAATTACGCAAAAAACAACGTTAATTTTTTATAAATTTTACGTTTGGGAGCGTGATAACTGTCATGTACATTGTGACGTTCGGCCTGGTACTTTAAATTATTTTCCACAGAAACTACTTGGCCTAAAAATCTGAAATTGCACATATATATAATTCGGTAACTAGTCCAAACAACGCAGTCATAAATTATCGGGCGCTCGTTAAGAATAAAAAAATATAAATGAATATGAATATGAGAGTAAATTTACACAAAAGATAACAACCAGTAAACATATGTTGGGAGACTATACAAACGATTTTTAGAGGTGCTTGAACACGAATTAATCAACAAAATTGGAATAAGTTTGTCAGGAAAAAAGTCAAATTTGGAATGATAATTACGTGGAGTCCACGTGTTACGGGGACTAGTTTTACTTTAAATTACTTTCCACAGAAACTACTTGGCCTAAAAATTTGAAATTGCACATACATATAATTCGATAACTAGTTCAAACAACGCAATCATAAATTATCGGGCGCTCGTTAAGAATAAAAAAATATAAATGCATATGAATATGAATATGAGAGAAAATTTACACAAAAGATAACCAGTAAACATATGTTGGGAGACTATACAAAGTATTTTTAGAGGTGCATGAACATGAAATAATCAACAAAATTGGAATAAGTTTGTCAGGAAAAAAGTCAAATTTAGAATGATAATTACGTGGAGTCCACGTGTTTCGGGGACTAGTTTTACTTTAAATTACTTTCCACAGAAACTACTTGGCCTAAAAATCTGAAATTGCACACACATATAATTCGATAACTAGTTCAAACAACGCAATCATAAATTATCGGGCGCTCGTTAAGAATAAAAAAATATAAATGCATATGAATATGAGAGTAAATTCACACAAAAGATAACAACCAGTAAACATATGTTGGGAGACTATACAAACTATTTTTAGAGGTGCATGAACACGAATTAATCAACAAAATTGGAATAAGTTTGTCAGGAAAAAAGTCAAATTTGGAATGATAATTACGTGGAGTCCACGTGTTTCGGGGACTAGTTTTACTTTAAATTACTTTCCACAGAAACTACTTGGCTTAAAAATTTAAAAATTGCACATACATATAATTCAATAACTAGTTCAAACAACGCAATCATAAATTATCGGGCGCTCGTTAAGAATAAAAAAATATTAGTTTGAATTTTACAATTAAAGGAAAGATCCGAAATGTTCACAGAACGTCAAGAACATAGAAGCACATATCCAGACATAGAAAGATCACTAGCAGCAATAGGTAATAGGTAACATGGTGCCTTAAGGTATGATTCCGCTGCCGACTGCATACAACAACTGCACCTTCCGCCGCACTCCAAATTGAACTGTAATCATAAGACTAAAAGTCCCAATTTAGAGTGAGCGGCGTGTGCTGTTCCGACACTTCTCCGCTCATTTCAAATTGAGCTTTTTACGCATACTATTACGGTTCAATTTGGAGTGCAGCGGAACGTGCAGTTGCTGTATGCAGTCGGCAGCGGAATCATACCTTTACCTTTTAACTTGTGTGGCCGTAGTACTGTTGGATTTTTTCGTCCCAAACAATTTACGTTTATTGCCCATTTCTGTAAAAAATCATATTACTTTATTGCTTTGAGAAGAAATAAAATACCAAGTATCAAATTATTAATCTGTAGCGGACGCGCTACATCTACAGAATAGCAGTATCGGTGTGAGCTTGGTCACCGACCTTAACGCACCGAGGAGAGCGACACGTGCGTTCCTTGGGAAGGCCCGGCGCGTAATGAATCGAACAACGTTGTCGCGCGCTGTTATATTGTGAATTATAGTGGTTTTTAAAAATTCGTCTAAATTAAGTGGGTTATCCATAAGCGTTAAAAAAAATAAGAAATATCAAGCAAAACCTGTAGTTTTATAATAATAAGTTTTTTTTTCAAAATATTATAAAACATGTGAGGAAAAAAATGTTTAAACAAACCGATTTAGACATTTTGTAGTATTTTTTTTAGATAGTAAAAACCAATATTTCAGAACTAGTGCGATCGCTATGTACTAAAAGACTATACATCCTATTGTAAAAGATAAACATTCAATCGTTTTTGACAATTTAAAATGGAAATATTGTACCTGAAAGATAGCTCTGACGCGTATTTTTGCAAAACACTCCGACGAAAACCTGACTGTTTTAAATAATCGTACATAGAAATAAAAGTTTAGCAACGCTATGGTCTAGAATGAGAGTTTATCTATACAAAACAGAAGTTTACTTTAACAATGTAGTCACTTGAACAAAGATATGACGTTAGAAAAAACCGTATTTTTTCTAAAATACCAACTTTTTGTTCGTACAGTCTTAATAGCGCGAGTTTACGAGCATTCATTGCAATATTGGAGTCGTGCTCTGAATGCGCCAGACGAGGGGTCGTCAGGCATATAACTTATGCATGGCACGAGCCGTCAGCTCATCTTGGGGTTAAACGTGGTATATAATTGAAAAGCTGACCAGCACGGCTAGCGGAAGGCTTGCCGCTAGATAAACCGTCTCTTTTTAAAAATAGTAACAGATGAATATGTTTCTCGCTGCGAGATAGCTCGCGCGTCGTCTTTTGCTAGCCGTGTAGAGGTTGATCCTAGTATTCCTAGTCTGCCAGAATAGGAAGAGAGTTCTGTCTAGCTCACAGAACACCGTCTAGCTATAGCGTGATTGCTTTTATGTCAGACATATAGCATTCGTCCCTAGTCCCTATAGTAAGACACGAAAGCTATAATATATGTTTGACATAAACGAGATCATGCTCTAAGCTGGTCACACGACAAATTTTATCCTTCCAAGTAGCTGCGTGACATATAACAAGCGCAGTTACGAGTTGTCAGAAAAACATACTTATTAACGGATTCAGAGATAACATTAAGACTAATTTTTAGTAATTAAGATAACTTGAAGTGTGCGAAGACTGCGAAGGATTTCAGTTCTTTGCACCGTGTATGAATCTGTCTCCTTCTAAAAATAAGGTAAGCAATTGTGAATCTCTTACAGTATAACACTTAGGACTGTTGAAATAGAGTAAAAAATTGACAAACAGCCGTCGTCTTTACAGTGTCTTCGGTCTCGGGTGACATTATTTTGGCACGTAAGAAGAAGCGAGAGAAAACCCCGATTGTTTTAAGTCACGAACTGTACCACGCAATAAGAAAGGTACCAGTACCTATACCTACGCGCGCAAGGCATGGGCGGAGGCCGCTATGGGCTTACAAATCTTACAATGATAGCAGCCATTCATAAACGGTTGAATGAGCGTGCCGAAGCAGGCGCATCTCATGTCGCCGTTGTAGATCAATATCGACAACCGGCGAGTGTAACCCCGCCTTAACTTTTAAATGAGCTTTACAAAGGGAACTGTGAAAGTTACGTATCTCTGGTTTCTGGACCCTTTTTGCAAAATAATCATTGAATACCAGTTCGGATCGGTGAAAGTCAGTTACCGCTGTGTTGCCATACATTTTGACCTCTGACCTTTTATACTTTCATTCATGATCGTAATAGCACAGATGTGTTCATAGGGAGTATATCTAACGTTATTGTAAATGCAAATACCTATATATGAATATTACATCATTTTTAAGATCTTAGTAGTAATATTTTGCCATGATCAATTTTTATTATTAGGTTTAGGTTGTTGGTATTTTTTTTTATACTACGACTGTGTCAAACAAGCGTACGGTCCACCTGATGGTAAGCGGACACCGCAGCCTATAGACGCTCGCAACTCTAAGAGTCACGTGCGCGTTACCGACTCTATATAAAATTAGAGGATTCACTGTGTGAGTATAAAGTTTTAATTGAAAAATGCAATAGCATCATCACATCATCAGTTGTTTATTAAGTGTCAGCTATAAAGAGTCGATACACAGTTACGTAAATACCAGTACTTTAAAATCCTTGAGGGCTCGTAGGAAGTTTACTGGCCGAGCATTTTACGAGGCAGTCAAGTGTAGCCAGTTTATCAATTAAATACGCAATGTCAATCGGAACTGACATGATAGGTTACATCAAAGATTAGAATCAGTTAAAATAGAAAAATAATAAGTGTAATAAACCCAACTCAACGTAGTAGCCTCTGACGACGAGTAAAATTCCAGTGCTAAACGATGTCATCCGCAAACGACGCATAAATAATTAGACAATAAGCAGGCAGGGCAAGAAATCGGTAATTTGTATCGCGGCAAGATAGGCGGAGCGAGTGAGACGGGTGCGGGCAGCGGCGCAGCGCGCCGCCGCGGAGATGTGGCAACGCACCGCCGTCACCGTCAGGTGGAAGTGGCGCCTTACCCGCGAGGACGGCGAGCCCCCCGCGCCGGCTCCCGCCACCCCCCGCCTACCCTCCCGCTAATCCTCACCCGAATACAATCTGATAAAATTCGCGCCAGCTATGAGCATTACGCAAAGCGACTCCACACTACGCCGATAATGAATGGGACTGTTTCTTTTGTGAGGCTACGCGCATACATAAACAATTCGACGCGTTCTTTCTCTATTTATATCGCCGTTAAGCGCAGCTACGATTTACACAGCGTAATAAGAGAGATATTTCTTCGACCTGGCGAAACTAGTCCCGCTCCCGCGGACGCATTACGGTCCGCGTTCCGGCCAGGTGAATTCAAAATGACCTCTATGGGCCGGTGGCTTCTGGTGGCCTCGCTCGCCGATTGCGTTGACATTTTGTGGGCTAGCGACGCGACATGACTCCGGGCTGTGGCGAGAGCAATGCCAGGATGACTAACGGCTGGGCGTCAGTAATTGTCTGTACATAAATTGTTCTATACAATAGTTTCGAGGCATGAGATCGATTCACTACCCGTATAGCACTAGGGTGATTTTTGTATACCAGCAACGTACTACCGATAATCAGCATACTTTGGCATCGTGGACTCGATATTTGGAAATAAATAAACATGCACATAATACACTGTACTGTTGGGTAACCGACGCTATTGTCACAGAAATCATTACGATTTCGAAAGAAAAGTATGTACGAGATCTTTCGTCAATGTAAAAGTGACTTACCAAGGAGAAGAAGTTTGTGTGGCAATCCTCAAGACTTGCACCGTTTGTTTGGTGATTTTGATGCGTCATGGTAGTCCGGGGCACTTCATTTTCATTTCACAACACTAAAAACAGGTACAATCTTAAAGAAACCACTCAAAATCTTAAAATCATCACCGACATTTAGCGAAGTTTTCACCTTTCAATGGCGACTGGAAAATGGCGGATAGGAAACAACAACCCAAGCCGACAGTGCTGCTCCCTGCGGCTATATTTGAAACTACAAAACGTTCCGTTCTACGATTTTGCGCTCTTATGACTAAAAATTTCATCATAAAAATATTTATTTTTGACGACTTATATAAAATTGATAAGAATATGATTTAAGACTCATAAAGACTCATATATTTACTAAAAAATTAAGCACTGAAATCTTACCCCACCTGTGCATTTTATATAGTTGGCTGTATGTTGTGATCAAGACCTAAATGTTGCTCTGATATTTAGGTTTAAGAAAAAGAAATGTCAAATGTTTTGCGGAAAATGTTAACCTGTGAATTTAATTAAAATCACGGATTTGACGAATTTCTTTCTTTATTATTAGTGTATTCTCTTCAGGTTGTTCCTATATTCAAATAGCAATTTAATTGTTGCTAGTCATAATGCTCCGAAATGTGTTATTACCTTTATCACGTTCAAGTTTGCAGGTTAATTTTGGTTTATTTATTTTTACAATATTACATGTTATATTCGTAAATAAATAAATGGAAATGTACTAAAAACTGTTTCCAGATGACGACAGTGAGATATAAACAACAAAAAGTGCCAAAAATATCGAAGAAATTGCAGTCTACTGCCGAATCACTTGCTGCTAGAGGGTAAGCTACTAACCGTTGACTGCACATAGAATTAGAGCAATTGGCCTAAAGTTGTTCCTAGGCTAGGTATAAATATTTTTTTGTATACATATATGTACTGTAGAATCCGGATACAGCGATATTACGTCGCACTAACAGGACGACGTACAAAACGGACAGATTTTCTTTGAAAATGTTTGGTATCAATCCTAACGTCAGGTGATTTAGCAGTCGTTAAAAAGGGTCAAATGTTATAAGCGGATTCTACTGTAGGTTATTTTTATAATTTGGAGTTACGTAAAAAACAATTTTGAAAACCTACTCTAACCTAACCAATATGTATTTGGTTTAGTATTTTCTAATACAAGTTTCTAATTTCACAGGTTTCTTCGTCCCAATAAGCCCTGGGACCCACCAACAGATATAGATCAGACCGTTCTGGACATTTGTACAGAAAATGGTCTCAGTACAGACTCTGAGTTCATGTCGCTGAAGGTCAAGTTTACGGTGCTGAATGCCTGCTTCCAAGAGACGGGACACAGTGTTCCCAATTCATTGCTGCATAGTATTGAAACAGTTGGTAAGTATACAGATGTGATGTGAGTCCTATTTCATATGAAACACTTATTTTTCTGCAAATATGCCACAAGGGCACTTTACTACAATACTCAACAACTTACTTTAGTAGGTATGAATCCTTAAGTGGGAGTTACAAGTCATGATAAAGTTTGGCCTCATGATGGGATCTATTCCTTAGGCTATTTGTAAGTAATACTGAGCGAGGCAAAACCTTCCATGTGAAAATTTCAAAATGGCGGCTATTTTAGTTTTCAAAAATTCTTATTTTATTTAGAACTCAAAAATGCTTAGTGCTAATCAAAAACTTTGTATGGGAAATATGTTCAGCATATATTTATCTACAACTTTGATTCTTACCACTTTATTGATAAATCTAATAGTTCATGAGAAAAATGCTTTTCAATATTGTGTTTCTTGTTAAAAGCCGCCATTTTGAAATTTTTGCACGGATAGTTGGCCTCACTCAGTATTACTTACAAATAGCCTATAAGGAATAGATTCAATCCTGAGGTGAAACTTTATCATGACATGTAACTCCCGTGCACCCAGGAGATGGACAGATGTGATCCAAGAAGTCACCGGGTCCACCTTACAGGCAACTGTACAAATGGCACAAGACCGAACAGCCTGGAGAGCAGTAGTCGAGAAAGTCGCCCATAGTCATCACGTCCCTCAGACATGAGGTTACTACCAAGAAGAAGAACTCCCGTGATCTATTTATTGGATTCACACCTACTACTTATTTTACTTTTAACATTGACACTGTATTTTTTTTGTTGTTTTCTGTGTTGCTTTTGTTTAAGTCACCTGTCAGTTTTTCTTCTCACAATACTGTGTACCATGATAATCATGTCTATTGAGTGCCACAAAAGCCCACCCTGATATTCCTAATAGTGTAATTTTATTCCCGAATGGGATGCAACATTACACTAGAATGAGTGAAGAGTTAGTTGGGATAATGTCTTTTTGTGACAAGACTTTTATGTGTTTGCTAGAAGGTACAAATAAAAGTGTGACAGAGTCAGAAACAAGTCAATGAAAAGATTTTTAACCCAGTTAGTATAACTGCCTATGCAAAGTTTAGATTTAATTGGGTCAAGAGATGGTCAAGAGTTGGGCTCTCTAGGGATGAAATGGGAGAAAGTAACCCAAATTGCCCAAGACCGAAGCAAATGGATAATGAAGAAGAAGAAGATTTAATTGGTTCAAAAATGTTTCTCAAAACACAGAACTAATTAATAAAAAAAACGTAAAACTACTTAAATAGAAATAGAAAAGTATTTATTTAGAACACATGATAACGAAGTTTACAATTAAATATAACTAAAGTAACTATATTGCATGGCTATTAAGATATATAATATACTCTCAGATTCATTTAAAGAACTACCGTTTACTATTTTTAAGAAGAAATTATTTAATTGAACAGTGTTATTATTCTGTTAATGAGTTTTTGAACAAATGTAAATTGTAAAAAGAATTATTTATTACTATTAGAATACGATTATAAAATAATATATTTGTACGCCAGTATTGGCATAACAAGATGCGATCTGTGATGAATTATTTGTAACACCTTATATATACGCTTGTTATTTTAACAAAAAAACTATCATTCATTCATTCATTATACATATAACCTATAAAACGTAAATGCCCCTCAGATCACCATCACTGGCTATGGTGCAGCATTACCTCTTTGGATTGCTAAGTTGATCCTCTGGCCAAATTAGCTGCCAGCCCTCTGGTCACCTGACGTTTCAACGAGCCGCTCCGCTAGCTTTTTGTAGAAACGCCTTGTAGAATACTTGAGAAATAAAAAAAAAGTCCAAAATTTTCCTGTATTATTCCAGATGACCTGCTCGAGTTCTACAAGACTCCGGTGGACACGACCGCACCGTTTGATGCCCTGAAGAAGATGGACCTGCCCAAAAACATGCATGTGCAAGAGGATTATGTCAGGTTCCTCCCGGGTAAGACTACTTCTTTGGCTATTTTACCTTTTTAGGGTTCTCTACTCGAAGGGCCCAAACGGAACCCGGAAATCGCTGTCACTCACGCATCTGTCCCTCCTTCGTCTGTCACACAGCTTTACAACCAAAAAAAAAAAAAATGAATAAAATGAACTTTATTCTGTAAGTAGGCCGCAATGGCACTTTTACAAGTCAAACCCTACTAGCGTTTCACAGAGGCCACTGCCGAGAAGAAACGCCGAAAGAAACTCGACAGTCAGCCATTTTCACACAAAAATATGCTTATTACAATGATAAATGATAATACTTAACCTACTTAAGATCAAGAAATCTAAGTATCTATATAAAGCAACACAAAAACAAAGAATAAAATGAGGAAAAAAACCAGTTATGTACAGTGTGTAATTCTGCAAGAAAACATTTCGAAACTGTATACCTAAGCATTATCAAATTCTATTTAGGTAAAAAAATGGAATCCTTTAGACTATAAATTTAGTTATAAATCTTTTGATATGTTTTCTTGCAAGAACTGTGTCAACTAGATAAAATTAAAAAATACACAATATATGAATCTTTACTCTATTTAAGTATCTGGTTTGGGCCATGCTTTTCTGTCTGTTAGATAGTCCTCTGAAACTCAGAAACTGTTGGAGATACAGTCTTAAAATTATCATGGTATAAGCATCTTTAGTCAAAACTTAATTTTAAACACCCAGCGCCTGCGTCCCGCTTGCGGTATCTAAGGTTAAGCAACGTGGGCAGCGGTCAGGACTTGGATGGGTGACCGCTTTGAGTGGTTACTAACTGAGCGCTCCCGTGCTTTGGAGGGCACGTTAAGCCGTTGATCCCGGTTGCTGTCTATGGCCGAGTCGTTAAGCCAAGTTGGAGGCCTTCGGGCGGCTTGAGAACTTCTAACAGTCAAGTTCCGCACTCACTTGACAAAGCCCAATAAGGTCTAGTTTCTCCTCGGGGTTGGAAGGTCAGATGGCAGTCGCTTTCGTAAAAACTAGTGCCTACGCCAAATCTTGGGAGGTAGCAGACCCCAGGCATCCTTCAGGATGCAACTGTACTGGGTTAACGCTAGTAGGATGATAAGGGGGGATTCCATACAACTAAAAGGGGCGCGAAAACAAACCAACTTCGAACTTGAACAATATAGATAATATTTGTATTGTATTATATTCACCTTTTCTGTTTCAGACAAAGATACCCTATTTAATGGCCAGTCAGCCTTCCCCAAGAGTTCAACTATCGTGTCTGGCTTGAAGACCAGGAAGAAGTATGAGGGTTACTCCGCCAAGAGAAAATGGCCTTAAGCTTGATATATAAATAGTAAATAGATTTATGTGTTAGATGTTTAATAAAAATGTTAAAATATAAAATACTTGTTTTTGTAAATAAATACTCGGATAATGCCTAAGTGTAAGGCCTGAGTAGACGCTCGGAGCGGAGCGTTCGGCGGGGCGTGCAGCGGGGCGGGCGAGCGTGCATACTATCTATGCAGCGGCGACTCAGGACACCAGTATGAATTTCGATTGTTTAACATGCACGCCCGACTCGAGCGTCCACTCAGGCCTTACACTAAAATGCGTACAGCTTGTTTACCTACCTAGTTCGCAGGTATTCTCGAAGTAAAAAAAGCTGCCTCGCTGATGTTTTATATGACAATCCGTTCTACTCCACTCCGAAATTCGTACTTCTTATCGTGTCGTCCCTTTCACTCTCATGTTATACATTGTATCAGTGAAAGGGACTGCACTATACGAAGTACGGATTTGGGAGTGCTGAGGTGCGTTATGCAGGGGGTGTACCTAAACATATTATCTGTACTAATATTATATTATAAGTATAAGAGTGTGTCTGTTTGTCTATCTATCTGTTACCTCATCACGCTTAAACCTCTAAACCAACTTAGATTATTTATTTAATAATCAGGGTATACAAACATAAAATTAACACGGTCTCACAAAGCTGTCGGAACAGTTTGTCTGTGTGATCCAGTAGGGTCGATGCTTGTTATGGAGATAGAAGAGCATGGATATTTTTTAATTTTTGTTTTTATAACTAAACTTTTTATGAGTTAAAATACAAAAAAAATGTATCCGTTTCTAAACGAAATCAATTTGACGTCACTAACGTCAAATTGACAGTGACAGTTGTCGGGTTGTCGGACTTGTCGGTTCATCGGTTGTTGGTCGCTCCGGAGGTTATGACCCGTAAAGTGATTTAAAATGGACCTATATTCGTCAATCATTCCTTAATAAAGTGATAAACTCTTATATCAACAATTATAATGCATATCTTATTAATATTGTGTTTTATAATCCTTTCTATATATTCGTGTGTCTCATGGTAAGTGTTGAAAATAGCTTCCCTATGTTATTGTTGTTGTTTTGGTCAGTGTTTATTTCTGTTTTATGTATTTTTAGGCTCTTCCCAACGCTCCTAGCCTGGCTGTTCAAGAGGAAGTACCATATAAAGCTAAAGATTGGTCGCATTGCTTTGCCAAAGCTAATATTACGCGATGTTAACTTATCGAGAGATGGATACTGCATAGTAAGCTTATTCTGTGATTAATATAATTATTTTGTTGTTGTTGAACTACTTAAAAATACGTAATACTGTAATTCTATCGTTGTTATATATCTTTCTAGGTGGTTAATTAGAATTTAAATAAAGATAAAAAAATACTAAATGTAGTGTAGTTTAGTTTGATTTGAAACCCTTCTAAACATCTAATTATTAGCCAACACTCCCAGTCTTATTACAACAAAATGAGACTACTAAGACTTGTTATTAAAATTTTAATACCTACATTCAAGATATAAAATTTACTCAAACATTAGTGTGGTCTTTGGATATTCAAAAGTTATTACATCTAAAACTAAAAATGATATTTGTAACTTATCACGTTTTTAATCAAATTTGTTTTAATATACCTCACTCGTCATCATTCGCTGTTTTCCTATTCTTGCTTACCAGCAGAGGCACCTCTGCCCCATTTAGCGTCCATGTGGTGTTTACCCAGAACGCTTTAGATGCTGGACCTAGAAACCCATAAACTCATCGCTTATCAGTACTAACCGTATAAACTCGATTTTACTCAAATTTCACTAAGTGTTCTTAAGGAACATGGAATCATTAGTATCATTATCCATGAGTGCCCCCTAGTAAGCGGCGAGTGGCGCTCGGCGCCTTGGAAACGCTGCGCCCATCTGCACCATTGATAAAACCACCTCTGCTGACTAGTAGCAGGTGTTGCGCTCGAGAGTATGTCGGCGTATCTCGAGCTATCCATCATTTGTAACAGCGCCAATCAGAAAAAGACGCGTAGCTCGAGATAATTCGAGATACTCTTGAGCGCAACATGTGCTACGGGTGCTGATGCCTGACGCCTATCTAATTCCTATTTCGCAAAAAAAACACACAGTTTTTGTTTTTATTGAATCTAATTCCTATTTCACAGCAAATTGACGAAATCTCCTTTAGCAGCAGCGTGTTTAATTCCGAAACCAACAAACTTGTGTCCGTACTCATCAAAGGATTCAACATAACAAACAATGTGGAGGAGAGACGGAGTGCAGTGGAGACTATATTAAAGCCTCTACTGTCAAAGCAGAACTCTACAAACAGTAGAGGGGAGGTGGAAGAGCTGAGCTTTGAGGAGCTGGACCGAGGATTGAGGGTTACGGAGAGGAAGCTCTTAGACTTTAGGGATAAAAAGCTGCCGCCTAGTTTGATTATGTTCGCACAGGTGAGCTGGTTTTAATCATCATAATTTCAGCCTGTATTCACCTATTGTTGAGTAAAGGCCAGCGATGCTCACGCCAGTCTGCCCTGTTTTGAGCTATTTGCCTGGCTCATCGACAATTTCCCTGCAGAGTGCCAAGTGTCACCAACATATCTCCCCACAGATCTGGGTCGTAATTGCTTTGTATAATATCATTTAATTTGAAAGAAGTATCTTTTTCTATACATATGCCAGTTATATAGCATACATCTATGTCTTCGTGCACAGTCATACTCGCGCCTGATGCTTTTTGTTCTCTCTCTCTCTGTTCACAAATTTTCGCTAGAATTGTTTGAGAAATGCAACTTATATTATTGTATTGTATGTCTTTCCCGTCCACGGGACACAGGAATAGTGTCCCGGAGCTTTGGGAGGCGTGTGCGGAGCCGAAGTACCGAGGTACCGAAGTGCCATCGAGTACCACATAGCCAACACGTAGAGGCCCATTTGACAATTTAATGAAATGCAAGGGATACACCGAGCGGATGCTGTCCCTGCCCGTGTCATGGGACGCGCACAGAGACAGCACCCCCAAAGGTGTATAGATAGGGACTATTGTTGGTTGATGGAATCTAAATGAACCGGGTTATTAGGTGAAGATGATGGACTAATGGCTGGGCTATTGGGTGAGACATCGGACGCCTGCCTAATAAAACAGTCTCTTATTTTAATTCCGGCAGAAGGTGACTGGCTCCCTGCTAGATGGGCCCCTATTAAACAGCGACACAAAAATTGGCCTAGGAGCAACACCGGTCAGAGAGCTGGGGGGTAGGGAGGTGGCACTGGATTGTTTTGTATATTATTATAATATTTGTATTGTATTGTAGTTCATGGGCGTGCACATAACTAACGCAACAGTCACTATCCACGGCCCCTCGTTCACGTTGGAAGCCTCCGCGTGCCAGCTGCACGCGGACGGGGCCGCCGGCGGCCCGGCGCGTGCGCTGGTGTTCTGCGCCAACCTGGTGGAGGCCAAGGCGAGGGTGCTGAAGGAAAGGAACTGCTTAGCAGAAGCGGGATTGAGCATGTTGGTGGAAGGGACGGTGAAGGCTGATGGACCTCTTAATGTTGAGGTAAGACTTGTTACTATGGGAGCCTATGATGGCTTCTATCTCCTCGTTCACGTTGGAAGCCTCCGCGTGCCAGCTGCACGCTGACGGTGCCGCCGGCGGCCCGGCGCGTGCGCTGGTGTTCTGCGCCAACCTGGTGGAAGCCAAGCCGAGGGTGTTGAAGGAAAGGAACTGCTTAGCAGAAGCGGGATTGAGCATGTTGGTGGAAGGGACGGTGAAGGCTGATGGACCTCTTAATGTTGAGGTAAGACTTGTTACTATGGGAGCCTATGATGGCTTCTATCTCCTCGTTCACGTTGGAAGCCTCCGCGTGCCAGCTGCACGCGGACGGGGCCGCCGGCGGCCCGGCGCGTGCGCTGGTGTTCTGCGCCAACCTGGTGGAGGCCAAGGCGAGGGTGCTGAAGGAAAGGAACTGCTTAGCAGAAGCGGGATTGAGCATGTTGGTGGAAGGGACGGTGAAGGCTGATGGGCCTCTTAATGTTGAGGTAAGACTTGTTACTATGGGAGCCTATGATGGCTTCTATCTCCTCGTTCACGTTGGAAGCCTCCGCGTGCCAGCTGCACGCTGACGGGGCCGCCGGCGGCCCGGCGCGTGCGCTGGTGTTCTGCGCCAACCTGGTGGAGGCCAAGGCGAGGGTGCTGAAGGAAAGGAACTGCTTAGCAGAAGCGGGATTGAGCATGTTGGTGGAAGGGACGGTGAAGGCCGATGGACCTCTTAATGTTGAGGTAAGACTTGTTACTATGGGAGCCTATGATGGCTTCTATCTCCTCGTTCACGTTGGAAGCCTCCGCGTGCCAGCTGCACGCTGACGGGGCCGCCGGCGGCCCGGCGCGTGCGCTGGTGTTCTGCGCCAACCTGGTGGAGGCCAAGGCGAGGGTGCTGAAGGAAAGGAACTGCTTAGCAGAAGCGGGATTGAGCATGTTGGTGGAAGGGACGGTGAAGGCTGATGGACCTCTTAATGTTGAGGTAAGACTTGTTACTATGGGAGCCTATGATGGCTTCTATCTCCTCGTTCACGTTGGAAGCCTCCGCGTGCCAGCTGCACGCGGACGGGGCCGCCGGCGGCCCGGCGCGTGCGCTGGTGTTCTGCGCCAACCTGGTGGAGGCCAAGGCGAGGGTGCTGAAGGAAAGGAACTGCTTAGCAGAAGCGGGATTGAGCATGTTGGTGGAAGGGACGGTGAAGGCTGATGGGCCTCTTAATGTTGAGGTAAGACTTGTTACTATGGGAGCCTATGATGGCTTCTATCTCCTCGTTCACGTTGGAAGCCTCCGCGTGCCAGCTGCACGCTGACGGGGCCGCCGGCGGCCCGGCGCGTGCGCTGGTGTTCTGCGCCAACCTGGTGGAGGCCAAGGCGAGGGTGCTGAAGGAAAGGAACTGCTTAGCAGAAGCGGGATTGAGCATGTTGGTGGAAGGGACGGTGAAGGCTGATGGGCCTCTTAATGTTGAGGTAAGACTTGTTACTATGGGAGCCTATGATGGCTTCTATCTCCTCGTTCACGTTGGAAGCCTCCGCGTGCCAGCTGCACGCGGACGGGGCCGCCGGCGGCCCGGCGCGTGCGCTGGTGTTCTGCGCCAACCTGGTGGAGGCCAAGGCGAGGGTGCTGAAGGAAAGGAACTGCTTAGCAGAAGCGGGATTGAGCATGTTGGTGGAAGGGACGGTGAAGGCTGATGGGCCTCTTAATGTTGAGGTAAGACTTGTTACTATGGGAGCCTATGATGGCTTCTATCTCCTCGTTCACGTTGGAAGCCTCCGCGTGCCAGCTGCACGCTGACGGGGCCGCCGGCGGCCCGGCGCGTGCGCTGGTGTTCTGCGCCAACCTGGTGGAGGCCAAGGCGAGGGTGCTGAAGGAAAGGAACTGCTTAGCAGAAGCGGGATTGAGCATGTTGGTGGAAGGGACGGTGAAGGCCGATGGACCTCTTAATGTTGAGGTAAGACTTGTTACTATGGGAGCCTATGATGGCTTCTATCTCCTCGTTCACGTTGGAAGCCTCCGCGTGCCAGCTGCACGCTGACGGGGCCGCCGGCGGCCCGGCGCGTGCGCTGGTGTTCTGCGCCAACCTGGTGGAGGCCAAGGCGAGGGTGCTGAAGGAAAGGAACTGCTTAGCAGAAGCGGGATTGAGCATGTTGGTGGAAGGGACGGTGAAGGCTGATGGACCTCTTAATGTTGAGGTAAGACTTGTTACTATGGGAGCCTATGATGGCTTCTATCTCCTCGTTCACGTTGGAAGCCTCCGCGTGCCAGCTGCACGCGGACGGGGCCGCCGGCGGCCCGGCGCGTGCGCTGGTGTTCTGCGCCAACCTGGTGGAGGCCAAGGCGAGGGTGCTGAAGGAAAGGAACTGCTTAGCAGAAGCGGGATTGAGCATGTTGGTGGAAGGGACGGTGAAGGCTGATGGGCCTCTTAATGTTGAGGTAAGACTTGTTACTATGGGAGCCTATGATGGCTTCTATCTCCTCGTTCACGTTGGAAGCCTCCGCGTGCCAGCTGCACGCTGACGGGGCCGCCGGCGGCCCGGCGCGTGCGCTGGTGTTCTGCGCCAACCTGGTGGAGGCCAAGGCGAGGGTGCTGAAGGAAAGGAACTGCTTAGCAGAAGCGGGATTGAGCATGTTGGTGGAAGGGACGGTGAAGGCTGATGGGCCTCTTAATGTTGAGGTAAGACTTGTTACTATGGGAGCCTATGATGGCTTCTATCTCCTCGTTCACGTTGGAAGCCTCCGCGTGCCAGCTGCACGCTGACGGGGCCGCCGGCGGCCCGGCGCGTGCGCTGGTGTTCTGCGCCAACCTGGTGGAGGCCAAGGCGAGGGTGCTGAAGGAAAGGAACTGCTTAGCAGAAGCGGGATTGAGCATGTTGGTGGAAGGGACGGTTAAGGCCGATGGACCGCTTAATGTTGAGGTAAGACTTGTTACTATGGGAGCCTATGATGGCTTCTATCTCCTCGTTCACGTTGGAAGCCTCCGCGTGCCAGCTGCACGCGGACGGGGCCGCCGGCGGCCCGGCGCGCGCGCTGGTGTTCTGCGCCAACCTGGTGGAGGCCAAGGCGAGGGTGCTGAAGGAAAGGAACTGCTTAGCAGAAGCGGGATTGAGCATGTTGGTGGAAGGGACGGTGAAGGCTGATGGGCCACTTAATGTTGAAGTAAGTCATGGTTATCTAGTTGTTTACGGTAAGGCATAAGCCATTTAGGCGACGCGTTAATGAAACACGCGAAAGACGTGAGTCACGTGAGTGACCTGTTTATTATGTTTCAAGGAGTCCGTTTTCTTTATATATTTTATGTCACACCTAGCCATAAAGTGGCCATTATCGCACGCTCCGCGCGCGAAAAAACCCACTTCCATGTTGAGTGACCTGTTTATTATGTTTCAAGGGTCCGTTTTCTTTATATATTTTATGTCACACCTAGCCATAAAGTGGCCATTATCGCACGCTCCGCGCGCGAAAAAACCCACTTCCATGTTGAGTGACCTGTTTATTATGTTTCAAGGAGTCCGTTTTCTTTATATATTTTATGTCACACCTAGCCATAAAGTGGCCATTATCGCACGCTCCGCGCGCGAAAAAACCCACTTCCATGTTGAGTGACCTGTTTATTATGTTTCAAGGAGTCCGTTTTCTTTATATATTTTATGTCACACCTAGCCATAAAGTGGCCATTATCGCACGCTCCGCGCGCGAAAAAACCCACTTCCATGTTGAGTGACCTGTTTATTATGTTTCAAGGAGTCCGTTTTCTTTATATATTTTATGTCACACCTAGCCATAAAGTGGCCATTATCGCACGCTCCGCGCGCGAAAAAACCCACTTCCATGTTGAGTGACCTGTTTATTATGTTTCAAGGAGTCCGTTTTCTTTATATATTTTATGTCACACCTAGCCATAAAGTGGCCATTATCGCACGCTCCGCGCGCGAAAAAACCCACTTCCATGTTGAGTGACCTGTTTATTATGTTTCAAGGAGTCCGTTTTCTTTATATATTTTATGTCACACCTAGCCATAAAGTGGCCATTATCGCACGCTCCGCGCGCGAAAAAACCCACTTCCATGTTGAGTGACCTGTTTATTATGTTTCAAGGAGTCCGTTTTCTTTATATATTTTATGTCACACCTAGCCATAAAGTGGCCATTATCGCACGCTCCGCGCGCGAAAAAACCCACTTCCATGTTGAGTGACCTGTTTATTATGTTTCAAGGAGTCCGTTTTCTTTATATATTTTATGTCACACCTAGCCATAAAGTGGCCATTATCGCACGCTCCGCGCGCGAAAAAACCCACTTCCATGTTGAGTGACCTGTTTATTATGTTTCAAGGAGTCCGTTTTCTTTATATATTTTATGTCACACCTAGCCATAAAGTGGCCATTATCGCACGCTCCGCGCGCGAAAAAACCCACTTCCATGTTGAGTGACCTGTTTATTATGTTTCAAGGAGTCCGTTTTCTTTATATATTTTATGTCACACCTAGCCATAAAGTGGCCATTATCGCACGCTCCGCGCGCGAAAAAACCCACTTCCTGGCCAGGGGGTGACATAAAATTTTGTACTTACCACGGGCGATAATAAAGAAAGCCTCAGATCGCATATTTATCGCCCTTGCCTTCGGCTCGGGCGTAAAATACCTGCGATCTAAGACATTCTTTGTTTTATCGCCCTTGGTAAGTAATGTACTATTATACCGTTGGGCAATTTCATACTGCTTGATACACCGTTATCATAGTTGCGGCCTATAGGCTTGCGCAATTAGCTTCCTAATCCTGCTAATTATAGTTAGGTCAGAGCACTTATCGTGGTTACAGTGAGCAACTTTGCCTTACGTCATGTTACGGGCGATGTTTGCTTACATTTATGACGTTACTATTATAAGATCGCCGAGGTTTGTATCTCGAGATAAGTTGTATTAGTAAATATTATGCCTTAATATTAAAACACTCACAAACAAACAACCATTGGGAACTTTGTATGGAAAGTGGACGAATAACTATCAGAGATCCATTCAACGCAATGCGTTTGACGCAACGTATTTATATGGAACGCATGCGTTTGACGCATAAAACAACCGAGCGCCTTACGTCAGCAAATGGGTCTTTACATGTACTTGCTGTAACTAATACCGCCTTCAAGGATTTTTGCAGGATGTTTTTTCTTCTTTATTGACCTTGTCAATTACAGGAGTTTCCTTACTACTGCCTACTTATTATGCAGTTGAAATAAATACAGCATAACAGTAGCGGCGCGTCAAAAATATTCTTAGGCAAGCTAGAAATAATTTGCCTTTCTTATTCTTCATAAGTCGTAGTAAAAGAACTGAACTGGCAGAAAATTAGGCAAGCCGGTGGGAATCGCGTTGTATGAACGCTCCGCCACTGCAGCATAAACACTTCGAAGTTTGATGTTATTCCAATATTTTCTATCTTATTTATAGTAGGCTCTGTTTATTGGTAAAGTAAAAATAATATTTTGCAGTGGCGGCGCGTCAAAAATATTCTAAGGGAACTAAGGGAAGCCGGAAATAATTTGCCTATCTTATTCTTCATGAGCCGTAGTAAAAGAACTGGACTGGCTGAAAATAAGGCAAGCCGGTGGGAATCGAGTTGTATGGACGCTCCGCCACTGATATTTTGTCACCGTTGTTAAATACCGCAATGCCACCGTACTTTATTAACAAAATGTTGATATTTGTCCAGAAAATCCACTGCGCAGTGAGCAACACCCGGATATCCTTTCACGACGAGCTACACGAGCTCCTCAAGAAGCACAGGCGGTACAAGCGGCCGCGGGTCAGGCAGTACGCGGCCGGAGGGGGGGAGGGGGCGCCCGCGCTGCCTAGACTATCGCCCGTCGTGCCTAAGGTACGTGAGTCCACTAGACTGTCGGCCGTCGTGCGTAACAGTGAGTAACACCCGGGTATCCTTCCACGGGCGGTACAAGCGGCCGCGGGTCAGGCAGTACGCGGCCGGAGGGCGGGAGGGAGCGCCCGCGCTGCCTAGACTATCGCCCGTCGTGCCTAAGGTACGTGAGTCCACTAGACTGTCGCCCGTCGTGCCTAAGGTACGTGAGTCCGCTGTACAGTGAGTAACATCCGGGTATCCTTCCACGGGCGGTACAAGCGGCCGCGGGTCAGGCAGTACGCGGCCGGAGGGGGGGAGGGGGCACCCGCGCTGCCTAGACTATCGCCCGTCGTGCCTAAGGTACGTGAGTCCACTAGACTGTCGCCCGTCGTGCGTAACAGTGAGTAACACCCGGGTATCCTTCCACGGGCGGTACAAGCGGCCGCGGGTCAGGCAGTACGTGGCCGGAGGGGGGGAGGGGGCACCCGCGCTGCCTAGACTATCGCCCGTCGTGCCTAAGGTACGTGAGTCCACTAGACTGTCGCCCGTCGTGCCTAAGGTACGTGAGTCCGCTGTACAGTGAGTAACATCCGGGTATCCTTCCACGGGCGGTACAAGCGGCCGCGGGTCAGGCAGTACGCGGCCGGCGGGGGGGAGGGGGCACCCGCGCTGCCTAGACTGTCGCCCGTCGTGCCTAAGGTACGTGAGTCCACTAGACTGTCGCCCGTCGTGCGTAACAGTGAGTAACACCCGGGTATCCTTCCACGGGCGGTACAAGCGGCCGCGGGTCAGGCAGTACGCGGCCGGCGGGGGGGAGGGGGCACCCGCGCTGCCTAGACTGTCGCCCGTCGTGCCTAAGGTACGTGAGTCCACTAGACTGTCGCCCGTCGTGCGTAACAGTGAGTAACACCCGGGTATCCTTCCACGGGCGGTACAAGCGGCCGCGGGTCAGGCAGTACGCGGCCGGCGGGGGGGAGGGGGCACCCGCGCTGCCTAGACTGTCGCCCGTCGTGCCTAAGGTACGTGAGTCCACTAGACTGTCGCCCGTCGTGCGTAACAGTGAGTAACACCCGGGTATCCTTCCACGGGCGGTACAAGCGGCCGCGGGTCAGGCAGTACGCGGCCGGAGGGCGGGAGGGAGCGCCCGCGCTGCCTAGACTATCGCCCGTCGTGCCTAAGGTACGTGAGTCCACTAGACTGTCGCCCGTCGTGCCTAAGGTACGTGAGTCTGCTGTACAGTGAGTAACATCCGGGTATCCTTCCACGGGCGGTACAAGCGGCCGCGGGTCAGGCAGTACGCGGCCGGAGGGGGGGAGGGGGCACCCGCGCTGCCTAGACTATCGCCCGTCGTGCCTAAGGTACGTGAGTCCACTGTACAGTGAGCGACACCCGGGTATCCTCCCACGGGCGGTACAAGCGGCCGCGGGTCAGGCAGTACGCGACCGGAGGGGGGGAGGGGGCACCCGCGCTGCCTAGATTGTCACCCGTCGTGCCTAAGGTACTATCGAACCAACTAAATCGTGACCCACCGTGGAACCTTGTCACAGATAATGTCATAATGATTTTCCTTGAGAGGCAGTACGATGTCACTATGACAGTTTCTGTAGCAAGATTCTGCGGTGGGTCATGATTTAGTTGGTTCGATTGTACGTGAGTCCACTAGACTGTAGCCCGTCGTGCCTAAGGTACGTACGTGAGTCCACTGTACAGTGAGCGACACCCGGGTATCCTTCCACGGGCGGTACAAGCGGCCGCGGGTCAGGCAGTACGCGACCGGAGGGCGTGAGGGGGCGCCCGCGCTGCCTAGACTGTCGCCCGTCGTGCCTAAGGTACGTAAATAGTAATTCAGCGCCGGATCTAGAAAATTTTAGAGGGGGGGCAAAAACTAGAAAATGCCGCCCCCGTCTGAAAATATTGTCTTACAAATTGTTACCTCTACCATTATCATAATTTCAACCATCAGGACACCCAATAGACATACCTATAGGCATAGGCCTAACCAAAAGAATGCCACGACGACCTGTCTAGCGTTTCTCTTTCCGGTTTTTTAGGATATTTCACGAATACAGTCAACGTGATAAAACAGAACAGTAAAAGTAGCTAGGGGTGACGGGTTGTAGTCATAACACATATATAGATGAAAACGCGAGCGCAGCGAGCGCGAAAATTTTCGAACATTATGACGCAGATGCGGGAAATATTTCATACGCAACAAATCGAGAAATATAACAAATCATGCGCATCAAGTCCTAAAAAGACGCGAGCGCAGCGAGTTTTTTGTCCTGTCAAGAAGTTCGAATTTGGCGCCCCCCTGCCGCCCCTAAATTTGCCGCCCCCTAAACTTGCCGCCCGGGGCATGGACCCCGCTTTGCCCCCCCCCCCCCCACCCCCCCAGATCCGGCTCTGTAGTAATTAAACTGCAAATGCGCAGAAGCACGAGAATTTAAAATGTTTAACTTTAACTTGTCCGAAATAAAAAAAGGTCAGATAGTTTTTACCTCGTAAGAAATTCTTGGTAATTGCATTAATATTCAAATAATGGTATGTTTTGTTTCTTTCCAGATATTTAGTTTAAAGATTGACACAACAAATGTGACGTGCATAGACAATGTGACCAAAACGGATTTCAAACTGTCACTTAACAGTTTTCAAGTAAGTAATCAATCTCATTTTACGCAAATGACTTTACAATAATGAAATCCAATAAATAATACGATGTAAGTTACAATTAAGAAAGTTTCGAATCGTATATTTACCATCCTCGTTAACGGCTCGTACACTAAACACATTCATTTAATCATATTTGCCTTGCCTTTCCCTTTAAATGTATCTATTTAACGTGAAAACTCTTGTTTTAGGAAAGACTGACCCAGAAAATGCCTTTTCACTCTTGCCTTAAATACACACAAATTCGCGATGATTTTTTTTGTGAAAAAAAAATCAATATAGAAATACAAGACATATACTCTTTATTGCACAGCTCACATAAATAAATCAGTTACATACAAAATAAAAACAGCAATATGTAGGTAGACGAAGGCAGTCTCATCGCTAAAGAGCTATCTTAACAATTTATGGCTTGAATAAATGAAATGAAATGAAATCTTTTCCAGACAACTTTGGGAAACAACTTTGGATATTTGGAACAACTGATTAAGTAATATTTTCATGGTCTCAGGTGAATTCTCGCTTCAGTGCCGCAACGGTACACACAAACGCGTCGGGCGTTGAGTCAGGCGCCCGTGTCCAGGTGTACGTGGCGCTGCAGATGGAGCAGCTGCAGCTGACTGCTGGAAGAGGGGAGTCGGACACGCTGCTCTACAACAACAAGCTCAAGCTGGACGCTAAGGTAACACACACACAGACGTCGTCAGTAGAGTCAGGCGCCCGTGTCCAGGTGTACATGGCGCTGCAGATGGAGCAGCTGCAGCTGACTGCTAGAAGAGGGGAGTCGGACACGCTGCTCTACAACAACAAGCTCAAGCTGGACGCTAAGGTAATACATACACACAGACGTCGTCAGTAGAGTCAGGCGCCCGTGTCCAGGTGTACAGATGGAGCAGCTTCAGCTGGCTGCTGGAAGAGGGGAGTCGGACACGCTGCTCTACGCTAAGGTAACACACACACAGACGTCGTCCAGGTCCAGGTCCACGTACAATTCGTCTTCCTATTTCATCAGTGATTGAATAACAAACATTTAAACTTTCGCATTTATAATATTAGTAGGATTGCAAAGTACAATTTAAATGGTGTCAATCGTAGAACGCCAGCTCGACAAGCCACTTCTTGCGCTTGAATTTAATTATAGTACTACTTTGTGCAATTACAGCTGGAAAAAGGCGTGCTAAACCTGTACCTGATCCTGAGCACGCTCACGCTGTCGTACCACCATGAAAATATGTTTCGTTGGTACACCTCGATAGTGGAGCGTCTCGACAAGGACAAGCCTATGCAGATACAACCTCCCAGCACCTGTAAGTTCTGTCTTCTTCTGCTAAACTTGTTACAACCTCCCAGCACCTGTAAGTTCTGTCTTCTTCTACTAAACTTGTGTCAACCTCCCACTCCTCCCAGCACCTGTAAGTTCTGTCTTCTTCTGCTAAACCTGTCGTACGACCACGAGAATATGTTCAAATGTTGTGTAAATTAGTTGTAATTGTACGCGATTAAGTCCCGTTTCCCAATAATGATGCATTTTAAAGTGATTGTAAATTTTCAATTTTCGTGTAATTTTCAGCCCAATCTCCAGGGCTTTTGGACAGCATACTCCGCGCATGCGTGGTGCAGGGCTGCGCGGAGCTGCGCCACGGCTCGCTGTGCGCACTACTGCCTGCGCCGCTGTCTGTGGGCTGTCAGGGGTTGAAGGTCAAGCTGGACCAGCTGGTGGACACGAGAGGTCAGTATCCAGGGCTCCTGGACAGCATACTCCGCGCCTGCATAGTGCAGGGCTGCGCGGAGCTGCATCACGGGTAGCTTGGTGCCCCACTGCCCGCGCCGCTGTCTGTGAGCTGCCAGGGGTTGAAGGTCAAGCTGGACCAGCTGGTCGACACGAGAGGTCAGTACATCCAGGGCTCCTGGACAGCATACTCCGAGCATGCGTAGTGCAGGGCTGCGCGGAGCTGCGACACGGCTCGCTTTGCGCGCTGTTACCCGCGCTGCTGTCTGTGGGCTGCCAGAAGTTGAAGGTCAAGCTGGACCAGTTAGTAGACACGAGAGGTCAGTATTCAGGGCTCCTGGACAGAATATAGGGTATACTATAGTAGTGCAGGGCGGCGCGGAGCTGCGACACGGCTCGTTGTGCGCGCTGTTACCCGCGCCGCTGTCTGTGGGCTGCCAGGGGTTGAAGGTCAAGCTGAACCAGCTGGTAAAAAATAGCAGCTGGAATACAAGAGGTAAAAAAAACTTGTCATTCTCCGCATACTTGTACAAATTACAATTCCTGCAAATGAAGGGGTCAAAATTTTAAATATATGTTTGTGATTTTTGTATCCATTTGTTTGGTACAGAGGAGCCGTACACGGCGTCCCTCCCCCGCACGCTGCTCGGCGCGCGGCACTGGAGCGCGGAGCTGCTCGTGGACTCGGGCTGGCTCGCGTGTGAGGCCCGCGCCGCGCCGCCGCCGCGCAAGCACCACGCGTGGGGCGCGGCGCTGCTGGCCGTGGCGCTCGTCAAGTGGGGCAGCCACGGGCCCCGGGACTCCAAGGTACTGTACTGTACAACATGTGTCAGAGCGTCCCTCCCCCGCACGCTGCTCGGCGCGCGGCACTGGAGCGCGGAGCTGCTCGTGGACTCGGGCTGGCTCGCGTGTGAGGCCCGCGCCGCGCCGCCGCCGCGCAAGCACCACGCGTGGGGCGCGGCGCTGCTGGCCGTGGCGCTCGTCAAGTGGGGCAGCCACGGGCCCCGGGACTCCAAGGTACTGTACTGTACAACATGTGTCAGAGCGTCCCTCCCCCGCACGCTGCTCGGCGCGCGGCACTGGAGCGCGGAGCTGCTCGTGGACTCGGGCTGGCTCGCGTGTGAGGCCCGCGCCGCGCCGCCGCCGCGCAAGCACCACGCGTGGGGCGCGGCGCTGCTGGCCGTGGCGCTCGTCAAGTGGGGCAGCCACGGGCCCCGGGACTCCAAGGTACTGTACTGTACAACATGTGTCAGAGCGTCCCTCCCCCGCACGCTGCTCGGCGCGCGGCACTGGAGCGCGGAGCTGCTCGTGGACTCGGGCTGGCTCGCGTGTGAGGCCCGCGCCGCGCCGCCGCCGCGCAAGCACCACGCGTGGGGCGCGGCGCTGCTGGCCGTGGCGCTCGTCAAGTGGGGCAGCCACGGGCCCCGGGACTCCAAGGTACTGTACTGTACAACATGTGTCAGAGCGTCCCTCCCCCGCACGCTGCTCGGCGCGCGGCACTGGAGCGCGGAGCTGCTCGTGGACTCGGGCTGGCTCGCGTGTGAGGCCCGCGCCGCGCCGCCGCCGCGCAAGCACCACGCGTGGGGCGCGGCGCTGCTGGCCGTGGCGCTCGTCAAGTGGGGCAGCCACGGGCCCCGGGACTCCAAGGTACTGTACTGTACAACATGTGTCAGAGCGTCCCTCCCCCGCACGCTGCTCGGCGCGCGGCACTGGAGCGCGGAGCTGCTCGTGGACTCGGGCTGGCTCGCGTGTGAGGCCCGCGCCGCGCCGCCGCCGCGCAAGCACCACGCGTGGGGCGCGGCGCTGCTGGCCGTGGCGCTCGTCAAGTGGGGCAGCCACGGGCCCCGGGACTCCAAGGTACTGTACTGTACAACATGTGTCAGAGCGTCCCTCCCCCGCACGCTGCTCGGCGCGCGGCACTGGAGCGCGGAGCTGCTCGTGGACTCGGGCTGGCTCGCGTGTGAGGCCCGCGCCGCGCCGCCGCCGCGCAAGCACCACGCGTGGGGCGCGGCGCTGCTGGCCGTGGCGCTCGTCAAGTGGGGCAGCCACGGGCCCCGGGACTCCAAGGTACTGTACTGTACAACATGTGTCAGAGCGTCCCTCCCCCGCACGCTGCTCGGCGCGCGGCACTGGAGCGCGGAGCTGCTCGTGGACTCGGGCTGGCTCGCGTGTGAGGCCCGCGCCGCGCCGCCGCCGCGCAAGCACCACGCGTGGGGCGCGGCGCTGCTGGCCGTGGCGCTCGTCAAGTGGGGCAGCCACGGGCCCCGGGACTCCAAGGTACTGTACTGTACAACATGTGTCAGAGCGTCCCTCCCCCGCACGCTGCTCGGCGCGCGGCACTGGAGCGCGGAGCTGCTCGTGGACTCGGGCTGGCTCGCGTGTGAGGCCCGCGCCGCGCCGCCGCCGCGCAAGCACCACGCGTGGGGCGCGGCGCTGCTGGCCGTGGCGCTCGTCAAGTGGGGCAGCCACGGGCCCCGGGACTCCAAGGTACTGTACTGTACAACATGTGTCAGAGCGTCCCTCCCCCGCACGCTGCTCGGCGCGCGGCACTGGAGCGCGGAGCTGCTCGTGGACTCGGGCTGGCTCGCGTGTGAGGCCCGCGCCGCGCCGCCGCCGCGCAAGCACCACGCGTGGGGCGCGGCGCTGCTGGCCGTGGCGCTCGTCAAGTGGGGCAGCCACGGGCCCCGGGACTCCAAGGTACTGTACTGTACAACATGTGTCAGAGCGTCCCTCCCCCGCACGCTGCTCGGCGCGCGGCACTGGAGCGCGGAGCTGCTCGTGGACTCGGGCTGGCTCGCGTGTGAGGCCCGCGCCGCGCCGCCGCCGCGCAAGCACCACGCGTGGGGCGCGGCGCTGCTGGCCGTGGCGCTCGTCAAGTGGGGCAGCCACGGGCCCCGGGACTCCAAGGTACTGTACTGTACAACATGTGTCAGAGCGTCCCTCCCCCGCACGCTGCTCGGCGCGCGGCACTGGAGCGCGGAGCTGCTCGTGGACTCGGGCTGGCTCGCGTGTGAGGCCCGCGCCGCGCCGCCGCCGCGCAAGCACCACGCGTGGGGCGCGGCGCTGCTGGCCGTGGCGCTCGTCAAGTGGGGCAGCCACGGGCCCCGGGACTCCAAGGTACTGTACTGTACAACATGTGTCAGAGCGTCCCTCCCCCGCACGCTGCTCGGCGCGCGGCACTGGAGCGCGGAGCTGCTCGTGGACTCGGGCTGGCTCGCGTGTGAGGCCCGCGCCGCGCCGCCGCCGCGCAAGCACCACGCGTGGGGCGCGGCGCTGCTGGCCGTGGCGCTCGTCAAGTGGGGCAGCCACGGGCCCCGGGACTCCAAGGTACTGTACTGTACAACATGTGTCAGAGCGTCCCTCCCCCGCACGCTGCTCGGCGCGCGGCACTGGAGCGCGGAGCTGCTCGTGGACTCGGGCTGGCTCGCGTGTGAGGCCCGCGCCGCGCCGCCGCCGCGCAAGCACCACGCGTGGGGCGCGGCGCTGCTGGCCGTGGCGCTCGTCAAGTGGGGCAGCCACGGGCCCCGGGACTCCAAGGTACTGTACTGTACAACATGTGTCAGAGCGTCCCTCCCCCGCACGCTGCTCGGCGCGCGGCACTGGAGCGCGGAGCTGCTCGTGGACTCGGGCTGGCTCGCGTGTGAGGCCCGCGCCGCGCCGCCGCCGCGCAAGCACCACGCGTGGGGCGCGGCGCTGCTGGCCGTGGCGCTCGTCAAGTGGGGCAGCCACGGGCCCCGGGACTCCAAGGTACTGTACTGTACAACATGTGTCAGAGCGTCCCTCCCCCGCACGCTGCTCGGCGCGCGGCACTGGAGCGCGGAGCTGCTCGTGGACTCGGGCTGGCTCGCGTGTGAGGCCCGCGCCGCGCCGCCGCCGCGCAAGCACCACGCGTGGGGCGCGGCGCTGCTGGCCGTGGCGCTCGTCAAGTGGGGCAGCCACGGGCCCCGGGACTCCAAGGTACTGTACTGTACAACATGTGTCAGAGCGTCCCTCCCCCGCACGCTGCTCGGCGCGCGGCACTGGAGCGCGGAGCTGCTCGTGGACTCGGGCTGGCTCGCGTGTGAGGCCCGCGCCGCGCCGCCGCCGCGCAAGCACCACGCGTGGGGCGCGGCGCTGCTGGCCGTGGCGCTCGTCAAGTGGGGCAGCCACGGGCCCCGGGACTCCAAGGTACTGCCACAGAATAGTATAATAATATTACATACAGAACGGACACCAACCCCCCGCACCGAGGTCAGTTATCTCGTCCCTGAGAGACCCGCCTGGTTAAGATCGGGTGCCGATGCCGTCGCGCCTCGCGACTCGCCCGCGCCACGCGCTACGCACCCGCGCAAACAATTGACGCGTGTACCGAGGGGCCTATTCACATTACCACGGCGCGGCGTCGTAAACGTGAAAAGGCGCGGCACAAATACCAAATAAACAATAAAATAAACAAAGCGGCGGCGGAAAGGCTCGGTGCCGTGCCATTCCACGTTAACGACGCCGCGCCGTGATAATGTGGACAAGCCCAAAGAGAATCCCAGGCTTCTAGAATATACCCAGATAATGCTGATTTCAGGTTGAAGCCATGATGGACTGCCTCCGCCTCGAATGGTCCACCACCGTCGCCTCTACCCTCATCAGCCTCGTCGATTGTGTTCACTCGTACCGCGCCCCCCGCGCGTCCCAACCTACCCCACCCTCCCCCTGCCTCGTCAGCGTTAACGTGGCGCTGTCGCATATTAACTTGTTTCTTATTATTAGTGATAAGATGTGCTTGATGACGAGGGTGGATGCGGTGACGGTGGAGGGGGGTGCGGCGAGGGGGGCGGCGGTGGTTTCGGGGATGAAGGTTGTGGATATGGTGCCTTATCAGGGTGAGTTTCTTTATAAAAAAAAAACATCAAATCTCTTGCTAGCTAAAACATGATAAATTCACATGTCGCCTCATCGCCAAACAAATGACTACTAGGGCAGTGAAATTGTACATTAAAATCGCAAAGCGCGATGTAAAGCTGCATTTTTGGTATGTTATTTGGACCCCATAGGGTAGTGTGAAACCACATTTTGCAAGCAAAAAAAAGTTGTGCTGGCTGCGTAATTCGTATAAAAATGTAAAAATTTCGGAGTTTTTCCAGTTATTGTAGTTTAATTCAAAAACTATGGCTTTTTGACATTACTTGTCTATAGCATTTCTAAGGTACATTAAATTTGCAAGAATTTAAGCCTATTTACAGCTCCGTATGTCTTATAGTTTTTGAGACATGATGTTTCAAAAATACTGTTTTTTTGGGTTTTGCCTAGAGTGCGTGTTGTTACGGGTTTCCGTCGAACAAATACTTCACTTTCGGAAACCAGTGCCTCGCTTTGCGATTTTAGCATTTTTATTTGTAAGATTTCACTGGCCTATACCTGAAGACATGTAGATCTCAACGGGCAAGGTCTCGCAAAACTTCTATTCTACTCTACATGTCGCTGTTATGGTTGAAATTCTTTTTGTTGAACGTATTTCTATTAAAATGTTATTGGGTTTTGAACCTTATTGTTTGAACGGTAAAGTAGCTTTTTGAAGGAATTGCTTTGCATCAATTTGTTCAACTGAAATGATTTTAAGTTTATCCTCCGCTGAATCGCGCTATCCTTTGTTTCCTGTACCAGCTATAAAATTACATCTTTAGACCCATAGTAGACTTTCACGTCATACCTGGCCATAAAATGGTAATTACCGCACTCTCCGCGCGCGAAAAATCACACTTCCTGGCCAGGAGGTTGACAAGTTGACATAAAAATTTGTACTTACCACGGGCGGTTATAAAGAAAGCCTCAGATCGCATACTTATCTCCCTTGCCTTCGGCTCGGGAGTCAGATACCTACGATCCGAGACATTTTTTGTTTTACCGCCCTTGGTAACTAATGTGCAGAATGTAGCGAAAAAAGTGACTGAAATATATTTATTTTATTTTTAGAAAACTTTCAGTGCCAACGCTCGGACGAAATCCAAAAGTCCTTTTTCCACGTCCGCCTAGCAAGAATCGAGAGCACACCGAACGAGGAAAAGAACTGCTCCCTTCTAGACTTTCAATTCCTCGAGAACACTGAATGCGAGTGGAGTGCCAACTTACACCTCAAGATAATGGAGGTCGTGAAGGCAGTGAAGGGGTTTAGAGAGGAATTGGGGAAGAGAAGTAGCGGGAGTGGGGGGAAGAAGAGTCAGTTGGACTGGAGAGTGGGGATTAAGGGGGAGACGAGTCTCGGTTTGGTGTTGTCAGAGGAAAATAGTATGATGTTTGCTACTGGTAAGTGTTATACAAATCATATATCATTATACAGATCATTATTTAACCCTTTCCATCTTATGATATATCAGACAGAGTGACGATGTAAATGATATCTTCTTAATTTACGACAGAGTTCAAAATTTGGGGACACTTTTTGTTTTGATTTTGCCTGTTTATTGACTTTACGAATTTGAAATTTATTCCATCATATTAAAAATACAAAATACAAATGCGTTTATTTCTCACTTTAAATATTAAAGCATATCATTTCTAGCAACCTTGATATAATTGCATAAACGTCCTACAGAGATACAGTCAGCATTTGCAAAGCAAATAGGGTACTTTCGGTAGTGAAAAATAAATTATGAAATTTGATAAAAAGAAATATATATGTAGAAATAAACTTAAATATTCTCATTTTGCGTCATAAGAGTACATTATTGTTTACATTAAAATTAAAAGTCGTAATTTTTAATCTGTACATCACGTGACCTAAAACACGAGCCGCCATGGTGTGACGTCATATTGGCAATAACAAAACTGTCACTTACTGTCAGTTCCATAAATAAGAATGTGGGTCTGATGGTTCGGGAAACCACGATCCGAAAACGAAGTATCTCCTTCTCTGTTGCTCCAATATGCAGTGTGACAGAGGCAGATATTTCGTTTTCAGTTCGCGGTAGGCCCTCTGTTGTTATTACCAATATTACGTCACGAAAATGGCTGACAGCGTTTTCGCGGGAATAAAAAAGTTTTAAAATTTAATTTATTTTTATGGCAAGAAAACGTGTTTGTTTTTCCGAAATATATTTTTTGTGGCTTTTTATTAGGAAAACAAACATAGTAGAATACCCTATTATTCCTAAGATAAGATAAGATAAGAATTTATTTGCAGAAAACTAACTTGAGTATATGACTTACACACAACATTTAAAGCACACTGTATGAATAAAATGTTTTCTTTGTACAACATTGACCAAAGGCGCCATTGTTAATGTCTCATTACAATCTGTACTCACCTGTGACTTGCCGAATTTGAAACGTATCCCATCTTAATAAAGCATATTATCCCCAGACGACATGACAGTGTCGTACGACCACGAGCTCGGCCTATCGATAGCGTGGAGTCAGCTGAAGATGATCCTCAACGGAGACGAGATTATCACCGTAGAGGGGTATAGTCAGGAGAGGGCTCAAGATGACCAGGAGATCAGGGTGGAGCGGAGCGCGGCGGAAAGCTTCGTGCTGCCGTGGAACAGGGTGTGGTGAGTGTACTGGAGTCAGCTGATGATGTGACGGAGACGAGGTCATCATGGTCTCGGAGATACGATCGATACGATCTCGATGGTACAGGGCTGTAGTCGGGAGAGGGTCCAGGATGACCAGGAGATCAGGGAGGAAAGGAGCGCGGCTGAGGGCTTCGTGCTGCCCTGGAACAGGTTGTGGTGAGTATTGACGCGAAGGAACGTAAACGCTGTGGGTAAGTATGTGTGCGTGCGCTGTCGGTACACGCGTCAATTGTTTGCGCGGGTGTGTAGCGCGTGGCGCGGAAGAATCGCGAGGCGCGACGGCACCCGATTGGCACCAGGCGGGTCTCTCAGGGACGAGGTAGGTAACTGACCTCGGTGCGGGGGGTTCGTGGCCATTCTGTGATTGCGTGTGATCCCAACTCATCCGTAGTGCCTCGCAGTGCTGGAGTCAGCTGACGACTCAACGGAGATGTTTATTAATTTTCCGAAAATATGATAATTTTCTGGTTTGTATGCCAGGGGCGGCCGTAGGAAACAGTAGAACAATTGACAATATTTCATATTTTACAAAAGTCTTAATTTGAAAACCATTTCGGTAAAAACGTGTGAAGTACACAAAAATCATTATTTTAGATTTTTTTCTCCGTTAATTTTGAAAAAAATCGCAAATTACTGTAAACCGAAAGTTGACGTTATCTTCCTCGCTGTATTCAGGGAGACCTTAGTACAGAGTACAGGCAATCGCTGCTCTGGAGTGGCTCTGGATTCTTGTTGGGAAGATGATGTCATATTTTACTTACGCCCTTTCGGAATGACCTACTTTTCAACGTGTTTTTTTTTAATGAAATAATGAGTTAAATTGAAAAAGAAAAAATACGAGTGGCTTAAATTTTTACCTATTTTCTAACTAGTTCATAAAATAAAGTAGTTAAAAATATGAAATGTGGTCAATTGAGAAAAACAAAATCATCGAGTGACGTCACATGATGCTCAAACATGGCCGCTCGCGTTTAATTTTTTGATGAACTGTAAATACTGTAATTATCTTTTCAAAAATAAAATATTTAATTTATTTTATTAAAAAAACACAAGTAGTGTATCATTATTGTGAATCTATAATCTCTTTTATCTAACGCATGAAACATTTTACCGTTACGGTGGTCAAATAGCCAATTCCGATTTTTTGCAGGGCGGTGAACATCGAATCAATACGCGTTATATTCCCGTACAAGCATCGCTTCGCGGACGCGGTGCAAGGTGACTTCGTGTCGCTCTTCAAATGGATCAAGCTGGTGCATGGCATAGGGAAGAAGAGGGGAGACCAGCCGCTGCCCAGCGACTTGCACATCAAGGTTGGACTTTACTGCTTTGGTATAAGGTGCATATTCCCGTACAATCATCGCGGACGCGGTGCAAGGCGGTTTCGTGTCGCTCTTCAAGTATTGTAGCGCAGGCTTGATTAAATCGGAAAAAAATAGGATATAAGTAAACGAGCGACGTAATTGTCTCAAAGCACTGTAATTCGTTGACCCGGAACTCATATTTGCGATAATCCATCTCAAGATTACAAAATAGTCACTATAATTATTGACATTTCGGAGGACTGACATTACACTAGCGCCTCCAGCGGGGAATTCATACGCGGTAGCCCTCATTGTAGTTATAACAAGTAACTTGGTTGTTCTTGAGTTATTGTTTTGACTTTAAGGGGAGGTATCCCCAACGCAAATGTCCCGCTCTGACACGCGTGAGTTTACAATTAACCATCCCGCTCTCTACGCAAGCTCTGCGCGCAGTTTTGTAAATATTTAGCTATAGTCATTAAGCCAATCATTTTATCAAAGCTTTGGTTTGCGCTTGGTTTTTTTTTTTTTAGTATTGAAAATACATTCCAAAAAGGGGTAACTTCGCGATTTTTTTCTATCGAGTGAAATTCATCAGGTCATGTAACTGACTGCGATTTTGACTAGATAAGATCCTTATGTAACACATATATTTTTTTAGATTTTAAGACACTATATTCTATGTCTCAGATGGGTTTTAAAAACTCAAAAGTGGTAATACACGGCCTTAAGCACAGAATAAGTAATAGTACTACGTACAGAAGCCTCACTGTTAACAAATCCCCGCGAGGCAAGCCAAACGTGTAGTGCCTACGCTTGGCCATCTCCTTCTATCGCACGCGCATCACTCGCTACATCACTTTCTATCGCATTGAAAGTCCCTCGGCGGGGGACCTTTGAGCGGCGCGATGACGTCACGCGAGTGAGTCGCCCCTGCTTTAAGTGCAATAAACTAGTCTTTTTCTATTGTTTTTTATATATTTATGAGTTTATTTTAGATCGACGAGCTCCTGATAGAAATGAGCGACGACCCATTCGAAGTGAAGCTACGGGACAATTATGAGTTGTTGGAGGACGAATATAAGGAGAGCCAGAAACGACGGACCATGTTGGATGCCAAGGTGAGTTACTAATCTAGCCAGCTAGTTTGTCTATCTCATTCTCCCACTTTCCAATCCCTCAAAGTTTAGCTGGAAGAGATTCCTTTTAGGGATAAGTTTGCCTTTTTATATTATGCGGCATCTATATTGTTTTAACCTGTTTTTGTGTACCTACAATAAAGTGCTTACATACATACTAATATTACTATGAACAAAAAGTATATGTTTCACGGTAAAAAGTAAGACATAGAGGGAATTAATATTCACTTATCTTATATCTTTAAACGAGCAATTCTTGTATATATATTTATTTCGGGGATCTCGGAAACGGCTTTAAGGATTTTGATGAAATTGGGTATGTGGGGGTTTTCGGTACTTTGCAGACTTTTTTCGGGGACGAGCAATCGATCTAGCTAGGTCTCATGACCTGGAAAACGCCGAGCAAAGCTCGGTCGCAATTAACTTTTGTGCTTGTAAACAATGAGTGTGTGACAAAACATTTTGGAGTGGATTTTTGGAGTGGACAAAGTTTGAAACTATAGAATTTTGTCCGAAGAGTGTTGCATCTTGCATCTCTTCTTATTGTCGTGCGCCTAAGCGTATGTCTAAGCGTATCTTTTACACGGGAGGACGTGGCTGACAGAACTGAGGCATCCCCTTAATGCTAACCACGCACGGTCGAGTTTACCGGACGCTGCTTCAAGCATGCGTCAAACTTGTCCGTGTACGGCTAGCATAAATGTTGTAACTTTTTCACAGGTCCAAGAGCTATGCAAACCGCACCTTTTCCTCCCAGCCGGTAAAGTCGAGGAGCTATACTCCGCGCTCCGGCAGAAGGACGCGCAGATCTACGTGGTGCGGTGCCGCGCCGCGCCGCCGCCGCGCACGCGCCTCGTGGCGTGCTGCGTCAGCGGCCTGCGCCTGTTGGCTCTAGCCGACCCCTCCGTGCACGGCCCGCGCGCGCAGGACAAACTGCGCTCGCTGGACGCTGACAGGTGAGACTCGTGGCGTGCTGCGTCAGTGACAGGTGAGACTCGTGGCGTGCTGAGTCCCCGCCTGCGCCTGCTCCCCCCAGCGGTGCTCGCATTACAAGGTTTGTTAGGTGCTCGTGCTCATCATTGAATAATAAGCTGGTAATGGCCGCTGGAGTCCGACGGACGCGAGACCGATCATTGTGGCAATCTACCTATCTACTACTTCCTGCTTGCCTATGTCCAATAGCGGTCTTTCGGCTGATATGATGCTGATGAATGTATATGTGTTCCAGCCCATGGCCGGAAGACGGCGTGGAGTTCAGCACGCTGTGGTGCCGCGCCGTGAGCCTCGTGTGCGCGCAGTGGCAGCTGCTGCTGCGCGACTTCCCGCAGCCGCTGCTGCGGCTGAGCGCGCTGCGCCTGTGGGGCGCGCTCTGCGGCGCGGAGGAGGTGCCGCCGCCCCGAGGTAACTGTCTAGTGGAGCTCAGCACGCTGTGGTGCCGCGCCGTGAGCCTCGTGTGCGCGCAGTGGCAGCTGCTGCTGCGCGACTTCCCGCAGCCGCTGCTGCGGCTGAGCGCGCTGCGCCTGTGGGGCGCGCTCTGCGGCGCGGAGGAGGTGCCGCCGCCCCGAGGTAACTGTCTAGTGGGCACAACAGTTGGTACCACACAGGCACTAAACTTTCCAGATTCCGCAGGCAGGGTTGATGCGTCAACACACCTGTGACACGCGAAGGAACGTAAGCGCTGTGGATAAGTATGTGTGCGTGCGCTGTCGGTACACGCGTCAATTGTTTGCGCGGGTGCGTAGCGCGTGGCGCGGACGAATCGCGAGGCGCGACGGCATCCGATCGACACCAGGCGGGTCTCTCAAGGATGAGGTAACTGACCTCGGTGCGGGGGGTTCGTGTCCGTTCTGTATGTAATACTATTTATACTATTCTGTATAAATAAATGTAGGTTACGGGCCGAACAGCCGTCCCTCCCTAGCTGGCTTGAGGCTCTTTATTAGTGCGAACCAAAGAGCCTTGTCTTCACCTCTGTTCCTTGTTACTTCTATTATCTGAAAGTGGGACGATTGTGTGTTTTCCACAACTTTTCTATAGTAACGATTGGTGACGATACTGTAAATATCCTAGTTTCAAAACTATATTTCACTAAACGGTAAAAACTCACGTATTAATGTCACTCCGGATGTTTAAAACTCTTGGGGAGCGTTTTGGGATGAGTGATTTTGCGACAATCCCGCGATGTGCACTTCCGATCTCGCCGCCACCCGCCGCAAGGCTCGTGATGCACGCGTTGTTGAACCGCGCGCGTTTATTATAAAATATAGTTTATCTACACCCATATAGTAAATCCTCTTTTATAAGTTCAAATACCGTAGATAAGACCCCGCTTTATAATATACTGTGCGGCTGTTGCGTGCGTCCCCTATTAGATCACGAAATATAACACTTTAACGAGATCACGTACAAAATTATATAAGGACACAGCTGCGGGCGCGGGCCGGCCTGTCGACGCAAACATGGCGCACACCGGCGAGAAGTGCCCACACGAAACACATGAAAGAGGATTTAATATATGGATGTAGATAAAGTAGTGTATGCAACTGTACATAATTAGGCATTAAAACACTCGTGTGACCTTATTATGAAACTCGCCTTCGGCTCGTTTCATAAAACACACTCATGTTTTAATGCCCCTCATTATGTACCAGTTGCATAAACTACTATTTAAACATGACTCAAGAAATAAATAAATCAGACATAAATCCTAAATTACTTTTCGCAGCTGTCCGAACGGTGACGATAGACCAAGGCGAGCCGTGGGGCAAGGTGGAGCTCGAGCGAAGCATGATGCCTCTGAAGTGGTACTACGATCTCTGCTGCGAAATGGCGGAGTATAGCTACGCGTTTGGACCTTGCTGGGAGCCGGTCATCGCACAATGCAACCTGTGTGAGTGGTGTAGGGTTCATTTTAGCTTGTGCTGTGCGACACTGTGGGAAATGAATCATCTGAAAGGGAAAAGAAACATGTTATAACGGGTGATGGATGTTTTTTCTGGTTGCATAAATTGTTCGGCAGCGTTCTATCTAAAAGTGTAGTAAGATTATATATTTTTTTAAATTAAATTTATGTTAATTGTACTATAGAATAGTTAATAGCACCTAAAGATTTCTTCTGTATCTTTGGGTGCTATTAACTATTCTATAGTACGTCTGCCTTAAAATAGGAATTCACGTCCAACGGCGGAAAAAGGCTGCGCGGCTACAATACTGACGCGTTAGACCTTAGCCGTGTTCCGAATCACGCCAACAACGATCACAGCGTTTACAGTGCTGACGGCCGGTCCGAATCAGTAAGCGCGCTCAAGGCCGCGTGAGTGGTGTTTTGATTCGGACCGGGCATGTTGTGTTTACAGTCATGTTCATATATCAAACGTCAACTTGACGTTTGGTTTAAGGTGCTGACGCCTGGGAGTGTGAGCACCGTAAACGCCAATATGGCGCCGTCCATGACGTCATCAATGACATCACGACATCTCATGTAAACGGTATCCCCTCATTTCCTATAAAATTAATGGCTATAACTACACATACTCTAAATTCATTTGCTATATTCATTCACCAGCTATAAATTCAAATTCTATATTAGTTGCTTGTTATAATGTTCATTTACTATAAATGTTAAATAGTCTAAACTCATTATATATAAATTTCATATTCTATAATTATCTTTTACTCTAATATTCACCTGTTATAAATTCAAATTCTATAATAGTTGCTTGCTATAATGCTAATTTGTTGTAAATGTTAAATAGTCTAAACTCATTATATATAAATTTCATATTCTATAATTATCTTTTACTCTAATATTCACCTGTTATAAATTCATATTCTATAATAATTGCTTGCTATAATGTTAATTTGTTATAAATGTTAGCTAGTCTAAACTTCACGGGGGGTACCGTCGACACGCTGGCGCGTCATCAGACTGTCAAATGTGTACACGTCTGTTAAATAGGCGCTGTTAAAGTTTGGTTAGGTTAGGGTTCACTTGCATCCCTCAGAGCGGAATAGGCACCCCGCGTGAGCGGGGTGCCGTCGACACGCTGGCGCGTCATCTGATTTCAAATTTGTACACATCTGTTAAATAGGTACTGTTACGGTTCGGTTAGGTTAGGGTTCACTTGCATCCCTCAGAGCGGAACAGGCACCCCGCGTGAGCGGGGTGCCGTCGACGGGCTGGCGCGTCATCAGACTTTAAAATTTGACACGTCTGTTAAATAGGACTAATAATCATTATAACTTGTAACTGTTCTACCTATATTATATTGACGTCGAACAAATATCAATTATAGACAATAAACAATATATCAACTGACTTTCTAGATTCTGAATGTTATATACAATGATGATTATAGACAATGAATGATATATCTGTAACGGTGCGTGAAACGGAACGTTACACATAAACTTTCTGGCCACTTTAAGTACCTATTCTAAATTTTAAATTTTGAATTTGAACTTCGATTTCCAATTCTACGTGACACTGCGCAGCCATTTTCTGGCAGTTCAGTTCAGTTCAGTTCGATCTTACTGGGTGATCGATAAACAGATCTGCTGATCAATACCAAATCAAATTTAAATATTTTTATTTTATTCATAACTGTGTGTGAATTCTTAGCAGTGCACGTTGTAGTTTACCAGTAAATTGTGTTCTTCAGTGCAGTTTAATCATACAGTTTTCCAAGGCACAATATTGTAAGTTCCTATATTTTTAAATCTAATTGTATATTCTTCAGTTACCAATTAGAATAATAGGCTAAACGCAGTATCTGGTTGTTCCAGGTGCCTTAATTTATATATAATAAATACCTCCTGCCCTCTCCTGCATTTTCTTCCTCCACTCCTCCGTTCCACCTGCTGACGACTCGCACCCTCGCAATATCAACTGAGTTTCTAGATTTTGAATGTTATATACAATGATGATTATAGACAATAAATAATATATCAACCGATTTTCTAGATTTTGAATGTTATACACAATGATGATTATAGGCAATGAATAATATATCAACAGTATTTCTAGATTTTGAATATTATATTTAATGGGTTTTAAAGATTTTGGAATTATACCACTTGAATGTTATACAAAATGACATTTATAGTAAATGAATCATTATACTATAGGTGCACCTACCGGAATTTACGAATAATAAGTCCGTAATTAGGTACACTATAAATATAATCAAGGTTACACGTTATTCACAAGTACAAGCAAATGCAGGTAAAAACACAGTTCGGTTTAGAATTAGGAAACACAAAATGAAACGTAATAAAACATTAAACAAGCGAAAGCACACGCGTAGGTAAGGGCTCGATAAGCAGAGAGACATGCATTCGCCGTCGCGGACGTGATAGCACTGGCGGGTGACGAGTGCGCGCCAGCCATCTCGCTCGCGCTATCTATCGCGAGGTGCGTCGCATGCTGTTGCCACGCGCAGCGCGCGGCTTCCCGATCATGTTTAACCGACGGCGTCTGCGGCGCGCGAGGTTATTGGTTTTATTTGCCAGGCCGCCTCACACTCCCCCACCGAGACCGTTGCTAGCTGCGGTCGATAGTAGTCTGGGAATCGTACTGACCGTCCGCTGCGCGTCTTTCTGTTGGTGACAGGTTCAGCAGGTGGCGCTGGTGTGCTGGCCGCCGTCTTAATGGAGCTGGAGCCATTGGAGTCGCCATCTCTGGCCATATGTGCTGGTTTCAGTCTATCAATCGTAACTGTATTCTCTTTTCCCTTTATGTCGATTTTAAATGTTTTGGTGTTTCGCTGCAGGACTTTATAAGGGCCTGTGTATGGGGATTCTAAGGATCTCTTAGCAGGCCCCTGGCGAAGAAACACGTAGTCAGCACTGTTTAGGTCTTTTGGGATGTAGAAGGGTTTTTGAGAGTGCCGGGTGCCTGGTACCGGACGCAGCTTCAAAATGTGGTGTCGCAGTCTGGCTGCGAAGTCAGCGTAATCAACTGTCGTCTCCTTCGAAGGTGTAAAGAACTCACCAGGCAGGCGAAGAGTTTCCCCATACACGAGTTCTGCTGCTGAAGATTGCACGTCGTCCTTCCAGGCGCTGCGGATGCCCAACAGCACCAAAGGTCAGACCTCAGTCCAGTGAGTGTTTGTGTGGCACATTATGGCTGCCTTCAATTGCCGATGGACCCTCTCGATAATACCGTTGCAGGCTGGGTGGTAAGAAGTGGTCGGGCGATGCTCGGAACCCAGAATGGCTGACAAGGCGCGGAACAGCTCGGACTGGAACTGTGCGCCCCTGTCAGTGGTGATCTTGTCAGGACATCCAAAGCGAGCTACCCAGCCCGCGACAAAGGCTCGGGCGCAGGTCTCTGCCGTGATGTCAGGCAAAGGGTATGCCTCAGGCCAACGAGTGAAGCGATCGATGACCGTGAGGCAGTACCTGTAACCAGAAGAATACGGTAATGGCCCTACGATGTCCATATGGACATGAGAAAACCTTTGAGATGGAGTAGGGAAGGGAGATATTGGGGAGGTTGTATGGCGCGAGATTTAGTTTCGCTGACAATCTGCGCATTCTCTCGCCCACTGGCGGCAATCTCTGTTTATTCCTGGCCAAACGAATCTTTGTGTCACCAATCGGGCAGTAGCTTTGACACCTGGATGACTCAGTTTGTGCATAGCATTGAACACTGGTCGTCGAAAAGCCTCAGTGACGTAAGGCCTTGTAATTTCAGTCGAGATGTCACAGTACAGTTGTGCTTGCGTGTCTGGCAATTGGATCTTCTTTAAATCGAGTCCTGACCCACGTTGCAGCAGGTCCTTCAATTCAAGGTCATCTTTTTGCGATCGTGACAAAGCTTCATAATCAATGAGTCCACTTATCTCTTCTACTCTGGATAATGCGTCCGCCACGACATTATCTTTCCCTTCTACATATCGTATGTCGGTAGTGAATTGGGAGATAAAATCTAAGTACCTGAATTGTCTTGGGGAACATTGATCTCTTGCTGAAGTAAAAGCGTACGTCAGTGGCTTGTGGTCCGTATAGATGATAAATGGTCTGGCTTCGACCATGTAACGGAAATGTGGTATTGCGTCGTAAATAGCCAGTAGTTCCCTATCATACGGACTGTACTTTTTCTGCGATGGCTTTAGACGTCGAGAGAAAAAGGCGAGAGGTTCCCATTCTCCTTGTGATGTACGTTGTTGCAGCACCGCCCCAATGGAAACGTCCGATGCATCAGTGTGAATTGCCAGCTCGACATCATCGTGTGGATGAGCTAGAATGGCGGCCTTGGATAGACCTTTTTTGCATGCTATGAATGCTTCCAACATATCTGGTGTCATCTCAATCTCTTGGGTAGCCTTCTTCTTTGGTCCACTCAGAACGACGTTCAGCTGTGACTGCATAGCTGACGCGCCTGGTACGAACCTTCGGTAGAAATTAATCATCCCAAGGAATCTGCGGAGCTCTCTGACATTCTTGGTAGTAGGGTAGTCCAGAATCGCCTGCACCTTGGATTGGAGTGGTCGGATGCCCTCTGCTGACACTTCATGGCCGAGAAAGGTGATTGAGGGTACACCGAACTCACATTTCGCGGTATTGATGACAATCCCGTAGTCTGCCAGTCGCTGAAATAGCCCACGCATGTGCTCTTGGTGCTCCTCCTCATTTGCGGAGAAGATTAAGATGTCGTCCAAATATCCGTAGCAATAGTCCAGGCCTCTTAGTGCTTCGTCTATGAAACGTTGAAAGGTCTGCGCCGCATTACGGAGACCGAACGTCATATATGGAAATTGGAACAGTCCAAATGGCGTAGTTATGGCATTCTTGGGGATATCAGGCGGGTAGACCGGAATCTGATTGTATGCCTTTACCAGGTCCACTTTGGAGAAAACCCTGCTTCCCGACAGCTGCTGTGTGAAATCCTGTATGTGCTTTATTGGGTACTTATCTGGAATGGTACGCGCATTCAGTGCGCGGTAATCACCGCATGGCCGCCACCCGTCATCCTTCTTAGGAGCTAGATGAAGCGGAGACGACCATGGACTCTCAGATCTAACTGCTGTACCATTTTGCAGCATGGCCTCGAACTCTTTCTGAGCTATTTTAAGACGATCCGGTGGCAGGCGTCGAGGTCTGCTTGACACGGGCGGTCCAGGCGTGGTGCGTATATGGTGCACTGTATCACGTCGGGGTCACCAGTATAGGTGCACCTACCGGAATTTACGAATAATAAGTCCGTAATTAGGTACACTATAAATATAATCAAGGTTACACGTTATTCACAAGTACAAGCAAATGCAGGTAAAAACACAGTTCGGTTTAGAATTAGGAAACACAAAATGAAACGTAATAAAACATTAAACAAGCGAAAGCACACGCGTAGGTAAGGGCTCGATAAGCAGAGAGACATGCATTCGCCGTCGCGGACGTGATAGCACTGGCGGGTGACGAGTGCGCGCCAGCCATCTCGCTCGCGCTATCTATCGCGAGGTGCGTCGCATGCTGTTGCCACGCGCAGCGCGCGGCTTCCCGATCATGTTTAACCGACGGCGTCTGCGGCGCGCGAGGTTATTGGTTTTATTTGCCAGGCCGCCTCAATACTAAATGATTTTATAGAATTCGTAGTTATAGATCATGATTTTATAACTATTGATTTTATAGGAAATAAGGTAGACCCCATGTAAACGCTATGAGCGTGATTCGGTCCGATCGTAAACGCGTTTATATCGCTGTAAGCGTGATTCGGAACACGGCTCTTGTAGTAAGCGTAGCGCCAGACGGGAGCGGAGAAGGGAAACACTGTGTTGCTATAACAGGGATTACTCCAAGTCACGATACACACTTAACTCTCTGTTAAAACTAGCTTTTATATGTAACTAAACTACGTGCTACGAGAGGAAATCCCTCATCGATTAAGACGTCATCTATCTACTTTAATTATTTTAGGAGGTCACCACAGACAAGAGTCGTTTTGCGCCTAAATAAGAGATCGTGTCCATTTGACGACCTGATGACTTAATATTCTATCGTCGTCATCATCAATGTCAAAAAGCGTTGGACCAGTTGTGGGACACACTTTGGCCAAAAGCCAAATAGTGACCAATGACCACTAAATGCATCGTACTTTTCCATGTTTACCACCAGCGTTCGACCAAGTGTCCCGTCCGTCGCTCGACCCGTCCGCTCCGCTCGCGTGGTGGGACAAGATCCGGCTACTGATGCATGGGCGGCTAACGGCCAACTGCGGCAAGTTCACGTGTCTCCTACACGTGTCGCTGGACCCTTACAACACTACTGAGGAGATGGAGCTGACCTGGACGGACTTAGTGCTCGATTGGACCAACGGTGAGTGTTGTCTAGCTTTGATTGGTGAGGAGTAATAAGGCGAGACGCTACTTGGGACAAAAACCGGCTACTGATGCATGGGAGACTAACGGCCAACTGCGGCAACTTGAAATTTGTCGATTTAGAGTGTGCTTAGGTCTCTAACTCATGGTTGTATGTGTGAAATGTGTATTGCTCGCTTCATTTATTCTTACTTGATGAGTATTTGTCTTTGTTTCTGTATTTGTGGTTGTCTGGAAGAGATCGCTTTTTAGCTTTAAGACCGCCTGTTTTCTACATGTTTCATCAACATGTTTATTTTTAATCTTGTTTTTCTTTGTATTGTATATGCCAGGCAAGCTCGGCTTCCTCGGCGAACTAAATGTGTTCGTGCGCACGGCGAGCAAGTACGACGACTGCCGCGTGCTGCGCGTGCCCACGCTGCGCCTGAGCATTAAGCTCGGCTGGCTGTGCGTGGGAGACCCCAGGGACCACCGCGCGGTCGCGCCCTGCGCGCCCACGCGCCTGCCCGAGTACTCCAGCAACCAGGTAACCAGGTCAACCAGGCTTCAACCTAAGGCAAGCACAGAACAGCATTGCCTCAGTAGCGCCGAGGTGGCCGCGCTTGCCGCGAGATGTATACATAGACATAGACATAGAAATATTTTATTCAACATCACAAGGCACGAGTTGACATTAACATTACACACAATTACACGTACTAGTATCTTAAAATTAGACTTAAGATATAACTTAAAATAATCATGCATATTTAATTAGGTAGTATTTTTTGTGATGCTAAAAAGGGGCTTGCCTCAGCATAATGTTGCAGCAAGTTTACCGATTTACTACAACGCTGGTTTTCAGGCAGACCCTGGTAACTACAGTAGAGCTTGTTACATTGTTTGCTGTTGGTCGGAAACGAAGACATATTATGAAAGTGTGTAACGTAAATGGGCGCGTGTATATATATGTATGTGTGCGTTGTTTACATAAAATCGGTACAGATTAAAAGTTTAGTTGGAACTGTAAATATATATAGTCACGTATAATATATATATATAATAAAATAATATATATATAATAAGATGTCCACTGGTTGACAGCTTTTTAACGTTTGAAGTAGACCGTTTCCCGAGCTGCAAGCGCGGCGTTCACCCTGCGACGACGAACTGTCCTTACGGAGTGGATAAGTGTGCGTTGCGGTATAAAGCTTCTAACAAAGTGCCGAGCCCTTATGTGTGCGACAACCTTGAATTTGATCACAAGCTACTGAATCTAAAGACGTAGCTTAGCGCAATTTTTCCTGCAAAACCGATTTTGCCAGTAATGTGTTTACCGTGCTGTGCTTTGTTGATACGAGACTAGCGAAATCTTTTCTAAATATATTAGCTTTAACACATTGTTTTGTTCGTTTCAGGAACACGATTCGTACCGAGCCTTTCGCTCGCAGAACCTCGATCTGAACATCAGTATGGAGACGAAGCCTATAGAAAAAGATGGACCGATCCTGCTACTTTATGGGAGTACTTTAAGGTACAGTCGGTTTTCGAAGATAAAATACGGTTTCACAACATTATAAGAACGGCAAATAAACTATAGGTACTCTGTTTCGAAAAGTGTAGCCAATAATTTGATGCTGATGTTTATAAATACAACGTTCCCAAAGGTTCAAAACAACTTATCTACCCTATGCTCTTAACTATAAAGTCGTGTTCACTCAGCGCCTTCCACATATTTTCGAACTCGAATTTACAGTCCGCTGCCAAGGGGCTTGCAGTGGGCGGCGCGCGTCGCTTTAAATGCCTACCGCTCGCTCGGCCCGGGGCCGGCCGTCACTCGAGGGCCGCCCCCCGCCCGCCGCCGCGCGAACGCGTCTATATGCACGTTACCGCTGCCGCCGCAGACTAGAACGCGACGAGCGACGAGTCGATAGCCCTAGCGCTACACGTGCCGCGTGTGAATGAATACAAGTTATACGATAGACAGAGATGCACAGAGTAGGCATGTTTTTTATGCCTAAACGCCGTTTTTGTTAGAAAGTGAAGCTTCTGTACTTGTACTATTACTTATTCTGTGCCGCTGCAGAGAAACCTAACCGTGCATACAAATTTCTATGCAGGGGACTCTTTTCTCTGCAGCTGACCGTACCTAAGAATTTGTTGACTGTCAGATGGTTCGAGAGCCTGAAGCTGATCCTGTCAGGCGTGACGCGGCCCACGCGCCGCGGCCGCGTGTTCCGCAACGTGCGCCCGCGCAAGCCGCAGCTGTCGCGCCACTACCGCGAGCTGTCCGCTGCAGTCACGCTCCACCATCTGCAGGTATACAGTGTGGAAAGATAAGTCGGGCTCTGGAGGGAAACTACCTTAAATCCTTAAGCTGGCTCATTTTATTTAAAGGAGACATTCTTTTATTTTTAAAAAGAAACAAAACTGCATTCAAAGTTTTTTTTTTAATTTTCTAAAATTTTCTATGAAATTTAATCATATAATTCGATTTTATAGATATCTTGTCCAACAGACGAGTGTAGGACCTAATGTTTATTAGAGAAATATTATCATCTGGGGGCACGGCAGTGCCGCCGCCAAGTCGAGCGCGAAGCAAACACTGCCGTACCATTCTTTACTGAAACCAATTCGCCGCATTTTCAAGTCCCTATTTGAGAACCTCTGGATAAGACCAGAACGCAGAAATTTTCGACATCCAATAAGCTATAATCACATACCTAAAATCCAAAATTTCAAGTCTGTAGGTCATTTAGTTCCGAAGTTAAGCGAAAGCAAAGTTTCGCATTTTCGAAACTCACACACTCATAATCATAAGAATAGAACTAGTACTTCCCATAAACTCAGAGAGCTGAAATTTGCACCAGAGTTAGGGTTCAATGGCCACATAAATGAAAAACTATAAAATCTGGAGTACCTGGTGACCCTGACAAGAAACACAAACTGCATAAGTAAGTTTGTAATTCTATACAAAATACATGCGATTACAAAGTTACTTTTGCAGTTTGAATGTTCGTTACAAGAAGTCTTACCTGAAAAGAAAAAAGAAGGACTGCCTACAAAAAGAGATGAGATCCCATCAAAAACATTACATGTAAAAAGATGCCAGTCTCGCAACAGTTCTACTACAACAAAAAAGTAATGATATGTAATGTTAAACCAAGTCGGTTATATTTTAGTCAATAGCACCGGAGGGGTGTCCACAGAACAAGATTTCCACCGACTTGCATCGTCGGCATTACTTTATTTTTTTAATATATAAAATGGCTTGGCCATCGCACGGCTACATAATGGCAAAAGAACAATCGTCAGCTGATTATTAAAATATTCCTAATTAAACATAGCGCCCTAATGACATGCAGCTTGAGCGAGTTTGAGCGATAGGTACACATGTATAAGTAAAGCGTTGTGTGCGATGGCCAAGTCATTCTATATATTTAAAAAAATAAAGTAATGCCGACGATGCAAGTCGGTGGAAATCTTGTTCTGTGGACACCCCTCCGGTGCTATTGACTAAAATATAACCGACTTGGTTTAACATTACATATCATTACTTTTTTGTTGTAGAAGAACTGTGTTGCGAGACTGGCATCTTTTTACATGTAATGTTTTTGATGGAATTGACATTGACAGTATCGACTAATGAAATAAAAAAGCGAAGGTTATTTTTTTTAATTTTTAGCTAGTTCGATTGCCGGGTGAGACAGGCAAATTTTAGAAAGTCTTTGAATGCAGTTTCGTTTCTTTTAAAAAATAAAAGAATGTTTCCTTTGAGTAAAATGAGCTAGCTTAAGGATTTAAGGTAGTTTCCCTCCAGGGCCCAACTTATCTTTCCACACTGTATACTATAATGAACTCTATGTCGTTGCAATAAGGATGTGAATCAAATCGAATCCAGACGAAGAGTCTTCTAGAATGTTTTTCTAGGATAGACTGTTTTCTTTGGAGTGCCATTTGACAGGCATTATTGAACATATTCATAATAGTAGATTTGTATACGTTACGTTATGATTCCGGTATATACCACATGGCTAGACTCAAATCGTTTCAACCTCTACAGTACCAACATCATTTCCGTCTTGGCCTTAGACACTTGAACCCTTCGTTTCGCTTTAGACTTTGGAATCCCTCGCTATGCTCAGGATTATATTGTAGAATCTTTCGCTTTACTCCGACTTTAATACACAGCCATACCTGTGACACGCGAAGGAACGTAAGCGCTGTGGGTAAGTATGTGTGCGTGCGCTGTCGGTACACGCGTCAATTGTTTGCGCGGGTGCGTAGCGCGTGGCGCGGACGAATCGCGAGGCGCGACGGCACCCGATCGACACCAGGCGGGTCTCTCAGGGACGAGGTAACTGACCTCGGTGCGGGGGGTTCGTGGCCATTCTGTATGTAATACCATCATACTATTCTGTGACACAGCCCTCGTCGTTAATTTATCATATTGCTCCCTTGGGAAGTTGGGACTAATCTACTATTTTTATACATTTAGTTAATTTTATGTTCTAGGTATTCTACTGGTCCTCATCTTCAATGCAGCGCGGCATCGAGATGCTCGGCGTACGAGTGACATGCGGCTCCAAACACCGACTGTCTTTGATCAAATCGAACGATAACCTAGTACGGAGGCCAAGAGCTAATTGGACTACCGGCTATATGAATTGCGACCTTAACGACGCGGAGATATGGTTGAAAACGCCGGCTGCGATGCCTGAAGACAAGGAAGGAGATGAGGTGAGTAGCGAACTGCTAAATTAGACTTTAATGCTTAAGTAATATGGTCTAGTTCTGTCTGCTGTCTCGATGCACATGTGGCACAAAATAGGTACCGACTGTCCTACATCAAAGCGAATGACAACATAGAACGGAGGCCGAGGGCCAACTGGATTATTGGCTATATGAATTGCGACCTTAACGACGCGGGGATATGGTTGAAAACGATGAGTAGTCATTTGCAAAATTAGATTTAAATGTTTATTAATACGATCTATATTTGTTATGTAATAAGGTAATTTGAAGCACACGTTATCAGGGATGATGACACTATAAAAGAAAATCAATAAATCCAAATTTTCTACATAAAGGCTCAAATTCTCAATCAAATAGCGAAAAAAGTAATTCAAAAAAATAAATAATTACGTAATTATAAGTCTTCAAAGTTTTAAGAGTGGGTATTTTCTGTCGTTTTTCCGCAAAACGCACCTTTATATTGAACGATCGTCATTTACTATGGCGCTACTCAACAGTGACGTCACGGTTAGGTAGCACTTTCTCTCTCTAACTACGAACATTCTAACCGTTGTAGCTTCGTTATTTTTTTGAGATATTTGAATAGGATTTTCACTATTTGGCATAGTTTTATGTATTCTTTCTATTGAAGTAATATTTTTTTTTGAATCAACATCTCTACTCTGTATAGATCTTAGTTTGTCAAAGTTTGAACTGATGAACACTGTTGGCGTTCACTTCAAAGGGTAATTTGTTTCATTCCTTTACTATATTCGATTACTTAAAATATCTCGTCTGATATGTATTGACCACGTGCAAAATATCCATATCCGAGGAAGTTTTAGGCGAAAATCAATTGTGGAAAAAATTCAAGAAAGCCGGCTCGGACCTTAGCCGTGTTCCGAATCACGCCAACAACGACCACAGCGTTTACAGTGCTGACGGTTGGTCCGAATCAGTAAGCGCGCTCAAGGCCGCGTGAGTGGTGTTTTGATTCGGACCGGGCATGTTGTGTTTACTGTCATGTTCATATATCAAACGTCAACTTGACGTTTGGTTTAAGGTGCTGACGCCTGGGAGTGTGAGCATTGTAAACGCCAATATGGCGCCGTCCATGACGTCATCAATGACCTCACGACATCTCATGTAAACGCTATGAGCGTCATTCGGTCCGATCGTAAACGCGTTTATAGCGTTGTAAGCGTGATTCGGAACACGGCTCTTATGTTATGACCCGACAAGGGCTGGAGACGAGTTCCCGAACTAGAGGACGCTGCAGACCTAAATTCACATGGCAATCAATAATTAAAAAATATTAAAGAATAATTTGAGAAATTAGTTTGTCACGTGAGTATCACGTGACATCAATTTTTTCAAATTATTTTAGTTTATACAAGTTTATTCTAGGAAAGGGGGCATTTCGCGCAAATGGAAAGCCAATTTATGAATGTTTGTTACATAAGTTTCTTAAAATATCACGCCGTTAGCCTGCGAATGTCAAAATACGTTTTGTATGGAAAGCGTCCCACCTTAAGGACGCCAATCTAACACCCCAGGCGACCCGAGACTGAGCCACCTGGAGACGCCGTATTAGGAGAGCAGACCCCAAGTAAATGGGAAAATGCTAGGACAAAGAAGATCTCGTCAGAAACGTGTGGCTTTCAACCCTTGGTTAACAATATACATTTCTCCTTACCGCAGAAGTCAGTGTTCAAGCCAGCGCCAATGGAGAAGTGCTACTGCCTGTCCGTGTGTCGCGTGTCGTACGGGCGCGAGTGCGGCGACGCGGAGCACGCGCCCACGCACCGGCTCGCCGTGCACGACCTGCGCGGCGCCTGGACCAAGCTCAACCGCGACCTGGCGTTCGCGCTCATCGACACCTACATCAAGACAAAGGTATGTAAGGTTCCCCCTGGATTTTGCCCCTCTTCTTCTTCTTTAAGTGCCTCTCCATTACGTGAGGGTTGGCAGTCAGCTTTTTAAAATTTTCTTTGTCACGTGCCAATCTGAACAGTTACTCAACGGTCTTAATCCCTGTCCAATCCCTATATTACGGAGCCAAGACATCCTGCGTCCTCCAGGTTTGCGTTTTCCGGAAACTTTTCCCATCATTATGGTCTGTAGGAGAGAATACCGATCATGCCGCAGAACATGTCCGAGGTAGGCGACCTTCCTCTGTTTGATAGTACGGATAAGTTCCAAGTTTTTTCCCATTCGGCGTAGCACTTCTAAATTGGTTACTTTATCCGTCCAGCTGAGCGGAGCATGCGTCGATAAGACCACATCTCAAAAGATTTCTAACTTTTTACGGAGCTCTGTTTTCATGGTCCACGCTCTACAACCATACAGAATGACAGGCCAGATCATTATTTCGCCTTATTCCGTGCATTCCGTCGCATTATTTCGTCGCAGTATTTCACACTCCAACCGCGCATTCCTATCTCTTTTATGGGGCCGGCATATAAAGCCATAGCCAGGTTAAAAAAAAACTTGGCGTTCGCGCTCGTCGTCACTTCGACACTTACATTTTTTTTTTTTTTCAATAAAAGGTACACAATTATTAACAATTTAAATTTTTCGCCAAACTGACGAAGCAGTTTATTGGCGAGACCGCGCTCATTTCAACAAGTCTTCTATCATGCACCTAAGTTCTACATAGCTACTTATATATGAGATTGAATAATTAAATAAAAAGTACTAACATACAAATATTAACAGTTACGATAATCTTTCCAATAGTATCTCTTTTAGTTTCCTTTTTACTACATTTAAACTACATTTATTCTCGTTTCTTAACCAATTAAATTTATTATAGATGGTTGGGACCAAAAACTTATTTGTTCTTCTGCCATAATAGTTTTTAACATAATTTTGCACATATTTCCCTAGCCTAATATTTTTTGTTTTATATTTGCTTTGCTTCAACACCTTAAACTGTTCACTAAAATAATTTTCTACAACTATCAAATAATGAACCCTTTAGGTAGAATTTTAAATATTTCGTATAATTTATCATAATTGCCTTTACATTTATGTTTGGTATTTTCACATCAAGACACAGGTACGTGGACGTGGAGTAGTGTCGCTGTGTGAGTGTGTAGCGTGTCGTTCTCACCAGTTAGCGCCACTGCGCGCTCAGTCCAGATGTCAAAATTTGTTATTGGTTATTATGGGCGTAAAAACTAAATTTACGTTGAAATCGTATTTCATACATTTAAAAGGCGACGTATATTATTTTTATCAAATATCCCGTATTGTAGCGCAGTCCCGTTTTGTTCGGAAAATGTTTGACATAAGATTACGATCAATAAAATTGTCACAAAGCAATGAAATTCGTTGATCCGTAACTGATATTTGCCATTATCATTTTCAGATATTGCAAAATAGTCAACATATTAATCTAATTAGAAATAAACCCGCGTAACCCGCCCACAAACTATGAAATTTGATATTTGGGAGGACTGACGTCACACTAGCGCCTCTAGCGGCGAATCCATACGCGGTAGCCCTCATTGCGCGAGTAGGGTAGAGAAGGCGACACCGCGGCAGCATGTGTAGTGTAGAGAGATGAGCAGCGCGAGGGGCACAGTGTGGCAGAGCCATAATGACACTGTCTGACTTGGTCGCTTGTCTATTTTTGTTTTAACTAATTATATTTCTTGCTCAGCAACTGAAGAAGAACCTGTCAACCAAGGCGCTGAAGGAAGACGACCATCCAGACGCGTCGCCCAAGCACCAGCGCGAGGGCGACGTCGCCTCGCCACCGCCCGCCTCGTCCGCCCAGGTGGGTACACCAGTCCCAGGGTAATAGGCAAGGATAATAGTACATTATTGCCGTGGCCGGGAAGGGAGCAATTGTAGGCTGAGTATTTGTTTAAACGGACGAGCTTGCGAGTCCGTTTAATTATAATACGAAGCCTGCAATTGCCATTCCGGCCGAGGCTAATTAATATAGTGCTTTTCTCAAAAATGGGGGAAATACGACAATAATTTAATTAAGATTTGAAAAACATAACCTTAAAACGTCAAAAACATCATGCTTTCCCGCCGTTTATTTTTTTTAACAGAATCTTAAGTGTATTTTTCCGCCGAAAAACGCAAATTATTCGAGACATAAAAAAACGTCGCGTTTCTAACAGAAAAATACGAGCTGAATTGACTGAATACGACCTGTGCCTCGTTTCATATGACAGTTTCTACTTTTTAAAAAGTTTATAACTCGACAAATAAAGGAATTTATATGTGACATTGCAGGCGGCCTGCAACAGGCCTGCAATGTTTTTTACTTTTTAATTTGGATCTGACCTTAAACTATACACTTTACCTTCCAATATGTAGCGACTAAAGTCCAGTTTGCGGGCCATTTTTGAGAAAAATGTTTTTTTATTAGGTATTAGACATATACACGGTGAAACATTGAAATCGGCCAGTATGGGAAAGTCGACTTAGGAAGATCTGTTCTTAGGAACCATGTCATCGATTTTAGTGACATCATACTAAAACTGCGGGGTTCTTTTTTATATGTTATATCAGTCTTATAAATTCGAGCTAACTGAACTTGGAAATTTAGGAAATTTCGAAATTAAAGCCACTCGTAAATAACTCTTTAGGTAGGACTCTTAATCCCTATACTAGATAGGGATAAACTAAAAATTTACGAAATCATCTGATAAAGGAAAATGTATTTTGAGTAGTGTTTGTAATAAATATATAATCAAATTTCGAATTTAATGTAATTGGCGATTATGGATTTGATTTCTTCCTATAGCCCGTTTTTTAAACTGATAGTAAAATGTATGGCACGACAATTTGTTATTTGAATACGACTTTTATAAGTTTATTGACTCCACATCAAAAAACAAATTTTTAAGTTTCGATAAGTATAATATACTTGTACAACTTATAGTGAACTGATGTGTTTTACTGTATACATTGGCTGTTCACATATGTTCAATAATTTCGGCAACTCTGTCAAGTCTTCGGTAGTATAGTGGTAAGTATCCCCGCCTGTCACGCGGGAGACCGGGGTTCGATTCCCCGCCGGAGAGATTCTTTTTGCATTTTTTCCCTTGCTTTTTCATATTCCTTTCACCAAAAATAAACTATTTGCACACTTATTATTTATATTTACTTATTATTTATGTTTTTATTTTATTTTTCAGTCGAGCAACAACGCTCCCGGCTCTAACGCCGAAGGTATGCTGGCTGCGTTAGTGGCGGAGGCCGGCAGCGAAGCACCCGTAGTATTCAGTGACGAGCTGAGTGGAGCTGAAGGGGACACGCCTCCATCACATCCTCATCACCCACGTCATGTCCTGGATGATGAAAACGCTCATACGGCATTCCTTAGTAAGTATTGTTGTCGATAGATGGCGTTGTTGTAATGTTTACGTAGCTGTTTGATAGATGGCGCTACGGTTATGAATGTGCGAGGAGGTTGAGTTGGCGACGCTTTCGTATAACATTACTAGATGGCGCTGTAATGTATGAACTTTAATTTCTTTCGATTATATTATGCAATTTTATTTCATCATAATCATCATAATTTGCGTTTTTATTGCTGATTATTCTTAATGGACCGAATGAAAAGAAGGTCTCTGCTTCAGCTCCGACAAAAATGCTTTCGTATGTGCAGCTGGTGGATTTCCGGTAGTGATAAGGTGTCTTTACTGATTCTCGTGAAAATTTGTGAGCAGCAATTTTTCGTCAAGTAATTTTTTTTAAACGATATTTTTTCATATATTTTCTATGTTTCTCTACAGGGGGCCGATTTTTGAGTGTCGAACGCTCGAATTTACACTCGAGATCTGTCAAAAAACTATGATGTTTCGGCAGATGTCGAAAGAAAAGTCTAGCGTTCGATACTCAAAAATCGGCCCCCTGGTCTCATTTCTAAACCGATTTTTGTGAAATTTTGCGAGCAAAATCGATATATATTTTTTTGTTTTTCCACAGATTTTTCCACAGGTTTTTCCACAGAGCCACTAGTTATTTGATCCTAACGCTAATCTTTATTTATTTATTTATTTTTACTTCTAAATTAATTTATTTTTAATGTTTATTAATTAAATACAACTGGGAGGAAGAGGAGAGCCTCCCTCTGGACAGGGACGTCTGGACAACATGGGGAGAGGCCTTTGCCCAGCAGTGGGACACATAATAGGCTATAATTTTTTTTTCAATACAACCTCTATTCCCCAGTCGAGCTGGTGAACTCTCAAGTGGTCCTAAAAGGCTGCGAGAGCCGCGGCTACGTAATCTTATGCGCCGCGCGCGCCGAGGTCCGGCAGCGCGTGCGCCGCGCGCCCGCCGCCACCGCCTGGAGCGGCGCGCTCTCCGCCATGCAGTACTACGCTACCGTCAGCGCGGGCGACCGCGACCAGCTGGACGGTGTGTACGCACCTGCAATATATGCGCACAGTCAATAAAGAGACTGTGCCTTAAGCCGTTGTCTCCCGTTGATGGGTATCCCCGTCATGTACACAAAAGATTGTTTTGTTTTGTTTTTTATGTTGGTAGAGGACAGGACCCAGATGAGCTTTTAAAATAAATAAATATTTTTGTGGACAATCTTACACAAATCAACCTAGTCCCAAACTAAGCAAAGCTTGTACTATGGGTACTAAGCGACGATATACATACTTATATAGATAAATAAATACTTAAATACATAGAAGACATCCAAGACCCAAGAACAAATATTCGTGCTCATCACACAAATAAATGCCCCGGCCGGGATTCGAACCCGGGACCTCCAGCTTCGTAGGCAGGGTCACTACCAACTAAGCTAAAGCGGTCGTCCACCATGTTTATGGTTAGGTTCTGGTCTATCTAATGAGGGACCTGCATTTGTTTCTCAATACAATTAATCCAATGTTCTTATTAAAACAGAGTCGATAGCATGTTTGATTATTCTGTCGTCCATATATAGGGTGGGGAAATTGGTGACAGGTGGTGGATGAGATGAGAAAACGCAACTTATTCGTTATATTTTTTTTACCAGAAAACATCCAATGGGTGTCAGTGGAGGAGATCTCCGAGCGCTGCGGCGGCGCGGAGATTAGTACGCTACCTGACGTTCCTCGCCTGGTGGGCAGCGGGCACTCGGCCGGCGGGGTCATCGGCCGCACCGTCGGGCCCAGCGAGCACGCCGGTCTCGCGCAGGTTGGTCATGTCAGACCGTCCCTTTCACTCGTGTTATACACTATATGAGTGAAAGGGATGGCACTATACGAAGTTTAGATTTCGAAGTTAGGAAATCCTGTCCTCTGGACACACATTGTGAGACACACACAAACAACCAATTAAATATCATACAAAGAAAATTTCAAAAGAGCTCATACCGCCTTCCCCCTTCTTCCATCGGACATCCAGACGTACGGTGCGGCTGCCTTCACCATCTTTACCTGGTCGAAATTCCTCTTACTCAAACCAAGTGCTTTTCATCATCTTTTATAATATTGACGACCGCTTTAGCTTAGTTGGTAGTGACCCTGCCTACGAAGCTGGAGGTCCCGGGTTCGATACCGGCCGGGGCATTTATTTGTGTGACGAGCACGATTATTTGTTCTTGGGTCTTGGATGTTTTCTATGTATTTAAGTATCTATTTATCTATATAAGTATGTATATCGTCGCTTAGTACCCATAGTAAGCTTTGCTTAGTTTGGGACTAGGTTGATTTGTGTAAGATTGTTCACAAATATTTATTTACTTAGGGTTGGACTTTGGAATTCCCTGCCGTCGTCTATATTGGTTTACTAAGCCTCGAGGACTCTTTAGACAGTTTTATAATAGGGTTGTCGCTTGCAGTTACAACGCATCGTGTCGCGCTGCGCGTGCGAGTTCTACTACGTGTCGCACGACTCGGCGGAGGGCGGGGGCGGCGCGGGGGGCTTCGCCGCCGCCCCGCAGCCCTATGACTCCTTCACGCTGATGCATCACGACCTGGATGTGTGCACCAACTCCTTGCAGGTATTTATTATTTCCCACACACACACACACAAACACAGTGAACCCTCATAGTTTTAGATGTTTTAATATTTGATAACCCTGTAACTTGTCTAATATGCATTTTTAATGTATTTTACGATTTAAAAGAATACTTCCAGTTCAATAGTTCTTAAGTTATGGAACCTGTGTTCTTTTATATTTAACTATTATTGTATGCCCGAAATGGGTTGCCATTGTGACTCACATGTTTATATTTAAGAACGTATTTGTACATGGTAAACAATAAATTATTTAAAAAAATATATTATAGAAGGATAGTTTTAATGGCCTTTGCTTTATTAAATAAATAAGTAAAGTGACTGAACATAAAACTCTATGGTTGGAGGATGTATGGCTTAGGTCAAAAGTAAAAAGCACTAATGCGAGAAATCCAACTTTGCGCACGATATACAGCTACATAAAGTACCTCTTTTTGAGCAACTGTGTTAAAAAAACTTTGATGCAAACCGACCGGTAAATGTCATACATTGAATATCTAAAAAAAAGCTTTAAGAAAAAGTAATTGGAAGAAATAATAAAATCTAACGCCATACAAATTATTACTCAATCACCCGGTAGATGGCGCTGTTAAATCCGAGGCGATTTGTAGAGCGCGCTGTTAAGATTTTTCCTAGAATAAGGACCCTCCGGGCCTTACATTGTGAACTCATACTTACCTGGCATAGGGGATACCGTGATCAAGAAGGCGGTTCCCCCAGGGCGAGACTCTTCCATTGCACTGCGGTTGGGTTGACCCTTGCGATTATCCCTAATGTGGATAACTCGGATGCGTAATTTTTGGTAGTGGGGACTGCGTACGCGCTGCCCCCCCGTCACAAAGTAAATAGCGGCGGCGCGCGCCGGAGCAGAGAGTCCGCTCAGTACAAAGTGCCATTTTCGCCGCACGCACACAGACGTAACATTTACAGGCTACTTGACTTGACGTCCCCGCCGCTACGTAGGTACTTTGTGTCACGTACGTCAAAATGAATAACCGATATTATTACAGTTGGAATGTATTTTATTGTTTAAATACACTTAAATAAAGTGTTTATCTATCTATCTATCTATCTATCTATCTAAACACAACAAAAAACTATGCCTACACTTTCTTAAAATATTCAAACGATATTGAAAGGTAAATAAAACGGTTTTCTCATTTTGGTAGTTACAATGATGAATGATGATGATGGTAGGTAGGTAATTTTTTGAAACTAGCCGCTTTGATAACGACGATCAACCATTACACATTCATCTTATCGTTCGCTGGTAAAACGCCAGTATTTAAGTACTATGGTTTAGTTAAGTAGGTACCTAATTAATTAGGTATATTCTTTGTTGGCGCTCTTGACCGCCGCCGGTCACAAGTCACAACTCGCAGCGGGTTACGCATCAATTTATTAGGATTCCGTACCCGACGGGTCAAAACGGAACCCTATTGGTGTCGCCCAGACGTCCGTCCGTCCGTCCGTCGTCAGTCACAAAATTTGTTCCGAAGAATTTTTAGACTTCTCATTGACCTATGAACTTGAAATTAGGTGACAATGTTCAATATTACGTATATTTTAACAACAAATACTAATATATTGATCGGTACCATGGTGGAGAGCAGCGGGCACCATGCATTGAGTTGCCGTCGCTGCGCGGGGAGATTTTCTCGTCATCACACCCTTAATGACATTGTACGGAGGGCACTAGTGTCGGCGAATGTCCCTTGTGTACTGGAGCCCTCGGGCTTGAGCCGGTCCGATGGCAAAAGACCGGATGGTTTGACTTTGGTGCCATGGCAAAAGGGTAAGTGCCTGCTGTGGGACGCAACTTGCGTCAGCACTTTCGCCGCCTCGCACCTTAGTCGAACCACCCGGACCGCAGGGGCTGCCGCTGAGATGGCCGCTCTCAGGAAACGGGACAAATACTCCGCCTTGTCCAGTTATTTATTTGTCCCGCTTGCGGTAGAGACGACGGGATGCTGGGCCTCTGAGGCTAAAACGTTCTTTGCGGAGGTCGGGCGCCGTTTGCGACAGAGAGGTCATGACCCCCGTTCCGGATCATTTTTGATGCAAAGGCTGTCTATCGCGATTCAACGCGGCAATGCGGCGAGCGTGATGGGCACCTTTGCACCCGGAGTGATCCGGGGCGGGTTATTTGACTAGGCATGTTTGTGTCAATTTAGTTAGTAAGTTTTTATTGACATTATCTTGCGTATAAGATTTAAGTTGTATTTACATGTCATTTGTTAAATGAAATAAATTCATATATTGATAAATCATATTTTTGAGGTTGATTCGGAACCTTAAATGTGCGAAGTCCGACTCGCACTTGGCCGGTTTTTTACCAAGATACGCTGGTTCATATTTAAATGTCATGTTGAAGAATTTTTAATATACCTGCTCCTTTTTAAAATTCAGAATCAATACAGAAGCAACCCTGTGAGTCAGGCAAGTTTAGGTATGTATTTTCAAGAACGGCGGGAACGGACCTTCTGTATATTCTTTATTTTGTGCCCCCGTATAGCTTCTAATGTAGTATTCTCTGTTCTATTTCCGCCGAAAGCTGCCGAAGCTGCAATCTTCACTGGTCTACTCGATCAGTCAACTTTTTGAAAACAGTTTTAGTGTTTTAATATTTGATAACCGTGTAACTTGTCTAATAGTAATATATAATAAAAGGATAGTTTAAATGGCCTTTTCTTCGTTAAATAAATAAGTAATGTGACTGAACCTAAAAGTGGATGTATGGGTTGGGTCAACAGTAAATTTCAATTGTCATTTCAGTTGACCCAATCAACAGTAAACTTCAAAAATAAAATAAAAAAAGTAAAAAGCACTAGTGCGAGAAATCCAACATGGCGCACGATATACAGCTACATAAAGTACCACTTTTTGAGCAACTGTATTAAAAAAACTATATGAGCTAAAATTCTAAAGCATTTTTATGGAAATTCGGTCAGCAAAAATAATTTCAACGTTACTGGCGTAACACTCGCCTGCGAGCCGTACAGTTTTTAGTGGGTGTTAGTGCACGGAGGAATTTATCAAAAATATGTGACCGCAGGGCATAAGGTTGCTGAGATATTGATATTTTCGATCCTTTGGGAACTTCAATATAATTCTGAACAATAACTTTTTTTGTGCTAAAAATATGCGTTAAAATTAAAGATAGATTAAAATTGTAATAAAGTTACTATTCAAAGTCAGAAAATTGCTAAAACAGGTCGTAATAATACAATAGTAATTTACAAATGAAATAAAAAAGCAAAAAGAGTCTCTCCGGCGGGGAATCGAACCCCGGTCTCCCGCGTGACAGGCGGGGATACTTACCACTATACTACCGAAGACTTGTAGCAGCGGACGAAATTAACGTATATGTTATAACGCTTCAACAGCACCATAGTGATGCGATGACGTGTGCTTGACTTTATCATATTCGATATTATTGATATTTTCGAGCATTTATATTTTGTACTATAGACGAAACAGTAAAATGAACATCCGTGAACCTTATTGGGACGAGATAAGGTCTACTAATAGTCTGTTAACTATTTCGTGGGTATTAGTATTGTTTTTTTGCTAAATACTGGTTAACTGAATGAATGTGATATTATACTTATGAAGTTTTTATTACACAAAATGAATAAACATACAGGTAAATTTATTTTTAAAGGTCATTTTATACCAGTCAACCTTGAAGCAAAGCGGAAAAGTTACAAACAAATATACTACAACAATAACTTACACCTATATTTCTTATCAATCGAATTAGTCACCTTATATTTTTTATTTGAAGACAATAAAACAGCGCAAAACAACCTACTCGGCGTCAGGAGGAATGAATTCATAAGGATTGAGATTTTTTTTTTATATTACGGCACACAAGCGTACGTACTACCTGACTAATGGTAATTACTTAATTAGACATACTAATTGTAGTCACACCTTGGATGAACGTACTGCCAAAATTGAAAATAGTGTTTATAACAAAAGGAATTCCAATTACCCATAGAATTCCAATTACCCAAGATCAAAAGGAATTCCAATTACCCATAGAAATATGTTTGTAGATCACAAAATCCTGACAATTACTTCGATGTATTTGTATCGCATATGTGTCTACGTATACTTACATAAAGATGAATATCATGCTGCTACAGAAATACATAACTTTAATTTACGAAATAAAAATAAATTGACGCTTACTAAACTTAACTTTGTACATTTTAATAATAGTTTTAATAATATCGCAATTAAAATATTTAATCAATTAAGCAATGACATAAAACAATGTAATGACATCCGAACTTTCGATAAAAAGGTTAAAGAGTATTTTATTAATAGGCCGTTTTATACTATCAAAGAATTCTTTGCAAAAGCTCTAGATTAATTTTTTTTTATATATTTTAATTATGTACATAGATTAAGACACTGTAATAATGTTATTTATTTTAATTTTACTTTATGAATGCAACCAATTATTAGATATATTTCAAAATTTTAAATTGTGTTATATAGTGTATAATGTATTTTATTTTAATTTAATGTTATTAATGTATTTGCATGTATGTACATACTTAAAGCAAATAAATAATCTGAATCTGAATCTAACGAAAATGTTAGATACAACCTCGGAGCACAAGCGCAAACAACTGTCTTATTTTTGTAATTTGTATAAATGAGCGACCGTCCTGTTAGTTTATTATTATATGTATTTTAGTAGAGGATATGGCAATAAAGTTTATTTTAATTCTTTCAAATATACATGGTCTTAACGCTGGCAGTGTCGCGCATAATATCAGTTTTAGTATTCGCAGTAACTGATAGGTAGTTCATGAGCATAGTTTCGAACCGAAACTTAAACTTTCGAAGTTCTCGACCTGTTAACCCGACTGAATAGATCATAGTAAGATGAATGTCACTTTTATATTAAAGAAACAAAAATACAATAACAAATACCTACATACTAATACTTACATAGATCTATTAACTATAAAATAAAAAATTATAACTAAACTAAATCTAAAAATGGCCCCTGCGGCATTGTATGGAATGCACTGCACTTTTATTAATGAATTTAAATTATCGAACTAGCCCCTCACTAAAGTGACCCCGTTCATCAAAGCCGTCCTCTCCCGGCGAAAAAAATATGATCTCAGGGACTGGTAGACGACGGGTTAAACCTTTTTTTTTTTAACCAGTACGCGATGCTCCTCGACGTAGTGAACAACGTAGTGCTGCACGTGGAGCCGGAGCGGCGGCGCACGCTCGAGCGGCGCGCGCGCACGCGCTTCCAGCTGCAGCTGCACCAGGACCAGGAGCCGAGGACACTCATACACAGCACACAGACACAGGTGTCGTATGTTTACAAACAGTACGGAGGTTGAAAAATATTAGGTTAGGTTAGTTAGGTTAGGAGACATCTGAAGCTCGAAGCGAAAATCACCCAGAAATAGAAGCCCGCGTAGCGGGGCTCCGTCGGCTCAGGGAAAGAAAATGTTAAGGGGTAGTCGTCAAAAACAGTATTTTTGGTGGTGGTTACGTAACTTGGTTGTGTTGCGGGAACAAGGGTTTCTCCCGTTGCCGAGTCAGCTTTCGGAAATTAAAAAAAAAACAGTCAGGGATCTACATGTTAGTTTCTAATAAAAAACTCCTCGTCTTAATGAAATGTTTAGTCCACTTCAAAGATGTTTCCGCATTTGTACCTTATTCGATACAAAAAATCCACTTGAAAATATTATTATTTTGTAGGTACTCTACTGTACAATAAAATAAAATCCGTACAGCATGAACCGAAAAGCAAAAGAGTCTCTCCGGCGGGGAATCGAACCCCGGTCTCCCGCGTGACAGGCGGGGATACTTACCACTATACTACCGAAGACTTGGCAGCGATTGCGAATTTTATGATTAGTAGCTGTGGGCTCAAATGTTCGCTCATTATTGACATTACCTCGATATAATGGAAACATTTTTGTATGTATTTACTTTCTTTTATATCAATGACAATGACATATGTTTGTAATAAACTGGAATGTTATGCTAATTATTATTATTATTATTTATTTATTTAATAATCAGGGTATAAAAACATAAAATTAACGGGGTCTCACAAAACTGTCGGAACAGTTTGACTGTGTGATCCAGTAGGGTCGATGCTATAGATACATTTACACTTCTGTATCCAGTGAACGATTTGTATCCTATGCCATTGCAACATTTGCAACAAGGTGCAGAGGCGCAAACCTATCCATGGCGTCGACTGTACAGTAAATACAGAGTTAACTAATTACAAATAATTATGTTCAATTTTTTAATCAAAGTGAAAATTGAAAAATTCAACACCACAGGTGGGATCAAAGAGGTCCACCAGAGGTCGTGGGTTCAAATCCCACCTGTGGTGTTGAATTTTTCAATTTTCACTTTGATTAAAAAATTGAGATTTTCGCTAGCGGACGCATCCGCTTAACAAACATATTAAATTATGTTCAAGTTAGATACAAGTTATATATAATTGCATAGAGTTATGCCTTACGTGTTATTATACTTAAATAATGTCGTTTTAATTTTCTTTTAAAGTCGTTCTTCATTCTTTCGCAGCTGATAGTTTCTGGTAAACTGTTCAGAAGATAAGGGATACGTTTTTTTAGCGTTCTATCACCATAATAGTTGTGAATCTTCGGTACGCGCAGTTTACCAGATGCCATAGCCCTAGTACCGTATACATTATCAACTTTTTTTAACAAGCTATTGTCAGAGTTAGGCTCTAGACTGCTATGGTTATTTATAGCAAGTAGATATTTATGTTTGAGACTAACAGGCAGTATTTTACAAATTTTGAAAAGAAGTTTATAGTTACCTTTACATTTTTGTCTAGTTTTATTGTTTACTAATAACTTTATAAATCTAAGTTGTATGTTTTCCAATCTATCAATGTTTGTTTTAGTTGTGAGTCCATAGCTGTCAAGGGCATAGCTCAGAATAGAGTCTACTAGTGACATATATAAGCACCTTAAAGTGCTAACTGGTATCTTGAAACTTAGGTGAAAGAATTTTCCTAATAATATTCTTAGTTTATCGCAGATAAAGTTAGTATGAACAGACCAAGAGAAGTTTTCGTCTACTTTCATGCCTAAATAAGTTACATATTTAGATCTTTTTATAGGTTCACAGGTACAATTTGCCATATTATTATGAAGACATTCAAAGGTGTGGGTATACATAGGGGGTGGAGTGCTGACTGGACATAAATATGGCGAATGGATTAATAAAAAATTGGTTTTATCAGCATTGAGAAGTATCCCATTGTCATGGGACCACTTAATTACTGAATCAATGTCCCGTTGAACTAGGCGCACAGTGTCCGCGAGGTCTGTGCCAGCTCGTAGGATGCAGAGGTCATCGGCGAACATGTGCGCTGAGCAGTGCTGTAGTACATTGCACAAGCTATTGACGTGTATCAAGTAGAGCACGGGAGAACAGCCCGAGCCCTGTGGTACTCCACATCCCACAGAATGCTCGCTACTAAACGTGTTACCTATTTTCACCATGTAGGAGCGTGAAGTGAGATAATCGCGAAACCATTCGTTTAGCGGTTCGCCCACTCCACACTCGTACATGGCGTTCAATAAAGTATTTGACTCTAAGGTATCAAACGCTTTTTTAAAGTCAAAAAATACTGCTACTACATGTTTTTTATCGTTTAGGTAATTATTTATTTCATCTGTAAATTTGGATAATAGAGTAGTGGTACTCTTTCCTTTTTGGAAACCATGTTGACAAGGGTTCAAAATGTTATGTTTACTAAGGTAGTTACCAAGCTGGTCATTTATGCATTTTTCCATTATTTTATCAATACTTGATAAAATTGCGATAGGTCTGTAATTATAAAAGGATTTTCGATCACCTTTTTTGTAAATAGGTCGTACAATAGCTTGTTTCAGTTTATTCGGAAATGTATGAAGTTTGACTGATAAATTAACTAGCCTGGCAATCACTGGGCTTATTTTATCTGCTACTAGCTTAATATCAGACATGCGTATCAGATCACTACCCGGTGATTTATTGACACTCATTTTATTGATAATTTTTTTGATTTGATAGCTTTCCACGGGTTGCCATCTCATAAACATGTCTGGTTTTTTTACATAGTCATCTCTTTCAAGCCAAGTATCACTACATGTGTGCTTGATTGCTTTGATTTCATCAGAGAAAGTAGAAGCGAACTTGTTACATAGGTAATCGTCATTGTTGGAGTTTTTCATATTGGAATGTATAATATCATCTAAGCTCTTATTACTCTTTCCTAGTAGAATGTGGATTCGTTCCCATATTTTCCTTATGTTTTTATTACATTCAGTTATACATTTTTTGTCATATGAGTTTTTACATTTATTCAAAGCTTTAGTGCATTTATTTCTGTATTTAGTATATCTAAGTCGCTTTAACATATTTTTTGGCTCATTACACCATATAATAAAAAGTTTATCTCTCTCAATTACCATTTTCTTTAAATTATCATTTAACCAAGGTTTATTGTTTCTGGTATTGTTGCACAGGTTTGATTTAAGTATGTAGGAATCATTGTATATGTTAATAAACACCTGTTTTAGGGTGTTGTATAATTCTATAGGACAATTTATTGATAACATATCTTCGAAATTAGTATCTAAAAGTTTTTCTCTTACAGCTCGGTTGTCTAAGACACGTCGCTTGCTCTGAGGTGGATCAATCGTGTTGCTATTGTTATGAGAATGAGTGGAATTGCGCGTTGAAGCGTGTTTCCATTGTACCACAGTTGATACGTAGTAATGATCAGATATTTTATGCTCGATTACAGATGAGAAAATACGTGCAGTTGATAAGGAGGTTCTTAAGTAAATATGATCTATACAGGATTCGACTACTTTACCCATAACAATTTCCTTACGGGTTATTTGATTAATGCATTTTGTTAATCCGGAATTATTCATAATAGTTTCATATGTTATGACATGTTTGTTTTGTTTATTGAATAAATTTATATTTATATCACCACATAATATTAAATTATCTTTTTTTGGAAAACTTTTAAGCAATTGACATAAGTCTCCTAGAAATTCGTCAGTTTTATCTTGATTGAGTATTTTTGGCGGTCTGTAAATACATAAAACATGAAAAAGTTCCTCGTTACAAATAAGTGAGATTGAAACACATTCGGCTGCACGTAGGTTCGTCGCGGGGGTGTCATTTGTACAGGCTTTGAGTCCCTCGCGGGTGTACACAAGAACTCCCCCGCCTCGACCAGGGCGAATGTAACTATGGAGGTCGTAACCTACTAAATTATAAAAACTTAATAAAGATATACTAACATTAGTCACGTTATGACCTAACCCATAGAGTTGAAATTAAAATAAATCCGCATTTAGGTATATTAACAATGACATCATTTATTTCTTCTACACGATAATAGCGCATTAAGATAGCGACATATGTGTCTTTATTATTTATGAATATTATAATTACGAGAATTGATGATGTTATTCCCACATTGTAGAAAACAGTCTGGTAATGTACGGTCAACCAAATTGATTTCTAGGCCACTTCAAACCTTGTCAAAATGACAATCAATATGAAAGCCGCTAGAGATCTCATAATAATATCACTATGACAAGGTACAAAGTGGCCCATAAATGAAATTGGTTGACTGTACGTGGATTTTCCTTTGTAATTTCCCTGTCCTGATCGTTGCGATGATCGCTCGCATCTCATGACATGACTCACCAGTTTTGACACATGCTGGGAGCCCCGCGAGTTACTTTCAAAACGGGGTTCCATGTCAACATCAATAATAACTATATGCACTCAGTGATATGCGAACATGACTTCAATCACAAGAGCGCAAGAGCCCATTGGGAACATAGATATATTAATGACTTTGACTGAACCAGTTTTTTATTAAGGCCGGGTATTACCACTTTTGAGTTTCTAAAAACCATCTGAGCCATAGAATATAGTGTCTTAAAATCTAAAAAAAAAGTATATGTGTTACATAAGGATCTTGTCTAGTCAAATTCGCAGTCAGTTACATGACCTGATGAATTTCGCTCGATAGAAAAAAATCGCGAAGTTACCCCTTTTTGAAATGTATTTTCAATACTACGGTTATATTGCTGATATTTAACATTTAATTTTTGTACTCTATTAAAGATCCTAAATAGTTATAGACAAATTCGCAGGGTTTGCTTTGATAAAATGATTGGCTTAATGACTATGGCTAAATATTTACGAAACTGCGCGCAGAGCTTGCGTAGAGATCGGGATGGTTAATTGTAAACTCAGGCGTGTTAGAGCGGGACATTTGCGTTGGGGATACCTCCCCTTAAAGAGTGGCCTAAAATGTATCTAAAGGAACAAAATGAAGACTTGACTACTCTTGTCAGTTGAGCAATCGCCAGCCGTTTCAGTCCTCTGTGATCTGCTTCACTACCTGATAAGACACGACTTTCAAAAAAGTTTATTCTCAGACCAAAATTAACCATAGCTTGTTAATCATCCTTAAAGTTTTCTTTTATTTGTTCAAAGTAGTGATTTAGAAACAGATTACCAACATGACAACGGTATAGGTCGCGTCATGTAAAGAGAACGCTGGCGGCAAGCTGCGCATTATCGGTCTATTTGGTGGTATAAGGCTAGTACTTTCATACGCGAGTGTACCAATGCGCAAACACACCCGCTCCACTTTCTTCCTGCAAGTAAGTAAAAAAAAAGTAGTCAGGAACAATCCTGACTGTATCTACGAGCCCCAAATTATAGTGGTCCCGTCGAACGTAAATAAATGAACGGCAGTGTTGTAACGGACGCAAGGCCGCGATATTTCGGGCCGGCTGATGTTGAGGTGAAAATAAACCTAATGTACAATATACAGCTATAGTGACCTGCTTTAGTGCGAACTGTGGGTTGGCATGGGTTTCTCCGACATTAACATTTAAACTCTTGTTATTTCCCAACACCGACGCGTGTAACTTGACAAATACTTTGATGCCCTCTTACAACCAGCTCTGAATGCCCGTCCGTCCTATCTTATGGCGTCTCCTAGACGACCTCTTTAGCTTAGTTGGTAGTGAACCTGCCTACGAAGCTGGAGGTCCCGGGTTCGAATCCCGGCCGGGGCATTTATTTGTGTGATGAGCACGAATATTTGTTCTTGGGTCTTGGATGTTTTCTATGTATTTAAGTATTTATTTATCTATATAAGTATGTATATCGTCGCTTAGTACCCATAGTACAAGCGTTGCTTAGTTTGGGACTAGGTTGATTTGTGTAAGATTGTCCACAAAAAAAATATTTGTCCACAAATATATTTGTCCTATATAAAAGGCCGCTCCGCTCAGGAACTGTTTGGGTTAACCTTTTTAAACCCAATGTCATTTGACATGTATGCTTGTATTTACTGATTATGTTATTATACTGTTGATGTTGTGAGCGGTGCGATACATTCGCGTCACGCATAAACCTTAAACAGGTTTTTGTGCGCGTCTTAATTCATGTGTATCGTGTTTTTTATCTTTTAATATAAAAAAAATTAAATTTTTTTTTACAAAAGTGATAGCTCACGTACCGTACGCCATGACGTGGGAATATCAAACCCGAAATTGAACCCTATAGAAATGCACTTAGGTTGACATCACACTGCACGCTATGACGGATACATCTGTCGTTGGTGTTGAATCGATGGTGCGGATATATTCGTCGTTGGCGTCCAAAAGTTTAACCGGTAAGCTTGCCTTCACGTTTCGAAGGTTAGATAGAAATTTCTGTCGCAAAAACTAGTGCCCAAGCAGATGATTTAAGTTGTCATTAGGTGTGATATGATTCACAGTCTTTTAACACCGACTTCGTCATTTATGGATCTAATTCTATAACACCTATTTATTTATTTGTTTGGAATGCCTTGGTCTAGTTAGTATCCGTGAAGAACCAATGAACCGTTTTTTTTTTGGCAACTGTATTTATTATACAATACAATACAATACAAATACTCTTTATTCCACACCTCAAAAAGATCATAGTACAGAAACATTAGGCTATTATTATAAACTGTCATATGTAGGTAGTAAGTAAGTATTTTATTTGTGATACACAGGTACATAACAGGATGACAGTAAAATGAATTATACAGTGCTCTGTGATCTACCCATAAGGGTGTACAAATATTTGGCCTTAAAATTAAACATTACATATAATTGGTTTTACATTGCTACATTTATACATTTCTTTTTTTTTTTTTTTTAATTTATTCCAAAAAAGTAATGGTACATTTGTTTGTTTTATAATCAGTTTCGCCAAACAAAATGTTTATTGGCGAGTTATTGCACTCACTTTAATAGCACTATTGTACCTTAATAACAGTGAGATTATAGGTATTATACTTATTTCTAATCTATATTGTACTAAGAACTTACATATTTCGAATCTATTTATGTTAATATAGCATCTACTAGCGAATTATGAACCCAAATTTACTTTAAAACTAAGAATACAATTTCAAATTTACTTTTAGTTATTTAAGCTGATTTTGTCATGGAAGAAATCATCGATAGTCCCTGTACCTACAAGTTTTAATATTAATTTTCTTTTAAACATGCACAAATCTAATGTTTTAATGCTCTCCGGTAGGAAATTGTATATTTTTGATGCCATGCCTAAAATACTTTTTCTTAAAAGAGCTGTTAAAAAAGAGCTTAAAAGAGCTAGGAAATTAATCCCAATGTTGTTTAAAGTTTAAATGGCGATTTTGTGCAGGTCCGCGAGTCCCTCGCCCGACTCAGGCGCCTCGAGAAAGAGTACTATCTGAAGAACCGCTCCATAACCGGAGACGATCCCGTCGCCATCGCTGAGTTGAAGAGTCTGGATGATCAGGTTAGTGGGTGTCCATTACGTGAGACGATTAGCGTTGATTTTTTGACATCCCTGATTGCCTGCCCCACGGAAGATGTCTTGAGGTTTGCTTCTAAACCACTGAATTTTAGGTGAAACAGCTTTAAAGAAAAGGAACAGTACTGGTAAATTACTTCAAGTATAACACTGACGTACGATCTTAAACCATTGGATATACTACTTTAATTAATGTATAATCAAGGGGCTGACACGCTTTGCTAGAGAAAGATAGTCTTATTGTAATTCCTATAAGAGGAAGTAGAAAAGAGTGGCATGTTTTGTCCCTATCACCGACCGAACATTTTTTCATGGTCGGGTTATAGGCAAAGGCAAACTTCCATAAGCAATACATTGGACATGCGAACCGGCCAAATTGCGTAGTACACATTTTGTATGAATATGAGCAAGTATGAGACAGACATAGCCCCGGTCGCTCGTTGGCGCATCTACAACTACAGAGTACTATATCTATGTGTATGTGTATAATAGAATTTCTATTACGTACACACTGACTAAAAATCGTTTAATTATTATAAAAACTTTTACATTCTCGTTAAAGTATCCACCATTATCCACCACTACCATACCAGCATCCCCCAGAGTAAATATTGGATCAGGCCTGAAATTTTTTGACAATCCTATATTCATACTCGTAGTTACGTTCATTTGTTCACTGACACCCAAAAAACGAGTCCCAAAAATTTAAATTCTTTGTTAAGGTTTACGTGGTGGAAGAACTTGACAATTTTGATTACGTTGCGGGCTGCGGGCTATCGAGGAAAGACGAGGTTCAAACCCCGCGATGTAATGAAAATCGCACACAAGTTTTTGCACCGTCTAAATGCGCCTATTCAATGAAATAAGAGCAAAATGTCACTATCAAACTCAAAGTAATCATAATATCTATGAAGGAAATGATCAGTATTAGTTATCTAGTCGCGATAGATTCGATCATCAAATAACATCCTCAACATGAGCCATAAATTGCCAAATTACGCTTTTCCGTTGGTCAGCTCATGACTCAACGATCTACGACAATGACACTTAGCGATTGATAAATGTGAATGATATTACAGTAGATATGTTGATAAACAAGTACGTTTAGGGCGCGTGCCATTATTTGCGTAGAATGTGCGTTTGATTTTGATGTTGATTGTTCCTATTGCTATTGTTTCATGATGAGATGACAAGATCGTTTTATCTATACATGTGGACGTATTCTCACTCCATTTCATCGCGTAATACATTCTACTAATACTTACGATCTCAGAAACTTTACAATCCGGGTTTCAATAATTTTAATTCATTTATTTCATAGATTGGCTAACACAATAACAAATCATGAAACGAAAATAGAGATTATGAGAAGTATTTTAGGAGATATTTTAAAAATGGTAAAGTCGGTTCCGAGCCCTGCTCCGTAATAAATAGTTCACGTCATACTTGAATTTAAACTTTCGTGAGACATGTTATAACTTTATTTTACTCCCGACGAGTTCGAAACATGTCGCCCGAAGTGACAATTAATACGTGAGTTTTAACCGTTTAGTAAAATAAAGTTCACGTCATTTTCTAACCTGTCTACACAGGTGAACGAATGCAAAGAGACCGTCTGGTCTCTCGGTGAGGAGTTGGACGCCATGGTCCGCGCGTGGCGGGAGACGAGGCGCGGCGCCGCGCCAGCTGTCAGGAGTCCTTCGGCGCCTCCTCACAGATACAACGAGATCTGCTTCAAGAGCGCTCGCTGGAGGTTGACCGATGCAGACGGCCAGTTGGGTATCGCCGACTTGCTACTTACTAATTTCCTGTAAGTCTATTTGTATTTATTATCCTTAGATTATTCTTATGGATTCTCCACAAATCCATCTGGTAGCGTGGGAGCAACTAGACGTATCTGGAGCGAGATGATGCGCGAAACTGCTCCAGCCGTGAGGAATTACAGCGCTTCCTCATAAATACAAAGAGTTTTGCTTCGAGTGTGCTCACTGGATTGACGAAAGCTGCTGGACTGCTCGGCATTGATGACCTGCTAACATATTAATTATCATCATCTTCCTAGCGTTATCCCACTAGAGTTGTGTCCTGAAGTATGCTTGGGATCCGCTACCTAATTCATAGATTTACTCTTGTCTAATTTCCTGTAATTTCATTATCAGCAAATGATGCGTTTTATGGAAGAAATGCCGTCTTCCCGTAACGCATATCAGTAAAACTCGCTGACACCTTATAGGAGTTTTCATTGTTTCGTCGGAGTATTTACGAGTTTAAATACATGTTTTTTCTTAGGTATACGAAGACGTCTCGCTCAGATGACTCAGTTGAGCATCAACTTGAAGTGGGCTACGTCCGCGTTACCAATCTGCTGCCCAACGAACCATTCCCGGAGGTGAGCCATACAAAATAGACTTTGTCTCTGTTCGGGCGCCATTTAATGTTCATATTTGCTGGGGTATAATGTATAATATACGAGTAAACCGTTACTAGCCGGTAGAAGTAAAGTATAGAAATGAGTCTTCTTTTTGTCTGGTCTTGTGTTGTCATTGAACGTACCTAAGAAATATCGACTAAACAAAATTGTACCATATTCTTGGAAATAAACGATTGATTGTAATAACAATGACTTGCTTTGACTAAAAATGTTTGATCATGATCATTATCACATCACCAGACTATTTAACTCCTCTTTTGGACACAGACCTCTCCTATAATTCACTATCCGACCCGAGTCTGCCTCTGAATTTTTTTTTGCAGCTGCACCCAGCTGTTCTGCTTATATACTAACTTGAAACAGCTAGTAAATCATCTTATAGATGTTTAAGGGCCGATTTATCAATCCCCAGCTAAGATTATCCGTCAGTTAAAATAATGACTGTCTTTTTCTGAAGTCAAATGAAAGAAAAAGACAGAGCTAACATTTATCTGACAGATACTATTATCTGGGGATTGAAAAATCAGCCCTAAGACAATTTACTATCTGTTTCGAGTTAGGATATAAGTAACGAAGGTTCACCAATATGTTTTTATCGTGTATGTTTTAATTTGGTTGACATTATGTTATCATATTCTTTCCTGTTATGACGATCATGATAATAATTCTTGTAATTTTGACATGTGTGCAAATTCATTATGTAATTCTTATCGTGAAATAAATTAATCTAATCTATGGTTTCCACTCTGGCACTCAACGACTGATCAAGATCAAGTATAACATTCTCTTCTCAGTTGTATCGTAATCGCTGAGGGTCGTAACTACGACTGATGTCTCATACCACTTTCCTTCAGGCATTCCGGTTGTTCCATTTGTAGAAAGTTCTATGTCATTAGTTAGTTGTCCACCACCTAGACGATCTGCCTCTACCTTTCTTTCCTTCCACGTGACGTAACGTAATCGACCATTTTTTTTCTAAACTATCATCCCGTCTAGCAATTACATTACAATCTACAGAGTTTGATGATGATGGATACGGTCGGGTTCGGTTATACAGAATACTATAAATTCATTTACTTTAGGTGTTGGTGCCGCAAGCGCCGTCAGGGCGGGCGCCACTGGCGCGCCGCGCGGCGTTGCGCGTGTTCTGTCGCGATCGCCCGCCCGTCGGCGGTATCAGCGTCAAGGAGCACTTCGAGGTCAACATTGTACCCATCAGAATAGGTGAGATTTTATAACGGATTTTGAAGCACACCTTTTGGTCTGAACATTTCTTCCTAAGAAGACACATTTTGATTATGATTTGAACATCAGAATAGGTGAGAATTTATTAAGAATTTTGAAGTACACCTTATGGTCTGAATACTTCCCGAAGAGGCCACATTTTGATTTTAATTTTGAATACCGTACCAATCAAAATATGTGAAATTTTATTACGAATTAGTAATCAGACCTTTTGGTCTGACCGCTTCTTCCCAAAAGACCGCATTTAAATTTTGATTTCAACATTTACCATCAGAATAGGTAAGTATTTATTACGAATTTTGAATTACACCTTTTACTCTGAAGCTCTGAACAAGACTTTCCCCAAGACGTCACACATTTTGATTCGACATCTTAACCTCCTCCTTTATATTTAATGTAACTCAGTTTGTTGTTTTACAAATAACAACTCCGAGGTATGGAGGAGCGGCATCTTCCGACACAAGCATTGCTATGCTTACTGGAAGGTGCCAACCTTTGCTATGATGCACACAAATGTAAAACCGAATAAACTATTTTGTATTTTTTTTGTATAAGACCCAAACAGATTTTTGTGATTTTGAATTTGGAACCTTCATTAATTTTGTTAAAGTTTGAAACTCGATTTGATTTTGTACATTAAAATGTACATTGGGCCGATTACGAGAGTATCATCAGATCATCATCGTGATCATCGGATGGAGAGACATACATATAGATGGGTGACCGCTTTGAGTGGTTGCTAACTGAGCGCTCCCGTGCTTTGGAAGGCACGTTAAGCCGTTGATCCCGGTTGCTGTCTATGGCAGTAGTCGTTAAGCCAAGGAGGCCTTCGGGCGGTTTGAGTACCTACTTGTAACAGTCAAGTTGCCCACTCACTTGACAAAGCCTAATCCCAACAAGGTCTAGTTTCCCCTCGGGGTTGGAAGGTCAGATGGCAGTCGCTTCCGTAAAAACTAGTGCCTACGCCAAATCTTGGGATTAGGTAGCGGACCCCAGGCATCCTTCAAGATGCAACTGTACTGGGATAACGCTAGGAGGATGATGATTTCATATTTGAAGGATGCCTGGAAGAGATCGCTTGTTAGCCTGTTGTCTACCATTGTTTGAGTGCAATTTAATTTCTGTTTTCTTTAGTGTACATTATTTGGTGAGCAGTAAAGAATATTTGTATTGTATTGTAGGTTCTTCTGACCTTTGATCAAATTCGCAGGGCTGACGAAGAAATTCTTCAACACGATGCTCAAGTTCTGCTTCCCCGAACGCGACCCTGACTCCATCGAGGACGGCGAAGATGATGACGGGACGCTCCGCGCTAGCGCGTCCACCGCCAGCCTGGTGTCCACCGGCTCTAAGAAGACTAAGAAGAAGAGCAAAGATTCTAATTCTAACTTCTATGTGAAGAGAGATAAGAAAGATAAGGATGATGTAGAGAAGATGAAGGTTAGTGGAGGAATTAGAGATTGGGTGTATTTAGGTATAGAAGTGCCGTCTTCAGCCAGTGTATTGTAAACCTAGACATTTTAAAGTCACGAGTGAATAGGCAGTTTCCGTGTGAGCTCGCTTCATTGTCGGCACCAAATTTGCCCCCTGGTTGGATGATGGCCAAGAGCAATCCCATTTTTTAAAAATGAAAAAAGGAATTAGAAGTAATTTGATAAAGTTGAGCACTTTTCCAACTGATTTAGAGTGAGTTGATATTCCGCTATGCTTTAAAAAATGCACATCCGAATTTTATTATGTTCAGGTTCATTATGTTGAAGTTCAGGTGGTATTCTTTCCTGGTCCCGATTATTAAGATCTGGGTGATATTCGGTACCTATCTGGAATTTTCTTGTTAAGTACTTCACAGTCAAAACATAGGTTTCAATTTTCAATAAACGCATTAACTTTTGGTATCATGCAAACACGTTCTTATTTTCTACTGCATGTATTATCTTAAGGTTAAAGATTACTGATTAGAGAGGGACTTTCCCCAGAGATATTTTGCAGACAAAAGTAAATTAATCGCGAACTTTAACTTACAAGAATTGATATTATTCAATATCGTAAACAATCGTAATAATATTTTTTTCCTTAACAATAAAAAAACTTAGGTACGTCAATACTTGGAAATCATCAAACTTCAAACTTTTTCTATATTATCAATCATGTCCAGGAGCGCGCAGAGAAGAACAAGCTGTTCATCTACATCAAGATCCCCGAAGTGCCGGTGCGCGTGTCCTACAAGGGCAGTAAGGAGAAGAATCTAGAAGACGTGAGGGACCTGCCGCTGGTGCTGCCCACTCTGGAGTACCACAACGTGACCTGGACGTGGCTGGACCTGGTTCAGGCTACGAAGAGTGACACTAGGCGGTGAGTACTGTACTTCCCGTCTACAGATGTGCAAGTTGCGGAAAGTTTCCAAAAAGTTGGAAAAGTTCTCGGAAATTTCTTGAGAATGTCATAGAAATATAAGAAATTTCCATTTTACATTTCGGAAAGTTTCAAACCCCATAAAAAAATGTGAGAAATTTCAGAAATTTACCCATGTGGAAATCGCAATTTTGGAAAGTTTCCGATGGCACATCAGTAAATCCCATCTACTGTTCTCATCCTTATTGCGTTTTCCCCCGTTGACCGCTTTGACATAGTGTTTAAAATGGGAATTAGCGTAAAGAATTAGTCAGTCTTTAGGTCATGTCCCTTGCTCACATACCTTAATTGGGAAGTCCAGGGTTCATGTAGCAGGCACACACACGGATTCATGTTCGGGGCAATACTTTAGGTATGTGACGTCACAGGCAGGAGCGACATACGCCTTATTCGAATGCAAGCCAAGGGTCCTCTGTCGGTCAAACGTCATTAGAAGCGCGATGCGCCCGGAGCGCGAGGAGGGGGTCTGGCATTTAAATTGTTTATTGAACACATACCGACCGGATACCTCACGATGTTTTCCTTCGCTGAAAAGTCACTGTTAATTGTCAATTGATATGTTTGTACGAAAGTCGCGTGCCTTACCTTGCCGCTCGAATATAGTGGCGTTTAGTTTTTACGAATTTTGTTGATAAGAGAGGCAAAAGTAAGTAAGTAATGTTGTGTTAGTCGCGGTGGTGCGCCGTCCGCTTCAATTAGATTTGTTTAAAAGATATTTTTAGGGGTCTGTACCCAAAGGGTAAAACGGGACTTACTCCGCCGTCCGTCCGTCCGTCCGTCGGTCAGTCCGTCTGACACCAGGCTGTATCTCATGAACCGTGATAGTTAGACAGTTGAAATTTTCACAGATGATTTATTTCTGTTGCCGCTAGAACAACAAATACTAAAAAAACAGAATAAAATAAATATTTAAGGGTGCTCCCATACAACAAACATGATTATGCCGTTATTATAGATAATGGTACGGAACCCTTCGTTCGCGAGTCCGACTCGCACTTGGCTGGTTGTTTTATAAATCAGCTGGTAATTTATTTTATGTCACACCTGGCCATAAAGCGGCAATTACCGCACGCTCCGCGCGCGGGAAATGCCACTTCCTGGCCAGGGGGTGACATAAAATTTTGTACTTAACACGGGCGGTAATGAAGAAAGCCTCAGATCGCATATTTATCGCCCTTGCCTTCGGCTCGGGTGTCAAATACCTGCGATCTGAGACATTCTATGTTTTACCGCCCTTGTTAAGTAATGTACTATTGCAAGTACGCCGCAATGGTATTTTTACAATTCAGAATCTACTAGCGTTTCTGAAAAAGAAAACCGCTATTGAGAGAAACGCCTTTACAAGAGCGTTAATGTGAACGTTTCCGCGTAGGGTGATAGTGTCGCAAGCGATCCGTCAGAAGCTGCAGCTCCACCGGCGCTCCGCCGCCGCCCCGGAGCCCCACGAGGAGGACAAGGCCCGGCTGCTCCTCGGCGAGAGAACCGTGAGTGTTTCCTTTAAGAGGAGGGGTAGGGCAAGCTCTCTCCATACAAACTTTGTGCAGGATTTACTTCGTTTGTGTATGATTTTTGGTCAGTATGCTTATTTTTCTGATAGCTATTTCGTGATGTAATTTTGTTTTATTAATTTTTTATTTTTATTTTTATTTTTTTATTTTGAAATTTTCACATCACGATCTTCGCATATCTAATATTTACAACCAAAAAAAATATTATATTTGTTAGTGCCAAAACCGACGAATAAAACGTGCACAAAGTTTGTATGGGGTTGGGGAAGGCCTTGCCCTACCCTACGCCTTAAACCGCCCTTTGCTCGTGTCAGTGATTCCCCCTGGATTTTCCCCATGAACATGAACATAGGTACCGCACCCAGCCAGGAGCAAGTCTGACCCGGACAAGCCGGATGTGAGTGAGGATCAAACCCCCGGCACATCGCTAGGGCATTACGCGGGTATGCTAAACGCCCCAACGATGCGCCAAGAACCTGGTCCTCTCCCATATACCAGGGGGCACAAGATTGTTAGGAGTGACACGCTCTGGGATGGGTAGGGACGACCGACGAGTCGCAGTCAATCGGCCACAATCGACCGGCTGTGCAGCCTTTAGCCAATATTGGAATCGAGGAGGGGGAGGATATTACGCCAGGCTACTTTCCAACTGCGCACTCTTATCGCTTTCTTGGGCCCGGCCTATAAACCCAGTCAGGTTGAAAAAAAATGCGTTTCTTCCTAAGGGTTTATCCAGAAATCACGCGAGGCTCCGAATGGGGGGAGGGGGTTACGAAAACCTCACCACTAATCACGTTGGGGGAGGGGGGCACAATGTAGGAAATTATTTTTTAAGAGATCACCAAGGGGGAGGGGGGGGGGTCTAAAGTGGCCGAAAAAACCTTGCGTGATATCTGGGTAAGCCCTAATATGTAACTAGTGAACATTTGGGTTTTTTTAGCATCGATTCCACTACCCGAAGGTTGTCCGGATGAGATCGCTTGTTAGCGATAAGATCGCCTGTTGTCCACCATTGTTTGTGTGTGGTGTAATTTTTGTTTTTGTTTTTGGTGAGGAATGAAGAACATTTTAATTTTTTTTTAATTCAAAATATAGGTATATATAACATTACAGAGTCCAATTCGTGACTTACAAATTGTATTGTATTATTTGTATTGTATTATGCTAATTAGTTGCTATAGCTAGTACTCTCTCAAGTACATATATATAGCACTTTATATTTATCGTGCAAAAAAGTAGAAATTGTTTAATATTGTTAAATAAATATACAAAATAAGTTCTAGATTTGAAAAACTGGAGTACCCTTGTGAGAGGCCAGTATTTAAGATGAATATTTTTTCTTATTTCCATTTTATTATTTTATCAGGCTTTTTCATTGCTTTAATAAGTAAAATGAATACACTTTTCTTTTGCAATAGATGAAGTCTATGTCGTCAGGTAGAAATTGGAGTAGGAATAGTATACAGGTATTATTAACAAACTATACTTAGCAATAATGAAGACAATCTTTTCTAGGTAGCGGAGAATAAACCACAAAAGAAGAGCACCCCTGGAGTATTCAAGTTCTCCAAATCATAGCGCAAGCATTTATTCTAAAACGAACCAAAAGCAGACTGCATAAGATTCACTATTGAATCTCTTAACTTAAGTTTAGTCGAGGCTAGTGTAGACACTAGACGTTACCGGGGATTATTTTCGCAATATTGTAATAGTGATTTTGCGTTTAAGCGAAATAGAACTTAATACGATTATAATAAGGTTGCTTTTACGGTACCATCATTAAATTAAATATGAACCTGTGTAATACGTTTTGTACATTTCTTCGGTCAGTCTTCGAGGTCGCTTAACATTTTACTATTTTGCCGCAATGACGTAAAAGATAATATGCCTAAACAGTAATAGTACATTACTTAACAAGGTCGATAAATATGCGATCTGAGGCTTTCCTTTTTTATCGCCCGTGTTAAGTACAAAATTTTATGTCACACCCTGGCCAGGAAGTGGGATTTCCCGCGCGCGGATCGTGCGGTAATTGCCACTTTATGGCCAGGTGTGGCATAAAATAACAAGGTATATATAATGTCCAGCAACTTTTGAGGCTGACCGCATAGGGTCAATAAACTTTTTCTTGGTCTCTTGGGTCACTCTTTGAAAACATCGTAAACAATGGATTTATAAGGGGTTTAACAATCAAGTGTAGGTAGTTGCCTGCTAACTAGTTTTAGGGTGTTCCTGGACTATGCAACATGAAGTTAAAGTACCTTTCCAACATATTTGCTCGTAACGTGGCTCATATTACTTCGCTTCTTGATTAATAATCCAGGATATGAAACACATGGCTTTTATTTTATTACGACTGTTGAAATGTGTTGAAAAACGTCGTATGAAACTAGTGAGGCTGATCATTACACTCTTGGCTCCCTTGTTGTACGTAATACCGAACCTAGTTAATGATCAGCGTACTTAAAATATACTTAAAATTATTTTATGTCACACCTAGCCGTAAAGTGGCCATTTTTCTTTGTTTTATCGCCCTTGGTAAGTAATGTACTATTATGTCACACCTGGCCATAAAGCGGCAATTAACGCACGCTCCGCGCGCGGGAAATGCCACTTCCTGGCCAGGGGGTGACATAAAATTTTGTACTTAACACGGGCGGTAATAAAGAAAGCCTCAGTTCGAATATTTATCGCCCTTGCCTTCGGCTCGGCCGTCAAATACCTGCGATCTGAGACATTCTTTGTTTTACCGCCCTAGTTAAGTAATTTACTATTATGTCACACCTGGCCATAAAGCGGCAATTACCGCACGCTCCACGCGCGGGCAATGCCATTTCCTGGCCAGGGGGTGACATAAAATTTTGTACTTACCACTGGCGGTAATGGAGAAAGCCTCAGATCGCATATTTATCGCCCTTGCCTTCGGCTCGGCCGTCAAATACCTGCGATCTGAGACATTCTTTGTTTTACCGCCCTTGTTAAGTAATGTACGAGTAGGTACTATGAACTGTCCGAGTTGTATCAAATTATGCCGTTCAAAAAACGACTTTACTGTCCAAGCGTGAAGATTCAAAGTCCAATGACAAGTTTTATAAAATGTCGGACATTTTAAATAATTTCTACTATACCTTACTTATAATAATGTATGTACCTATGTACCTACTATTAATATAGCAGGTTTTGGGCATTACTTTATTTGCCTCTTGTTGATAGATAGAATAACAAGATTAAGGTTATTGACCCTATAGATTTTTCGGAGACCAAATATGAAATAAGTTATTTTCATATTAACGTGATATTCAATTATTCACTTATTGCTAGTACTTGACGAAATCATGTTAGACATACATTATATACATAATCGCATAGTTTATTTAAAAGACACCATTTTGACGTATTTTCCATTAATTATTGACAAAAAAATATCCATAGGTACCTATAATAAACATGTCAGTTTAGAGCGGGTTTTGTTAAACATTTGTTAGAGTAAATATTAGATCAAATGTTGCTAAAATCACTGTCATGCACTAACAAGAATGTTTATTATATTGATGAGTTGCTTATGTATGATTATAAATAACTTAATAAACTTAATGAAAGTATGACTGTTTTGTGACCAACGTTAATTACTTTTATAGGAATACGCTATTTGACTTTTTTTTATAATGCCAATCGAACCAGTTTTTAGAGACGATCAAATGTCTATATGGGACCAACAACAATTAGAACACAATAAAGGGCTAAAATTAGGGACAAACCTAGCTCGACGCTAGCGGCCCTCAAAAAGGCTCCTACAAATTGGCCCTGGCAAATGACGTCACTTGCACAGCATTCGACCAACCGTTGTATGGGAAAATTTGTATTTTGCTGTTTTAGTCTTAAAATAATGCGTTTAGGTACATAGATGCCAGACAATTTATTTTTATGATTTTGTCAAAATTTTATAATTTACGATTTATTGTGATATTTTGATGGCTAACTATCCAAAAAGTGACACTGTGTTATACATTTTAACATGTCAAATACCGTATTCAGATCATAATGAAAATGAACGAAATAAACTTAAGCTTAAGCCACACAGAGAGCGGGCGGGCGGTGGCGGCGCGGGCGCGGGCGGTGGCGGCGCGGGCGCGGGCGGCGGCGGCGCGGGCGCGGGCGGCGGCGGCGCGGGCGCGGGCGGCGGCGGCGCGGGAGCTGCTTTTGGCGGTGGCGGCTGCCGCCAAAGGCCGCTGCCGCCCGCGCCCGCGCCGCCGCCGCCCGCGCCCGCGCCGCCACCGCCCGCCCGCTCTCTGTGTGGCTTGAGCTTTATTGATCCCGCTTATCAAACTTCAATAGTGGATAAGATTATTCCTTTTGTAACCATAAAATAGTGGGCTTAGGGTTATTTTGTAAATGGCAATACTGCGACTGGTAAAGAATCATGAATATCGTTAATTTTGTAAAATGATCTAGGCTAGGCGCGCACAAGCAACTTTTATCTCTGCAACTGTCCCAAAGACTCGAGAGGCATCAGTTACACGGTGATTATTACTCACCATACTTGGGTATCAATATTATCGTGGTATTGAAAATTGTATGAATTTTGCTTCAATATTCATGAATACACGAGTGATACGTATTATGATACGAGTGTATCGCGTGATAATAATCACCGTGTAACTAATGCCAGTGAGACACAAGTTGATCGCGCGTGTCTTAAGCTTGTCATTGATTTATTTTAATAACGACAGTGACAAACTAGGTTACGGCCAGCTTGATGGTAAGCGGATACCGTAGCTTATGGACTCCAGAAGAATCACAAGCGAATTGCCGACCCTTTATTGACGTTAGCATTCGTTGAGTTAACAACTAGAAACTAGTATCTAGACTTAGAACCAATTAAGTGTTTTAGACTTATTTACCAGTCGTAACTTTAATGTAAGAATAAATTCAGTATTTACATATTTAACATGACTTGTTATTTTTTTATAATGAATATTTAATGTGATCTATGTTATCCAAACAATTTGTTATTAAATGCCGATACGATCAAATGTAGTTTTATTAACGTGTATTTGACAATATTCCATCAGGTTGATAGCACAAGTAGTTTATGAGACAGGTGCTTTGAGCTGTGATTGTGATAAACTGACAGATACAGTCGCAATACGTTAAAGGGAGAGAGACACACAATTTAATTATCTCATTCCACCGCATAGCTGCGCCCTTGTCCTGCGCTATGGCCCATTGTGTGGAACGCGCTTTTTTCGCAGAACTCTAAGAAAAACAAATTGTATGTGTAGATAAAAATTGGCTAAAATGATTACAGCTCTGTTACAGTTTCTTAGAAGTGGACATCGCAGCCTATAGACGCCCGCAACTCTAAAGCAGTAAGGTGCGTGTTGGTGTTCTGATTTTTTGCAACCATTTGGTTGAGTTAGTTAATGAACTGAAAGAATATTTTCTCCTTTTTAATAGATTCCTATTCGAAAACTACCAAACGAAATGCATAAGTCACTATTATAATAAATTTTTATATTAATAATTTTAATTGACATCTAACCTCGTCCTTCAGGTAAACGTGACGTTTTTTTAAATTATAAATATTGGAATTAAGCGTAACCGGCCTAGCGACGGAATTCAGTAGTATTTTAATTCATCACTCCCTTCAAGGACATCACACTCACCACATATCGTAAACAAACTCATGAATAAACGCACAAAAATACGAACTCGGTCATCCTCTCCAAGAAAAGCGCGCGAAACTGTTTTTCTTTTTCAGACTTGGCTCATCGCGCATTCAGCCAGTCAGTTGCACCGCGACCGCCGGGCAGAACGCACGTCGCCCTGTGGTCTGAAACTTCGAAAATCGAACACGAACGAAACATGCGGACGAGTTTAAACTTAAAATAGTGTTTTTTAAGTGCTGTGCTGTGTTTTTTATCGACAATGGCGGTGTTATTTTGTGTTTTGTTGTGCGTTGTAGGGTCGCTAGGGTTTAATGTGGACATCCCGTCTAGGGTGGTGTATAAGGGTAGCGCAGACTCTATGTTTGGATTTACTGTGCAGGCGCATGTAGAGCAAGGGCAGAAAATGTAAGTACCTATTTAAAATAATAGTTACTAATTTAATTAATATTATTAATATATTTTGTATACATTAAATATAATACACACTAGGACTAATATGTGTTATATTGTATGTAGCCAAACTTATCGCGCTTTTTGGTACTTCACACCGAAAAGTAAAAATAAAGATTATATTGCAGAAAAATTGCAGATCATTTGATAACATAAAAAATAAAGTTCTTCAACAAAGTGTTTAAAAGTGTACGAGTAAATTTTTGGCAAATACCTACCTAGCGCTGAAAAAAATTAACAATAAAATCTTCATGAGATAAATTTAAAACACCTACTTCAAAAAGTAGGTTAGTAAATAATAGAATAAAATTAGGTTAATGCCGATTTTCCTAATTCAAATGCAATTTTTTTTGCTTCGCTTTAAGGTTGACTGGTAGAGAATGCCATACGGCATTAAGTCCGCCTTTAAGTGCAATAAAGATTAAATAAATAAATAAATTTTTCACACTCGGGTTTGCGTTTGCTACTTAAAAAGTAGGTTAGTTCCTTGAGTTTCGGTTAATACCGCAAAAGTCTTCACGCAGCATTTCATATTTACACATTCAGCAAGATTTACTTCATACGCTAAATTGTTTGGTAGATACCTACTTGAAGATATAAGGAAATTTTCACCTGTTTTCAGTTGTCAGGTTGTCTTAAGATGCACTAGATAAGTAGAACCTATACCATGTTCAGTAAACTTCAACTTCTTCTTAACACAATAACTGCTAGGAATTCGCCTAGCCAGCGCTCTGTGCGTAGATGCGTAAGCGTAGCAGATAGCGCGCTTCCCCGTATGTTTAGGAAATTGCGTACCTCGCTACAAAAAGCTTGACAGTGAAAGTGTTAATACTAGGTATGTAACTGGACTGATTAGATACGTTACTACAGGGTAGTAGCAGGTAGCAAAACTATCCAAGTAAAACAATAGGGCTTACCCGGCCATAAGTCATAAACCCTTTCTGCGCTTTTGACGCGGCAGACTCAAATGAAGTGGGGATATGGGAAACTAACAACATTTTTTTACATATGTTTTAGTTTAGTTTATTTAGATATAGATATTTAATTTTAATTTAGTTTTATTTCTAGGTCTAGTTTTAGTTGTTTATTTTTATAGTGTCTATTTTGTAGTTTTATCCGAAAATAAATAATTTAAACAACATTTTAACATTATGATATTCATGTGCTCTATCCACAGTCGTAAGAAAAAGAAACTGTGACATTTTCATGGCAAAGGTAATATATTGTCGGTATTGAGTTATTGGTACCTCCTTATAGCTGAGAACATTCTCCTTCATATACAAAAAGAACGAGATCGCTATGTTGAGTATTTTATTTTTAATATTTTTTTGAAGTTCCAACATATCATTATACTGTTTTGAGATATTCGAGTTTAAAGTTTGGGAGCCTAAAAAACCTAGTTATAGGTTGAAGTTATGGAGATAGTGGTTTTAAAATGTTACACATACATTATATTACTCGACAAATCATATGTTGTCTCTAACATTTTACATTTTATAGAAATAATACAAGAATAATGCACGTAGGGTGTAGAGGCAAAATCAAAAATAAAATATTTTATAAAACTCAAAATCGACAGATTTTCAGCCGGCTTATGTTGATTTCTGAATATGATGTAGGTAAGGTTTATAATAAAAATAATGAAACAACCATATCTCAAGGCATAATTTTTTTTAAATAATAAAACAAGAAAAATCAACACTTATATAAAAAATATATAAAATGAACATTGTACTGTTTAATTCTCATAATTTACATTAATTTAGGAATAAAACTAACGATCAAGTGTAATTAAACACAAAAGTAATGTAGTTTTCTATCAAAAAAGTGACTTCAAAGTTTAGTAATTTTAACATGACTTTTGTATGAAAAGTGATCTAGGGTACCACATTGTCGCTATTCATAAGTTTAGAGAAATAAGAATTCCAATTCCATTATTTAACATAGTGTCCGCACTAGAAGTGCATATATCTAATACAAATATTATTATCAATCAATAACATAACTTATTTTATAAAAAATAACAGTCTTTTAGTCAGCTTTACTAATTTAGATCAAGTTTGTTAGTTTAACATTCCTTAGGGTACCACATTGTCGCCTTATGACTTATGAGATCAAAATTATTATTAAGAATTATTATATTAAAATTATTACTTACACAAGTAATCATATGCATTTAACATCATTATGAAAATGATTTACACCACTATTTTTAAAAGGGTAACAACACATAAAGCTAAGTGAACGTAACGGGCAGCTGAGTTACGAACTGTCAAGCAAATGGATGGGAGTAAACTTCTCTTTAGACAACACGTGTTACTACATTTTCTAATGGCCCCGATATAAACTATTATTATTATATTATTAACGTTTGACGGCAACCCGACGTAGTAGAGAGAGATATCATGCGCCTGCGTCGGCTTACTTCAAAGGTTTGTGGCTACCGCGCCAACTCGCTACTTAGGTAGGTAGAAAGAAGTGTGGTTTATATCGAATCAAAATACATAATTTTAATTAAAATTTAGTTTAGGGTTAAGAACATGTGCCTAACAAACTAGTACATCGTGTTAGTGTGGGTGATAAGCGTGACGTGAACAAATAATACCTAACTAGTTAATGTTGTTATTTTATGATAATTTATAACGCACTAGCTTTTGCCCGCGGCTTCGCTCGCGTTAAATGCTCCATACAAACGTCCACCCCCCCCCCCCCTTTAGGGAAGGGGGGGGGGGTTAGAAAGAGACATAAAGTCACCTATGTCACTCACTATCCCTTCAACTATCTCCACTTAAAAAATCACGTCAATTAGTCGCCCCGTTTTGCCGTGAAAGACGGACAAACAAACAAATACACACATACACTTTCCCATTTATAATATTAGCATGGAAGTATAGATTTTACGTCTGCAATTATTACATATTATGTTTTCTAAATTATATTTTCATTTTCAAAGCAAATAAGTTTAATGAGTTTACTTCAAGCTTATGAGCGACAATGTGGTACCCTAGTCGGTAAACTTTGGCCGTGTTTTTTTCCGACTTTTAGTTGAAAAGTTTAACTTTTTATCAATACACCGTATTATTTTAAGTGTGTAGAAGCTATTTTTAATCAAAACAAATTTTCGCTATTTTCGAGTTGATTGACAAAATCAGTGATATCTCGGAATCCATAAGCGACAAAGTGGTACCCTTACCCTGATAACGTCACATTACTAATTAACTAACTTCTTTAAACGTAAACACTTAAATAACGTCATTTGGAGGTGAAAGAACGCCCTAATCTCCCCATGAAGTTGTTTTTATACTAAATACAATTTCGGTTAAAAACCGGTTAGTGGTGTAAAAAACCGGTTTTTTACCGAGCTCAAAAAGTTCCGGTTAACCGGTTTTTCGGTTAACCGGTTAACCGGTTTGCATTCCCTAATTGACGCGGCCGCTGACATCATCGCCCAGTTAGCTTGATTTCGCACCCGCCTCGTAAATTGATTTGTGCCTGACACGTTTAATGTTTATTTTATCCGATTTTATCTGCATTACCGGTACAGTTTGCATATAGGCACAGAAGTGGATCCATTTATGCGCTCAAGCTGATCTCTTGTAGTCACTTTTCATGCCTGGGTTGGCTATGGCTGGTTGAGAGTTTAATGTATTGCTGTAACATGAGAATTCAATGTAGGTATAGTCAGCTGCTACTACGACACGACAACTACATCAGAAACATTATAGAAGGGAAAATAAATGGGAAAAGAGGAAGAGGAAGACCAACGAAAAGTTATATGAACCAGATAAAGGAGGATGTGGATGTCGTGTCGTATCAGGACGTCAAGAGGCTGGCCTCGGACCGGTTCGGCCACATTGGAAACCAAAAATTCGAAACCAGTGTCGAAAACAGAATTATTTTTCTTTTTAGGAAACCGGGTTTCCTAAAAATAAATCAATGTCTGTTTTAGAAACTCCTTACGAATACGGAATTTTAAATCTTTTTCGAAACCTCAATAATACCAACATGGTTTATATACATATACAAAGTATAAATAGCAAATGAGTCGGTGTCCTGTCAATATATTATACCTAGAAATACAAACTCCTTGGAAACAATTTCTTGGCCACTTACAACTTACAAGTATTTTATTTACTATGATGTTAAGGTCAGTTAGGTTGTTACGTTTTTTTTTATGCGCCTTAAAAAGACACGCACCTAAAGGTACAAATTCTTTTTGATAAACGTACTTTGTATTAAAATGTTAGTTAGTTAGTTAGGCTTTTGAACCTTAAAATTCCGTATTCGTAAGGAGTTTCTAAAACAGACATTGATTTATTTTTAGGAAACCCGGTTTCCTAAAAAGAAAAATAATTCTGTTTTCGACACTGGTCTCGAATTTTTGGTTTCCAATGTGGCCGAAAGGCCTCGGACCGACAAAGATGGAGAGAACTGCATCAAGCTGCACCGACAAGAGCCCGGCTCTTAAGATGATGATGATAGTCAGCTGCAGAGAAAAGGTACATTGCAGGAGAACTAGGTAAGAGCTCGATATAAAAAAAAATAGCAATTAAATTCTATTGCGTTAAACAAATTCCACGCGGACGATGTCGTGGGAAAAAACTAGTTGTACTACAAGAGTGAATTTTATGACAATTTATATGTATCTCCTGACCGCCTTGGCCTTGTACATTAATATAAGAAATGACAGATAACGCGAGTGACCTAGGTAGACTAAAAATAGGTACTTACATACTACATCGGTTACATCACCGTATGCAAATTTAAAATAATTCTACAATAACCAAACACAAGTCAGTATGTCAGGGTTAAGTTTTTCATCTGTTAGTAAACTTAGCTGTTTAGTTCATTTAGGTTCTAATTTGTAAAGGACATGCTACATTGGTAGTACCTACGGATTGGTAGTATTGACAGTGTAGAACACACTTCTAAATGTATTGTTTAGGTAGGTACAGTTTAGTGCGTAAATAAAATCTTACCAATTTCATTGTTTTGCGCCATTAATTAGTACTATTAGCTAATGTGTTGAGTTTTTCCAAAATCACTTAGACCGTATAAGAAATCGCTCGGAATGATCTAATAGGGTATTAAACTAAGGTAATAATAAATTATTTTTTACTTGACTAATAAAAGATCTAACGAAAATACTCGAAAAACATCAATTATTAATTTATTTTAGCTAATTGAAAGATTTTATAAGCATTAAATTTAAAAAGGACGCTGATTTGAACAAACCTACTCACACTGCCTTAGTGCCGTCACTAAGACAGTATTTCCCTACAAACTTCATAACAAATCGTTTTTGACATTTAATAAAAAGTTGCTGATTTGACTAGTGGTTTAATACCGTATTGGGATAATCTTTTTAAAAGAGCGTGATAGTCATAGTTCCATAAACCACAGACTCAATAGTATTAATCAACAATCAGTAAAGCCACAGCTGCCCCGCAAATGGACGCGTTATCCGTGCCATTAGAGCATAGAGGGCACTTGTTCATTAATGACCTCCCGATGACGAAAAAGCCGATTTCAGACCATAAATCAACCAGAAAGGATGCAGGGTTGTGCTTTTTTTCGGTCGCGGTCGATGAGTGTGCACGTGTGTGATTTTTTATTCTTTTTCTGTTGAGTCAGATACATTACTATCGAAGCCAAATTGTAAATGGAAAATATTTAAATAAACTGTTATTTACGAAATTATATAGGAGTAAAATGTTCGTTAGTTTTTATTATTTAGTTACGACAGTAATGTACAGTCGGATTCGGAAGAAGTGATCAAAATATATAAACACTACTTTATTGCTAAAGGCATAAGGTTGATCCGTTATTTTTAAATCTTTGGGAACGTCGACGTTACACACAGATAATTGGCAACGAAATATGTTTGAAAACTGTTTCTCAAAGCGCCCTACCTAGCTATATATAAATGCTATAATATGAACATATGAATAAGAAATCTTTATTAAATTACTTTTTTAGAAAGGGAACCGCCTTCAAATTGTATACCAAATAATACCAAATTTTTCACTAGAAAATTCTTTTCTGGGAACCGCATGAAAATCGGTTCAGCCAAACGCGAAATAATCGCGGACAAACATACCTACATATACGTACATACAAACATACGGGTCAAAAAAAGAACCTCCTTGTTTTTTGAAGTCGGTTAAAAATAGTACTCATACCTATAGGTTACATAATACCACAAACATCTAAACTAATTTAAAAACATACACAACGCAAATTATTGCTTAAATATCCCAATTTGTCACCCCTAATACCACCCCGTCTCACCACCACCATGCTCATCGAGTCACATACAGACTAGACACAATAACAGACCTTATAGTGTCGGAATAAGATTCATTTTACGATTGTCCAATTGACCGTAACAACACTTATGACCTATTTCTTATAACACAAGGATGCGCCAGCGCTGCATTTCGGAAAGAAGTTAAAAAGGGGCGCATGTGTCGCGCATGTGTTTCCGGCCCCAAATTAGTATTTTTGCTATTGTCGGGGTGCCAGATAAAAGGATGTACACTGGCGTTTTTTTTCCGGTCTAATGAAAGCGTGACGGAAACAATGTGGTGGTCAGCTATATTGGAAATGCATCTGTAGGTTTAATTTTTTTAATAAGTTAAACGTTCTCAAAGTTGTGAACAATTTGGAATGAAACAAAGAACGTGGCAGGCACTATTTGGGTAGGATAGGATAACAGAACTAAAATTCTGCCAACGAGAACATTGGCCTGTGCTTTGGCTATCTATACATATAATAAAGCAGAAGAGGGTCGAAAATCTGTACATTGAAGATATTAGTAAAAAAATCGATGGAGGGGTCTAAGAATCGATAACAGAACACGTTTCAACTGTTTTTAGAATTCGTGTCTGTTTGTCTGTTTGTCTGTTTGTCTGTTTGTCTGTTTGTCTGTTTGTCTGTCTGTTTATATGTCTAACTATCACGCGAAAACTAGCGAATGGATTTTAATGCAGCCTTCACTAATATGTTTATTGGATCTTCGGCCAGGTTATAGGCTATAAAAATCATATAGGTTAGGGATGAAAGGGGGTGAAAAGAGGGGTTAAACTTTGTATGAGAAGTCTTTCAGTTCATGATTTATAGGCTTGAAAATGGGGGGTGAAATAACAATACATCTGCCTCTCAGGGCTAAAGACAAAAATACAAAAGTCCCTCAAACCATATTAACTGTTTGAAATTAGAGATCTAATTATGTTGGTCAGTCAGTCTCTATCAATATTCACAAACCTTACTACGAAACCTCGGTTTTTTTTGTCTTCGATGGAGGGTAACTACGCAGAGCGGCGGGCTCTCGATTGCATGGTAGCACTTGCGACATGTACCTATATATTAGGTATGTGCATTTTTGTATAAAATATTGTTTTTTGAGGTGCTCATTACAATCCAATGATATCCATTTTCAAATCGAAGATGGCGGACATTTACTTATTTACTTTTCTTAATAATCGATATGGGTGTCATTGAGGTTCTTCGAGGTGCCGATTAGTTGCGTTTTCCGTCAGCAAAATGTATAAAATACGTTCAGCGCGTAACAGACATAAATTTAGGGTATATTGGTATTCGTTAGTAAAATATACCTACGTAACAATAAACATCAAGTATGACCAAATTCGAAAGTTATAGGTGGATAGGAAGCAAAAAAAAACACAATTCTCAGAAAATCACATACCTCTCTTAGAAGCAACCAGGGTGGGTGCGCTATCAACCTAGGCCCCTACTCCATCTTCGAAAGTGAAAGAACAGACCAAAGTAGGTATTCAGTTATACCTATGTTTTACAAGAAGGCACTTTGAACTTTGAAAGGTATTCCACTAATTTATGAACAAAAAAATATCTATCCAACCACCTCTTTACAAAGCCGTTTGATAGGTCAACAATTTCTTTTTGTTCAATCATCTACATTGCTTGATGCGTATTAAGTATTTTCCGTACCTGCATCACAATGTTCGAATCATTTCGCACTCGCTTTTTTATCTACATTACTTGACGCGTAGGAATTATTTTCCGCACCTGCATCATAATGTTCAAAAACGTTAGCGCGCGCTACGCTCGCTTTTTCATCTACATTACTTGATGCGTTTGAAGTCTTTTCCGCACCTGCATCATAATGTTTGTAAAAATTTCGCGCTCGCTACGCTCGCGTTTTCATCTGCATGACTTGATGCGTATGAATTATTCGAAATATTTCGCGCTCGCTACGCTCGCGTTTTCATACACATTACTTGATGAGTATGAAGTATTTTCCGCACCTGCATCATAATGTTCGAAAAATTTCGCGCTCGCTGCGCTCGCGTTTTCATCTACATCACTTGATGAGTATTTTATGCATCTACGAGTACATCATAATGTTCGATAATTTTCGCGCGCCCTACACTCGCGTTTTTATCTACATTATAGTTGATGCGTATGAAATATTTTCCGCACCTGCATCATAATGTTCGAAACATTTCGCGCTCGCTGCGCTCGCGTTTTCATACACATTACTTGATGAGTATGAAGTATTTTCCTAACCTGCATCAGAATGTTCGAATCATTTCGCGCTCGCTGCGCTCGCGTTTTCATATACATTACTTAATGAGTGTGAAGTATTTTCCGCACCTGCATAATAATGTTCGAAAAATTTCGCGCTCGCTGCGCTCGCGTTTTCATCTACATCACTTGATGAGTATTTTACGCATCTACGAGTACATCATAATGTTCGATAATTTTCGCGCGCCCTACACTCGCGTTTTTATCTACATTATAGTTGATGCGTATGAAATATTTTCCGCACCTGCATCATAATGTTCGAAACATTTCGCGCTCGCTGCGCTCGCGTTTTCATACACATTACTTGATGAGTATGAAGTATTTTCCTAACCTGCATCATAATGTTCGAATCATTTCGCACTCGCTTTTTTATCTACATTACTTGACGCGTAGGGATTATTTTCCGCGCCTTAATCATAATGTTCAAAAACGTTAGCGCGCGCTACGCTCGCTTTTTCATCTACATTACTTGATGCGTTTGAAGTCTTTTCCGCACCTGCATCATAATGTTTGTAAAAATTTCGCGTTCGCTACGCTCGCGTTTTCATCTGCATGACTTGATGCGTATGAATTATTTTCCGCACCGGCATCATAATGTTTGAAATATTTCGCGCTCGCTACGCTCGCGTTTTCATACACATTACTTGATGAGTATGAAGTATTTTCCGCACCTGCATCATAATGTTCGAAAAATTTCGCGCTCGCTGCGCTCGCGTTTTCTTCTACATTACTTGATGAGCATTTTCCGCACCTACATCATAATGTTCGAAAATTTTCGCGCGACGTACGCTCGCGTTTTCATCTACATTATAGTTGATGCGTATGAAGTATTTTCGGCACCTGCATCAGAATGTTCGAAAAATTTCGCGCTCGCTACGCTCGCGTTTTCGTCTACATTACTTGATGAGTATTTTCCGCACCTACGTCATAATGTTCGATAATTTTCGCGCGCCCTACGCTCGCGTTTTCAAGTACATTACTTGATGAGTATAAAGTATTTTCCGCACCTACATCATAATGTTCGAAAATTTTCGCGCGCCCTACGCTCACGTTTTCACATTGTTTTCAGATACATTAGTTGATGCGTGTGAAATCTTTTCCGTGCCTGCATCATAATGTTCGAAACATTTCGCACTCACTACGCTCGCGTTTTTATCTTCATTACTTGATGCGTATGAAGTATGCATCACAATGTTTTTTTTTAATTTTGCGCTCGCTACGCTCGCGTTTTCATCTACATTACTTGGTGCGTATGAAGTCTTTTGTACACCTGCATCATAATGTTCGAAACATTTCGCGCTCGCTGCGCTCGCGTTTTCATCTACACTATTTGATGCGTATGAAGCATTTTCCGCACCTGCATCGTAATGTTTGAAAGAATTCGCGCTCGCTGCGCTCGCGTTTTCATCTTCATTACTTGATGCGTATGAAGTATTTTCCACACCCGTATCAGAGTATCCGAAACATTTCATCTACTTCCTTCTTAATATATATTTTGTCCTCTGTCATGTGTTTCATGTGGGCGCATTGAGCCGGCGTGCGCAATGTTTGGCGAGACAGCCCGGCGAAATACAGTGTAGAAGTTGATATGGATATTCACGCGAATGAAGTCGCGGGCAAAAGCTTAGATAAATAAATTTAAATCATAAAAAATCCTCTCCCTGTGATCCTGATCTGTGTCCTTTAATTGAGGATTGAGGTGTGCAATAAAGAGTAGGTATTTGTTGTTGTTTGTTGTTGTTTAAAACTGGACTACCCGTGCGAAACCGGGGCGGGGTATACATGCGAAAGTAACTCTGTCTGCCTGTTTCCCCTTAAAATGCTCAACCGATTTCGATGAAATTTGGTATGGATATAGTTTGAGTCCTAGGGAAGGACATAGGATACTTTTATCCCGGAAATCATCCCTTAACGGGGTTTAAGTTAGAATGGAAGAGAGATAACTAGGTAAGTGCAAGAAATAGAAGAATGAAATAACATTCTAACGCGATGACGCGAGTTCTACGCAGACGAAGTCGCGGGCAAAAGCTAGTACTTAAATAATCTTGTAGTTTTAAGTGAACTATCCTTGACTACTTATGTTTATAACATTAACTAAATATTTTTACAAGTCTGTAGTTATAGCAGATATAGGTACCTATATCGTCTCACTATTATACCTACTATTCTAATTGTTGCCATAATGAAAATTAAAAGTGTTTATTTTCGTTAAACAATTATGTAGTCTGCAATTCACAAAAATCTCTCTCTCCAAGTAAGTATAAAAGCTAACTTTTAGAGTCAGTGTTAAAACTGCCCGCGTTGTAGTGTCCGAGGTTTCCCCTAGATTTTCCCCATGCCGCTCTCCAACCGCGTACTCCTATCGTTTTACCGGGCCCGGCCTAAAAAGCCACAGTGAGGATAAAAAAAACCTTGACAGGACTTCCCACTTTTGTAGGTAATAACTTGTTTATTTTAAACTTGCGAGTGAAAGTCAGTCTTATCTCAAATTTATGTAGTATATGAACCAAGATATATTTGCGCAATTAAAAATTATCAAGTATAAGCGCAGTTTGCACACCACGCGAATAACTCATGCGCCCGTTAATTGCAAGTCAACGAAATGAAAAATAACTCCGTTATCAGCAAACGCATTTAACATGTGAAATAGTGGCTGTGCTGTATGATCGCCTTTATTTTTAAAGTACTACCTATGTCCTGCAATAAGAAGTACAGTGTGAGCAGTGGCGTAGCTACCGAAGGGCTAGGCGGGGCAGTGCCCCGGGGCCCCCAAGCTCAGGGGGCCCCCAAAACCTGATTAGCAAACCTCTTGAACTAGCGAGAAATAATTATATAAATATTGATAAAACCTAAACAGTTTAGGGGCCCCAGTTTTTTTTTGCCCCAGGGCCCTTGGTCATCTAGCTACGCCACTGAGTGTGAGGAGGACAAATGCGATCATGCCAATGCAACGCATTTACCAAGGAACATCGTCCGCGGCCTATTCCGGGAACGCACGTGAGATCGTTGCGATATCGCCGACGTGACGCGATATCATCAAGCTCTAAATCGGAACCTCTCTGTCACTATTCCATTGTTAAAAAGAGGGAAAAGATCGGATTTCGAAAGGCCCAACTGGCTTTTGACTTGAACAATTATCTTCTCAATCAAAATTATACCTGGTATATATCTACTAGGTGAAGCTACTACTGGAACTATTGGAATCGTCAATAAAAGGTGTAATTTCATTATGTACGCAATTAGAAATCGCCCTTATTGACATGGGCACATGGGCAGCCGTCATCACCGCCACGCCGTGGGCGTGGTCATCGGCCGTTTGCTTGGTTGTGGGTATGGAATATCTACTTTGTCAGAGTTAACTACCAGTGATGGTACGTACCCTGCAATGTAATGTAGCCACTGGCATCTGCGCGACTTTCATTCTGCCTTTCTACCAGAGCTAATATGCTATGCAGCTATGCTGCGACGATGTGATGCACAGTTATGATGGAAAGACACCCTCAATCTGGATGTCGTTGGCCCTCTAACGCATCCTTGATTTATATAATCTCGGGGATCAACTTTGATTGGTTCAGTGTTAATGTGAGTGGAAACTGGTGAATAGCAAAATGAACGCGGGCGCATCTCGAATACGTAATCACGTCATTACTACCCTATTCAGTCGTTCGATGTCGGGTGTCGATCCTCCTTTTTTACTTTTAGTGGGTTAGGTTAGTTATCACAAAAGGCATTTCTGTTAACATTTTACATGTTGATACACAGATTATGTTGATATATCTTTTCAATGAACTTTGACGAATCCTTTTTGGAAATGAATAAAAAAAGAGTACCTTGGTACTCTTGATAGGTCTGAATTCATGGTAGGTTGTGTTTGGAAGTTTAGAATAAGAAGCGGTACCTATAGTTGCAGGGTGTCGAAGACTATTACCTATTAAAATGAACGCTCTCTTCTACTCGTAGTAGACGTTCTTTCAATGCTGGAGTTCCTCTTTGATTGCGCCTACGTCTCTACGTCTAGTCAAAGAGCATATATGTCTAGTTGATAACTATGAAAGATAAAGTGCCCCGGCTAGATGCTGGCCAACAGCAATCCCGTTATTAATTTAAAAAAAGTAGTCTGCAATAAAAGCTTGAACCAAAAAACATTAAAATTTAAACTAAATATAGGTGAGCTTGTTATGTTAAAATGCAGCGTTTATCTACTGGCAGAACATTGCTGCCGACATCTCCGCTCGATAACCCCCCGTTATCATCTTCTTTGAAAGTGAACGCTTCGTTTGCCAAGATTCATAACCTGTAGCGACTAATCATCTTGAGCCCTTAATCCTTAACAACTATGTGTAATCGGGGGCCAGGTGTATTGGTTTCTTTGAGACGAGTTTGTATGTGCTGTGGATGTGGATGCACTAATTAAATATTTTAGAGGTTTCTGATACGATGACTGGTATGACGGGTCCTTTTTGAGAGAGCTTGAAATATGCCTAATGGTAAACCGGCAATGGTTATTCGGCATCGCCATATTACGCAGGAATTTATTGAGTTTTAGGCAAAATAATGAAGATCAACATATGCTTAGTTGTTATTGGGGAACGGGACTTAATCGCGTACAATTATAACTAATTTACCTTTTAACCTTTTACCTTTTTTATAATGTGTGAAAATCGTGTAAGTTTAAATCAATATATGCTTAGTTGATTTAATAGTGGGGCCCGCGGTACCACCGGTACTTTATTAACAAAAATCTTGCAGAAAAATTTAGTTTTTAATTTTAGACGCTTTATGCACTAATAGGTATTATATATATATATTTATATATATATTTTTTTCTTTTTTGAACCCGTAAATCTTTATTATATTATATTGTATTATATTGCACTAATCGATAATGATTTAGGTACTTACCTAAGATGAACGTCTGTGCTTTACACTAGCCTAATAATTGACACTTACAATCTTAATTTATAACATTACAGGTGACCAATAAGTGTCAATAATTAGGAACTAAGGTACATTAGGTTCTTTACTTTACAACTTCATATGCATCTGGTTGTTTTGATCTCATTGAATAAAAATATTGCTTCCAGGTATTCGTATACATTTGGACATTCGACGTTGATAATTGTTAACTAACGAGCAAGTGGCAAACAAACTTATCTAACGATGACCACTAATGAGAGAACCTGTTCTAATGAAGGTCGAGATGCTTAGGAATTATACGTAAAAATGTATTCACTAAACCGCTCAAAATGAGCGATGAGATAATGTCGATGAGTTTATGCTGAAGTTAATTTTGCAACTGACTGTATGTTAGATAGAGTGAAATTAATGTTAAAATAAACGCCCCTCCAGTGTATTTCCTCCGACATCTAACGAAAGAAGGCGTAATATATAGAAAATAGAAACTTAGCTACACACTGAATCAATGTCTACCAGGATATGTCTGGCTAGTGTTATATAGCAACAGTAGCTCTAGTATAAGTTTTTTCGAAACATTAACTAATTCGAACGCTTTTGCGTTTTGTCTCAAAATGTATGAAAGTGGTATGAAAACGTGAACAGCGCCTCTGGTGGTCACTAGTGGAAACTAAAACAGCGAGTATAACATTTGTTGCTAACCGATAAACGCGCGTATTCCAAACTCGGTGAGAGCGTTTTCATACATTTTGAGACAAAACGCAAACGCGTTCGAATTAGTCAATGTTTCGAAAAAACTTATACTAGAGCTACAGATTTGTAAGTAGTAGTTTAAACCCATAATTTTCATTTATGAAAAATTAGATATTTTTATTATACTTAATTTCTGATTATAAACTTGACGGGATAGTGTCATTAGTGTCATTACAGTGTGTTTGTATACATAAATTCATTCTGTTCCCATTTTTTCCTATGTGCCTTCTGATGTGTCTGTGAATAAATGTATATTTCTTTTCTTTCTTTCTATAAGTACACAAAACGTGAAAATGTACCGCGTGTAACTTTTTAAGTACAGCACGTATTCCGCGACATCTCTGCGCGGGCGCCGCCCGTGACCCGGTTGCGCGCGCGCGGCCTCACTGAGCTAATACTACCATATAACGTCTCCACACTCCCCAACTAATGGTAGGTACAGAGAGTGCACTTCGATTATACGATTTGTAGCGTGGGCGTTTACGATTGCCACCGCCAAGAATAAATGTTGATTGTTTCCAGTGAGATTGTCTCTTCTTCGTTCGTTGGAGCGCTCGTGGTCGTGGCCCAGCGGCGCCTGCGTGCCGCAATTTAAGCGTTATGCAAAGTTAAGCAACGTGGGCCGCGGTCAGTAAATGGATGGGTGACCGCTTTGAGTGGTAACTAACTGAGCGCTCCCCTGCTTTGGAAGGCACGTTAAGCCGTTGATCCCGGCTGCTGTCTATGGCAGCAGTCGTTAAGCCAAGTTGGAGGCCTTCGGGCGGCTTGAAAACTTCTAACAGTCAAGTTGCCCACTCACTTGACAAAAGGGGGGTCGAAGTTGCACCACGTCCGTAGGGTAGTACCCACCGCTACCCCACACGTGACCCCTGGGTGGTACTAAAAGTGCAACAAAAACTGGCAACCGTACTGTCTTCTCGAAGATCTCACGGTTTGAAATAAATGCCATACGATAAATCTATCTATATCTATCTATACATATAATAAAGCAGAAGAGGGTCGAAAATCTGTACATTGAAGATATTAGTAAAAAAATCGATGGAGGGGTCTAAGAATCGATAACAGAACACGTTTCAACTGTTTTTAGAATTCATGTCTGTTTGTCTGTTTGTCTGTTTGTCTGTTTGTCTGTTTGTCTGTTTGTCTGTTTGTCTGTCTGTTTATATGTCTAACTATCACGCGAAAACTAGCGAATGGATTTTAATACAGCCTTCACTAATATGTTTATTGGATCTTCGGCCAGGTTATAGGCTATAAAAATCATACAGGTTAGGGATGAAAGGGGGTGAAAAGAGGGGGTAAACTTTGTATGAGAAGTCTTTCAGTTCATGATTTACAGGCTTGAAAGTTGGTAAGTATATACATGGACGCAAAGTAAATAGAACCTCATTCAAACATTGTATAATAAACAGATAGTTATTGAAAAAATGGGGGGTGAAATAACAATACCTCTGCCTCTCAAGGCTATAGACAAAAATACAAAAGTCCCTCAAACCATATTAACTGTTTGAAATGAGAGATCTAATTATGTTGGTCAGTCAGTCGCTATCAATATTCACAAACCTTACTACGCAACCTCGGTTTTTTTTTGTTTTCGATGGAGGGTACTTTACCTACGCAGAGCGGCGGGCTCTCGGTTGCATGGTAGCACTTGCGACATGTACTACCTATATATTAAGTATGCGCATTTTTGTATAAAATATTGTTTTTTGAGGTGCTCATTACAAGAATGATACTTATCCATTTTCAAATTGAAGATGGCGGACATTTACTTATTTACTTTTCTTAATAATCGATATGAGTTTCATCTTTGAGGTTCTTCGAGGTGCCGATTAGTTGCGTTTTCCGTCAGCAAAATGTATAAAATACGTTCAGCGCGTAACAGACATAAATTTAGGGTATATTGGTATTCGTTATTAAAACATACATACCAACGTAACAATAAACATCAAGTATGACCAAATTCGAACAGGCGGATTGGAAACCAAAAAAAACCGGCCAAGTGCGAGTCGGACTTCGCACATTTAGGGTTCCGAACCGACCGCAAAGTTAAGTTGGTTTTTATAGGAAAAATAAGGAAATTTCAAAGAAAAAAATCCAATTTATCAATATATTAGTATTTGTTAGTAAAAAATACGTAATAACAATCATTATTACCAAATTTTAAATTCATCGGAACAAAATTTCGTAAATTCCAATAATTCATAAACAAAAAAAATATCTATTCAACTACCTCTTTACAAAGCCACTTTAAGGTCAACAAATTTTTTTGTTCAATATTTCGCGCTCGCTGCTCTCGCGTTTTCATCTACATTGCTTGATGCGTATGAAGTATTTTCTGTACCTGCATCATAATGTTCGAATCATTTCGCACTAGCTTTTTTATCTACATTACTTGACGCGTAGGAATTATTTTCCGTAACTGCATCATAATGTTCGAAAAATTTCGCGCTCGCTGCGCTCGCGTTTTCATGTGCATAACTTCATGAGAATGAAGTATTTCCCGCACCTGCATCATAATGTGCGAAAATTTTCGCGCGCCGTACGCTCGCGTTTTCATCTACAGTATAGTTAATGCGAATGATGTCTTTTCCGCACCTGCATCAGAATGTTCGAATCATTTCGCGCTCGCTGCGCTCGCGTTTCATATACATTACTTAATGAGTGTGAAGTATTTTCCGCGCCTGCATCATAATGTTTGAAAAATTTCGCGCTCGCTGCGCTCGCGTTTTCATCTACATTACTTGATGACCATTTTCCGCACCTACATCATAATGTTCGATAATTCTCGCGCGCCCTACACTCGCGTTTTCATCTGCATTACAGTTGATGCTTATGAAGTCTTTTCCGCACCTGCATCATAATGTTCGAAACATTTCGCGCTCACTACGCTCGCGATCTCATCTTCATTTCTTGATGCGTATGAAGTATTTTCCGCACCTGCATAATAATGTTCGAAAAATTTCGCGCTCGCTGCGCTCGCGTTTTCATCTACATAACTTCATGAGTATGAACTATTTTCCGCACTTTACTAAACTTTAGTGCCCGCTACGATCGCTTTTTCATCTAAATTACAGATGCTTTTGAAGTCTTTTCCGCACCTGCATCATAATGTTCGTAAAAATTTCGCGTTCGCTATGCTTGCGTTTTCATCTGCATGACTTGATGCGTATGAATTATTTACCGCACCGGCATCACAATGTTCGAAATATTTCGCGCTCGCTGCGCTCGCGTTTTTATACACATTACTCGATGAGTGTGAAGTATTTTCCGCACCTGCATCATAATGTTCGAAAAATTTCGCGCTCGCTGCGTTTGCGTTTTCTTCTACATTACTTGATGAGCATTTTCCGCACAACCTACATCATAATGTTCGAAAATTTTCGCGCGCCGTACGCTCGCGTTTTCATCTACATTATAATTGATACGTATGAAGTCTTTTCCGCGCCTGCATCAGAATGTTCGAAAAATTTCGCGCTCGCTGCGCTCGCGTTTTTCATCTACATTACTTGATGAGTATTTTCCGCACCTACATCATAACGTTCGTAAAAATTTCGCGTTTGCTACGCTCGCGTTTTCATCTGCATGACTTGATGCGTATGAATTATTTTCCGCACCGGCATCATAATGTTCGAAATATTTCGAGCTCGCTGCGCTCGCGTTTTCATACACATTACTTGATGAGTGTAAAGTATTTTCCACACCTGCATCATAATGTTCGAAAAATTTCGCGCTCGCTGCGTTCGCGTTTTCTTCTACATTACTTGATGAGCATTTTCCGCACTTACATCATAACGTTCAAAAAAATTTCGCGCGCCGTACGCTCGCGTTTTCATCTACATTATAGTTGATGCGTATGAAGTCTTTTCCGCGCCTGCAACAGAATGTTCGAAAAATTTCGCGCTCGCTGCGCTCGCGTTTTCATCTACATTACTTGATGAGTATTTTCCGCACCTGCATCATAATGTTCGAAACATTTCGCACTCACTACGCTCGCGTTTTTATCTTCATTACTTGATGCGTATGAAGTCTTTTCCACACCTGCATCAATGTTCGAAACATTTCGCGCTCGCTGCGCTCGCGTTTTCATCTACACTATTTGATGCGTATGAAGTATTTTCCGCACCTACATCGTAATGTTTGAAAGAATTCGCGCTCGCTGCGCTCGCGTTTTCGTCTTCATTACTTGATGCATATGAAGTATTTTCCACACCCGTATCAGATTATCCGAAAAGTTTCGCGCTCACTTCGCTCGCGAGCGTTTTCATCTACATCTATAATAAGTTAATAACATATATTTAGTCCTCTGTCATGTTTCATGTGGGCGCATTGAGCCGGCGTGCGCAATGTTTGGCGAGACAACCCGGCGAAATACGGTATAGAAGTTGATATGGATAATGGATATTCACGCGAATGAAGTCGCGGGCAAAAGCTTAGATAAATAAATTTAAAACTGGACTACCCGTGCGAAACTGGGGCGGGTTATAAATGCGAAAGTAACTCTGTCTGCCTGTTTCCTCTTAAAATGCTCGACCGATTTAGATGAAATTTGTTATGGATATAGTTTGAGTCCTAGGGAAGGACATAGGATATTTTTATCCCGGAAATCATCCCTTAACGGGGTTTAAGTTAGAATGGAAGAGAGATAACTAGGTAAGCGCATTACATGAAATAGAAGAATTAAATAACATTCTAACGCGATGACGCGAGTTCTACGCAGACGAAGTCGCGGGCAAAAGCTAGTAAATAAATAAATCTCTTCTTCGTCGTATACCTTATGAGGGTCGTGAAGACTACACGAGGCTGTCACCATCTTACGATAACAGACCGGTCAAAGTTAAATATGGCAGCTGTCATCTCAACGAACATCGCTTGCCATTACAGACCGTTTGGTGCAACCTAAAGCGTTTCAGCAGTGCATGCGGGACTCAGCTATAGACTTGCATGAAGATATTCCGGTCGCAGTGCGGAAACCGACCGGAAACCGCATCAGTGTGACACTGACAACCGCCTAACTCTATCACTCTCCATGTTGCTTGGTTCTTGCCCAGCCGGACAGCCATTTGCAAGTTTGCTTACTTATAGATTTCCTTCTCGGCATTGAGCTAACGGCTCAGCGATCTTACTCGACTTCTTTCTTGTAGGGATCGTCCTAATACGAACGCGACTACGAGATTATTGCGCGATCGTGTGAAATTCTAAGTAAAATTCCAAGTAAAAGTCGTGCTATCGCGTGATAATCACTTAGTCGCGTTTGTATTAGGACGATTCCTTACATTGCAGTGGAGTTTCTTGTCTTTATTTGTGACATTATACTGCCACCTTAAACCTTGCAAGCTTGGATGAGCTGAGCTTTCTGTATCTCTGTTCTCTGTGGCAAAGTTGCGCGTGCGCTCGCCATGCATAATACGCCCATTGTACGCTTTTGAAACAACCGGTGTGTACTGTGTTGATTCACAATACTTAGCTCATCAGATCCAGTATAGTCTGACCTCCGATTACGTATATTTGTCACGATTCTATGGATAAAGTTATAGTAAGTGTAGTGAGGTGGCGCTGGACTGGTTGTGAGTGGAATACTGATAACATGTGCTGGTTAGATCCTCGGTTGCACTTTGCGATAATGCTGGGTCCTACTTGCATTGCATGGTTTTACGACTAGAACAGTATGAGGTATGCAGTCGTACCTATACAATTACCTTTACCCGTACCGATTACGGTTACAAGGTGTTTATCTAACGCCCATGTTTTTCTGAAAAAAAAAACAGTTTTCTTTTTTCTTTCGAAATTGTAAACTGTGGAAAGTTTATAGTACTTACTGTACACTTGCAACTTCGTTGAGGTTCGTTCCTTATCTTGTGTTCCTCAGAACGGAAATGGAAACCCCGCGCAGCGGGGCTTCGTCGACTTGCTGGGGGGTAGCACAAAAAAATCGGTGCACAATCTTTCGACAGCTTACATTCTCGCTAGTTAGATTATAAACTAACCGTTTTTACAATTTTGCGCTAACATAAACATACTCCGAATACATACAGTCTAGTGGTCGAAAGTCTGAAAAAGTAAAAAGAACCAGAAATAGGTGTCCCGCAAAGAGGAGATCCGTGGACTCAAATTCTATAACTTGACTACAGCTTCGAACATATATACAAAATTATACTTCCCATGTATACGTCAAGTATGCGACACTATACTACACTATAATACAACGCCTCCTGTAGGTATCAAGTACCATCTTGCCATATAATTGCCCTTCACTGCCTAAATAATGGGGTTCACTGCCAATTCTCGCTCAAACTAATTAGTCTGAATTGGCCACAAGGTCAAAGTCGGTATGAATTCAAAAATAACGATTCAGATCAATTAACACTGCGTGAATGATGTCTTTATTGAATACATGGAGAGTTTTATAGGCGTTGTGGGCTGAGTAGCTAAGTAGCAAACATTTAATCATAATAGACTATACTTAAAAGTTCCCCGGAAGAGACACCTAGTAGGGATTTAGTTCGCCTTTGTAGTTTGTACTTTAATCGTATGTGACATACTATATGTGTATATTAACTTGTTATTGGATACAATGATATAGGTACTTAGAGTAGAATGAAAGGTGCAATTGTGTATTGAAACCAAAGGGGAATATTTTGCACATATGTTTTGGTTAGTTAAATGATAGTATTTAATTAACGCTTTTATATAAAACTCGTGTAGTCGCGTCGTAATAAAAAATATCCTGAATATTCCGTGTCAACGTATTCTAGGGCCACCCTGTAGTTTACAGCTTGGGTATATCTTTTACAACTTTTCGCGTGAGGCGTCTTCCTGATTTGTCGGTGCGGAGGCAGTACGATATGAGAAAAGTGTCAAATGTCAGTGTCAGCTGTCAGTCGACTCATTTTTTACTGCGCCCCTACATTTAAATGAGTGCTTCCTGACTGGCGCGGGATGCGGGATGCGCGGTAGCGGGACGATGCGAAGGCGGTACTGCTCCGCTTCTGCGCATGCTATTACTACTGCGCAAAAGTAATACTGACAGTGTTCCGTCAAGTGAGAATCTTTGCGCCGTCAGTAAATTTACGTCAAAGAAGAAAATGTCACATATCGATCCCGCCCCGCCAAGTCAGGAAGTCGCCTGACTGTCCAACTACAATATTGCACCGAAATACTTGGGGGTTCCTATATATTATGTCCCTGGGCATGTGTGAACAGATGTAAACGCCAATTAGACTTCAGCCGCTATCAACATAAATCTTACTTTCAGACATTACCTCGAACCTTTTACCCGCGCACTAAATCGGGCATTCCTTTTAGGGTGATGTTGCAACACTTTGACATTTAAAACCAAAACTATATCAATCAGGGGAAAGCTGGATTGCGACATCGAATCGATGTTGATTACTTTCACGATAACCTTTTTAAATAAAACCTTAATGCAACTAGTTTAAGTTCAATTTGGAAACGCTCGATTTAATATTATGATAACTGACTTAATGTCGTATCACAATTGGATTTGTAGATGCAAATGCGACCGTGTTGCATTTTTTTTAGGTTCATTCTTGGTTAAAAAGAGTGTAACATAACATGCGATTTTTAAAGTTTGGGTTAAGTTACGCGAACGTGCGATTTTGGCATTTTCTTTATTGAACGATTTGCAAATTAATTAGCTCAATCGCGATTTCGTGACACGGTTGTATATAATTGGAGCGCGAAATCTCATTATGTCAGTCTGTTGATAAGTTCTCTTGTGTGACATGTGAGTGTAAATAATCTTACGTGAATGATATTGGTGGCCATTTAAGGTTTATGTCCCAGTCCACTGATCCAATATGATTTGAGGGTCCAATACATTTAACACTTTGAATCTTATGTCATATTAATAGAGGTGAACAATAATAAGCTATTGATTATTAAGGTGTCCAAAATTGGAACATTTACCTTAGGTAATTAGCAAGTTACGATTCTGGTTTAACAATTATTCTGACTATCACTGGGAAACAAATAAGTGGTTTCCGATTTCCAATATTGTGGACATGAGACAAATGATTGATACCAAGCAATGATTGATAATCAGCATAAATCTAATACTTTGTACTTTTTGTTCAAAACAATAGTCAATAACTTACAATGTTGTACTTAACGGTAAATAATGTAGGTATTTGCCCGGTAATAACGCATTCGAGTTTTGTATCGATTTTGGTTTCGACGATTTGATATTATTTTACTACGAGCTCATCAATGCGTTGGTAAAAATAAACTTATTTTTGTTCATCATAAAAAATACAGATAAAATAGATTCAAATAAATAAATAACCAGTTTTTTAAATGTCTGTTTTGCATACGCAATTTGAAAATATACCTACTTATGATTTCAATATACCTAAGATACAGATAAGATTTTGTTCATCTCGAACACGTTGGAAGTATAGGTTTGTGTTAGTTACGCAGAAGAGGCGCATACCTACGTCTAACACTATTTCAGATCAATGCCAATGTTTTCTAGGAAATAAATGTAGGTATCTATGATGTTTGCAGGAATGAATAAACTGCAAAAATAATTGATATTCCTGCTAAGGGGCCATCCTACGTAAAGAGGAAGGGAGTCGACGAAGTGTGACGAGGGGAGGGAAGGTTTCTAAATTCCACACTTTAAAATGTAAATAACTTAACTATTAAAACATGAAATTCGAATTATATTAACAAAAAATATGCAAAATATCACACTATAGGGATACTGGGAGAGTCTTATAAATGTGACCAGCTGTGACAAGGACGACGGGGGAGAGGGGAAGGATTAAAAAATCGACGTAATTTATGTAATTTATACATGGCCCTAATGACAAGTAAAAAAAGTAAACAGCCCATATATTTGAGGTCACGGTTTCTGGACAATATGACTCCGCGGCGATATGCCGATGTTCCGAGAATGCACCGCGCCTTGACCTGGATCTGCGTGTGCGCAGAAGACATGCGCGGGCGCCGAATGTGGGTTTAACACGGGTTTAAGGATCGTAATTATATGTATACTTAAAATCATTTGAACTGGCCGAGCTGTATCAAATGAGCCTATTCAAAAAGTTATTTGACTGTACAAGCCAGAAGGTTCAAAGTATATTGACTATTTTATAATTTGTCGGACTTCTTAAATAATTTCATCTATAAAATTTAACAGTTTTAAAACTTTGGAATTTATGCGTCAATTTTTGATCGACATGATACGAACTTCGTCCAAACGAATCTTTGGCATTGACGTTTAATAAATAAAATAATGCAATTTGTATTGGTATAAACATTTTCCCTTACCTACCTCATTTTTAGCAGAAATATTGCAATTAAACAATTATAGATTTGAACGGGAAAATTTATACATTACCTACTTACTGCAAACGTCATGCCGACACTCATAATTATCCAGAAAGCTGCGGCATTGACCTAAAATACTACATGCTACTGTGCCTGTTAAACTTAAATAGTATATTATATAGCTATAGCAGGAAAATGCAATCACCTAAATAAGCACTTATTGATTTAAGTGGAAATGTTTATTCACGAAATGAATGACTATTTTAATGAATATTCTTCATGCGTGTATCAATGAAGACATACAACCACCAAAACCACCAAACCAAACCAATCACCACCTAAACCAAGTTTCTGTTAGGAATATTTTTCCGCATGATAGTCAATTTACAATTTTTTCACAAGTATAAATCTGAGGTATCCCAACCCGCTCTGGGCCAGCGAAGGGACTACTGCCCAATGCCTCTCATCTATGAGAGGAGGCCTGTGCCTAGCAGTGGGACGTATATAGGCTGATGATGATGATAAATCTAAGGTATACTTACTTATTTCGAAAGCATAGAAATCATTGTGACATTATTGTAATTGTTACTCATTGAAGAATTGTTTCGAAGTAACTTTTCTATCACTTGATCAATACAATATTTATTGTGTTTGGAAATAAGTATTCTGAACTAAACTCTCTTAAGGCGCAGGAGTGGGCCACTCATTCTCCATACAAACTCTGTGCACGTTTAAAGGATGATTCACGCTAGACCGTTCCGTGTCCGGGCCGGCCCGTTTTCTAGTACAAACAATCGACGGCCGTCGCGCGTCCTGTATTGAAAAACGGGCCGGCCCGGACACGGAACGGTCTACTGTGAATCATCCCTTATTCGTAGGTTTTGGCACTAACGAGTATAATATTTTTTTTGGTTGTAAATATTAGATATGCGAAGATAGTGATGTGAAAATCTTCAAATATTTAAAAAAAATGAAAAATGAAAAAAAATCAATAAAAAAAATACATCACGATATAGCTATCAGAAAAATAAGCATACTGACCAAAAATCGTACTACTTTAAACTTTCGTAAAACTTTAATGCAAACACAAACGAAGTAAATCCTTCACAAAGTTTGTATGGAGAGAGCTTGCCCCTCCTCTTAAATTTATGATTCGCATTGCGCCGTTATCCCCTAGATTATAATCGAAGCTATAACATAACTCTTTTCTTTAATGTGGCGAATAAATCCCTCATTGTTACCCGAGAAAGGAATCAATTTCGAGATTAATGTGCGAAGTCAGTAGTCAATTGTAACTTGACTAGGGTTAATATTTCTTTTGTGGTGAGCGTAAGTACACAAATATAAATACTTCTTCAGGCAACTGCAAAAAAAGACTTTGCTTTGTAATACAAAAGCGTTCTTTTTTGTGGGACATTTATTTAATTGAAAGTATTTATTTTTTATGGGAAATACAAATAATAAAGGTGAGATTAATTATATCTCAAGAAAAACGGGTGCATAAAATAGAAACGGCTTTAGAAGAAGTCAAGAATAGAGAATGCATATTAAAAAGTGTCATGGAATAAATTTGGCTAGTAAGCATGAAGTAGGTATATTAATGTAGCGATTATAGGGGTCTCAAATACCCGCAACCCACAACCCAAGGGCCCCTGAGATAAGATGTATTGGATGTGATTGTAGAAAAAGAAGTATGTAAGGGCCATAGTATTTGGCGTTCTTTGGTCTCTGGCTACCAGTGGCGGCGCGTCAAAAATATTCTAAGGGAAGCCGGAAATACTTGGCTCTTCCTATTCTTCATGAGCCGTAGTAAAAGAACTGGACTGGCTGGAAATTAAGCAAGCCGGTGGGAATCGAGTTGTATGGACGCTCCGCCACTGCTGGCTACCCCAATGGGAAACGGGCGTGTGTATATGTATGTATGTTAATTATGATGATTAGAGAGCGAGATAGAAATGTCATCTTGGTACATAGTTACGTTTTCAAAAATATCTGATCTTGGACTACTGCAATTTTTCTGTGACCAAAAGACCGAATACAGAAGAGAGATTTTCTCTTAGGTAGGTATATTTTGTAGTTCTTATATATTAATCAGAAATATTCGGTATTTTCAAGTGTATTATTGTGTATTTCACCGTGAGTGACCCGTTATTATATTTCAATATTTCAATTTAAAGTGTTTTTTTATTATTTATCAATAAATAATCATAAGGAAGTTTGTGTCACTCGAGGCTGCGCAGTGACATAACCTGATGACGATCCAAGGTGAGTCAGGTGAGAACATACCTACCTACATCTACATAATACTTAGTAGTTATGGACCTTAGGGCGATGATGTTAAGGTTGCCGAGGTCCGGGAAGAATGAGATCATCTGATTTGATGAATACCTTCTTTGTTGAATTTATTGACTTGTATGGAAATATCATATACTTTAAAATACATATTAGTGGTGTATCTAGGTGTCATGCTAAATATTTCTGGTTTAACTATTATAGGGCATGTATATGAAAAAAAGTACGCCCAATGAAAAAACTATAGGTACGTCCGACGTAGGTCACTTACAAATCGAATGTTCGTTAAAGATGAAATTTAACAGCTCTATGGGTTGACAGCTGTTGGCGCAATTTTAAACTATAACGGTCCGTTAAAAATTTTACAACCTCTTAGGATGCACCAAACAGTCTGTAATCAAAGAGTGTCCGTAAAACTCAAGTTTCTAAAGAATGCCAGTTGCCGACGCCATATTTAACGTTGACCAGTTTGATATGGTAAGTTTCTGCCCTTAATATGTTAAACAAAAGCCTTTCTTCCCGGTTCGTTGAAAATACAGTTACGGCGGCTCCACAAAAGTTCCATTTTTGAAATTCGAACAGTGCGTCGGATGTTCGCCGCCGCTTCCAGATGGCGCTCTGTGTGCGTGCGCGCACGCCGGACATACAATAATTTAACTAACCAGCATTTTAACTTGCGATTGCACGTCATTTCTTTGTAAATTATCTTTCTTTCTGTTTTGTGCTTAAGTCACTAAGTACTCGCCCACAATAAAACATAAATATAGCTTCCATCAAAACTGTCAGAAATGTGGGATGGAGTGTATTCATATATTTGACATCTAGCAATCTTGACAGATTTATAGCCATCAGACTTATGAAAACACAGTTTCATACATCATTGGTGCATACTTACCTTAGTTAGCACTGATAACGACTTTCACCCGATTTAGTAAAATGGCTTTATTAGTTATCCTGCACATCGTTATACCTTTTTTTGACCTCTCCTTCTCCTCCTCCTCCTCAATCGGTCCCTTATTGCTAAGCATCAAACCTCTGTCGACGTAGCATTAATTTATTCAACCAACATAGGATAAGTAACGAAACTAACGAGCTGTGGGCCAAGATCGCCACTGACTGGCAGCCCGACAGCTCGCAACGGAGACGAGGCAGACCTCGCCGGCGATGGCGAGACGAGTTAGACTCCTTTTTAAAGGAGTGGCCGGAGGCAGCTCAAGATCGGGAGAGCTGGAAACGGAGGGAGCCCAGCAGTGTGACACAATAGGCTCCCAATAATAATAATAATTATAGCTAGTAGTTTTCTCCAGGAGTTTCGGTCGGCTGCCTGCTGGAGCTGCATTCACCGGCATTTCAAGATGCTCCGACACCTGGTTAAGCCTGGTTGGCTGGTTTCTGGCCTCTAAATAAATAAAATAACACAAAGTTTTTCGAACTGAAAACTGAAGTTGTTGTCCGTAATACGTGTACTGTGCCGGACGTGTCCGTGTCCCCGGAAGCGACGCGCTCTGAGTGAAATTCAATTAATATTAAAATGTGATTAAGATTGACGTACGGCGTATGCATGCTTAATTGTGGGATCTTTATTATTATTTATTATTATTATTTATTAAAAACATAAGAAATTATACAAAACATGACTAAACGACACCGTTAAACCACAGCTTGGTTTGTCTTGGTTGTGTCTTTCGATGGTTATAATGAGGATTGTGTACGTGTGAATGATCGGTTATTAATCCGCTTGTTTATTTTAGTTATTTCGACTTCTAGTAAAGATGAGAATCAATTTGGAAAGAAACTACTTTGATATTACTTACATTAATCTACACTAACGTGAGACACGGTTGACTCACTTGGAAAAGTCACTATTTGCGAAATGTTTCGGACTACAATTGGAGTCCTCCATCAGATTGAGTGGTGTTAGTACGGTGATGCGCGGTAGGTCATCGTAACACCACTCAACCTTATGAAGGATTCCGATTGTAGTCCAATTGCACTCCAGTGGTTGAAAATGATGATGATGAAGATGATGATATACCTTATGCGAAGCGAATGATATTCTGGGACTCTGACACTGATGACATTGATGGCGACCTCAGTCATGATTCAGGTTACGTCAGTTGTCGTTGTTATATGTCAGTTGTGATTATAGAAATCTTTAATATGAAGTCACGGTGGTCCGTTCTAATTATCAAAGGTATAATCCAGGTAGCCATGAAATGTTTTCATTCAGTACGGATTAGGTTGCGTTCCGCTCGTCAGCTTAAAAACTAGTTACATTAAAAGCAAATAAAGCAGGCTCATATGGCTTATATTGCAGTTAAGCTGCCTCTACACCGGCGTTAAGAAACGCTCTCGTAGTCTTGAACGTCGGTGTGGCGTACTATTTATAATACTGCAGGAAAATGAATTCATTTCAGAGTAACAATTAGATCTCAATTAAATTTAAATAAAACATAAAAACATGCATTTTAGGTATTTAAAGACGTATCTTTTGGATAAGTAACCTTTATTGGAGTTATCAATATTCGTGAGCTATATTTTAAGTGTAAACATTGCAACCTGGCAATGAGATTATATTGTATCAACCGAACAAGCGAAAAAGGCAACTGGCACGGACGAAAAACTATAATATTTAATTTGTTAGTTAGCGTGGTAGGTTAAGTACCTATAAGGTACCTTATAAGTACAGTGCAGGCAAAGTCATAAGTCAGAAGTACCTATAGGTACGTTACCAAAGTAACAAAATATCTATACACTCTTTTGTCATTAGGGCCATGTTAGCATGCATATATTTGGGACTAAGTCTGCTTCGATATTTTCGATGCTGACACACCTACTCAATTACAATAGTACATTACTTAAGAAGGGCGGTAAAACAAAGAATGTCTCAGATCGCAGGTATTTGATAAATATGCGATCTTAGGCTTTATTTATTACCGCCCGTGTTAAGTACAAAATGTTACCCCCTGGCCAGGAAGTGGGGTTTCCCGCGCGCGGAGCGTGCGGTAATTGCCGCTTTATGGCCAGGTGTGACATAAAATATTATATTGTATTATACATACCTACTTATTAATGGAATTCTATACAGTGCACTATACAGTGCGCATAATCTGACTTAATGTCACACTCATGACATAATAAGTGCAAAATACAGTAGGTAATTATGTCATTACCATTACCTAATCTATTTGATAAGTAAGGTCTAAGCGGCATCAACATAGCATAAAGCTAATTAAAATAAAGTTATCATAGTTTTATCTCTGTAATTAAATTAGTCTACGGCCTATTGACCTGCTTATAGCAACTTAAGTACAATGTTCTTTACATGTTATTACGTAAATGAGTATGTTTATTTGCTTAAAATGATGTACGTATGAAGATGGTGAAGTAGGTGGTCGTTTGATGTATAGGTACTAGTCTTGGAGAAAGTGTTTTGTGTAGTCATTATGAGATGCTAATTTGTTTAAATCTATTGTTGTCAAAACGAGAAGAAATATTCAATACGAGAAAGTGAACAGTTACACATCAAACGTTAATTAATGTATTGAGTACCTTAGGCTGCTTCTGCGCAGAGGCAATCGGTAGAAAACTTAAATTTGATAAATATAAATAAATAAGGCATTTGTTGACCTAATTACTTATGTACATAGCTGAAAACAAAAAGGTTACGCCTTTTTAAAGTGACAATTAAAACGTGAGATTTAACCGTTTAGTTTAATGTAAGTAATATACCTTTTTAAAAGGGCCAGCTTTGGGGATAGTAAGGAAGGGTTCAAGATGACTTCGATGCATTTCATAAAGACTGGTCGGGATAGCGACTCGTGGTAGAGCAAAAAATATGCTTTTTCCCGACAGTGGAACATTCTAGGATCTTCTAGCAGTTTTATTTGGCACTATTGAGTTCGTTTGAATGCTAGTGTTTCTTATGTCTGTCAACACAGTCTTAGCGACGTAAGTACCTATGTCTTTGCGCTCCAAATTCCTAAGTCTCTACATAATCTACATATATGTGCACATTAACCCGTGTATATGTGATGTGTGACAGATAACTCCAAGGCTGCGGTATCTGCTCTAGTATGCTAATGGCTGGATGTTATCTTGAGGTATAAATCATTGGCGTGATTTCGTCTCGCGATCCATTTAGTGATAACATTGCACTAGTATCTACGTGGTCTTTCTTTATTAGAGTAGGACTATAGCCGAGAGGGATTAAAACGTTATTTTTGTACAATTTAACATTCGAATTCAATATAACTATACGGTCACGGACTAAAATTTTATTGCTGAGCCATTTAGAGCTCACTTATATTTTATACTGGACTCTTAAGGATGATTCACGCTAGACCGTTCCGTGTCCGGGCCGGCCCGTTTTCTAGTACAAACAATCGACGGCCGACGCGCGTTCTGTATTAGAAAACGGGCCGGCCCGGACACGGAACGGTCTACTGTGAATCATCCTTTACCCTACCCTAACTCAAAACAAAAAATTTGAAAAAATAACTTCTGAATACAAAACTTTTATAATAATTAATGTTGCCATTTTATCGTTTACCTACATTTGTCAATAACATAATGCAACATTATGAACATGCTTTTTAGTTATCACTCAATACACGAAAATAACTTGTTTCGGGTGCATTTATTAAAGTGAAACACGCGAATGTTAGGAGTTTCCGGTGACGAATCAAATATTATTATTGTCAACCCGTGGAAACCACGGCACCCCTCAAAAAGGCATGTTCATCCTTATGTTTACAGAAATATGGGCGCAAGGCTTGACATTTTAGGCGGAAATATTGTTTTTGCAAGCAATGTTCAACAACGAACTCATCCAGTTATTTGACCACCGAATTCATTGTATAATAATAAAGTATGGTAAATCCCAGTTACTGACACTGACCTAGTATTTGAAACTTTCAATCTTCCAGGTAAATTAATTTAAGTATGATACTCACATGTGCTCGTTTCGCATGGGATATTTTACTTTAACAATAATGTAATAGTTTCTATTACATACACATTTTTTTTAAAACAGCGTATATAGTGTCCCGCTGCTGGGCAAAGGCCTCCGCTCTTTTTCGCCACTCGTCTCGGTCGTGTGCCAGCACCTGCAAAATGTGTCAAGGTCGTCCCGCCATTTTCTTTTCGGATACACACATAGTAGGTACATAGTTAGTCTAATAATTTTATATCTACTACATTAGCATAATCGGACCTCAAATTAATCGGCCTGTATGCCATTCATTATAATATAGATGCACAAAGTATTTACATAAATAAGGTCTCAAATGTTAAGGTGTGAAAATATGGTTGTTTTTTTTTACCTTTTCCCCCATACGCAGTAACTTCATATCGAGTCGATCAAGTCGATGTAAAGGCAAGCTATGTGCCATCAAGTAAGGTTCATTTTCAGTCTTTTGCTACGAAGACATTGGCGTGTGAGGCGCAACTTACAGAATCAACTGTGGCGGTGAATAGGTTAAAAAATTAAACAGTAACAAACCATCCAACAAATTGAAATGCTTCGATATTTCAATGCTAGTATCACTACTCGCTACTCACGTACAGTCGAGGTCATTAATATGTATACACTTTTTTACCTAATTGAATGCGTTTGCTTACAAATTGTAGGCATTCGATTAGGTAAAAAAGTGTATATATATTAATGACCTTGACTGTACCCATGCAAGTCGCCTAGCCCGCGTCACAAGTCAGAAAATTGACACCAGTAGCTCTAGTATAAGTTTTTTCGAAACATTAACTAATTCGAACGCGTTTGCGTTTTGTCTCAAAATGTATGAAAGTGGTATGAAAACGTGAACAGCGCCTCTGGTGGTCACTAGTGGAAACTAAAACAGCGAGTATAACATTTGTTGCTAATCGATGAACGCGCGTATTTCAAACTCGGTGAGAGCGTTTTCATACATTTTGAGACAAAACGCAAACGCGTTCAAATTAGTTAATGTTTCGAAAAAAATTTATACTAGAGCTACAGTATATCGTCCATTAAACACAAAAGCGACACAAGTCAAAAATATACTTTTTTACAGGGGAGCTGTTAAAAGATTTTGTATTCGTTTTTTTTTTTAATAAATTTTATTTACTACATTAATATTATATGTGTTATATATCAATTTGTAGGTATATCAACACTCTTTTGATGTGTTTGGTCACACACAACTTTTATCAGCGTAAACGTCCGTTTTGCATAAAAAAAATAACATATTATCTGATTATTTTTTTTAAAGCAAAGGCCACAAATACAAAAAAATAAGCATTTATTGAATATAAAGCATACAAAAATCATGTCTTAGATATGGAAATATGTTTTTTAACAAAAATAAATGAAACAAAACTTCTTCCCTTACATTTACTTATTGTCAGAACATACCGTATCATAGATATACGACTCAGTCTCTATTAAATCATTAAATCTTAATAAAAGTTTCAAATCCACAGGGTTAGACCTATATTTGTTACTTGTATGATAACAAATAATATGTTTTATAAATACATAATAACCAAATCACAAAATAGCTCACGTTCTAGGCAAAAATAAACCTTCCCTTATAAACGCTTTATCAAAAATAAACACACATGTAAAATTGAGATCAAAAAATTGTCTTACTATTTTAATCTTAACGAGTTACATTTGTTTAGCTTAATCACCTAAATATTTCCAAGGTACAAAACTTACAATATGTTATCAAGAATATAATTTTTGGCATAAAATGGTAATATATTTACTTTTCTAAGAAATACTTAATGGTTTTAAAACGAGATGAGCAATTTTTCTTCAGCTTAATTAAGTTTTTCAAACTTGTTATTAAGTTTAAACATGTAATTTTAATAACAAAATCACAGCATTTAAGGCACTTAAATCAAAAACAACAATACTTTTAACAGCAAAATTAGAACAATCCTCTTCCATGCTAGTTACTGAAACTTCTATAATATTGGGAACAAAATCAAAGCTCTTAAGGCACATAAATAAAAAAAATCGTTTTTACAACAATATAACAATAATCCTATTCTATAATGTTAATTACTAAAACTTCCCTTACATAAAGAACAAAATTACAGCTGTCTTTGTAATACTAAATCACCCACAGCCCAGTATGACTGAAAAATATTTAATCGATTTTAATTTGAGAACGCTGCAGTACATTTAAACTTACACTGGTCGTGACAGGCAGGTTTCATTTTCTTTTCATCAATAACTTTCTTTGTTTTAGACATAGACGTATAAGCTAGACCGCTATTTTTCAGCATTTTTGATTTATTTCTTTTCCACTCATCTCTATTTACTTTTCTTTTTCTACCACGTGACGGGGCATCAACGTTAGGAGAATCAACACAAACGCTGGGTGGTTCACTTAAAACACTAGGTGGTGCAACATCGACGCTGGAAGGAGCTGAGTAACTGTCAAGTGGCTGGGTGTGAGCAGCAGCGGCTTCAGTTTGAACATTACTCGGTGACTCGAAGACAACATTGTTTTGCGGTGAATGTGACGGGCTGCGATCATTTGGTTTTCTTGGCTTCTTGGCACGCTGCAAACCAGAGCATCCAGGCATTGGTGACGCATTTCAAAATTCAAACATTTATTCTGCAAATAGGCCACAAGGGCACTTATACATGTCAATTTACAATTAACTCGTAATAAAGTCTGACTATACAAGCATATGCTACATTTTTCATGAGAAATATTAATTTACAATTTAAGAAATAATGACAATAAGAATATATTAAATTTTTCATGTCAAAATACTAATTATCTATTACAATATCAGTATAGTTAGAGATGTATAAGGTCTCAGTCTGAATAACAAAATTTAATATAGTATCCCAAAGATGTAAATGGTCTCTGAGCGTCAAAATATTAATAAAACCTAATGACTATTCCAACGTGCTCAGAGATGTACATGGTCTCAAAGCGTCAAAATAAAATTCATTTTGTTTTCTTGGCTTCTTGGCATACTGCAAACCAGAGCATCCAGGCTTTGGTGACGTATGTCTATCAGAATCTGAATCTGTTGCATATTGGTAATCAGGATCCTTTACACTATCATCTGAAGAATAATCTCTTTCTGAACATTTTGAACTACTGGAGCTCGTGGATGCACTGCTATTGCTGTCGGAATCATCATCACTTTCTGGAACTACAATATTTTGTCCTATTGCTTGTCGGTTTTTATTTAGAAAAGAAGTGTCGCCACTCTCCTCAAGAAAAGACATATCAAAAGCAGGTTCACTATCTGGTATAGAGTTTGTGTCAGAAGAATTTAACTGTTCATCTATACCATTCCTCACGTTAGGTCTAGTGTCAGTATGCTTATTATATTTTACTTGCTCTGCTGTTCATCCTGTTAAAAACACAAAATAATTATTTACTTATATAAAAAAAACTACATTTTCTTACACAATAGTTAACTATTCATGTATAATACAGGGATTTCAGGGTTTGAAAAACAAACACCATAGTAGAAAATACATTATAACATAAAAAAAATAGTTGTTTTCTACTATATTTTAAGCAAAACGAACACATTACAGAGTAGTACGTTTTTTTATATAATTATTTTATTTTATTTCAACAAAGATTTCATGCAAAGCAAACATATACAAGAATGTGGCTCTGGCACATTTATAGGTTTAAAGATGTTCTCAATTCAAAACGGTTGCAAATGCAAATACGATAGTTTTGTTTTTTGAAACGTACGATTGAAGTATACATTTTAGAATCAAAACTACCACATTCCACATAACGGCCCCTTTGTGTATAAAAAATAAAACTGATACACATTAAATTTTATTAAGAACGGCCACAAGTACGAATATGGCACTTTTGATTGATGGATTGAAATATTTTTTTAATTCAAAACGGTTGCAAATTCAAAAACGGCACTTTTGTTTTTGGGAAAGTTCAATTTAAGTGCAAGTTTTAAAATCGAAACTGCCACATTTCGTATTATGACTCATTTTTGTATAAAGAAATACAACACATACATATTTATGTTTATTCAAAACGGTCACATGTACAAATATGGCACTTTTGATTGATGGACTCAAATATATTTTTAATTCAAAACGGTCGCAAATTCAAAAACGGCAGTTTTGTTTTTGGAAAAGTCCAATTTAAGAGCATATTTTGAAATCAACACTGCCACATTCCGTCTTACGACCCCTTTGTGTATAAAGAAATACAATACTTACATATTTATTTTATTCAAAACGGTCACATGTAGAAATATGGCACTTTTGCTTATATATTTCTAAATGAAACCACTTTTTTTTTTCGTTTTATGGCTGTTTTTCACAAAACTGTCATGCGTTCGGGTCGACGGTCGAGTCGCAACTGACAAAATGGCGGTTTAGCACTAAAGTTAGTCACGAAGGAGTGATAGTGCAAAAAGGGCACCTGCATAATTTTGGTAATTTGTAACGACAAATCGACAGGTGTCTTTGTGCCACGTGATAATATTAGTGTTTATAATGTAGTTTTTGCAATAAAATAAATTTAGATTTTTTTTTAGTTGTGTCGCTTTTGTATTTAATGGACGATATATATCTGAAAATTGTCTAAGCTCCGTCGTCATCAATTTTGCCAAAACTATGAATCATAATTTGCTCATTCAGTTTTCTTGTTAGCATAAATGAAATCATCTTCACTGTCAGGCATTGGACAAGCAATTAACTTGGCGCCTTAATTGGTAGTTAACAATACTCGTACAACTCAACAGTCCAAATTTAGTAAGCTTTTGACATGTGTCATTTGACTTTAAACTCTTCTTTTTACGACTCAACGAGCATCATTTTAAAAGAAACCAAGAGATGATCAGTTACACCGACCGTATGTCTAGACAGCGCGACCTATTATTTATGCCAAAATATTGTATCAAACAAACTGCTCGAAGTCCTTTTTACATGTGTATAAAAATATATAATAAATTACCTTTGGACATCAAGGAGCTTCCTTTGAACTTATTTAAAAGAAAATTGTTTCTATGGCTTTGCGACAAGTGTTTTTATACTGTTAATGAATATTTAAAACTATGACATCTATTTATAACTTGGACATGTAATAATTATTTATAGGACTTAACAATGTAAATTAATTTAATCAGGCTTGACATCTAGAACTAATAGTAATTTTATTTATTTCTTGACCTAACCTTAAAATGTAGAATTATTTATGTGACATTGTAAATATTTGTTATTTTAAGTTCTTACTGAAAATTTGCATGCTACCCTAAGCAGAGTATGGCAGATCTAAATTTTAAGATTAACAACGATATGTATGTTACCTATACTCAGCAAATAAAAATTCATTCATTCATTCATTCTCTCTTTAACAGCTTGCAAAGTCGTTTATCATTTGACAAATTAGGATCTAAGTATTTGCAAGACTCGTCTTTGCTTTGTCACGTGTCATTTGACTTTAAGCTCTATTTAATAGTTAGCAAAGTTGTTTTTTATTCGACAGATTAGTATTTTAGAACTTACGCATGTCTATGTCACTTTTAATGGGTCAAACATATTGTAACAGACGCTATCTGATTTGGTCACTTGTATACAGGGTGGGCCCTGTAACTGAAGCAAAAAATTGAAATGTAGACCCTTTAACTAATCAGCAATTAAGTCCAAATGGTCTCAATTAATTAAAATGAAAAAATAACTTTTTGTAATTTTCTAACAAAATTAATCGAGCACGCAATGTATTATGTCATGCCATTTTAAGGCACGAGTGAATATTAGGCATCTTATATAGGTGAGCTCGTTTCACCGTCGGCCTCATCTTTGCCCCCTGGCTAGATCCTGGCCAAGAGCAATCCCATTTTTAATAAAAAAAGTGCAGTGCTCCCGAGGATGCGTTGAGAGTGAGGGGTTTGCATTATGTCCCTAGCTGTCAACACAACGAGGAGCTCGGAAGTGCGAGTCGGATTTTAGTTTTCGCATACATTTTGAGACCCAGCGCCTGATGAAGGCAACGAGCAAAGTTTTTTAAAAGGCTTTTTGTCATTAACTCAGTACCTACATGCCGCTTTCAGTCGTATGTCATGTGATGACAGAGGTGATTAATAAGTGTCATTGAGCACTAAGGAGTCAAGCACTGGGATGTTTACCTCATATCGATTGCGACTACCAAACGAGTATAAATCTAGGCTGTTGTAGCTTCGCTCAATTGGCAGTCAATTGTTTTCGAGGTGAAGAGCCAATTGGGTGTTCTACACACATTCTATTGACATGTATATATCAATTTGCGTAGGAATATTACGAGGAGTACTTAGTAGTAGAAACGTCATGGATCTTGAAAAAAAAAAGTCTTATAATCCTAATTAATACTTAAGTCAAAGTGTATACGTATGAATTAACGTTGAAACAAAAAAAAAAACTAATCGTGGTCTTAATAATGTCAGCTTTTTCACGAATTGTATAATTTTGATGTTAAAAAACCGGTTGCATTTCCTAGCGTGCGTTTCCTAAGGTCCCAAGGTTTATCGTGGATCAGCTGTGGCCTCGCCGGTGAATGGGCTGACGTCACGTGCCCACGCGCACCATATGGCGTGGCGACTCATTGATTCGGGCTACAACTGGGCTTTAGAGGCAGCGGGCGGGGAGATGGTTGTGCGTTTTTAAAAGCAGAGCCTAAACCATTTTTAGTGGGGTACAACAGCGGTGGCAATCAAGCTGACCTGCCTGATGGTAAGCAGACACTGCAGCCTACGGACGCCTGCAATTCTAGAAGTATCACAAGCGTGTTGCTGACCCTTTATTGATTCGTTGTGTTGACAGCAAGACTTGTGCAGGTCCCTAACTGGGGGCCAATTTTTGAATGTCGAACGCTCGACTTTTCACTCCAGGGGGCCGATTTTTGAGTGTCGAACGCTCGACTCTTCACTCACTGTCAAAAAACTATGATGTTTTGACACATGTCGAGTGAATTAAAAGTCGAGCGTTCGACACTCAAAAATCGGCCCCTGAACTAAACTAAGTACCTTAAGAACAAACTAGTAGGTAGTGGTGTTATTATGGCTTCGGTCTTCTGTATGGGGGAGGTACTACCCCAGTTGAGATGAACTTCCACTGTTCCCTGCCTCTCTCTTCCTTCTCCTATCGACATCTAAAGCCCGATTTACACACGGTTAACAATCGGATGTTTAACTACATTTCAGGGTTTAATAAATCGATTCATTGCTGCGGTTTCTTTAGTGAATTAGAAGTCATCCTTATTGTCATAGACAGAGAGGAAACTTTCGCTTGACGAGGCAACATATGTACTGTTTTCCTCCCTGAAGAATAAGGTTGTGGTGTGTATTGCGGCTTTTGATGTAATGAACACAATTTTAGTGGTAAAAGGAATATTATTTTCCTTACAGTAAGAAATTAGTACAAATGAGTTGAGCCTCGTTTCCTCGAAGAGCCTACGCGTTGACGCAACGCCATCTGTCGTGACTCGTGACTAATTAGTGTAAACAGCTAGAGAATGCGACTTAATATGGGGCAGTGCGCAGGTGGATACATAGGTACACAGGTATGCTTGTATGGATACACAAATGTTTGAATGAAACGATTAGCTAGGCCGTTTTACATGTACTCGTCAGTATGTTTTTGTCTTCACTTTATTTCTCTCATTTTTTTATACAACGACGGTGGGATATACAATCGTTCGTTCCACCTGATGGTAAGCGGACACCGCAGCCTATAGACGCTCGCAACTCCAAAGAGTCACGTGCGCTTTGCCGACCGTTTGCAGAAGGGAAAAATTACTCTCTCACTACTTAATTCTTTCATTTATCTTCAGCTATGCTTTGTTCCCCGGGATCTAGGTACTTCCTGATTTGTCGGTGCGGACGCAGTACGATGTGAGTAAAGTGTCACTGACATTTGACACTTTTCTCACATAGTACTGGGAGGCAGTACGATATGAGAAAAGTGTCAAATGTCAGTGTCAACTGTCAGTCGACTCGGTACCATTTTTTACTGCGTCCCTACATTTAGATGAGTACTTCCTGACTGGCGCAATATGCGCGCTAGCGGGACGATGCGAAGGCGGTACCAAAGAGTACATTATTAATACTGGGCGGTACTGCTCCGCTTCTGCGCATGATATTACTACTGCGCAAAAGTAATACTGACAGTGTTCCGTCAAATGACAATCTGTCACATATCGATCCCACCCCGCCAAGTCAGGAAATCGCCTTAGCTTATGTGTTGTCGTGCAGGAGTGGTATCAATGAGGTGGCTCGAGAACTCTGTAAGATGGAAAGAGATCGAGCACTGTTGGTATCAGATATGTTGGACTGCAAACAGTGGAGCCCATATCTAGATTTTTATATGTTTGCCTATTTGAAGGTACTTAATTGAACTTTACTTAAAGAAACAGTGTGCGTTTGCTCTGTAGGGCTTAGTATCGCACAATGCGACTGTGTGTGACTCTTACGAATTTCTCAGGCTTTTATATCTGTTGCCTTCAAGAAAACACTTTAAAAGTACGTAATTCAAATAAATATCTAACTTAAGTGACTTATTCACACGCTACCGATGTCCCGGGTGGTCCGTGCGCAGCGAAATCTGACCGCGCATGCGTAACACGACCCGCGCCCGCGCATGGATTTATAGGACGCCTGACCTTTGGGACCAGCCTGATTGATTGTGACTTTAAATGCTACACCTTATACCAAGCCTGTGCCTGATTTTTTGGAAATTCCCGACGATGATGACGTCGACGACAATGTTGTAACTGATATTCTTCGGAAAATCCATGTTATCGTCACTTTTCAGCTTTAATGGTGTTGAGGTAAAGTCGAAAATCGTCGAGCCTGACGCTAACTAACCGCTGAATCTTTTTGATGTGCATCAGAACGAAGCTGCGAACCACGTGGGCTATCACGGCATTCTATGGACACAGAGCATACTTGGTCGTGATCCTCAGTAATGAAGGACCGAGGAAGAAGAAGTACCACACCCCTACACCCTACAGGTTGCCCATACTATACTATAACTCCATATTAGTAGTTTCTCAACGACACCCACGGTATGGACCGCGGCATTAACCTAATTCCAAAAACATAAACAATTCAACAAATTACGAGTACCTATTGTCTTTATCTAATAGGAAAATAGAACCTTTATTTAGAAAAGGATCATTTAAATTGAACTAAATTTATCTATTTATCCAATTAGTTTTAGAACAAGATATTCTTGATAAGGCCTGTCAGTACGTCGGTTCTTATTTGGAAGTATTTTTCAGAAAACGTTATAACTCTTTTTAATCTTCTAAAGAAATTTAAACTTTAAGTTTATAAGTCAGGGTATGAAATCAGGTGGCACTGAATTGGAGATAGGTTGTTTCTGAGTACGTTTGTTTTATTTTAGAGCATTACGTGTGGACGTATTTGTGTGGGTTAGTGGCAGTGCCTTGGACTGTAGTTGTGCAATTCATTTAAATAATGCAAGTGTTCCAATGCCATCCCCATGTAAGTAGCTGTAATGCGACCATACTGCTTCTATATAATTGACATTAACTAGTTTGTATAATTGCCTCAAATACGTGTTTTTCCATAAATACTTTTTATTAAAATAGCGTTAGGTACTCATGTTAAAATGTTCTTAATTGTCTTAATATAGAAAATTCCCATTAGTTCAGATAAAATGAAACGGGGTCACTCAGGTTTTTATGGTTAAATTATCATTACGTACGGATACTTATTTCGACTTGTAATCTTTCGTAATATTTATTTGGCTAGCGAATTTGGTTTTTCCTAACTTGTAGGTGGTGAATTATTTTATAAAGGCATGAATGACATTTTTGCTTGTTCAAACCCGTCGTCTACCAGTCCCTGGGATCCCAGGGCAGATAACAAAAGAATGGCATTGTATATTTTTTCGGCGGGAGAGGACGGCTTAATGTATAGAAAAATAGTACATTACTTACCAAGGGCGATAAAAGAAAGAATGTCTCAGATCGCAGGTATTTTACGCCCGAGCCGAAGGCAAGGGCGATAAATATGCGAACTGAGGCTTTCTTTATTATCGCCCGTGGTAAGTACAAAATTTTATGTCACCCCCTGGCCAGGAACTGGTTTTTTTCGCGCGCGGAGCGTGCGATAATGGCCACTTTATGGCCAGGTGTGACATAAAGTATATTAAAACGAAAATAGCAAGAGCATAACCGATAAAAGTAATAAAACTAACATTTTTGTTTTAGGAATAATTATTTACATTATTAATCAATTTACTCTCACTTATAGTAAATCAATAAGAAATGTAAGTAGTCCGTAGCAGCAAGTAGCAGGTATTGAAAAGAAAATCTAAAACCCGGATTTCTACTGCTACTAAGTCTACATTTCTCCTCCATATCTGTAGGTATCATGCCAATAATCTTACAAAGTTATTGACACTAAGACACGTACATCTTAATTCTCACTTTACATCATCAACTCCCAAAGAGACGTAACTCACGTACATTTGCTTCCAAGATAAGCTTTTTTAAAGGTACTAACTCAGTAAGGGCGTCGATGTATTTAGCGATATATAAATTGAGCTCTTTATAAATGTGGTAGAAATATCCATAGATAGGTAGGCAGCTCGACTAAAACTTTGTCTTACTTACTTACTTACAGTTACTAAAGAGAAATTCGAATACGATTATTGATTTTATTATACTATACGATTTAGACCAGACGCTATTTCTCCCCAGAAAGTTAAGTTACTTAAGTACCTACTATGTAGGAAAACTGGGGGCCCTGATTTAAAGCTTAAAAACTTAGTTATCCCACCACCTATACGACTTTCCAAAACTTATTTACGTTTTAAAATTAACTTAAAAAAGTTCTACCTTTCGATAGAAAAAGAATTGCAAGATGTGCGATGCCCCACAAAGAGTAGACATAATTATAATTTTAAAAATAAAACTGTTACGTGATTTCATTACCATAGTCACTTCAATACCATTATACATAGTCAATTCAATATTGTATTATTGCAATTGTAACTACTTAATTTAATTTACTAACCTGTCTATTTACTTAATGTGAAACCAACTTATTGACTACGGGTGGGCTTAAAACCAGCTTATCGCTGTGCTCACACCGATTTTTCCATGTCAACTAGATATAAGATATTACTAACCGATACACCATTGTAATTTAAAGGAAAAATAAACGCATTTGTATTTGTATGTATTGTATGTATTAGTCATTATTGATTAAATAGGATAGTTACTACCCTACTACTACATATTATTAATAGGAAAGTTAACTTAGTACTTAGTAGGATCTAGGATAGGTACTGACTACTGAGTCAGCTCGGATTAAGATGTACTTACGTTAAACGGTAATATGATTTAATTTTATGTTATTTCGCTTCGTGGAGTTGTTCGTGACTTGCTTAACCTTACGCTCCCCTTCTATTAGCTAGATTGTTGTGGCTTCGCCTTATTAAATATTTGTAAGTCTTCAATAAGAATCACAGATTTTTCCCCTGTAACTGCTAATAAGAAACCAATAAGTACCCTGTTTCCTCTAACCATTGTCGTATAGGTAGTTATAAATCTTACAAGAAATATCCCAGTATGCAGGGTGTAAAGTAAATAATGCATGCATGTAATAAAGAGTATTTGTTGTTGTTGTTGTTGTTGTTGTAATGCACATGCTTCTCACCGCCGACAATGTATACTTATAGGGTAGACAGAATTACCGTCGGCATGGAAACTATCTAGGGCCCAAGTTACAGTTACATTAAAAAATGACTACATAATTAATATTTATAGGTACCTTAAAATAAAGATTTCAACATTTTAAATTGAGGAGTTTTGGGCAATGGGTGCTCGTCTCAGCATGTGCAGGGCCGGGGGCCTTGCGCTGGTTTTCAGCCGAGTCCCTTTGACAGGGTTGGTCGTAATACTACGTCTACTTATCCTACTAATCCTACTAATATTATAAATGCGAAAGTTAATGTGTTTGGATGGTTGTTAATCAATGACGCAAAAAAGGCTGAACAGATTAAGACGAACTTCGTCCTTCCTGTTCGTTTTATGTCTGTTTGACTGTTTCTGTGTGATGTGTGTTTGGTGAAGTGTGATGTGTGTTTGATGAAGTGTGGCTTGCTGTGTAGTGATGTGTGGTGATCGCGTTTTAAATTTGCCTCTGCAGTTTCAGCAAATGAGCTCGTAGCAATTTTTTAAATTTTATAAATTTTATGAGGTGCATAGGCTCTTAGAGGCGGTGGGTAAGTAATGTGTAGGTTAGGTAACATCATCCTCTTCGGGTTTTGCCGGTTGAGGGATTATTTTTATATAGCCATAGTATTAGGTTTTCCTTAGTAGCATAGTAGGTAATTACTAAGATATGAAATTTCACATAGTAAACAAGATAGTGGAATGTGTAACAATTTGCTATTTATTAAAGTATTCCGTAACTAGAACGAGTATGTTTATTTTATTCGCGTTTCGCGGGTCGCCCGCTATTCTAAATCGAGTCGCTAGGGCTTGCTAATGCAATACTTTTTGAGAATATTTAATGTGTATTGAAATTTAATAAACAGGTCACTCACGTCTTTAACGTCGAATATCGCTCGACACGTGAGACTCACGAGAGTTTTCTATTTAAGGCGATATATCGATTGAAAGAGACACCCTTTGTTTTTCGCTCACGACAAAACGGGATGCAACCCTCTCCGAGAATGGATTTTTAGACAAATCTCGTTAAGAGGAGGGGTAGGGCAAGCTCTCTCCATACAAACTTTGTGCAGGATCTACTTTGTTTGTGTTTGCATTAAAGTTATGATTTTTGGTCAGTATGCTTATTTTTCTGATAGCTATTTCGTGTTGTAATTTTTTTTTTAATTTTTTAATTTTGATTTTTTTTATATATTTGAAAATTTTCACATCACGATCTTCGCATATCTAATATTTACAACCAAACAAAAATTATATTTGTTAGTGCCAAAACCGACGAATAAAACGTGCACAAAGTTTGTATGGGGAAGGCCTTGCCCTACCCTGCGCCTTAAATATCTGACTGTGTGCAGTTTTATTAAATTTCTTCTTGTCAGTACCTAGATGAGGTAAAATACCATCATATTAACTTAATCGTGTCTTTTAATAATGCGTTGTTTTAGTAGGCTGAGGAAAAAAAGGAAAATAATAGACTCGACTTTGGATTTATTTTCTATCGAGAAAATTTTAAGCAATCATGTTTCACTATTGTCAGTACCACAATCATATAGTCAAGAATCATATATCTGAAAATCAGCCCCTACTGTTTGCTAGTCTGGGCAGGACAGCGTTTCAAAGTCTCCAAATTTCTCAGTGTAGCGCCGTTGGAGCTATTTTATTTACGTTACATAATTATTTGGCGACCATAATATAAAATCTTATAAATTTGACGTAGGGTAATCCATATTATGAAATAAATAAATCTAAATCTTGTCCACACTGTGTCGAAGTGGCAGTCTCGTATTTTCTTTGACACAGTGTAGTAAATGTTATATGTTCTGCAGTTTTTCAATGACTATTTACTGCGTAAGGGGTAATTAAATAGATGACCGTTGCTTAGGAGTAAATAAATATATTATATTATTTATATTCATAGTGGTATGCCAGGATGCTTGAATAAATCTGAACACGCCCTTGAATTTAAACTTTCGTGAGACATGTTATAACTTTATTTTACTAAACGGTTAAAACTCACGTATTAATTGTCACTTCGGGCGACATGTTTCGAACTCTTCGGGAGTTCTTCATCAGGATGAGTGCGTCTGCGACCCGCGCCGATTGCACACTGTCGAACTACCCGCCGCCCGCCGCAAGGCACGTGACGCACGCGCAGACAGCGCGGGGGCGGGGGCGGGGGGGCAGCTCGGCGCTGAAGGTGTTGTATGAGGTCGTGGTGAGGGATCGTCCCCCCCGATCAATGGTAGGCACACTGAACTCACTATGTCCACTCGATTGTCATAACGCACTTCCCGCTCTATGATCGGGATCACAGGTTCGACATTGTGCAATCGGCGCGGGTCGCAGACGCACTCATCCTGATGAAGAACTCCCGAAGAGTTCGAAACATGTCGCCCGAAGTGACAATTAATACGTGAGTTTTAACCGTTTAGTATAATAAAGTGAACACGCCCTCTCCAGCAAATGTTTTATGCTAGGTTGTCGAGCTGTACTTACTGATCAGGCAGTAAAATTGTGTCAACCAGTCACAACCCTAACCACTGGCAATCATCTCATTGCGTCAATCAGCGAAGACATCAAGGGTGCGGCATGCGGGCAGCCCAAACCCTCGCAACTTAAACGTCATATAACCAGCATTAACATTACATTTATACGGCCTTTGCGAAAACATATGCCATTCGCCTAATGCCGGTAATTCTGATGTGAAGTTGCACAGGGTATCGGTATCAATAGATGGATCTTGTGACAGAGTTTGATCAATTGTATCGGAAGCTATTAGGTATAATCAGATCAATCACTGGTACATTGACCCTTAATCTCTTAGCAATAGAGTTGTGTGCATATGAGCTCTGCATTTGTTCATTAATTCATACTTATGTATGTAGATACACTGGCAACTGGCTGTTTGTCATTGAGCTCTGTTTAATAATGAAGCTATTTTGCAATCCGTGGATGAAGCCCGAAGATGAAGGCATAGGAATTTCAATTTCATCGAATTTCCTTTTGTAAGGATAAATCAGTCTTGAGTTCATTCATAGTTCATAGGGTCGCGTAAAAGTAAAGAAACATATTTTTTGTTTCAAGAGACGTTTAATGCAAAAGTTTTAAGCCGTGCATGCATACCTACACTATGGACTGTGGAAGCTACTGCCATGATCATCTAATCTAGAGGGGAAAACTAAATCTTCTCAGAATTAAGCTTGTATCAAATAAGTTGAGAAAATAAATAATCATACATTTTAGAACAATGTGTATCACTGAGAATAATCCAATGCCTACAGTCCTACACACATAAAAAATAAACGGTATCGGACCACCGCACGTCCACGCCCTCGCAAAACTCGAAGCACTTCCTTAAACAGTCTTATCCGCCATGTTTTTGTTATTATCATACAGCCTTTGCTACACCACCCGGGCCTTATAAACGCCAACACAGTTGATCATTACATACCTTATCTGGTTGTAATAAGGTTCACGTATCATCAGTTAAGTGTCGTCGATAGTCGATAAAAATGCATCCTACGCGCACTTTCTCTGTCATTTGCATTTGGGATCGACCTTGCGCAAGCGCCACATGTCCTTATTGTTTGTTTATAAACGGGCTTTGCTTGGTATTAGTTGAAACAGGGTTTTTATTGTGTAATAGTTAGATAATTTGCATTAAATATGCATGCCTCTAAGCGATTAATTACCAACACGTTTCTCATTCAACTTCAGTAGGTTTAGAAAATAACTATGTTATAGTCGCTCGGATGACTCGTGATGCCTTGATATATTCTTTATAACCTAAAAGGTAGTGCCTTAGATAGTGTCGAGGGATTGACCTAATACATGGCACTTTCAATCTTATGTCACGATGAGAGAGGCGATCAATAAATGTTATCTATTGGGCATTATGGTGTCCAGCACCAGCATAGAGACGTTTACCTATTAAATATACGATTCTGATTCAACTTTCAGACGCAGATTCTGATTCAACTTTCAGACTTTCAGACGCAGAAAATATGTCTCATACGCTCCGATTATCTACTCTTGATGTCGTAATGTCTTCTTTTTAACCTACTTCGATTGAAGGGTTCAAGGCATCTAGCTTGTTTTGATATTTATTGATTGTTTTCTTCAAACCTTCTTCTCCCGGTAAAAAAAATAATCAATGTTATGTGTACGGAAATCTCCGGGCTTGGAGGAGGAGAGGACGGCTTAAACTCGGGAAAAAGTATTCTTATAATTGCAGCCGTCAGGGATACTTTTGAAATATTTCCGTTGCTAAAGTTGTTGGATTTGTGAATACTGAGTAGATACTCGCCATGATTCGTGTCGCACTAATTATTTTGTTTTGGCTGCGCCTGCGTCTGTTTGTATTGACGGAGCAGATGTGACCTTTGACGAAGCAGTGCTAAACCCATGCGTCGGAGTTTATTTATCGCTTCGGCGTGACACTTAAAATAAACAAATCGGGGTAGCGTAGAGTACGTAAAACATATACCAAGTTGCTACTAGGTATATGTTTTACGTCTATTAGGACGGTTGGTTAGTAGTCAAGACATGAAGTAATGAATCTATTTATAAGAAAACGGGACACAGATTTTTCTTAAAATATGGTTATAAGGATAAGTTTTAAGAGAAAAATTTTCACTTTAAAGTGTACCCCCTACTTTTTTTTTCGGATCTCGGTGATTTTGGGTATTCTGGCTCAGAATACCCAAAATCACGGAGCAACGCGCATGTAACACTTCTAGTCGCTAGTGTCCCTAGGCTGCGGTATCCGCTTACCATCAGACTGACCGTGAGGTTGATTCTCATCGTGTCGTTGTATAAAAGAATGTTACACTGTATAGCTTAATAACGTACATTGCCCTAAAAAATAATAGTTGTAGATTGGATCATAACCTTTTCAAAAGGTTAAGCGGCTATTTACTACAAAATAGCGATGAGAACCTTAAGTACTGTCCTATAGCTGCATTTATCTCAACAACGATCCTGATCTTATAAGGAGCTCACAATATAATTAGTAATCTAATCGCAGGCGCATGCTTGGTGCGTGTCATGAACGACTAGCGATTTGTGTTCTTATAATTACGCATGTATGGTCTATGGTTATGAAAGGAATTCTTCAGCCAACCTCGTACATTAGTGGTTTCTTTGTAGGTATATGGTATTGTGTTCCTGGTGGTGAGGAGGCAAAGAGGGCAAGAGAAAACCCATTCAAAATAAATAGTAGATTGTATCTCAAGAGAGCAAAATGATATATTGACCGTAGCGAGGGATTCAAGTGTTTACGCCCTAGACGGAATTAAGTTTTGCTACCGTGTGACATACCTACTGCTTTTCACACCGTCTATGAGGCCTGCTACTAAAAACATGAAATGTCTTATAAATATTTTTCTACCTTGTAGCACATTTATTGCTTTTCACACCTTCTATGAGAAAAAGAGTTATTGTTGCCCTCAAATGAGGGAAGAAAAGCACGACCACATGTGCCACATGTTCTGTAACACATTTCAAGCAAAATAAATGTATTTGTATTTGTTCCGTTTGTTGTATTTGACGTTGATCATTCATTCGAGGGTGACGATGACTCTTTTCTGAATAGCAGGTGTGAAAAATACTTTGCAGCCTGTCATCTACCGGCAAAAAAGTAACAAACAATAGGTAACATAACTTACTATTATTTTTACTATTATTATTATATCATTGTTATCTTGAATTTGAATTACGCTTAATTATTGATTATTTATGACTATGCGAAAAAAATGTACTAATTAATTTATTACTAACTAAAAAGACTACATATTGCTGTGCCCTACCAGGGTCCATGTGAACGCAAAATTATATTTTTTAGACCTATATGTAATACTATGGATGCAATATATGATGATTAAATGATTAACCATGAGGACGCAAAAGAAACAATACAATACCGGGATCGGTAATGACGGTTTAAACCGCAACCGCTAATACTCATCACTTGCGCTTGCGCATCTTTACGACGGTGGTGTATGGAAATTTATGGCACGCACAGACGATGCCGCGTTTATTAGGCGCAGGACCACCCGTGTGAAGCGCCCTTACTCTATGATCTATGGCGTCTTGATTGCGGGCCGGTGAGCTAGCATGACGACTGTCCGTTATAATATATGTAGTTTTAAATTAATTTCTCACCTTGCACTTCCAGTTATCAAGGAAAACAAGACCTAAAGTGTATGAGACCAGTTTCCTCACAATATTTTACTACAACAAAAAGCCAATGTTTAATATTTAATATCGTTACACTTTGTTCCAGATTAGATATCGAAAAGTACTTAAAACGAACCATTACCAACATCCATTGTTTAGTTGTTAACTTCAAGCAGGGTTGTAAAACAACTACGTATGTGTATTGTTTAAATTTGTTTGCAATGCAATAACGGTTGAGCTACAAAAGTACATGTGCCGCACTTCAGTTTTAGTTTTATGACGGCTGATGATGATGATGATGATGATTTTAGCAAGACAAAATCTTGTAAAGTCCTACTACAAGTACTTTTCGTCATCTAATCTGGAACGAAGTATACTAGCCGGGTTCGTTCCGACCCAAACCCGCCGACCTCCAGATTCAAAGTCGCTTGACTTACGCTGGTTTTCCACTAGAGCTATGCTATGCTATGTTTCATACATTTGACACGTAGCACGAGCTGGAGCCATGTGTCAAGTATGGAAACATAGCATAGCATAGCTCTAGTTGAAAACCAGCCTCACCGCTTGGGTACAGCTTAGTGGGTGCTCACAATGACACAAAATTCATAAAAATTATCATGCTAGCCGTTCTCATCAAGTTAATGAATATTTCGACACTTAAAAGTAACTTATAACTGTTTGGTGTGAGATCGCGACACAGAATGCACGTGATAACTTATGGCTGCCAAGATTACCGACATATTTTCAAAGAATTCGACTAATATTTAATTGGGCGAAGATTATACGGTCTAAAGTGCCTATTTTTACATATTCATTAAGTTTTCTAGGTTAAAACCTGAAGATATTCGTATATTAATGAAGAATAATATATTGGGTTGCTTTGGGATATCTGTCAGTTTTACTTTAGGTATTGAATATTCTACGCCATTTGGCAGTTTCTCACCATTCCTGTACTCTAACAAACGGTGGGAAACTTCTGTTGGGGAATGTTGCTCGCTTTATATTTTTATGCTGTTATCATTTAAAGAACTGGCTAATTGATTATGTAGCCAGTCAAACAACGCAGTATGTAGCCAGTAAAAATTACAGTTACATTTACCTAGAAATGTAACTGTAATTTTTTGTATGCCAAATTACATTTATATCTTCCTTACGAAATATCGTACGCATTATGTGATAAATGAGGGGGCTCATTGAATCTTCAAATCTCAACAGGTTTTCAAATCAATAGGGTATTAAACTAAGGTAAAAATAAATTACTTTTTACTTGACTAATAAAAGATCTAACGAAAATACTCGAAAAACATCAATTATTAATTTATTTTAGCTAATTGAAAGATTTTATAAGCATAACGATTTAAAAACGACGCTGATTTGAACAAACCTACTCACACTGCCTTTGTGACGTCACTAAGACAGTATTTCCCTACAAACTTCATATTAACAAATCGTTTTTGACATTTAATAAAAAGTTGCTGATTTGACTAGGGGTTTAATACCGTATTGGCAAGGCAACACGCTTTGATTCTTCTGGAGTCTGCTGCAGTGTCTGCTTACTATCAGGCAGGCCGTTAAGTTTGTTTGCCACCGTTGTTGCATAAATAAAAATGCTCATTTTTCAAGAGAAAAAAAGCGTTTATCGTCTCAATGTTGCCTTGACTTCTCTTCAATTCAAATTGACCCCTATTACTATTAAATATTTTTAAATTCTACGCCATCCGAAGTAAGATGCGAATCCCATTGTCTGATAAGAACATTCAAATTTGTTTTATGGACGCTTTACCACTGTAAATGTACCTGTCACACACACAATAAGAAATCTTCCATTTTCTTTGAATACTTTCAAGTAAATTCCACTACAGTTTTAAGTAAAACTGTCACAAAAATATCACGTGCGTCCATCGCATTATTAAGTTTCTATATTTAGTTATACTATCCTGCCATTCCTGAAATTAAAACGGCTTATGTCAAATTGCCTTTACATAACATATCTACGCCTTTTCACCAGGGAATATGGTAGTGTTTTCTCTGTACTTAAATAGTGCATGTTTATAGGACATATTATTACATATAAGACTTTTTTTAACGGAAAGAAATAGAGGGGAAGTTTAATTATACGATTCCAGAGCCGAAGGTTATTTTTAATTTAAGGGTAGCCACGGACTATATGGGGTGTGAGGGCGATTTTATCAAGGGTTTTATTAAGGGTACGCATTGGATTGACAGAGATCGATAGTCGATTATTGCAGTTTACCCTAGTTCAATGTAAATGTGGGTTTGGTTCTATACTTTATGCTAGGGGATAAATAAAAGGTCAAGACCAATATATGTCGCTCCCAGATATGGATTTCTCTGTTGTCAATGAAGGCTTTAATTGCACCTTTTTTCTAGCAAAGGGGTCCTTTTTGGCAGCATTTGTTATGCGCCATTGATTTATTGACACAAATAGATTATCGACCTTATTTTATTTACTTTATTTTATTTATTTAGTCTCCCAACAGCGATAACAATCTTACATCTATACCTACAAATGTAAAAGGATTTATGTTTCCTTAAACTTATTATTTATAGGCAAACGACAATTATTGACAACATAAAGAGGAATATTTTACAATCAATACTTATTGATAAGCCTTGTTGATCAAGTCGGTTTCACGCGAAACTGTACGATTAATAAACTGATAACAATATTATTGAACCAAAATTCCATAGAATTTCCTATTCTCCTGATAGCTAAATGTTTGTCTGGCAACTTTATGCCATTAACATTTTTTTGCTGTAGCTTATGCTTGGCAATGACATACCTATATATTTATTGACGTCAAATATTTTTTTCTCTCCTCTCAAAGCGTACTTCTCCAGCTTACTTAACTCGAAAAAGTTTACTTTATTTAATACTCGCAAACCTTCATCTTAATCGAAGCAACCTGCGTTTAATCTCTCACCTGACCATTTTAATTAATCCTTTCAACACACCCCTCCAGCCCCTACCCCGCCCGCACTTGCCCGTGCGCCCGCGCACGTGACAGAAACATCTGCATTTTTAGCATCGTAAAATTGTATTTTTTTTGTCAAAATTGTTCCTAGTTTGATAAAGTAAACAAATACATGAGAATGTTTAGAAAACTCTGTTTAATTAATTACTTAATCTTAAAAAAACTTGAATTGACACCGTTTACTTAAGTATTTGAAATTTACCTGTCTTTGAGCTTACTTTATTCAGTTTAGTGCATGTTTAGTTTCAGTACCATGTCGTGCAAAACAACGTGTAGGTAAGGTAATTTCAATTGACTCAAGTCGGTTTCACGCGAATTTTTGTGCCATTGATAAACTGATAATAATATTGCCGAAGAAAAATTCCATACAATTTCCTATTTTCCTGTTAGGTACAGTTGGCGTCAAAGATGTGTAGACATTTTTCGCTGAATTATAAAGTAATAAGGTGCAAATTTGAAGTCATAGTATAATAGTCACGAGACACCTACCGTACGTAATGAGCGTATCTAATCGTTATTCTCACGATGTTATCGCCAGGTGTTGCAATAGAACAAATAGTTTATCATTATTTTGTAATTGCACTGCAATTACCTAGCAAATAGTAAGGTACATGGGCCGTCGATAGGTCGAGGATTTACTCACGAGCAAAAATAATGCTTACCTACACTTTGTATTGAACTTCCATAGAAAGTGTACCCGTTATTTTTGCTCTTGAGTGTATTTTTGAACACCTCAATAATTTTTTTATTCGTATGGCAACTATATTGAACCGCGAGATCTTCGAGAAGACAGTACGGCTTGCCAGTTTTTGTTGCACCTTTTAATCAAAACTGTTACAGAGTATGTACCTAGATTACTTTACTGTATTGTGTAAGTAAGAAGTAAACTAGTCCCTACTCCAAATCTTGGGATTAAGTAGCCCCCGGGCATCCTTCAGGATGCAACTGTACTGGGATAACGCTAGCAGGATGATGATGATGAAATCATGTTGTAAGATTGTCCACAAATATTTATCTATATACATTATACCTATCAACCTCATTTACCTACATGCATAGAATCACAAATACATTAGAAGTTGTTAATAAATAGGAATAGTGAATTCAGCCGCCCGTATCCTTCGCGGGGACTGTTTTCTTATAATACAGTATATAAAAAAAAAAAAAAAAAAAATACATTATACCTATTGATTTACATATTTACATATATGCTTATGTTGTATGTTGATGAATTCGTTGTTCACCGCGCAAGCGCAGGCTGCGTGGTGTTAATCCGATAACAGTTTACGAGCCGTTATGAGCGCGCGCCGGTATATTTAGCCGGAGGAAGTAGGGACGTATTTTTAGCCCGCTAGTGTCGCGTACTGACCCTTTCGAGTCATAACTAACGATTTAGTTAGCTGTTGAGAGACGAAGTAAAGTATTAAGGCGCTACACTGAGAAATTTTGAGACTTTGAAACGCTGTCCTGCCCAGACTAGCAAACAGTAGGGGCTGATTTTCAGATATATGTTTCTTGACTATATTATGATTGTGGTACTGACAATAGCGAAACATGATTGCTTAAAATTTTCTCGATAGAAAATTAATCTAAAGTCGAGTCTATATTTTCCTTTTTTTCCTCAGCCTACTAAAACAACGCATTATTAAAAGACACGATTAAGTTAATATAATGGTATTTTACCTCATCTAGGTACCTACTGACAAGACGAAATTTAATAAACCTGCACACAGTCAGATATTTAACGAGATTTGTCTAAAAAGCCATTCTCGGAGAGGGTTGCATCCCGTTTTGTCGTGAACGAAAAACAAAGGGCGTCTCTTTCAATCGATATATGAATGAATGAATGAATGAATGAATGAATGAATGAATCGCCTTAAGATAGAGTTATAGTGCGTGTCATCCACGATGACGCGCCCCTCCACAGCGAGTCTCATACTCGATCCATGCGCAATAGGGATGATGACACTATAAAAGAAAATCAATAAATCCAAATTTTCTACATAATGACTCAAATTCTCAATCAAATGGCAAAAAAAGTAATTCAAAAAAATAAATAATTACGTAATTATAAGTCTTCAAAGTTTTAAAAGTGGGTATTTTCTGTCGCTTTTCCGCAAAACGCACCTTTGTATTGAACGATTGTCATTTACTATGGCGCTACTCAAAGGTGACGTCACGGTCGAGTAGCACTTTCTCTCTCTAACTACGAACATTCTAACCGTTGTTGCTTCGTTATTTTTTGAGATATTTGAATAGGATTTTCACTATTTGGCATAGTTTTATGTCTTCTTTCTATTGAAGTAATAATTTTTTTTGAGTCATCATGCCTATTGTACCTACCGGATTGGGCTGTGGAGGGGCGCGCCTTCGTGTGGATGACACGAGCTATAACATGATATCGCTTATATAGTACAACGTATCGACTGGCCGCGAGTGCCGGGAGGTCGCAATTCAAATCCTGCTCGGTACCTAAGTTTTTCAATTTTACCTTTATTTTCTAAAATTTCTAGTTTGCGTTAGCAGCGCAAAAATAACCTATGCTACCGTTGAAGAAGTTATCTAGGTATCATCATCATATTAGCCTAAAAACGTCCACTGCTGGACACAGACCTCCTCCAAAGAGTGCCACAATGACCGGCCCTGCGCCATCCGCATCCAGCGGACTACCTCGACCTTTACCAGGTTATAAGTCCACCTTGTGGGAGGGCTAGATATATTGGTTGATTAAGAAATAAAGCTGAATATATAGTCGTGGTTAGACTAGTTATGTCCGTGTCGCATATAATCTCGCAATAACTTTCTCGTCTAGTTTTTGGCTTAGCCAATACCCGTAACCTCTATTCGCTTCCACACTTACCTACACACAATGCAGCACTGGTGCAACTTCCGCGCACACGTGATAATTCGTAGCCCCGTGCAAATGGCCCAGTGAAAGGTGCTAACTGTTCATGCCGCGACGAAAACTGCTGTGTATTCATAACTATTTATCTCAGGCGAATCAGTGTATTTTGAGACCTCCGATTACGCGTTTGTGTCGAATCTCACCACCTATAGGTCGACCGCTTAACTACCTTCCGCTACCCTTAGACGGCACTAGACATGCTTCAAATGTTTGAACACACGTTTGATTGCTATGTGTGGTACTTTAACTATGTGTTTACAAAGTTTGAACAAAGATTTGCACTTTGCAATGCGGAGTCGGTTTTTGGACACATCAAAGCGTTCAAATGTTTGCAAATCATTTCTGGCGCCCTGGTAACCCCTGTCCCACCACAGGGACTCATTTAGAAGATCGATCTATAGATATAAGGTCGATAGGTTGGTTAGCCACCAGCTAATTTGGTGTGCCACTCATTTTGTACTGGTAATATGAAGACGGCTAGTTAGTCGAAGCAGGGCAAAGAGTGTACGTCTTCATTGAATTGAGTCAGTTCTATTAGCAAGTCAGAAAGAAAGTTCATGTGAACATGATTTATTGCACTTTCATTTTCTGTTTTGGACCTGAGAAGAGTGCGTTTAGTTATGCCTATACTGACGAATGATCGATAGACATACGTACTTGAAAATATTATTACTAAGTAGTGTTAACTACTTTTCTTTTTGTTTCCTTTTGATCTTTCGCTCTTTGGTTTGGTTAATATAAATAAATAAAATAAAATAAATATTTTTGTGGACAATCTTACACAAATCAACCTAGTCCCAAACGAAGCAAAGCTTGTACTATGGGTACTAAGCGACGACATACATAGGTACTTACATAGATAAATAAATACTTAAAAACATAGAAAACATCTAAGACCCAAGAACAAATAAATGCCCCGGCCGGGATTCGAACCCGGGACCTCCAGCTTCGTAGGCAGGGTCACTACAAACTAAGCTAAAGCGGTCGTTAATAATTGTCATATAATTAGATAATTCCCCTTTCCCAAGCTATCTGCTTGCGAATTAACTAAAAACCCCCATAAACTTTCGTGTTGTAATTATGTAAGTTGGTTTCAATTTAAACATTATTCAATAAAAATATTTGTAACTCACATTTATCATAATCCGCAACGCAGACTTCGTCAGGGTGGCACAAAATCAAATCAGCGACATGCTTCGTCCCTTATACATCAATGATGATATCCGCAACAGGCTTCGTCAACCTTGAACTCTAAACATCCTCAGTCAAAGTCCATGTCCCCATGACACTGGCAGCGTTACCCGAAATCCGCTGCATCAGATATGGTCCGGAACGAGGATCGCAACCCCTAACCCTGAATCGTCGATCCAGGTCCTTAATAAACTCCGAACCCTAAGGACCGGCCGTCTCAACCGCGACCGGAACAAAGTCATGTGTTGGTTCCAAGGCAGAGTACTTTCCTTGTTTCAGCTTGGCAAGCTGACCCAGCAAACCTGGAGGTAAAGTTTAAATCATCATCAAAACTTAAGAGCTTCGCTCTTGTCGGTGGAGTAACCACCACTCTTCTCTATTCATTGCCAGTTTCTTGACTTCCCCATACGACCCGGCAGCAACTTCCTCTTTCACTTGATTAAAGTAAGTCAGTCTAGGTCTTCCTCTTCCTCTTCTGCCTTCAATTATGCCCTCTAAGATATTTAAGAAGAAGCTGTCGTGTCGTATTAAGTGTCCCATCATCCTGCCTCTTCTATTTCTAATTGTCTTAAGTAAACTTCTTCTCTCTCCTACCATACTCAAAACCTCTTCGTTCGTCTTTCTTTCCGTCCAGCTGATCCTCTCCATCCTACGCCAACACCACATTTCGAAGGCCTCTAATCTTTCTCTGTCTCTTTGTGTCAGCGTCCATGTCTCACTCCCATACAATGCAATGCTCCAGATGTAGATTTTAATGAGGCGTTTTTTGGCTATTTTTGATATACGAGATTTAAGGAGGTGCTTTCTACTATTCAATGCTTGTTATTGCGTTTGAATATAAATCAATAAATAAGTTAAGTGAACGCCTTTATAAAGCAATTACCACTACGTATAAGGAACAAATCCCTTGCTATGTCTGTATCGTATATCTCACTTCGATCGGTTCCTGCGCGCATTCTTTCGCCTATTTTAGGCGCCTGAGCATGCGGCTCCATTGCCATGCTAAACACATTCAGGAACTGAATCATTCTCAAAAACGCTTTATATCCATTCATGTGTTCCTTTCAAACTGAACCTAGACGTTTTAAACTTAAGATACAATTTAGAAATAGACTTACAGATGACATATACTATGAAGTGCGCATTTATGATAATTCTGTCTAAGTAGTATTGCGGATATTTATTAGATTCACTCGAGTTGTAGAATGTGAAGCAATACTATGGTTTGTTTTTAAATAGAAAATTCAGTGAGTCTCAGACATATTTGAATACATATTATAAACGGATCAATCATGTCTTGAATACGTCGCCAATATCTCTCCGAAACATGTCAAGCGAAATTCGACCTTGAAGACGTGAGTGACCCGTTTATTTATTATTTCAATACTATGGCTTGCTGTGGGAGAATTTACGAAAACTAGACATACTGGCGATTAAAATTGTCTCATATGTATCTTTGTTATGAATACTACGATGATACTACCTACGTTGGTGGCTCTCTACCTACAGCCCACAGCAAGTACAACGTCCCAGCATCCCACGAATAAATCATGTTATCTCCGCACCTGACGCAAGTCTGATAACACAATGTAAACACCCTCTTTGTGTTTTGGCTGCGCTTGTAATGCGCTTGCGCAAGGCTTTATGCGTTTTTAGGCCGTTTAGATATTGATATTTGTTTGGAACTTAGTTGTATTGTGGTGTGGTGACAGGAAAAGTAGTACTTTGATTGTAGTTATGGTAGACAACTAGACACTAGTGACGTGTCGTTGACGGGTGAGTTGGTAAATTCCCGGCAAGGGTCAGCAACATTCTTTATTTGCTCTTGTCCATATTTTCGTCACCGAGCCTAAGAAAACTTCCTCTACAGTATATCTAGTTCTTTAGTAGTTTGGGTTCTCTAGTTTACCTTTAAGGTAGTTATAGTTACTTACAAAGTAGAAGAATCAATGCTTAAATTTGGAAGAAAACAGAAATTCAGATCAATCAAAAGAATTCTAGGAATCTCGCACACTGCATTCGCCAGTAAAAGAAGAATATTGACACTAATAATATTAACTGTCCAAGCCCTGCGGTGCAATGCCCATTAATTGACTGCAACATTGCCCATTAATAGACGTAATAAGTAACTAACAAACCCATAGGCACTTGAGATTTTTCTCTCCTGAGCCGGCGGGTCGCTATGCCAATCGTCCTAAGTGGAACATCGGACAATTTGAGTCGCTAATTGTGCCGATTTAGCCGCAACAAGACGTGTCGTGCATTTCAAATTGATATTTGAACTTTAAAGTACTACTTACAACTTTGAAGTGCCAAGGAATTAAATTTTGGAATGCCTATCGTGCGAAATGAACGTTTATGTTTTTGAAATTGAAAACCAGAATCGTAATAAAAATTCATATCGATACTGTTCCCAATACTTAATGAGAATCAGTTTAAAAAAGAAATTTCTATTGTGTTCAATAAAATTTGAAATAAATAATATACCTAATAATTATAATAGAAAATGCGACTTGTAATAAGAGAACAGCCGGATATCCGGACAGGCATTCGGAAGCATTTTTATCCAAGCAAACGGACACGATCCGCTAGCACTTTGAAATCCCTCATTCAAAAATTCGTGATCTTCTTGACTTCTCATCTTACTGTATTGTTCGCCAGTCAACCATGTAACAGATATTTGAAATTAAAACTAAGGTTACTAATAAAGTCAACAATCACGTGGCGAATGACGCAGCATGATTCAAACAACAACTTACGGTTAAGTATGACGGTCATGCTTGCAGTTATGGCACGTACACTGATGCATCAGCGTCTTATGTGAGCTCTTGGAAAAGGGATTTTTCTTGAGGTGCAAACCTCACAGCGAAGAAGTTAATACCTATTACTTAACTTTAAATTTGCCCGATTATCACACGGACCGGAAAAGATGGAGAGAACTGCATCAAGCTGCACCAACAAGAGTCCAGCTCTTAAGAGAATGGTCACACGTTATTAACACACTTGTTCTGTTGGCAGCTCGCGGCCAACAGTAATTTTGTGACACATCTGAAACGTCGAGTAAACCTGAAAAAATGGAATACATTATAGAGTTATTTTATTTTCACGTTTTATGTACACACATGTATTTACGGACAAAACTGCCATACGAATAAATAAATGGAATACATTTGATAATCCCTATTACATATTTTTTGCGTAAAACAAATGAGTATTTAGGTACTAATGGTAAACTTAATGCCTCAAGGCATTCTCTACTAGTTAACCATGGGGCCAAACAGAAACTTGCAAAGGTTATAGTTACAAATATTGGTTAGTTTCGGCCTTATTATTGGTTCGTAAATGCGCTTGTACGTGCTACGTGGAATTAGTTATGCGTTATCATACTTGTAGGTTTATAAAAAGTGTTAACAGCCGAGTAGCAGGTCCCACCGTGCCAAATCGGTCGTGACACCAGACCTGCGTGTGCGCCCTAATTTGGCGTTAGCAGCTGTGACAGTGTAAAAAGGTAGTGTGTGGTTGACCCTTTATGCTGAACACACTGGCACTAATCGCTTTAAGCTCTTTGCCAAGGGCTGCTCGAAGATGCACTGCACTGTTACAATATTTTAATAGATCAAATAACATATATTTTTTTGTAATTATATTGCCATCTACTCTTCGGGGTGCAGCTTTGATCAATAGACTTCCATTTCACGAGAAGATTTTAATTTCATTTCGATACGAATATAGACTACGTTTATATATTTTTTGCTTTTGTGTGAAAGGAGTTAATGGAGGCGTCAAGGAACACCACCTCCTTAGGAGCCTGAACTTTGTTGTACCAAACACCCATGTCCGAGCCTCACGCATCACAACTTTCCGGCCTAAATTAGCTAAAAGTAACTTGGGAAAGTTTTCTGTCATGAGTAGACTTCAGACACTGTACAACTGTTACCAGAAGACCTTCGACCTGGATGTCTATTTCGACAGTGCCTCTAAATGGAAGCGTAATATTTAGAAATCATAAGGTATTTTTATCATTTTCTTACCAAATTGTTACCTATTCTAAATAACGTAATCAAGTTATTGTTTTAATTGCTTTTCTATTGTAAATTTAATTGTTTGTTATACTGCTCTGGTATTTTTAATTGAATAATGTTGCACGCCTGTTATTGAGGTGCAGGCAGGACTTGTGTCACCTAATTTTATTTTCTTTAAATGATCAGCCTTGTATCTTGTTGGTGTGTCAAATTAATAAATAATAATAATAAAAAGGTAAGCTCACCGTGATAGGTCACGTCACAGTATGGTCACTCCTTTATTTTTATAGCGTGAAAATTAGCACCATTGTATAATACCTGAGCTCAATATTTCTATAAAACATTATGTTTTGATGAGCGATTTCCTCTTCAATATTCTGACATACCGGCATGTCGAATCGCTCGTCCCAGCGGTGGGCCCGCCGTTCCCCATTCCCTGATTGGTCTCGCCCCACCCTCCCCTTTTACGGACAAGTCTGTATTACTCAATTTTTCACACCAAAGTTATGAAGACAACAAAGTTGATCGTTTTACGCGTAACATGTTCATACATGGGTTATTTTGTTGAAAGTTATGCAAGGGTTAGGCACAATAGCTACTTACACTTTCGACGTGGTTCCTACATGTAGGTAAGTATATGGTGTTCACAATAGGTATATGGTATATATGGGTTGTTACAATGACTTTGGACGTATCGTTGCGTTGCGTGCTAACGCTTGAAATAATTGAATAGCAGTAAAAAGTGGTACTGACTCAACTGACACTTTACAGTTTTTTCATCGGGCCTCCGCACCGACAAATGATAGTCGCCTTAGGAGACTTCCTGATTTGTCGGTGCGGAGGCGGTACGATATAAGAAAACTGTAAAATGTCAGTGTCAATTCTCAGTCAAATCAGTACTATTTTTTACTGCGCCCCTACATTTAAATGAGTGCTTCCTGACTGGCGCGGGATGCGCGGAAGCGGGACGATGCGAAGGCGGTACTGCTTCGCTTCTGCGCATGATATTACTACCTACTGCGCAAACGTAATACTGACAGTATTATGTCAAGTGAGAATCTTTGCGACGTCAGTATGTTTACGTCAAAGAAGAAAATGTCACATATCGATCCCGTCCCGCCAAGTCAGGAAGTCGCCTTAGACAATGACACATCGACGCCGCCGAAAAACCTTGTGGCTTGAGAACGCATTTGTTTTTTTATAGTTTATAGTACAAACAAACTCAATTTGTACCTAATAACCTTTATCTTGGGAGCGCGGGTTTGCCATAGTTGTCGTAGTGACACATATATGAATACATTAGACAATGTGAACTCATAGCTTCTACGCTGACGCACACATAGAAAATGTGCCACAACCATGGCTCACCAGCGCTCGTGAGATAAAAGTACTGTATCCGACTTGTCATGCTTCATACACTCAAGAGCCACAATATGTATTAATTTTTCCCCCTTATTCCAATGATATAAGGTCCAAAAATGTATACATATTTATGCCCTCAACATTGTAAAGGCTATCCACATGGTGATCCGATGGCTAAACGGGTCAAACAATCGCAGACGCTGGCGGGCGGCCAGCACGCAAATAGCAGAGTTCATTCCCGGACACGAATCGTATTTCTATAGGCTGACTCAGGCCGTGACGTTTCATCGATCCTTAGTGCAGACAGTGTTCGTCCTTTACAATAGCCGAATAATGGGGGACGGTCGTGTCGGAGGTCCCCCTGGATTTTCATCTAGCCACTCTCCAACCGCGCACTCCTATTAGGGGCGACTCACTCGCGTGACGTCATCGCTCGTTCAAAGGTCCCCCGTCGGGTGACTTTCAATGCGATAGAAAGTGATGTAGCGAGTGATGCGCGTGCGATAGAAGCAGATGGCCACGCGTAGGCACGTTTGGCTTGCCTCGCGGGGATTTGTTAACAGTGAGGCTTCTGTTCCGTTAGCTTTTCGGTGATGGAAAAACATCGTGAGGAAACCTGCATACATCCGCGAAGAAATTCAAAGTTGATGTGAAGTCCCCAACTCGCTCTGGGCCAGCGTGGGGACTACTGCCCAATCCTTCTGCCCCGCAGTGGGACATATATAGGGTGATGATGATGATGATGATGAGGCTTCTGTACGTAGTACTATTACTTATTCTGTGCTCCTATCGATTTATTGGGCCCGGCCTTTAAAGCCACAGTCAGGTAAGAGTACATGTCAGTGTCACACTTAGGCGACTTTCTGACTTGGCGGGGCGGGATCGATACGTGACATTTTCTTCTTTGACGTAAACTTACTGACGTCGCAAAGATTCTCACTTGACATAATACTGTCAGTATTACGTTTGCGCAGTAGTAATATTATGCGCAGAAGCGGAGCAGTACCGCCTTCGCATCGTCCCGCTACCGCGCATACCGCGCCAGTCAGGAAGCACTCATTTAAATGTAGGGGCGTAGTAAAAAATGGTATCGCGTCGACTGACAGCTGACACTGACATTTGACACTTTTCTCATATCGTACTGCCTCCGCACCGACAAATCAGGAAGACGCCTTAAAGTAATTTACATGTAGTACCTAACTTTAAATGACTACTTTGTCTATTAATATTGGATTTGGATACTATATTACTGTACTTCAGTAACTACATATGTAGACTTTTTAAGACTTAAAAGTTTTTTTCTTTACATATCACAATCCATGAATTCCGTAATTAATTTACCTTTTTTAACCCACTGATGATGACCTAACAAAATTCCTGGCATTCCCGTCCCTATAAACTGAGCTAACATTCAAACTCCGATAACATAAAAAAATCTATAAAAACTGCGGTACCTTTGTATCAAAACTTCAACATGATAGACAAAATCTTATCGGATATTGAAGCGTTGTCGATTAAACAGATTGAAATCTGTTTGGTTTTGTCTATTTCGATTATGATGAGAAGTTGATGAATGTTGATATTTGTTTTAATGCGCCATAAATAAATATAATATCGACATAAAAAGAAAATGATATAATCATTTATTGACAAGAAAAATACAACAATAGCTTAAATAATATTAAAGCTAACTTATATCTAAAACAGGCCCTTGAAAGAAAATAATCTACGAAGATAATTTTACATGTGAGAAATTGAGAGGCGCTAAAAGTGCCATAAAAACTGGCAACCGTACTGTCTTCTCGAAGATCTCACGGTTCTAAATAATTGCCATAAACGATAAATAATAATACAAATGAATTTAGGGTTTGAACACTTCTTGATAAATATGCTAAAACTTCTGATACTTACTACATTACTCATGCAATGAGGGCTGAAGCGTCGTGCGAGTTAAATAATAGGCCAGTGGAAGTGGAAGGCCACACCTAATCGCACGATATTTACAATGGGTACATGTAATACTCCGTATTACTTATACTCTTCAGTAAACATGAGTATTGCAGGTACTTGAGTATATTACCTGTGAAGTGTCGATCACCCCGCTCCGGAAGGGGGCTATTCTCGGCGTTTGCGCACTCTATTTTATCGCCTTTGAAACTGGGAACGATGACAGCTCTCGAATTGACTTTGCCTATTAAAACTTTATTATTTTAATTATTATATTCGGCTTATGAAGATTATGTGTGGAAGTGTGTGAAATATGATAATAATAATATAATGGTGATGCATTATGATCACAATAAAAATAGCTCAAATCATAACCTAGCAGTCGGGTTATGATTTGAGCTATTTTTCACACAACACAATTAATATTTCTTAGATGATGGTTGCGAGAGTCGAATTGTTTAGGTAGGTAGGTACCTATCCTCTGTAGCACTATTACATTCTGTGCCTCTGTCAAAGCATTGAATATTTTAGTTAGAACCAAAAGAATCAACTACAAGTAAGTAGTAAAATGCTTTTAGGCCGCCCGCGCTTGTCAGTCCTTAGATTTTCATACAATCCGTCGCGTGACGCTCGCTTTTACGCCGAATGAACTTTTAAATGCACGTTAGACGTAGACGGCTAATTTATGGAATGTAATGTAGCAAAAACCTGTTGATCCTGAATAAAAAATGCCAGTTAACATCGAAAGGGCTGTTCGTCCTATACAGATGGGTATAGAGATACATGAAAGTTGCGGTAGATTTAGCAAGATTAAAGCGGGATCCCGCAGGTGCGTGACATCTGTTTTGGCGTGCGGCCAGCCACCTGGCGCTGCGTTACGACAACTCATCCGCTCATGTTACGTTGCGTACACGCAAGTTGCCGATGTCATGGCCTTCTGCCAGTTGAAATTGAACCTTGTCTATGTTAGAAGAAAGTTGGGTTTTTACGTATGTATTGATTGCTGTAAACTATTATGTTATGTCAATTTAGTCATCCTTGTGATGTAGTGTGTATGATTTTCCTACTCAGATGTCGATCACCATTATTAGTATGTATTCCCTATTTTCTGCGGTTTTCCCTGTAATTAGGTATTTTATTTAAATGAAACTGCTGCAACCTGCTAGCATAATACATGGCGCTTTCAATATTAAGTCCAATTTACATTAGATATCAAGAATTTGCAATGCAAGTTTTTGCTAATGTAAATCGATACTTTCAATAATTTTGTCAAAATTTGAAATACAAATATTTTTAAACTGTAACATCTTCCCAGCACAGATCTTGCCAATGACATATCTGTACACAAACATTTACCGCGGTAGATGACAGTTCTTTCCCCCAATCCCCTAATCTCTGGCCAATCATTCGAAGAGTCTTGTCTCAAACTAACCCAACTTAATATCCTTGTTCTCAGGATCCTAGTAGGCGCGCCCGAAGCCAACTCGGCGTACCTATCGTCCAACACGAAACCCGGCGCGGTATACCGCTGTGATGCCAGCCAGCGATTCGACCGCTGCCAGGAGATGCTGTTCGACAAGAAGAGAGGTCAGTTTCTAGCTTTCTTGAGATTAAATGAATTTAGACATTCACCAAAGACTCATGGTACAAGCACAGGTGTTGCAATCAATTGTGTCCCTAATATGTTTAGTCAAAACAGGCATTAGGCAGTAGTGGGATAGTAAACAAGCATATCGTGAATAGGCATTTTCTGGATGAGCTCGCTTCACCGTCGGCCTCATCTTTGCCCCCTGGCTAGGAGCTGGCCAAGAGCAATCCCATTATTTATAAAAAAGGGGAAAAAATTACACTTAAACTGCTTTGTCAAGTTATCCTGCTGATATTATAAATGCGAAACTTTACGAAAAATGATAAAGCAGAATGGATTAACATTATGATCCTTTTTGTTACGAAAATCATCCATCGAAGGGATGTAATAGGAAGTGGAAGTTTACGCGGCCCAAGTCGCTAGCGAAAGCAATAAGCTAATCCTATTTCTTGAACTCCTGTAAGTAGCATTATTCGTTTCACGAACGTTCGCTCGTGTCATCCGATTTGGGGCTGCACAGGACGATGGCATTTCACCTTAATCTGCATCGCCGTCATGCAGCGCGCGGGCGCAGCGTGATTTACCGCGCGCCCGCCGCGGCGCCACCGGGCTGTGCTGATAGGGTTGCCATCGCTACAGAATCGATACAATAAGCCGGCCTTTCAGATGGGAGCGTACTCCCATCTGAAAGGCCGGCAATGCATTTGTGACGTCTCTGAAGTTGCGGATGTCTATGGGCGACGGTAATCACTTACAATTAGGCGATCCGTCTGCTCGTTTGCCCCCCTATTGTTTATTTGTAAAAAATCATATTACATAAATAAATAGCCTTAGCTTATTGGTCAAGTGGCGGTTTAGATCCAGGCTTTTGCCAATGAGTTTTTCGAAGTATGTACGGAATATCATTGATATTTACCGTTAGCTTTTTGGTGAGGAAAACATCGTGAGGAAACCAGCATACATCTGCAAAAAAAAACAGAGATGCATGTAAGGTTTATTGGTAAAATGGTTAAAAATTAGAAGTCAGGTTAACATGATGATATTCAATGTTCCAAAACATGCAACATTATTACAAACATGGGTACCTATAAATTATGTTTATTGCTTTCCTGCGATTTGCTTAGAAAGAGAAACTGGCAATTCATATTCACTTTTACACAAAGACATGGCAAAACTGTAAATTCATTCACATATCGTGGCTGTAACGTTTATTTTATTAAACATGAACTAAAGTGGCAGCCCTACAAAGTAGCCATTCAAGGCATAGATGGACAGTTAAAACGTCAAGTGGAAATATTAGCCGCTCCATTGTGTGCGACTAGTTGCGATATTAATTCCCACATTGTTTGTTTGTTTCTTACTTTATGTGTGTGTAGGAAACTGTCTCAAACTTGAATAAACTCTAGGGTTGGATGAGTAATTGACAACATTTCAAAATTTATAATGATGCCTAAATCGAAAACCATTTCGGTAAATATGCTACCAACGTAATAAAATAGTTTTTAGTTTGTTTTTCCGCTAGATTTGAAGAAAATCGCCAAAGTCCGCCAGTCATTCCTACGACTGTTAAGGAGCAATGCTGTCAAACATAGGTAATTCGTAAAAATTACGTCATAATTCACTTACGATTCGCTACTTTTAGATCAGATATTTTTGAATGAAAATTAGGATTTCGGGAGAAATAAAAAACACGCGGATCTTAAAGTTTCATTTTCTATCGATGTAGGACACAAAAAGGGCAACTTGAAAATTTGAAATCTTGTCAATTATACTTATAAGAAATGAAAACTAAACTGGTAGTTATACAGTGTAGTGGTTATCAAACTCAGAGCATTCTATCAGATTCGATAAGGTCCCGACAAATTTGTCAAAAATTGATTATGGGTGACCAACAGACACTGAAATGAACAGCAGTAATAAACGGCGCTAGGGTGGCGATGATGGGTGTTGGGTGGTCAAGGCAGATTCAAGTTTAACCTCGTTACAAATCTGGCTATGGGATTTTCACCCTGTTCCAGTATAGCTCAGGCTTCCGCATATGGCGGTGCGGGTTCGGTGCGATGATAGTAAGCTGTCAGCTGACAGTGCCAACTTAGCAGACTCGGTACAGGTACAGATTGTTTACCGTGCATCTACATTTAAATGAGTGCGCGGATGCAGCGCGGTACCGATACAGTCCTACATAGTTCCCGCTCCGCCTCTGCGGAAATATAGTACTGACAGTATACTGATCTCTCTAGGGTCCTTTCTGAAAACCAGCGTCTGGCCCTGTGCCCGGCACAAGCTGAGAATGGAACCCTTTGCCCAACCAATGTTTTGTTTTTAAATTTTAACTTTAGATATTAAGTACTATATATGTTAATCTGTAAAGAGATTGTATCTATTTATATTAATTTGAGGCAATAAATATATTCTGATTTTGATTCTGATAAGTAAGCAAATTCAGCAGGTAGCATCTGTATGCTCTCGGGAAAGTAGAAAGTACCAGTTACAGAATACGCCCCGAAGTCTGGATAGCCATATTAAAGTATTTATATCCCATGAATTTGCGCTGCGCTGGCTTGGCCACCTGGAGAGGATGGGGGACGATCGTGCAGTGAAGAAGGCGTATGTGGGGCGGCCCAGTGGAAAACGTCCGGTTGGTCGTCCCAGATACCGCTGGAATGACGAAGCCCTCAAGGACCTGGCCAGCCTCGGTATACCCAACTGGCGTGAGGTGGCGCACAACAGGGAAGAGTGGCGTTCTCTTGTGTCAGAGGCCAAGATCCTCTTTGGGTCGTCTAGCCAGCGTAGTAAGTAAGTATATCCCATGAATTTAAAAGTGATCCTTTACTTAAAATTAAACCATTTATAAATAAATTCAGTGTCACTAATTTACGCCACCAAATAAGTAAGCTCGATGCCCGGATTTCTTTATCCCAAATACGAGTCGCATTCAACGACCTTACTTAGCATACCCGAACCGAAGTCCCAAAATATTTGCACCTTAACCGTAAATCTTATTCTTTGTCCACAACAATGTGCATACGTGAGTCAGCTTTAACATTCTGCACAAATAATGGGCAATCATCTCTGTAATTCGAGGCAGAGGATTGCAGGGGCCAAGCTGAAATGGTGCTCATTTTTCCCAAATTAAGGCGATATGTATCGATTGAAAGAGACACCCTTTGTTTTTCGCTCACGACAAAACGGGATGCAACCCTCTCCGAGAATGGCTTTTTAGACAAATCTCGTTAAATATCTGACTGTGTGCAGGATTATTAAATTTCCTCTTGTCAGTACCTAGATGAGGTAAAATACCATCATATTAACTTAATCGTGTCTTTTAATAATGCGTTGTTTTAGTAGGCTGAGGAAAAAAAGGAAAATATAGACTCAACTTTGGATTTATTTTCTATCGAGAAAATTTTAAGCAATCATGTTTCGCTATTGTCAGTACCACAATCATATAGTCAAAAATCATATATCTGAAAATCAGCCCCTACTGTTTGCTAGTCTAGGCAGGACAGCGTTTCAAAGTCTCCAAATTTCTCAGTGTAGCGCCTTAATATACGTTACATATTTCGGACACGGACACAACTCTAAGGCTAAATTCTGTCAAACGAACGCAAGCAAAACTAGACTTAGAGCTCTGACTGAAAGGAAGATTTTTGCTTGCGTTAATTTGACAGCACTTGGCCTTACAGTATTGTACGAACTTATACGTTAATAAAAAAAATCGCTCTTCTCAGCAACGTTGGTCCCGCTGCCTACTGCGAACCGAAGACGAACGAATTTCAAAAGGACAGGTGCACCATGTAACCGCATATTCAGAACTAAATTTGGCTTTGCTAGCCACTAATAACTGACGGAGTCGCTATCGCCGGACACGGCGAGGAGGATTATATATCTATAGTGAGCAAGCAAATGGCAGCCATGGTCACCAAATAGTCATTATTTGATGTGAAGTTGAAGTGACAGATGAGATGAGATTTTCTTTTATGAAATGGCTCTGTGGAGTGTGGCAGTTAATACTTACTATTATATTATCACTGAAATCACTATGAAATATGCATTTAGGTAAAATTTATGGAATAAATTTTGTCTACTGTTTTTTTTTCGAATCTCCTGTTTTTTAGGGCATGTAGCTACTGTTTTTTTCAAATTGGACCTGGCAACACTGTTTCAAATATCGCTCTCTCTGTCGCTAGAATCAGCAAGTGCGGCAGAGAGGGAGATATTCGATATTCGTTCGTTTTCTTTTCGCAGTAGAGCACAAAAATAGTTGGTTCTATTCTAGAAAGAAATGGAATAAGATGACCGAAAATTGTGTGCATTTAAAAGTACCTACAAATACAGTATAAAAAAAATTGTTCATGGATCGTTCTTCTTTTTTACCGAAAATGCCATACATTTTGTATTGTCATTGATGATGATATTGTCTTTTTCAACCAATTTCTTAAAACAACGAAATTTTAAGTTTATAGTCTAAGTTTCGCTCTCCTATGACTTTCTTACGTAATATGTCTGGAACCCTTCGTCGGCATAACAGCAACTTCACTGCAGACCTTTTATTGTTCTTATATAGTATTATGCACTGCGATGCAACAAAATGCCGAAATTCGGGCCGTCTGTTACTTGAATGAGTAATTCTTGTGCATCGCGAATTTCCCGATGCGAATAAGGCGACTTCCTGACTTGGCGGGGCGGGATCAATATGTGACATTTTCGTCTTTGACGTAAACTTACTGACGTCGCAAAGATTCCCACTTGACGCACTTACATGCGTGACATACTCACATTTGCGCAGTAGTAACAACATGCGCAGAAGCGGACCAGTAGCTCTAGTATAAGTTTTTTCGAAACATTAACTACTTCGAACGCGTTTGCGTTTTGTCTCAAAATGTATGAAAACTCTCTCACCGAGTTTGAAATACGCGCGTTCATCGGTTAGCAACAAATGTTATACTTGCTGTTTTAGTTTCCACTAGTGACCACCAGAGGCGCTGTTCACGTTTTCATACCACTTTCATACATTTTGAAACAAAACGCAAACGCGTTCGAATTAGTTAATGTTTCGAAAAAACTTATACTAGAGCTATGCACTGCCTTCGCATCGTCCCGCTTCCGCGCATCCCGCGCCAGTCAGGAAACACTCATTTAAATGTAGGGGCGCAGTAAAAAGTAGTACTGAGTTGACTGACAGTTGACACTGACGTTTGACAGTTTTCTCATATCGTACCGCCTCCGCACCGACAAATCAAGAAGTCGCCTAAGGTAAAAGTAGCAATTCTCGACGCTGCCTTAACAGTGTAACTTTCAAAGGTGACAAGCAAAGGTTAGCACCTCACAACTATTACTGTTGTTCGTTATTATATAGAACCCCTGGCCAGATGCTGGCCAAAAGCAATCCAATTTTTAATAAAACCAAAAAAATGTAGATAAGGCATGTTTTCCTATAATGAATAATTTATTGCTCATCTAATCACCATGGTCGTTAAGTTTGTCTTTGGATATCTCGTACTGTGGTTTAGAAACGTGGTGTGGTAATGTGGTGTGGGTTATTTAAATTTTCCGCAAGTCAGTACATGCCTACTTATTAAAATTATAATTAAATAACAAAAACATGATATTTACTCCATTGGTTTGATATAAGACTCTAATAAAATGGAAGCACGGTTGTAAAACAGATTTCATGATGTCTGCGGTTACATTATTATTGCGGTTTATTGGTCTGTATATTATTACAAATCATGTACTTAAAAAGTACTTGTACAAATTGAACGCTTTTATACTTTGGCGATTTCCTGACTTGGCGGGGTGGGATCGATATGTGACATTTTCTTCTTTGACGTAAATTTACTGACGGCGCAAAAATTCTCACTTGACGGAACACTGTCAGTATTACTTTTGCGCAGTAGTAATATCATGCGCAGAAGCGGACCAGTACCGCCTTCGCATCGTCCCGCTACCGCGCATCCCGCGCCAGTCAGGAAGCACTCATTTAAATATAGGGGCGCAGTAAAAAATGGTACCGAGTCGACTGACAGCTGACACTGACATTTGACACTTTTCTCATATCGTACTGCCTCCGCACCGACAAATCAGGAAGTCGCCTTAATCGTACACGGCCACGGAGTAAAACTCTATGGTTTCATTCATAATTAGTCTAAACTCTATAGTCTCATCATCCTCCTAGCGTTATCCCAGTACAGTTGCATCCTGAAGGACGCCTGGGGTCCGCTACCTAATCCCAAGATTTGGCGTAGGCACTAGTTTTTACGGAAGCGACTGCCATCTGACCTTCCAACCCCGAGGGGAAACTAGACCTTATTGGGATTAGGCTTTGTCAAGTGAGTGGGCAACTTGACTGTTAGAAGTTCTCAAACCGCCCGAAGGCCTCCAACTTGGCTTAACGACTGCTGCCATAGACAGCAACCGGGATCAACGGCTTAACGTGCCTTCCAAAGAACGGGAGCGCTCAGTTAGTAACCACTCAAAGCGGTCATCCATCCAAGTCCTGACCGCTGCCCACGTTGCTTAACCTCAGATACCGCATGCGGTACGCAGGCGCCGCTGGGCCACGAGCGCTCCTAAACTCTATAGTCTATGGGCTATTTATGAATGAAACCATAGAGTTTTACCGTGCCGTGGCCGTTGACGATAAAATATAAAAGCACACACACATACATACACACACACATGTACACACACATGTATATACAGACACATGTTTCTAAGGAAAAATCTTTCCGAAATACACAAAGTCTGTCTAGACCCAATTGGTGTTAAGATATTTTGACTGATGCTGTTGGATGATTAGGTTACAGATGTTTTTTATGAAAATAATTAATAACGTATAAGTAACCTTTATTATTAGCTCGTGGATGCGAATAAATCCGGTTCTATTTATAAAGTTGGCTCACGTAAACAGTCAGAGTGGACGTCCAAAATACGTCTTACGAATATGTGAATCAGCATTTTGCAGTTGTCGATATATAAGTCACACAACCCTGATGATGACCAAATCATGGTATAATTTTTAAATTAATAATATGTACCCATTTATTCCGTGTTCATCATCAGCCTATATACGTCCCACTGCTGGGCACAGGCCTCCTCTCATAGTTGAGAGGGATTGGGCAGTATTCCGTGTATTCCGTGTTAAATTTATATAATAACATCATTATATGTATATAAGTAGAGCTCCTTTTAGATATTTTCGACCATCATTAATTAATTCTGCAGTACCTATTACATAAATAAATAAATATCGTTTATTTTCAGTTCAAATTAATCCATAGATTGTTGGTCACAGAGTATCTTGAGAACTATGTTAGTGACAAACAATGCGAACAAGATATACATAATTATCAAGAGATAAAATGTTTGCAGATAATTACAGTTTAATCTTCAGCACTAAATATCGAATTTCATTAACCACTGCCTATGCCTGGGTCCCTTGTCCGGGCTGACAGCTAGTAGAAGAATATGCATAACATCATGATATAATTATATACTGCGCCGCATTCCGGTTACGGCATCACTGTATCGAGCCTACCATCATAAACATAAAATCACGCTTGTATTCACTTCCACGAGGACTTCTGTTTTAATTAGAGGTACTGCACAGCTTTTGTTTCGTTTACCCTGACGCCACTTTCGCTACTTTCTACACTTAACCCGCCAATGCACCAGATTCGACTAATCGCCGCTAATTGTTGTTACGAAACTGTGCGGATGTATGTGGGAAGTTGCTTTGTGTCGATTTTCGATCACTAATACGCATAATAATCTTATTAATTCACTACGAGACACCCTCACGCACTCAGTCTATTCTTTTGCAATAGGTATTATAGACAACTTCTAATGGTAATCATTATAACATGTATGAATTATTTTTTAACAAGAGATCGAAACCCTGGTGGAGGGTACCCATAAAGCTGGCTGCGTTCCCCCGCTGGATAGCAATGCCAATTCGCTGCGGGCAACGAACGAGCCCAGTCCTACGGTTCCCGTCAATTTCGACTATAGTACATTACTTAACAAGGGCGGTAAAACAAAGAATATCTCAGATCGCAGGTATTTGACGCCCGAGCCGAAGGCAAGGGCGATAAATATGCGATCTGAGGCTTTCTTTATTACCGCCCGTGTTAAGTACAAAATTGTATGTTACCCCCTGGCCAACACGGGCGGTAATAAAGAAAGCCTCAGATCGAATATTTATCGCCCTTGCCTTCGGCTCGGGCGTAAAATACCTGCGATCTGAGACATTCTTTGTTTTATCGCCCTGGTAAGTAATGTACTATTAACTACCTATAGTTATTGAAATGATTCGAAGGCAAAAAAATGGGTTAATTTTTTATGGAAAATCCATAGATGTGACGTATTTAGGTATAGCTATAGCTACCTATTTTTTGAACTGAACTGAAACTATATAAATTAAGATTTAACGCTGACTATAGGTACTTATTGATTCATGAGTGTGTGTGGTTTGTGTTGTGTTCTCCGTTACGTCTTTTTGTACTAAGAAAATATAGTAATTATTAACTGAAAATAGGTTATAATTATGTTATGTTCATGACACATTTAACATTTTACTAAGCTAAGTCTGTGGTTATTTCGCTTATTATTCAATATAAATTTGTGGTTTTATGAATGATCATTCCACACATCCTCAAGGAAAAAATAGTCAAGAGGTAATAGAGTTTTATTAAGTTTTAGTTCTACACATTGTCTGAACTAAATAAATACCTACGCCTCCCTCTTAGGTGACTTCCTGATTTGTCGGTGCGGAGGCAGTACGATATGAGAAAAGTGTCAAATGTCAGTGTCAGCTGTCAGTCGACGCGATACCGTTTTTTACAACGCCCCTACATTTAAATGAGTGCTTCCTGACTGGCGCGGGATGCGCGGTAGCGGGACGATGCGAAGGCGGTACTGCTCCGTTTCTGTGCATGATATTACTACTGCGCAAACGTAATACTGACAGTATTATGTCAAGTGAGAATCTTTGCGACGTCAGTAAGTTTACGTCAAAGAAGAAAATGTCACATATCGATCCCGCCCCGCCAAGTCAGGAAGTCGCCTAAGTTGGAAATTCACTTGGCGTTAATTCCTCAAAAACTAAGTAGTGCCAGGTAGTGCCTAGAACAATTCTTGGGAATGGGTTTTAATCGAGGGGGTATTAGCTAAGTCACAAACCGCCAATCAATTTATTGTATATAAAACCTGTTCAAGAAAGTAACGTATTTAGTGTTTAGTGAGTTAATATGGCAAAAGATATCTTACAATTGTTAACGAGGTATCTAAAGATATTTACGCAGTATTTACGTTGTTCTATCCAAGCAGACGTTAGCCAACCGCCATTTCCTCTATAAAAGCCGCAATAAAGCAAATATTTATGCATACATGGTTGTTTCCGTTACTTTACAAGTCGTATCGTGGATGTTAAATGCATTTATCTGTTAAGTACACAGAGTCAACAAGAAAATGTATCTCCTTTTTTCCTAAATTTCCATAATAAGTAATTTGAAATAGAGCTCAATAATGGGTATGAGCTAGGGTCGAAGCTTCGACCTTCCGAATGAAAGTCTTTTTTATACAACGATGGTGGCAAACAAGCGCACGGTCCACCTGATCCCGCAGCCTATAGACGCCCGCAACTCGAAAGAAGTTAGGTGCGGATTGCCGACCCTTTATAAAATTTGAGAATTCACTGGGTTGACAGCAGAAGGTAAAAATTTTGGTCCCTCGCTCTCAACACAGTGCGTTCTCGTTCGCGTAGCGTTTACTAATCGCCTACAAATACCTCTCCTGGAATTGAAATTACGATTAATAACGGGGTATTGACCATGTCATATTTGTGTTAATCCATGATAATGGCGCTTGCAACAGTGCCGAAATATCGGAAACTCAACAACACAAATATACATGGTAAATATCCCGTTATTAATCGTAATTTGTAAGTGACCATGTGAGCTTGAAATTTTATACTCTCTCCTGGAATCTGGCCTAACTGTCGGAATACGTCTGACCGTAATATTTGGTTTAGTTTGAAAATGTTTAGCAAATAAAATGTAAATCCGTAATTGGCCAATGATAAATTAATATATAACTTTTCTAAAAATGTTGTGAATTGTGCTGATGGATTTTATAACAATAAAATAACAAAATATCTTACGAGCTTTTTATTATAGTACAATGCCATAACTTTACTACATTCTTATGCATCATACCATCATAAAGCATCTCAACATCTATATTGCACTCCTTATCAGTTGTTATCAGTAAAGAAACTACAGCTTCCTGGGAGGTGAACTTGTGACCCCACAATCTAAGACCGTATTGTGTAACCTTCTAAGTTGATGTCAATGACTGATTACATTTCAATATGAATGAATTATACCTTGCTATTTCTTCACTTTTACTATAGTGATAACTATTTAGGCGACTTCCTGATTTGTCGGTGCGGAGGCGGTACGATATGAGAAAACTGTCAAATGTCAGTGTCTACTGTCAGTCAACCAGTACTACTTTTTACTGCGCCCCTACATTTAAATGAGTGCTTCCTGACTGGCGCGGGATGCGCGGAAGCGGGACGATGCGAAGGCAGTACTGGTCCGCTTCTGCGCATAATATTACTACTGCGCAAATGTAATACTGACAGTATTATGTCAAGTGGGAATCTTTGCGACGTCAGTAAATTTACGTCAAAGAAGAAAATGTCACATATCGATCCCGCCCCGCCAAGTCAGGAAGTCGCCTTAGGCATTTTTACTTTCCGGTGTACCCCCAACTATTTTTTCGGAACTATGCAATTTTTGGTTTTCTGACTCTAAATCATGAGTAGGTCACACAAGACGGGACGGTTTCAGATTAATTTCATGATTTTTCAGACATAAATGTCATATATTATTAGCCGGTACTTACTGTATATAATATCGAATGATTAAGGCATTTGTAGTGGTTGTAAGTTTCGTATGTCACGACTATAATTCTCGATTCTGACTTCTAGTTACATTGAAGTTAGATTTACTGCCCAGTTTATTCCTTCGAGATAAATGTCCTCGCGGGGATGATTTATATAACGTATATTAGTTACTTTATTTAGATATATGTACTTAATTACTGTAATTTATATGCATTATAATTTGAGTAATAAGACATTCTACGTGTTAGCATTTACCAACAACATATAGGTAGCATATTTTGTTATATAAATTATGCAGTAAATAATTAATCGATTTGTTAATTAAATTTATTTGATGTAATTAAAAATTTAATAGCGTTGACACTGTAATATCTGGCTTTAGGTTATAAGGTTATAACTTTACAAAACTTCCTTTGCCTCTATAATAGGTACTATGATTTTTTGTGAGATCAAATGTTTTTCGTTATCGTAAATATGATTATTCGTTCAGTAACTAAAGAAATTCTACATATACGCAGAAAACCGCAAGCAAAAGATTGCTTTCACAAAACTATACCGTTTGTATGGAAGCAATTCGCCCAAGTATAATACATAGTAGTATTCGCCTAATAGAGCCATTTTGTGATCCGTGCTCAGAAGATCACAAGCGACCGCGATTATCAATTTTGTTTATACATTTTCAACTGTAAATCAATGGTACAAGGTCAATATTCGTATAAAAGACTGCATTTAAGGCATTATGAAGCAGAAGCAACATTGTTATATGCATTCCGAGTAAGTCGCAATACAAAGTAGTTGCGCGTGCGTCGCATAGCCAAGTAGAAGCTTAGCTCTAAGTTGGGAATACTGGGAAACAGGGTATTTGGTGTTGGAGAATAAGTTAATTAGGGGCCGAATGCTACGGCTTGCTTGGTGACTTAGGGCTAGTTGCACCAACTTACGATTACTGACCGATCAATATTAAATATTGCGACGGCAGCTGTCCTAAACTTGTACAACTTTCCATATAGTCAGATTTTAACGAAGACTGCTTAGGAACAGGCGGTTTGGTACGACCCATCCTTATAATTGATCCAAAAATTAAATTCAGTGGGCCTGTAAACTCTACTGTACTTGTCTAAAATGGCACGCTAAACAAAGTAGGTATTTATTGATGTAATAGAGTCATCGACATCCGATAATGTACGTCTCGGTTCCTATCGGCTTCCGGAAAGAACTGCTCCACTTTTCTAAACCGGTTTGACGCATAGTGGTGTTCTCGTACTTCGATTTGACCGCATTCGTAACAACTATAATGCACAATCTAAGGTTTCAGTTTTACAGATTTATTGGCATGGTGTATCTTTTTGAATTGTCACCCGAAAGCTGGACTTTAAGGTCCCTGAATGTGGACCACAAATCAATGGGCTTATGGCGAATTTTATTATTATTTACTGTCGGTACAGCTCGGAAATCTGTCATATAATGTTACGAGTACCATTTCGTCCATCAGGCCGTGATCTCACAAGCCCTGGCACATAACAAACCAAAGCCATTGTTTATTTTTTTTGGCCGGGAGAGGACAGGTTAAAAGTTCTCACACTGGAATTTGGAATTCTCTTTTGCATTTTGAATTTCCGAAAACATATTAAACATACAACTTTCATGTCTCCAAAGTACCTAAACTAGCATTTTCTGGGTGAGTGTGATTTATTTTAGACCGTGTCTTAACTTTCCGCCGGATTAGACATAGTCAATATTTTTTATTTATTTAAAGATTTAAGAAGTAATAAAGTTGTTTAGTGGTAGATCGTGGATACGTGAGATTGTAACTACGCAAAACTTGAGTTTAAGCTATTTGTTTTCCGGAACAAATAAACTACAAACAATAACTAAGCGTCATGTAACCAGCAGCTCACGTCTGCCACGATCACGGCAAAACACAAAACCCAAACCAGAATAGAACCACACTTATGTCTGACCTCCCACTACGTATACTTACTACAAAATCCAGGGTCAAATTACACTGGATAACTAACGATGTTTAGTGAAGACAGGCCACGCACGAATGCTCACGGAGACTCACGAAGACAAATTCGTGCGGTATCGACCATCTGCGCTCCAAACATGCCCCTGCGCATCCTCGCTTCATATGGCAGTCGGTGACAGTCGTTTATGGAGGTTTCTGAATCACAGATGATTAGTGAACAGATATGATCAGGGTCAAATAAAGTAGCGGTGTAGGCTAGCTGGTGTTTAACTGAATGTGGTGTTCAAACGTCATACGCAGATACTATTACATACAGCTTAAACATATGAAAACCAGTGGAAATGATTTCGTTTTATGGATAAAACTTCCAGCTTGAAAGTGGCTTCTATGTCGTCCTCAAAGGCCTCTTAAGGCTTTAGCGCTGTTTACTCGCTAACTGTTGTTAATCTGACTGCCCTTAACTATTAACGGAAACGCCGACAGCCTCTGACCGGATGTGGCTAATTCACGAAATCGATGTGCCCACGCGCATCTGTCTTTATGGTGGCCATAATAGCTTAACGGAATGGGTCTTGTTGACGCAGACAACTTAACAGGGTCAACAATATCACGTCATTTACTTAATAATCGGAGAATAAGCATTTCCATTGACACGGGCGGTTTTAAGTAATAATTGTGGTTTCTGAGCTTCTCCAAGTGGCCATGGCCAGTGGCATTCTTTAAGTATTTAACTTTCAAGAAATAATACTTTTGAATGCTTGCGTTTTGGTTATGGGGGAATTTTAAGCAAAGTAGAATGTTATAGGCAGAATGTTATTATGAAGTATGAATTCTAGGTGAAGATCATAGAGAGATAATACCTATTTAAATACCTTAAAATAAGCTTAGTAGATGTTTGTTGAATGATGTTAATTTTGTATTACACAGTAATGCTGCTAACTCAAACTACAGATTTAGAAATTATGGAAAAATTGAAAAATTTAGGCACCGAGCAGGATTTGAACTTGCGAACTCCCGGCACTCGCGGCCAGTCGCTCTTGCCAACTGAGCTATAAGGTGCAGTTGGCTAGAGCGAATGGCCGCGAGTGCCGCGAGGTCGCAGGTTCAAATCCTGCTAGGTGCCAAAATTTTTCAGTTGTTCCTTTATTTATAAATTTGAGAGATATGTTGATCTTGCATTCACTGAACTTGTATACGTTTGAGTTTTCAAACATTAGTTTTTTGCGTCACTCCAAGGAGGGAAGATAGTCACGTGATAAGAAGGGTGTAGGTCTGAATGTGGAAGGATGTAATAGAAGTGGTATGCCAAGGAAAAGGTGGATGGTCTGCGTGAGAGACAATATGAAGATGATGGATGCGAGTGATGAGATGATAGGATAGATAGAGTTAGGCACAGAAGAAAAAAAACCTTAGTAAGTGGGGAATTATATTACTGAACTATAAAATCTTTTTATAGGCTGGCAACGCGCGATGACACTTCTGGTGTCGCAAGCGTTGATAGGCGACGGTAACCAGTTACCATAGGTGGGCTGTCAGATTGTCGACCACCGACGTGGAAAATCCAAAGCTGACTAACATGCTAAGAATCATGCGCTTGTTCACGAGTAACACTTTTGTTACCATACACTATATCAAAATAATTATGGCACCACAACCTACATACGAGTGTCAACGCGGTGAGGCAATCGGGAATCGAACCAACACCTACTGTGCGCCTACGCGCAGCCCACGTTTACGTATACAGCAGAAAGGTGTATCTTCATATAACTGTCATAGTTAATACGGCTTTTTGATTAAAACTGGCTACCGAGCACGTTGTGAAAACATTAATGATATACAGGTAATTTTTAAGTGATTTTCGAAGCTTACATGTGGTAAACCCGGCGCGGCGGTAAATCGACCTAGTCCCATACAAAGCAAATCTTGATTTGGATAGGCACCTACTAAGCGACGATACACAAACACCTACATAGATACATACTTATCGCACAAACCGTGAACGGGATTCGATCCCGGGACCTCCAGCATTTCAGGCAGGGTCACTTAGGCTAAAGTGGACGTAAATGTGTAAAAACGGAAGGGCTGAGGTTTCTTTTCAGCGCATATAATTTATTAAGATTTTAGGGCTCAAACATATTTACAGCTCTTTACACAAATTAAGGGCTGTATCTAACAACGCAACGTAGTAAATTACAGTAAGCCTTCAGATGTCTCACGACAATTTATGACCTATTAAGAGACAATACAGCGACAATAGCGCATAAATTCACATTAAGTACGTAATTAATTCTCGTACGTAATGTACAGTACATAATTATATTATTATCTTATAAAGTATCCATATTAATATTATAATTGTGAAAGTAACTTGTTATATATACCTTTGTGACTCGTATTCGAGTCTCGCACGTGTGTGTGTGTACATATTAAGCATATTTTTTTATTAACGTAAGCATATAGGCGCAATACAAAGAAACATATTGTGTTGAAACAAATCTACTAGGAGAGGGGCGTTCATTTTAATATGTAGTTGGTTTAGGTACCAGAACTTTTTAGACGACTTGAAAATACGAGTAGCCTTTAAAGTAAAAAGAAAGCAACCTCCTCACCGAGAGCGACATGCGATCTGTCGGAAACCGTATCGAGTTACATCGGATTTGATACAGTGATCGGGTACTTCCTGTGACTTCTCTTTTGCAACGAAGTGTAAAGCGCGGTTTAAACTAGCAAAAACTTGCGCGCAATTTTCAATGAATCCCGATAAGATTGCAGGGTTTGATCGTATTCATCTTGCGTCGTCGGTAGCCCGCAGCCCCGGCTGAACGTTAACCAACACGACTGCTAAGTTTTTTGCCAATACCTACAATATTTGGACAACAAAAGTTAACAAGTTTTTGCGGGCGTTCACATTAATAGCAAATAGTATGACATCAGCGGGAAACTTGTTTGTCAAAGACTCGGTTTAAGATAACTAGTTTGGAGGTTCGCGTTCCACAGTTTACGAGGCAGACAATTAAATATAAATGAGTATGTAAATGAGGGTTAAGTTTACTGGGTTGAGAAAACAGTGTATAATCATAGAAAAGGAAAATGGGATAAACAGACAAAAAATAAAGTCGTCTTTTTTGTGGTTACGAGTAGGTAATAAAATGTAATAATCAAAATCGTTAATTTTTCACATTACAATTAGTTAGTACTTACTTAACTTAGGATTGGTTAGTACGTACTTAACTAAAAATGTCATGGAAAAATCTGCGTGAGCATAGCGCTAAGCTGGTTAGACGCACCCGTAGTCAGTGAGTTGGATTCACACTAAATAAACACTTAAGGGTTAGTAAATTAAATTAGTTACACTTACATTAATAATTATAATATTGAAGTGACTATTATTATGTTATGAATTAAGTTATGAAATCACGTAACTGTCTTCTTTTTAAAATTATAGTTATATCTACTCTTTAATAATATAAGTAGAATGGCGAATACCTATTTGTGTCTCTTCACTGCTCTCCGCGGTGTACATGTCAAAATTCAAATATCTCAAATCTAATGAAGTATTAGAATCTGTTGTTTTATAATAGTAGAGTAGGTCGCGGTTTGCCGACTGCACAGGTTTACAATACCAATATCTGGTTACAGCCACAACGAGGGCATACGTGCACGATGTTAGACATTTTGATTTGTTAACGTAACAAGTAGAGGAATAATTATGGGTCATCTGCTAAGACATGATCCTTTCCTTAAGACCATTACAGAAGGGAAGATTGATGGAAAGAGAGGAAGTGGAAGGTTGAGGTCATGTCATATCAGAGAGTGAAGGAGATAGCAGAGGACAGACACGGCTGGAGATTGCTCCACCGACAAGAGAAGTAAACTCTTAAATAAAAGAAGAAGAACGTAACAAATCACAAGTTATTGATGGAATCAGGCGTTAGTTTTGCGAAATTCCATGATAAATCTCTATAATTATATTCCTTTACTATTTTGCTTAAAACACAATATTCTCTCAGCGGAATATCCAAGGAATGTTGAGATGTCACAAAACTTGCACTAAGCAATGAAAGAAACTTAACTACAATGCAACATAAACATTAGTTATCGCTACATTCGCTACACATCTTTTAATCAGTTTATTTGAATTAACAAAAATTTTGTCATAATTTAAGTTTTAAATATATTTAAGTTCGTAGGGCCCTTAGGGGCAGCAGTCGACTTGAAAAGTTACCATAAAACCAACAGTAGGTAGCGTTAAATGGTCAGCTTACCATACAAATGGGTATTTAATGAAAGTCCCGTGTTCAACACGCATCGATAAACGGAAGCTACGCATTCCATTTAAATCGATTACGATATAAGACGATAAAGTGTCTATCGATCGTAGGAATTCTACCGCAACATGGTTGCAAATTAAGTTCTGGGGACATATACATTCAGTTTGCAGTACCTATATGAGTTGTATTTTAGTTTATAGCCTTTTATGACTTACATCGTACCTAGGTATTCAAGTGTAATTGGTTTTTAAGAGGGTGAAATTCTTTGTTGTATAAAAGAGCCTTAATTAAGTATTGCTTTCCGCCAAACTGTATAACTGTAAAAAGTGTTTTTAATCAATATGCGGGAGGGCAGCACCATCGTCGAACCCGAGCCATCTGGCAGCAGGTTTAAAACGGTGCCGTGTGCCGCGGATGCACATACTGGTGGCACGTATTACAGCAGTGTAATTGGTTTTAATTCAGAGAATTAGCTTAATTCCGTAATTCCACTTTTAATTGTGCGAAATTTAGATCGAAATAATTTTGCATATTCACCAATCCAATGTCAAATTTTTGAGATACTACTTTTTTCAACTTATGTACAAAAAATATTTACTAGTGGCTTTTTGGTGAAGGTAAACATCATGATGAGACCGTTTTAACCCCAACTAAGTCTGGTCTCCTCTCTGGGTGTCCATTTTATATATTTTTGTAGTATTAGATGGCAGCCGTAAAACTAATTTCTACGCCAAATTTTGGGATTAGGGAAAAAAAACAAAGCGGTCCCCGGGTTCCCCAAGGCAACGGGGATACCACCAGTAGGATGATGATTTTTTTAAATTATAGCGACGGTGGCAAACAAGCGTACGGTCCACCTGATGGTAAACGGACACCGAGGCCTATAATAGACGCTCGCAACTCCAAAAGAGTCATAAAGTGAAGCCATGTCATAAATTGAAGATAAAATTTAAAGGTATTGCAAATTACTTTTGAACCTTCAAAGTTGAATCGTCCTATGAACTGATCAACTTCATTAATCATTATCCTGTACCTAGCTTATAATCATATCTTTATCAATACGGTATATGGCGTGGCGAAGATCCCTATGCAAGTAGTGAATCGAGTCGAGGCACGTCGAGGTCAAAATGATCTACACACATCTTTATTATAAGGTAATAAGAGCGTGTGTAGATAATTTTGAACACCTCGCCCGCGTATCTACTTTTGCTGCTGATTATACTCTGCGCAGGAGTCGATAGAGACGACATTAAACAGAGAAGGATCGCGACATTAACGCGTCGCGGTTGAGAGTACGAGTAAATCGATGAAACGCATCTCATGGGGTGACCATGATTTAGGATTTTAGTGGACAGTGTGTTTTTTGAACAAGCGAGCGCAAAGAAGAGTCTTTGTTTAATGCTTTCGTATTTGTCCGGCAGATGTCCGGCTGTTTTCCCTTACAGGTCGTGTTCCTCAAACGATTCTCGTGAAATTTTGTGATTAGGATAGGAGTGACATATATTTTTTTAATAGCCTATTTAGTGTCCCACTGCTGGGCAAAGGCCTCCCCTCTTTTTCGCTACTCGTCTCGGTCGTGTGCCAACACCTGCCATTCCTTACAAAATCCATCCAATACAAAAAAGTTTTAGGAGTGATCAACAAAGAAGTTTTTTTTGTTGATTCAAATTTCGGAAGTATTCAAAATGCTGGGAAAAGGGGGATGAAAACGTAAATATTATCAGTTTCCTGTTCCGTAATATATATTCGTCTATTTTATTGCTAATTGCGATTCGCGAGGTTTGCACCTCAGAGCCACTAGTGATTATTGAATGTCAATAAGTGATACCTAATGAACAGTGAACACAATGATTAAAAAGAAGGCTCATATTTTAAATTTAATCCGATAAAAAAAAATACTGAGATGACAACTGTATTTACTAATGATAATAAAGTGAACATTGCCGACATTTCAAGCAACTTTACATAACACATTAAATTGATAGCAATATTTCAAACGACGCTATAATTATATCCCGGCCCCGGCCAGGATTGTGGCGAGCCTCTAGCGCCGCCTTTGATGCGCTCGCGCCGTTTATTTTGATTCCCGGGTCATCGACCCCGCGACAGTGCGCATTTGTTTCGCGGGAAATCAGCTGTCGAAGCGCAGCTTGCAAAAATGGCAATGTTTTGTTGATGCCAGTTGTACAGTCATGGGCAACAATATGTTTCGAATTAATCCTCTCACAAGTATGTGCCGACACGGCGTCGTTAAGGGACCCTAAGAATCTGTGTGTGCTCTAGCTAAGTTTCGGTACAAACCTTAAGTCGCCGATGAAAGACATGCGGCAAATAAAAAAAAACCGCATGCTAGCAACTAAAATACATACATACATGTACATAGCAACGTAATAGGTACTTATAACTGACAGCTGATTTGTTAGGTGAAATTGTTGCCATATGCAGAATTTGGATAAAATGCGCCACGACTCGTTAGCGAGACTACTCTACGGGACATATTTTTGGGTACGTTGTATGCACCCATATTTTTGGACTTACCTGTTTCTAGAGCTATAAAAGTTACAACTTAGTCCTACACCATTCACTCGAGTGCGTATAGATACTTTCGATGTCAACTGTAGGTGTGAATTGATTTTGAAGCGGTTGTTTATGTTGGCCATCAATTGCGTCAGAAACAATATAGTTAAAACATATTATACCTATTTATATCTTTGGGTCTTTCTTGGTAAAGCAACTTTATTTTATTGAGAATGGGTTTGCTTTTGGCCAGCATCTAGCCAGGGGCCAAAAATGAGGCCGACGGTGAAGCAAGCTCACCCGAAAATGCCTATTCATTAGTGCCTTAAAGAGGTCAAGATTATATGAACTCGGATATACAGATGTCGACAGGGAATTCCAAACCTTAGCAGACTTAGTTTTCGAGACCAAAACATAAACTTAGGGAAAACTATAGACGCTGTTGGGATTAAACCGGTTTTGTCACGTTTTTCCTCTGTCCGAAAAGCTATTGTAAGAATCTAATCTTATTTTGTAAGTATTTAATTCACGTCACGTGCAATACTGCTCAGCTAAACAGTCTACATCTCACCAACAACCCATGTAAATAGAACTACATGGCAACTATCAATCAACGGAAGTGTGCGGCGGACAGAATGGACCCGTAGACCACTTGTTGATAATGCCGGCCATCCTTGATTGATTGATTGGCCGGTCACGTGACCGGTTCATTAAAAAGTTCGTCAAAATCGATTGAGGAAGTCGAAATTGAGTTGTTAAGTTTTATGCGTGTTCCGTAAATCGGTGAGCAAGAATCGTGGTATGCACTCAATAATGAATAACCTTTATAAAAGTTTAAAGCGGCATAATTCGTGATGACAAAAAGTAGAAGAGAACGCATATAGGAATAGGAACGTCCCATAAATTCATAATGACTGCCATGAAGTACCTAAAACACTATCCTATAATGATAGTTATATCCCTCTGAAGGATTAGAAGATTGAGATAAATGGAATCGCGGCACAGTAAGTAAAAGTTTATTAAGTACAGTCAGCATAAGAAATAGCGCATATGTGGAGCTTAAACGTCTTTACGAGTAAGTACTATAAAAGAATAAGAGCTATTGACATCTTCATACCTATGGCGTAGCGTTCTTCCTCTTATTCTGATGCTGCAGTAAAGTAACAGATATCCGGTGTTCCGTCAACTCACCACTCAAGACAGATCGTCACCGTTTCCTATTAAAGGCGGAACTACGAAAATAGCGTGATGCATACCTACCGATGCAAGGCGACGAGTGAATCGCGTGTGCGTCATACGGTCACTAAACGATTACTCATTGCAAAGGTGTTATACTCGTACTGAGGTACACCTAGTGTGAAACAGCCGCAGTATGATATACCTAGTTACGAAGGCTTCTCTGCGATCTCAATGACGATCAATGGCTGACTTGGTTGACTTCTCATTGTGAATTGAGATGTTGACGCTTAAGAAGTCTTGAGTAAGAAAACTATTGAAAACACTCAAAAAATCATTAGCAAACCCCTCGCTCATAACAAGCAAACATTAGCTAGTTTCTGACATTGAAGTAGTCAATAATTATAAGACAAACAAAGTGGGATCACTACGCGATTCACAACGTATATCTTGCCTTATTAGTTATTACCTTCTGTTCTCTAGTAGAGTAATAGTTTTATGTCACGAGCGCGGGTGAGCCGTGGTTGTGTGTTGAGCTATACATGCACATTGTCTGATGTGTTCGTATGTGTTACAACCACAACAATGGCCAACCCGCAATAGAAGATTTATTAATTAACCTACCACCTGTTAGTTATCTTTAATTGTTGCGGTTTTCCTTTAAGTTAACTTATTGCACACCTACATGCCTACTACCATTTACGATTTATGGTTAACTAAAGTAGGCATTATCAAATTACTTACCTAACAACTTACCCGTTCAATACATCCTCGTATTATTTGTTTAACGAAAGGTATATTTATCGGCGTGAAGTGGCAAGCAAACATAATGATGACATTGTCGTGGTGGAAGCACCATATATTCTGTGGTGTTGGGCAATTAGCGGGTAAATGCAGCTGAGTGTACTTAAGATTGCCCAAGGCAGAACATGAGACGCATATTAAGAGCGTGTCTTGGAATATTACGGCTTGTTTTCAGTTTTCAATTGAGCTCATCTCGATATGAAACGTTATTCTGTATAAAAGTCTTGTTTTGTGTTTGATGGAATAAATTGTTTTTTTATTTCTTTCTTTCTTATTCTGTAAAGACAAGCGGTCGCTTTGCCTGGTGTTAACCTAAATGGATACCGTAGCCTATAGACACTTGCAACTATAAGAAGCCACAGGCCCCTTCTAAGTTTTATTATTTCATAGTAGATACATAGTAGGTAATACTGGTAATAGTCATATATGTGAATTTAGTTACCGAAGAGACTTAATAATAAATAATAAAATAAAATGAAATCCACTGATTAGGAAATAAATGAGAACTACGGATTGAATAGATGTATCTGCAGCGAAATCTCGACTGGGAAGTTCTAACTCATAAAGTACCAAGTTCATCAAACAATATTATTTATTTGTAAAGTAAACTATAAATTTGGTTTTCTTATTGGTAACAGAAAAAATTAGAATGGATTTATTTTTCTTAACTAAGTATAAGTCGTCTTATCTTTATCAAAACACAGTTTAGAATCCAATAAGTTGATGATCTTCCATTTATCCAATGACAGTTAATTTTTCCTTGTGATCACTATCACAGTTTTAACATGAGCTGCGTTCTTTAAAATCTTCCGATTACATGCAATTTTAACTTCTGATATATGTCTGCTTATGTCTTTGCATATAAGACTTTATTATTACCTGTTAAGAATTATATTCTCGTAGCAAGCAGATAAATACTAATGTGTAATGCGTTCCATTATGATACCGGTGGGGAATAACTATTTATAATTAACTAGTGATTAATAGGGTGGCTTCACGGCTATTAGTAGTGATTTAATTTGGTTATTAATCAAATTTGTAGCAGCTGTTGTTGTTTTGTTAATAAGACAGCTAATCTGTGAGTGAAGCATGAGTGTGTCACTTAACGAAAGTATTATATACCTATGTCATAGCTACTGCGAGTAGTAAATAACTATGAGTGGCTAGTAGTATATACCTTGTACTACCTATAATCAAAGATCATTATGATCTTTGCTATAATATAACTGTTCCGTGATATTCCTAGTGCGTGACGGTTAGGGTTTAGTTTAGTTTTAAAATTTCATGTGTGTAGAGTTTATTCTTTTGTAAATTGTATTCTGCTTTTTAAATAAATGTTTATTTACAATCATTTTTGTCTACACTATCGTATTTTTAAATTTATATACACGGTGCATAAATATGAAATTATCATTCCATTACAAATGCATAAATTATGCGTTGATAGATTACTTATAATATTATTCTTATGGTAATATAATTAAATTAATTATGTTTGGTATAATTCTGGGAGCGGCGCGCACCCCGCCGTGACGGCGTGCCCTATGACACCTCGATCAGTGTTCATCTGCATTTAGATGAAAATATCATGTTCATATATTTTATGTGAACCCATGTCTGATTGTTAATGATGAAATGTGTTAATCTTGTCAAATATTTGATGTTATACCTACTCTTCCGAATAGTCTGGCATGTATGGTCAACCAATTTGATTTCTGGGGCACTTGGTATCTTTTCACAGTGACATTAATATGAGATCTCTAGCGGCTTTCATATAGATTCTAACTACGACAAGGTACGAAGTGGCCCAGAAATCAAATTGGTTGACTGTAGGTAGGTACGTCGTATATTATATGATTTTTGATTACAATTTTATTTAGCTTCGTTTAGCTATGAAATTATCGGGCATCGATTAGGATCCCGATAAGTAAGCGTGATTCTTTGTTCCTGGGTTTTGTATGCGTATGTATATTTATATTTATATTCAATTGGACATTTTTGTATTTTCATTTTCATTAATTTTGTGTTGTGTAAGAATATATACTGTATATTCTTACCTACTTATTATCTTATTTTCATTATTTATTACGCAATTTATAGTGCTTAACGATCATTGTACAATAGTAGTATACGCAAAAATGTGTTTTGTTATATGAGAATTGTATTTTGAGATGAATAAAACTAAAAAAACTAACTAACTAAAAACTAAACTATGTCTCCTATATTTATCCGTATATCGGCTCCTAGTACCCATAGGACAAGCTTAGCTTTCCTTAAATTGACAAAATTAAAAAATCGTGCGTTCAAGTCTCGTTGGCGATCCATAGAGCAAAAAAAAACCTTTAAACAAAAAAATGTGAAAGATGACTAAGAAATGTGTGCATTATTAGATACGCTGCCAATTTAAGGGTAGGTCGAAGATCGTCCTCAAATTATTTATTTATAGAGCCATTGCACATTTGCACTTCATGATTTTATTATTTTCATGGCGGCTACATATTGGTAATGATTGGATCATGAATAATATATTTTTTTAAATAATTTAATTAAAAAAAATGTATAATATAATTAATATAAATAATTTTATGTCACACCTGGCCATTATCGCATGCTCCGCGCGCGAAAAAACCCACTTCCTGGCCAGGGGGTGACATAAAATTTTGTACTTGCCACGGGCGATAATAAAGAAAGCCTCAGATCGCATATTTATCCTCTTGCCTTCGGCTCGGGCGTAAAATACCTGCGATCTGAGACATTCTTTGTTTTATCGCCCTTGGTAAGTAATGTACTATAGTATCAAATATAATCAAAACAGCGATTATTCAAACTGTTCGACATAATATTTCGCAATAAAACACACAGCGTATCTAACATCACCTGAAAACATTTCCATACTTTAGTAAACACAAAATATACACTTGTATCAACATTTTCGACAATGTTGAATGGTCGCACTAGGGCGTTGTAGCGTGACTGCGTTGGTGTCGGATTTGACAGCTTTCCTGTCACTATTATAACGATTGAGACTTAATATTTTCACAAAGCTGTGGTTTTAAGTACACTGCCGATTTTTTTATTAAGAAATGGATTGTTCTTAAGCTTGGCCAACACCTAGGTCGTAGCCAGGGGAGCACCTAGCCAGGGGGCAAATATAATGTGTATTTGTATTATGGGCCAGAGATGTCTGAAAATAAATGATTGAATAAATAAATAACCTTACATACCTATGTGTCTTGGTTCATGTGCTTTCTCGTGCATAAGCGTCAAGGGTGTGTGAATAAGATTCACTAATGTCGGTTTTTAATTAATAGTACATTACTTACCAAGGGCGATAAAACAAAGAATGTCTCAGATCGCAGGTATTTTACGCCCGAGCCGAAGGAATATTTATTATCGCCCGTGGTAAGTACAAAATTTTATGTCACCCCCTGGCCAGGAAGTGGGTTTTTTCGCGCGCGGAGCGTGCGATAATGGCCACTTTATGGCCAGGTGTGACATAAAATATTTTTTTATTCATGAACTTGCCATTATTTTTAGTCCTGCTACATTCATTATAGTTGCATAATAAGAATTTTCACGGTCGGAAGCACTTATTATGAATGCCCCATCATGTTTACTACTAAAATAGTCGATTAGGATATATTTCTATGTAGATTTGCTACCCTAAATTTATGGATTGATAGTCGAATTTTGAACGTAGCTTTTTGACAGTTGAGCCCTTATTTTATGGATTGTCTTCTAGGGTGCGCATGCGTCGCCGTGCGACACCGTCATTTGTTTCACATTACTGTTTACACGCGCCGCTGGTTCTGCCATAAATAATAGAAGCATAGACAATCCTAACGTCTACCTTTTTTTTTAATAAACGGAAGGAGCGACTGGTTTAAAATAACTGACAAATTCTTTAAAATAACTGACAAATTATAAACGAATTTTGACATCAACTATCAGAAAACTTTTCTAAATTAACGTTAATATTCAATAGAGCACAGATAACCAAGAAACAATGTAAAAAGGTGAGCTTATCCTTCTGCGATCTTTATTCAGGTGACCTCCAAGGAACGCATTTAATGGCGAGTTTCTGTGGGATACTAGAGGAAACCTTTATAAAATACCGCCGCGAAGTATTTCACTGTATTCAACATAAGTAGGTATAAATAAAATATAAAAACAGCACATGATATATTGAGCGATAAAAGTATTACATCCCATACAAAGCAAGTACTGATTTCATTATCTTAAAAGCATCAATACATCTTTCGGCGCCCAAAAAAACGAGGAAGAAAATAATCACTTCAATCTTTTCTTGTTACCCATCAATGGGGCATTCTACATACTTTTTTAACCCTTTTGAACGTGTGTAAAAAACTATCATGCGAATTTGAGAATGAAATATATAAAAGTCTACTTAAGTGCTACATGAATCACCAATATTGGCAAGATTATCGATTATCGTATAAGATTTGGATTGCTCAAGTGCTAATGGTTCAATGCACGGTTGTCACAGCGGAGCGACGATATCTCCTCTTTCTGATTTCTGATTAGATAGATAACTATTTAACGAAATGTAAGCACGTGCCAACAGATTGGTGGCCACTTACAGGCAAAAGAAGCGCCGGTCGTCCACCAGCACGGTGGGTTGACGACATTAAAAAGACCGCAGATTACTCCTGGATGAGACTAGTAACTAGTAAGGGACCGGGATGAGACTAGCGTACTAGAAGAGAGGGCGATTAGAAGCTGAAAATCATAATGATGATGAAACACTTGAGTCCTTTAGTCAGTCAATCGAACTAGCATTTCGTATCACACAGCCAAAGGCATACTTAATACCACAGTCTTATGCGATTGGATGGATTGTTCGATGTTTATATGCCATTATTGTTTCTTCCTTTTCGCGATTCTGCACAATATAAATTCCATACAGCTGAATTTTATCACATGCGTTATAATTCACAGCCATTGATGGATGGATGACTACTGACTAACCTAATCACGTGGTTTGGTTTATTTATATTCAGTTAAATATATATACAAATACGAGTAGAGTGTAGGACAGCGCGAGTGATATATATATATTTATTTTTACAAAAATATTTGTGGACAATCTTACACAAATCAACCTAGTCCCAAACTAAGCAAAGCTTGTACTATGGGTACTAAGCGACGATATACATACTTATATAGATAAATAAATATGTAAATACATAGAAACAGGGACCCGACCACCCCTTCCCAGAAAAAAGCCTTTGAACGGCTTAGTCGTTCAATGAATAGCCCTAACGTCTTGCTAACCCAATCGAAGGGGTAACCCCTTCATTTTGCTTAGAACTAGGAAAGAGGCTACCACCGCTTTTATAAGGGTATCCCTTTCCGACAATTTTAAGCGCTGGTTGCCCATTCAATGAATAGTTTCGGGAAAGGCTAACCATAACGAGTTTAGCGCTTACCCTTTGGAAGATCTTCATCTGTGCTGCGTAAGTACTTGCAACTCGCGTAGAGCGGCGTGAATTAATAGTTTCACTTTAGTTTTTAATATTTGGGTAGCCGACGCCGAAGTTTTGTTTTGTTTTGTGTTCGGGCGATTTTTCTACCGTTGTATAGCGGCATTTTTGGTATGTCCTACCATTATTTTTATCACTTTAGACATGTTTTTAAAGTAGTTGCGTATCTTTTGTGCTATTAAATACGTTAATAGATAATTTTGCATCAATAATGCGTAGGAACTTTTTTTAATAATATATATTTTTTCCATGTCCCAGCATTTTATTGCAGATGCAGATTTTTGTATGGTAAGAGTATATGATTTGACTAGCAATAAAGTTTATAGATACATCGATATTTACATCATTGTAATGGTTTTAATTTAAATGTTTAGTGTATAATATTGCTCAAAAAAGTAGCGCTGTAGAGATTCCTATTGAATAACGAATGTTATTCGATGATATTTTGATTAATTCTTCCAAAAAGACAATTTTATTTTGGTAAGGCTACATTCTTTTATCCATGCCGTGTTGGTTTTGTTGGTTAGTCAGTATACTAAAAGCTTTCGTTGCAAAAGGAGTTATATTGCAGAGTTTTTGGTTGACTATTTTTAGTTCCATTTAGTGACGGAGTTTTAGAAGGTAATTATCGTATTTTATCGTATTTCTTATATGTGGTGTTATTAATAACATCATTCATTGATATAGAAATAACGTTACTTTTCATAATAAAATAACTTAAATTTTGTATCTCAAGGTACAAGCGTGAAGTTCCACTGAGAAATTTTGTTTCTCATTGGATCGAAAAGTTACTCAGTGTAACGGTAAAGCCGCGTTATAAGTGCATAAAGAAGGATAATAATTAAAATATGAATTCTGTACTAGTTTATTGCAGTGCCATTACAGATGTCTCGCTCTAACACGCGTGAGTTTGCAATTAACCATCCCGCTCTTTAAGGAACTCTGCGCGTAGTTTTCGTAAATATTTATTTTGATCGTTTTTTGGAATACTGGATCACTTATCAAAAATCTATCCGGTTACCAATTGTGTTAGAACAATAAAAAAGCTATCCTTGCTTGTCATGTTTTCGTAATAAACAAGGAACCCTTATAGTTTCGCCATGTCCGTCGAACCGTCCGTCCGGTTCCAGCTTAGCTCAAAAACCGTTAGTACTATAAAGCTGTAATTTGGCACGGGTACTAAATATAAACGGACGAATATAGAACAACATCTTGAAAAACATGTTTTTTAGGGTACCTTTCCTAGACATCAAGTGTTGGTGAATTTATTTTTGTTTCATTCAAACCGCATCATGTTGGTGCTGTCTAAATATTGTGAGGTTACTCAAACCGTTTTTTGATTCAAGAATCTGTTGGCGTGATATTAAGCTACCAAGTGTTGGTTATTGAAATTTCCTGTTACTGACTGATTACTTTTTTCATGGCGACGTAAGTAGAATTATCAATGAGCACACGTATTGATACAGTGCGTTACCGGGAAGCAGGTATTAATTTTAAACTGATATTAATATGTTCCATTAGCCATTCTACGTCGACTAGAATTTATACTACGATGGTGGCAAACAAGCGTGCGGTCCACCTGATGGTAAGCCGACACCATAGCCTATAAACGCTGGCGGCTCTAAAGGAGTAACGTGCGCATTGCCGACCCTTTATAAAATTTGAGGATTCACTAAGCTTAGGAGTAGCAAAAACCCAAAAACTGCGAAATAAAATTTCCTAATTCCGCACCTTCAATGTACTACGTAACGCACTGCCTAAGAGAACGTCATAGTAAACAGAACACTAAGGGCTGTCATTTGTACTGAGTTGTCAATTTACTTTGCAATACATTGCTGGCAATTAAAATTTTAATTTAATCGATATCAAATCCCTAGAACTTGTTCCGAGTTAGCACAGGTATGGACATAACTTCATAAGTAAATGTTACTATGATGCTTTGATGCTATCTAAAATGAATAAAATGCATCATAAATTCATAACATAACCCTTTATTAAGTTGATGTTTGAAATGGCAACCATGGTTTTCAATGCAATATTAAACTCGTTTAGGTGATGATTTTACTATTGCGTTTTTCATATTACTGAAATCTATGACATCGTTCCTAAGAACAGATCTTCGTATGTCTTATAGTTTCAGACTTCCCATACTGACCGATTTAAATGTTACACCCTATATAATGAAATTATAAGTAAAATGATCACAGCTGAGTAGACATTACTAGTTAACGACTAAAAGCCGAACTTTCATACAATTTCCATTGAGGTAGGTACCTCAGATAATGTTTTTAATTAAGTATTTCAAAAACATAGTAGGTAAATATAAGTTTGCAAACTTTTTAGTCCACATAATGTAACGGGTGACCAACTACGGAACTCTACATTGTGCGTGGCCCGACACGCACTTTACCGGTTTCGTAAAAAAAAGAACATAATTATAACTGACGTTGAAAATTACGAAATAATCAGCACTAAAGTTGATTTTTACGATGATATTAGGATTTATGACAGAGTTATCTAAGGCATTTTTCAATGCTTTCTTCGGTTATTTTACTGTGTTCTTTTTCAGTCTAAATAGTTTTTTGTGTAGTATAATTCTACCTTATTTCTTCACACTGGAAGCTCAAACTTCAATTTCACTACGTTAACTCTTCCATGAAAATAAGCTGTCAAACAAATATAAATATCTGGGTGACCGAGCTTTGCTCGACCTTTTCCCGGAGATGAGACCTACTAGACCTAGCTAGATCGATTGCTCGTCCCCGAAAACCCCCACTTACCAAATTTCATCAAAATCGATAGAGCCGTTTCCGAGATCCCCGAAATAAAGATATATACAAGAATTGCTCGTATAAAGTTATAAAATATCTGGGCGGCCGAGCTTTGCTCGGCGTTTCCCTGGGCATGAGACCTAGCTAGATCGATTGCTCGTCCTCGAAAACTCCCACATACCACATTTCATCAAAATCGTTAGAGCCGTTTCAGAGATCCCCAAAATAAATAAATATATATACAAGAATTGCTCGTTTAAAGACATAAGATTTGGCAACATTGTGCATTATACGTCATATTGGTATTACTAACATCTCACAAAAAATAATTTTGTGGAATATAATGTTTTTCTTCGTTTATAATGCATGCAAATAGAACCGGTCTATTACATGGCACTTTACTAAAAAAAATATGTACCTTTTTCTCGTTTTTTAGGTAAATTATGTTACTTAAATAATAGTGTACGTATACGTACACCTTGTACAAAATGTAACTCAGTGGAAATTAAAATGTCTTTATTTTAAAAGGTTTTGCTATATATGCAATGTTTTTTGTATTTTGAATATTGTTGTAGTCTATATTCATAATTTAGGGAAAAATATATTCATTATCGTATTTTAAACAACCATTTTATTAATTTCAATTTCGTCACTCAGGGGAACATCGGTATCGGTAGATCGGTACCGAGATTAACACTAACACATTCATCCGATTTTTTTTTTGCTAAATCCAATCATTAATCCGTGAGTATATCTATATTTTTTAGGTACCTTAATAATTAATTAACATAATAAACCCAGCTAAGTGCTTGTTGCACTTGCACATTTAGGGTTCCGAACCATCCGCAAAATTTCAAAGGAAAAACCTCATTTATCAATATATATATTAGTATTTGTTGGTAAAATAATAAACATTATCACCAAATTTCAAGTTCATAGGTCAACGGGAAGTTAAAAAATTGTTAGGAACAAAATTTTGTGACAATCGACGGACGGACGGATGCGTGAGTGACAGCAATAGGGCTCCGATTAGAGCCTTCGGTTTCGGAACCCTAAAAAGTATTTGCATTAACAGAATCAGCATTTGTTTTTTGAACACTACTTTTTAAATATGTTACAACTGCAGAAAAGTCGGCCCGTTCGATAAATTGCACGCTTCAACTTGTTCCGGCCCTTCGCCATGCCAAAGGAAACCGTATTGCAATGTGATAAGGTATTTTTAAATCGCAACTTAGCGGTATTTCAAAGGCGCCGGCGTTTTATGGCACCTGTGCCGACGGCGCCGGCAGTCATCCAGTCGACAAACGTAAATTTGCAATTACTGCTCTTATTGTCATCAGTAAAAGGATGAAAATTGCATAAGCGTGGAAAGGGAAACCCCTTCAAACTGTTGCCTTTTCGAAAGGCTTTTTAAGCGCTTAGTAAAAATATCTGATATTCGTTAACTGAACGGCTTACCCATATTTAAAGCGCTTTAAAAGCCGAATGAATGGGTTTTTTTAGAGCAACGACTTCGGTAAGCGAAGTCTTACTAAAAACCCTTTCAAAAACCCCTTGAAGGGGATACCGTATTAAAAGCGCTTTAAAAGCCAAATGAATGGGTTTGAAGCGCAACGGATTGGGTAAGCAAAGCCTTACTAAAAACCCGTTCAAAAACCCTCGAAGGGGATACCGGGCGGGTCCCTGCATAGAAAACATCCAAGACCCAAGAACAAATATTCGTGCTCATCCCACAAATAAATGCCCCGGCCGGGATTCGAACCCGGGACCTCCAGCTTCGTAGGCCCCTGCTTACTAAGCTAAAGCGGTCGTCATATGAGTTGATCAGCAGTTGTACGCGACGCTACTCGGCAGTAACTTGTGCTGGCTGGATTTTGGTCTCTCACCAGTTCTGCAGAATCACCCCAAATAATAGCTTGACCAAATACGGTAGTCGGCCAATCACATTAGAGTGATCACTGTCAGGCCGGTTAATTATGGACCATAACAGTTAAGGAATGGCTGTCAAAGCTTATGTCTTCATACAGAATGGCCATGGTCGTCAATCATTATTGATGCCCGGTCATTGTTGATTGGTGACCACTAGTTATAAATTGCAAAGTTTAAAGTAAAATACTTGACTTGGATCATATAAGTTTCCATTTTTATTACACAAGAGTGAATGTTTAGAGACCTTATACATCTCGGAAAATGTCTTATAGATGCTATCACCTAAATGTTGAGGTTTGGAGACTCGATATATCTCTCAAAATATTTGTATATACGTTGCATTAGATTAGATTAGGTGATGTATTTGGAATTTTGTTGAGTCGATACATTCGGAATCATGCACGAATGTTGGGAGTTGTATTGAAGTGTTTATGTCCACTATTTCTGTTTAGACGTTAGTGACGATGGTAAAAGTACATGAAAAAAGGTAGGCACGCGTAGTGATGTAGTTTTTAAGACTTTAAAGTGATGGCATACTGTCGAATACAAAAATATGCACTTATTTTCTTTTCACTTTTTGGCGTTGTACTTACTGACTATACCTAATACAGGCTAGCTTAATAAATTGTGGACGTACAAGTAGCAATACGCAAGTAGTAGCAAAGTAACATTTCCTAAAAAAAAACTTTTAATCTCATAGGTAAATCTTTTAAAATTAATATTGTATGGTCACCATGTGGTCCCTAAAACTCAGGACATTATTAATATTTTCACAAAAAGTTCTCAAGGTTTCGGTTGCATTGACTACCATAATTATCAGCCACGTCGTATAAGGCAAACCATTAACTGTAAGGAAGATAATATCGTTTTTGATGCCATTAACTTTTTTAAACAAACACTGGGCGTTGCAAAATTCGACGCTCTTTAATTACAGCGTACACTCACAAACTGATCTTTCATTTGCCAAAGACCTTATACGTTGCAATTAGGTCGGTTTTCGTTTAATTCGTTTTGCGTTAGTTGGGATGCCTTTATCGGGAATGGTTCGCGATGTTCCAAAGGAGGTGCTGAAAAATTTATTGTTGTATCAAGGTTATCTTTTAGGTGCATGAGGCCGATTTTCGTCGAAGATAGTTTTTATGCGTTTAATTTTGCCGCCTTAACACTGAGTTTATTGAGTCGACAGTGATAGCTTTAACTATACGATAATGAATGATTCCATGCAAGTTAAATTTCAATAGGTATATGTATATTTGAATAGGTATATGTATATTTTTATGTAACTTGTTTCTATTTCTAACTAGTATAATTACTGGCCTGATTAGTGATGCAAATGCTACCTATCTCACGGTAAAACGTACTCGTAGTCAGCGCCGGATCTAGAAATTTTTCGAGGGGGGGGCAAAAACTACAAAATGCCGCCCCCGTCTGTATACATTGTCTTACAAATTGTTACCTCTACCATTTCAGAACAGTAAAAGTAGCTACTAGTTATCTACTCTAAGGGGGGACGGGTCATAAAGTCATAACACATCTACGTATAGATGAAAAGGCGAGCGCACCGAGTGCGAAAATTTTCAAACATTATGATGCAGATGCGGAAAATACTTCATACGCATCAAGTCATAAAAAAACGCGAGCGCAGCGAGCGCGAAATTTATTGTCCTGTCAAGACGTATTTTGGCCTGTCAAGAAGTTCGAATTGCCGCCCCCCTGCCGCCCCTAATGGACCCCGGCTTGCCCCCCCCCCCCTAGATCCGGCTCTGCTCGTAGTTTTATTTGAACGTAGAATAAGTCAGTGGGTGTTTTTGTCAGTTGAAATAGCGTATTTGTCTACAAAAACATTTGAGTACAATCTTTATTACTATAAGTAAGTACCTATAACACTACGACGTGCATTACTATGAATATGCTATGACTAATATTAGAAAGTGTCAACATACATACAAAAAGCATTAAAAGTTAATATTATACTCAAATGAAACGCGTATTGGTAGGCCAAAGAAGAATAGCTTTTAGTCCATTAACTTAAGTTTCAACTGTTATTTAAATCCATGTACAGAATTTCGAAATGACTAACAATGGGGCTTATAACAAAATCTTATAAAATATGGTTTTTTATTCAGAAATAGCTCCTATTATTTATAAAATAAGATTTGTTACCATTTTGTTCTTAAGACACTGGCTGGTTAGAATATATATTTAAAAATGCTTGGCGCATGAGTAACGCGAGGCAATTGGTAAGTGTTGTGACCATTATGATGCCATTAGAGCACGGATAAAATAAAAACATGAGGCGATAGACGGTAGCGGCGGGACGCGTACTGTCGCCGAGAACAGGTTGTGACAAATAGTCTTATAGGTCTGGTCTGCTAGATAGTATCTCTTGATACTTTAGGGTTTTGTGAATTTAAATTTGTAATTTCAGTGTTTGGTTACTACCACAAAAAATAGGTGGTACCTACTCTTACGTAAAATTTGCATTAATAAAATGTGTACAAACAATAACTAGGGGGAAAAAACGAAACAGTTAGGTACATATTATAGAAATATGAACAGTCAAACCATGCCTTAGTTAAAAGTATATAAGAAGTGAAAATTTACTCTACTTTTAAGTTTAATAAATTTTAAATAAGTAGGCGTAGATTTTATTAATAATACATTAATATGATTTTCAATTATATGATACAGAGAACAAATACAAAGGAAAAATTAACCGTGATCACGCACGCAGCCTCAGACGGGAATCGAACCCGTGCCTCTGGTTTGTCGGACCAGCGTTGTTACCCTTACACCACCACCACCAATTTGATCATGGTAACTTTCACGGTAAATTAACACGAATATGATTTTCACGGATTTTCCCACATATGGTCAGCAGGTATGGCAAGGATACTGTACGCGACTGTCCGCAATCAGTTTAAAAGCCTAACCCGCCGTGATTAGGCCGGCCGAATGAGGGGGAGGTGGAGAGAGGGCGTCTGTGATGGACTGTCCACTGGTCATTAGGCTACGTCATTACACGCTCCGGACGATATGCAAATGAGACAGTCCGTGCTTTACCGGATTCATGGTCACTCTATTTGTCAAAAGTTTAAGTAGTGTGATTACTGATTAACATTTTTATTCATAGGGACACGATTAATATTTACGTTGGATATAATTACATTTCATTTACGAAATGTATACATGTCTTTGGCTTTGATTAACTGTATGCAGTCTGTATGCCACTAAGTATTTCACTACGTATTATCTCCTTTTGAAATCGACCCATAGTAAGATGTTCTAATATTTGTATATGTGAGTACTTTATTGTACAATAACAGGTCAAAACATATATATGTCACAATAGATTGATGTACAAAGGCGATCTTATCCCTTTAAGGGATTTCCAACTAGCCTTCTAGCATTTGCATGGAAGATAGGTAGAACGAGATAGAATGAATAATTAATATGAAAGAGTTTTTGTCATATAATTAAGTCTTCTCAACTCATCATCTTAGCGAGCCCGGTAGTACCCATTGAGTCCGCACGATATTTTCCTTCACCGAAAACTGTTAAATATCAAATTATATTTCGTACAGTTTTCCTACCCTTGTGGTACAAGCCGGGAATAGAACCCACGACTTTCAGGTTGAAAGCGTGCCGTACCACTCTGCTACAGTGGCTCAGTATTGTATTTAAATGAAAAGAAAACGTAAAATCTGACTTGAAAATAAGAGGCGAAACCTCCAAAGCCTTCCATTACTCATACTGGACGCCGAAAATGAAAAGTAATGGGTGCTTTCACTTAGTATTAATAACGGCCGCGTGCGCAGGCACGGTCATTATATTATCGCCAGTAGTTTAACTTTACAAAGGAGTCCGGGGACTTAAGTAATTTCGTTTATTTAAAGAACATGTTGGACTGGCCATCAGAATATGTTTTAAATATGACATGTATTTGAAATCTGTTATTGCTGTTATATCATAGATTAACGTGAATAAAATATGGTTTAGGAATATTTTTTTTATTAGAACAATACATAAAAAAACATGTGAATGGTGTCTGTTTTTTATACTTTGTCATGTGTACAATAAAGTACAGTGGAATAACGACTCCGCATATAACATTTGACCACTTTTAACGACTGCTAAATCACCTAACGTTAGGATTCATACCATACATTTCCAAAGAAAATCAGTCCGTTTTGTGCGACGTTCTGTTAGTGCGAGGTAATATCGCCGGTCCCTTGACTGTCGCTGTATCCGGATTCTACTATATTTACATTCATACATGTGGACGGTAATGTATTCCTCATTTCCCGAGCCATATGTATACATAAAAGACTACCGCCGTCATCGACGGCATAAGTTAAGATACTGGTCAGTTCAGTTCAGTTCAGTTCAGTTCAGGTGACTTAGCCAGCCAGCAGTTCTGCTGCAAGGACTCGGAGGAGCTGGCTACGATAGGGAGGAGGTGCTGGAGCAAAATATCGTAGGAGGCTCGCCTGCCCCTCCTAGTGTAGTATATGAGACACGAAGTTAGTGGGGTATATGAACCTTAACCGCGCACCAACTTAGCCGCAAACACTAAACTGTTTGGGGTAGGCAAGGTTGCTTGACCATCTGCTCCAACTTCCGCCGCCTCGCCGCAGACAACGGCCTCCTGCCCGAGAAACCGGTAAGCCATGTACATAGGGATAGGAATGTAGGTTTGCAGCCAGGATGTTTGGAGAGACGGGAGGTGTAGCCGACCCGAATACCAGCATCGTGAAGTCAGCATAGGGTAGATAGATACTATACTTGGTGTGTAATATATATTTTTGATTTGTGACTGCATTGGGCCCCCCCTTTATTTTAAACCCCCAGGTTCTGGCAATGAACCTCTTCATGCTTAGTCGTGCAAAATGTGTGGTCGCTGTCTCTTGATTCCCATCGGGCTCCGATTTTGTGTCCGTTTCTGGATGTTTGTATATTTTCTCGCCTCTTTTCTTCCTTCGACTTTTGTCCGTGGCTATGTTCCCCTTTAGTCATAATGCAGATCTCCGGCTTGAATGAGTCTTCCCTCATGAATATAGGGTGCACTACCTTTCACTTAGATGTTCTTCTTCTATACAAGATTCACGAATTAGCTTCACTGTTGACAAGATACACTCGTGTGTAACGCTCGTTGCTTATTATGTCACTATATATTATATATCACTCACTTCCTAGGGTGATTAGGTAGCGCAAAGTGTCAGACGCGTTAGGGCCATTTTTAGTATGAGAAATGACACCACTGGGATCAACTTTCTCGCAAAATAGAACATGTTACGGCACAGGTTACCACGTTTATTAGTCAGTATTGCACACATAACACAACACACATTTTTTACTATAGCCACGTATAGTGATTAAATATTTATTAAAACTTTAACAAGGTAACCGCACTTCACTGCTGCACTAAAGTCAGATGTCAATTAAATTGCATATGAGACACGTATAGTGATAAAATAACTATTAGTATTTTAACAATCGCACTTCACTGCCGCATTAAGTCAGATGTCAAATAAATAGTATATGTGACACCAAATTCACTTGTGCCTTATCCTATCTGACTTCGCCTCCCCCGTTACCTTCTATTGAGGTGTCAATATAATCTCAATGCGGCTATGGAGCTCTAATATCGTCGTTTCGGTTATCTATGACATGACACTAGACATTAGAGATTCCCTTATTCTCTAATCGGCATGGTTGATTAGCCAAATTTCGTCGTTCTTCTTTTATTTTATGTGGTATCTCGAATGTTTATCTTTTCCAATTTTAAACCTTTTAATTTTATGTATCTCGAACACAGTTGAGTATTGATTGATATATCTAATTATAAGGTGACTCATTGCTGCACTTTCTTTCTTTCTTTGAATAGGTACGCGTTATTATTCTGTAGAAACCAATAATGTGCTTCGACAATAGATCAGGCTATGTCGTAACTTAGATAAGTGTCACCTAGGTTTAAGCGATTCAAGTTGATGTTTTTCTGATTTGGAGATGATATTCTCATGGTCGTGAACCCATTAGAGGTCAGGTAGAGCGGCTGTCGTTGAAACTCTAGGCGGTACATTTGGTGCGTGATCTTTTTTTCTTGGGTTTTTTCTTTAAAAGTTAATTGTTAGCCATTGCTTTCGAGGCAATTGGCTCGGCCTGGGTACCACATGGCCGAATTCGATGAAAGAATTGTGTCCTTTCCTGCGTTATTGTTTAGTCGTTACGTAATGTTTTATGGTGCAGTTTTAGGACAGCATAATGGTTTTAAGTTGGTACAGGGAGAAGGCGCGTTTGTTTTATGACTGTGAATGGTGATCTATGATTTGGTTTTTGACCGTTGCTATTTAAAAGAAACGAATAGGGGTTCGCTATATTATAACGTCAACCGTTTCGTAAAATCATGAATAAGTATAATCTTAGAACCGTCTAGATTTCTTAATACGTATTAGCCACACGGATGGAATGAAATGTCGTTTTTTTTTCCGGAAAAAAAGGTACCGCCGAATCATTGATCTATCGATAATTAACTAAGGTCAGTGTGTCATATGTTACGTATTTCTTGTTTTAGTTAAATGCGTTACCGTTTACCGATTGTGGTGCCTGGGTAGAACGGGCATTTCATTGTGTAAGTAACTATAATTGACAAACGAATAAGTAGAATTACACTAATGTTGACCAAACCCTAATATCGTTATAATTAGCAAGGACGAGTTGTTGCATACCTTAAATCACTATTGGGCTACGTAATAAACATATGACACACTACACATTTAAAACGATTTTTAGTATTTTTTTGATATAAGTAGAGGATCACACGAACTTTGTTTTAACGGTGGTTCTTTATTATGTAGTAAGTAAATTCACTAGGTAACAAAACATTCGACGGTCGTCACCGGATTTGTTCAATTAAGTAATTGCAACCGTTTGTGCGTTTACAGTGCCTCCAATAACTTACGTTATATCAGCATCCAGGAAGCCTTGTGTTACTTACCTGCTGTTTAATAAGATCAGGGTGCCTTGTCTGTCTCTCTAGATTATAGCGTAGCACCCGGATAGGTCCGGTGTCCGGTACTCGTAATGAAAAGGCAAGGTCAGTAAATAACAACAATGGGAGGATCTCACCGGGCTCATGGTGTAGTTGAGACTTTCTTGCCAGGGTTAGCGCACACGATGTTCGTAAGTTCAAGCCTACGATGACCGTGTTACTGTAGATTCAGGCTGGACTCACTAAGGTTGCACTCACTTTATAAGACCTATATGAGTTGGACGCACTGTAAATTTACACAAACCTGCACTTAATATTTACACTTTTTGACCGGATTATATTAAAAGGAAAGACCGCGTGTGAACGAACTATCGTATCCCTTGCGGAAGGCCGGGCGCGGTGACTTAACTTAGCGCGCGAACATCTGGTGATGACCGTCGTTTTGCGGGACTATTGTGTAGTTTTAACGCAATAATAAAGATCGGATGGGCTCTAGGGAGCGTCCGCTCTCGACCGCAGTCCAAACAAGACTCCGGCATAAGTTAAGATACTGGTATGTAATAATTATTATACTTGTGCTTCTCTGAAATCTGCCACGAGCGACGGTTGACACGCCTCGTCCGTGTCCATGGCACGATATTAAAAAAGAAAAGGTGGACGTCGCGCTTTAATTACTAGGGAGGAAAATTAATCATTGATAAGTTAGTGGCACAAACGTTTTTGTATAGCGGCGGGTTGCAAGAAAAAGGCTAAATTGAAATAAGCTTCTGTTAATAGTACATTACTTAACAAGGGCGGTAAAACAAAGAATGTCTCAGATCGCAGCACTTTTGATTCGAACTAAATCGTTCATACGCGGTATCTAGAGGAGGTGATCCGTGGATCGCAGGTATTTGACGCCCGAGCCGAAGGTAAGGGCGATAAATATGCAATCTGAGGCTTTCTTTATTACCGCCCGTGTTAAGTACAAAGTTTTATGTCACCCCCTGGCCAGGTGTGACATAAAATATATTTTTAAAGAAAATGTATCACGAGCAACCCACTTGTACAAAGTTTTTTTGGACAAATATCAAATTGAGTAAAGTTTTATACATTAATTGCACTTCAATGGATGTACAATTACGTCATTTAACTGAGTTAAAAAGAATACCTAATCAAGACTCAACATTCGATTGTCAACTATTTAATTCTAAAGGATTTATAAGTAAGGAATGAGAATCTTAAATGATTACATACCTTAAATAAATACCTACATTGGAAACTAAAAACGCAAAGGAAAATGAAATAATTTATTCGTGACATAATATATACAACAGACAAAACTAACTAATAAATAAACTAATAAATTTGTCACGAAACGGGCCCGCCTCAGCATAATGCTGACTCGACTCACAAGTCAGCACTGGTATTCCAAAGGGGCATCCATCACGCATTTCGGTTACAATATTGAATGCTGCCGCAGGTATGGAATTAAGTTATTACGGCAATTATTTCACAGCGTGGTATTGTTTCCGTCACACACGTAATTTACAGGATAATTGTGGAAACGAGAGTTGATCGTTCATCATTAAACTGTTTGGCCAAACTTATTTGCGAATAATTTTGCAATTAACTGGTTCGTAAACAAGGTAATTAATTAATCATCATCCAGGATTTTGGGCGGAGGAAGGTCACTATTAAGCGAGCGAGCGAGGAGAGGGGGAGGAAAGGGTAACTTTTTTAAAGAACACAGAGCATAAACACACTAGTGCACTAGTTGCACTAGTGGGTAAAACATAGAGAACAAACTTGTTACACATGCCATCTTTATTGTACCTATGTTTAACAAATAAAATTTCTGATTTAAAGTTAAATTGATGGTCTGTGTTGAAGAACCTAGGACTACCTTATTAATGGATGGATGAACTCCTATTCGTATGGTAATCGTAGCTCCCGAACGGACGAACCGATTACAGTGCGTTTTTTTAATTTCACTAACTTGCGTTTTTTTGTCTACAGGCAATACGAGGGACAATAAAAACAACATGATCGACGAGAAGTCACGCCAGTGGTTCGGGGCCACCCTTAGCAGTACTGGGAAAGACGGCCCTATTGTGGTGAGTTACTATTTCAGCAATTTCAGCATATAATCCAAAGAGGATCTTTTCGTCTGAAATGAGAGCCATGAGAGGACACCTCTTCCAGAGAGAAAACTAGGCCTTGTTGGGAAACTACGGTTTGATTTCCGTCATTGAAAAGCGACTGTTACTATTAAAACACAACATTAACCGACAACCGTAAACAAACAGGAGTATATTATTTTTAGTACCTAGAATTACTATGAAAGTACTCGCTGCGCTGTTCGCCGGTACCTGTCTAAGTAAATCACCTACCCTTTACTGTTTAGATATTTCTGAAATGTCCAGATCAAAAGGGCACGTTTCCTACGTGGCAGTGCCCATAAACCCAATTTACCTAGTTCCCCTGACACAGATAGCTTAATCTGTCCATCCACAAATCGTAAACCCATGACCCAATCCCAACCCCACACAGATGGACTACAAAACGTAAAACTAGCCTGCCTTATAGGCCTTTTGGTTGCCCCTTTAACCAAAAGATTGAAGGTAACGACCACCCCTAAATACCTACGTCTTTTTGGTTCTAACATGACGCTAACCTACAGGAATTGACCCAGTTCTGAGAAATGTCAACCGATGGGAATTAATGGCGCGTTTGACAGCCTTTGGTTATTTTAAGACGTGACATCAGCGCTGAAAGTGTCGTTAGAGAACCACTTTTAATGGATTTTACGCCCGTGAGGAGGTCATCGTAAAAGTGACGAAAGTTGTCCTGAACTTACAACTTACAACCAAATGTGGTAGTTATTGAATATAGGTTTCAACGGCTCGTTGCTGATTATTTTTAAGATGGATTTTTATTATTATAAATTAATTGAAATACCTGTTGCACAAAGAAAAACTACAGTACAGCTTTCTTCCATACACAAATAAAATCTGTCACAGGTTTCGTCATTTCAACGCCTTTGTTTTTCTAACTAAATTGCGTTTTGTGCAGTATTAATGTCTTCATTAAGGAAAGGATGTTTTAGGCATATTTCATTTCAGCTTGACTCATTGTAATGCAAAAGATTGTGTGTTAAGTTTAGCGTAGTTTTTTAACTTATTGAGTGTTTCACTTTTGGGCAAGGTCCATTCTGAAAATCTTATTATATTTTCTGTCTTTTCTTGTATCAGTGCATTTTAATATCACTTAGGTACTGGGAAGGGGTAAACTAGCCATAAACCCGTATTATCAGCTGATGACCTCACTGTAACAGTGACCTATAAAGCTCATCCATACCTCAACCCTTCCGACCGTAAAGTCAATACTGCAAAGAAGGTTCAGCTAGAAAATCAACCCTAACTCAAGGGTTTAAAAATCAGTTTGCAAAAGCATGAAATGTGAGTTAGTAGGTTGTTTCTTGTTGGTTTTTAACCGTCTTGGCGCGCCCTTCCTGCTCCACCCGGTGTAGTGTCGTGATTTATATGTCAGTGTCGGTCTTACGACCCACCACGACTTCGAGCGGCGGCGGCAGCGGATTTCCTAATCCATTGCGTGTGATTCCAACTAACCGCAGTGCGTTGCCCGTCACGATCGCGCAATGAACAGATAAAACGCTTGCCGCGCCGCAATTCGCGCTAAGTCATGGTCGGGTTGTTAAGTTTGATTGGTTTGAAAATGTACTAGGTTATGGAAAGGGTGACGTGATAGGATTTAGTAAAATACACTCACCTGTCCGATAAATACGGAACTTGCCAGTATATGGCCAGTATACGCAATAAGAAGAAACCAGAATACATAAAATTAAATTTTCAGTGTATGTAACTCCTTGTATATTCATCATCTTATACCATTTGAAGTGAAGGAAAACAACGTGAGGAAATCGGTCTAATCCCAAAAAGGTCTAGTTTTCCTTTTCCCTTTGGGTTGGAAGGTCGGATTGTGGTCGTTTTCCAAAAACTTGTGCCTCCCTTTGTTTTTCGCTCACGACAAAACGGGATGCAACCCTCTCCGAGAATGGCTTTTTAGACAAATCTCGTTAAATATCTGACTGTGTGCAGGTTTATTAAATTCTCTTGTCAGTACCTAGATGAGGTAAAATACCATCATATTAAATGAATCGTGTCTTTTAATAATGCGTTGTTTTAGTAGGCTGAGGAAAAAAAGGAAAATATAGACTAAACTTTGGATTTAATTTCTATCGAGAAAATTTTAAGCAATCATGATCGCTATTGTCAATACCACAATCATATAGTCGAGAATCATATACCTATCTGAAAATCAGCCCCTACTGTTTGCTAGTCTGGGCAGGACAGCGTTTCAAAGTCTCCAAATTTCTCATTGTAGCGCCTTAAGCGGACCCCGTGCTCCTTAGCCCATAACCGGGAAAACGGTAGCATAATGATGTACTCGTAAAAATCACACTATTATGTGTATAACTGAACAGCGATTGGTCTTAGGCTGGGTTGCACCAAACCGTCTGTAATCGTAAGCGGTGTTCGTCAAATCATATTGTATGGAAAGTTTGACAAGTTTCTATGGGATGACAGCTGCCGGCGCCATATTTGACGATGACCGGCCTGTGTTCGTATGTTGGTGCAACCGACCCTTAGTCTCACATGATGACCTGCAGTTGACAAGGCCTAAGATGTAGCGATCTGGCCTGTATATGGTCGCGTGATAAACGATAAGATAAAGCATCTGTCACTTTCTACCGCGTGGTATCAGAAAGTGACAGATGCTTTATCTTGTCGTCTATCACGTGATCACGTGACCATCATAAACCCCCGTCTTCAAGATGGCAATGTCATGGCCATCTCCTATCGGAGGTCGACTATCAAAAGGCTAACCGACACTTGTCATGGCCACTTAAAGATCCTGTGCAGATTGTACCGAGTGCGAAGATTATTTTTTACCTAGAGTAGCGTATTCTTTAGGTGGTCTTTTCCTAGAAACTACTCTAGTAGATATAATCGTTTTATAAAGGGAGATATCTCTCAATCATACCTAGAACAGTGGAACTGCTGCTTAAACCCGACTTCACATGGCTTTAATAAATCACTACCTAGTTGTTTCTGTCTTGTGCATTAAAATGCATGTGTTTAAATAACTCATATATAAACGCGATTCTTTATAAAACCATGAATAAGTACTTATGGGTACATTCTTACGTGACTTCCAAAAGGCTAAGAAACGATACTCTTTGCCAAATATGTATCTGAAAAAGACAGATGCACTTGGAAAAAACGAATTTCACTTCCAAATTGAAGTGTCCTCGTAAAGTTAATTGTTTCTACAAAATGTCACTGGCTGTTTAAAGATATGAACCCTTTAAAAAAAAAGAAGACCACAGACTTGCCCGACGTCCTTCGTTCCATTTTTGAAACAAAATCGTGTTCAGCCTACGACGTTCGGCGTTGACATTCAAAACGCTTACCGACTCGCTTCAGGCACACCAATGACGACTATTAAGCATAGTTGATCCAAATGAAGTCAAGATATACTAGACACGAGTGATGAGGCGTGTGGAAATACGTCGTGAATCTCATAGCAGGGATGTTTTTGTTTCTGCTAAAGGAGTTGGAATGTTTATTTCGGAATGCCGAATTAGTGCAAAAAGCAGTCTCTCCCAGCGCTGCAATTTGTTTAGGCATTTTGTTCTGTTTGCGTGAGGATTACCTGTGGAGACTGCCACGCGTTTGGAATTTGAAGTGGGAAATACAGGGTGTTTTAGTTGACGGCACAGAAAAATCACTTCTCTAGGGACGTAACTCGAGAGTGAAGCGAATGTTCGATGCAGTACTAAATCCAAATTATTTTCGGTTCTTTAAAATTTTGGCAGTCCATAATATTATCAAGTCATAAGGTCAGTCATAACTGATACATAACTATTATTATCAATACTGTATGAAATTCATTAAAATATCTGCCTTAACACTACTTATGATTATGTACATGAAAAATATCAACTTATGTTTTATATTTCTGGAGTGTTTTATTGTCTCATTTAGTGTGTTGTCATTGTCACACTTGTAATTAGGTACATTTGATTTGTCATAACCATCCTGTATAAACAGTGCAAGTAAAACTATCCATCGATGTATAATCGTTCAGTTTTTACCGGAATCACTTATAACAAATTACAAGCTCCATTAGGGCATGGCTGCAATTGTCTGCTGCAATGAATACTGATGCATCGTTTTTGCGCCTTTTAATCGATTCTCACGGAGTCGCTATAAAATTATCGATGGTTTCTTTGTAGTATTTCTTTTCTTAATTTTCTTTCAGAATATTAAAAAAAAATCAAACATTTATTCTGCAAGTAGGCCTCAAGGGTTCCTTTAAGTACATGTTAGAAATTACAATACAATTACAATGATATCATTTATTAACATGAATTTCATACAAAACAATATCATCCAATAGATAAATTCTTAGTCTTTTAGTCGCTTCACTCATGACTGAGTGGTCATGGTTGTCAATATCAGTGGCAAGCTTGACAATCCGTCGCCATTCCTCTCTCAAGGTCGTGCACAAATGCAGGGGTGCGTCTACCTGATAATTTTGATTCTGATTCTACGGCGGCCCTAATTTGGTCAGTCCATCTCATAGGCTAACTGCCAAGCCCTCTTTTGCCTTCAACCCTGCCCTGCACCATGAGACGCTCGATATAGTCATCGCCCCGCCACGATATGTTGCCAAGGAATTTTAGAATGCGGCACTAGACTGTGGAGGAAAGGCGCTGCGTGATAATCCTTACAGGATAGTTTCTCTTTCGTCTCGATCACGTTCAAGGCTTTTGCTGAGCCCCTTTCTGATTTACTAAATGTGCAGCTATTATTGCTTAGTATAGCAAACACGTTCAAAATAAAGATAATTCATGTCATACGGCGTCACACACATTGAAAGATTACGTAGCTACATGTCTCTCAAAAGCATCGGAAATGTATGGTTTGCACAAAGCGTATCCGTTTTCCAACCAATGTACAGTCAAGTGCAAAAATATGTATCGAATGAATCCTCTCATAAATATGTACCAAAACCTTAATTCACCGACATAAGAGCTATGGGACATCTTTTTGAGCAAGTTGTATGCAGCCATATTTTTGAAGTTTCTGACTATACGGTAAGTTTTATAAAATCATATAATTATTTACATTTACAGTAAAACGTACAAACAACCAACGCATACAATAAAACATTCACACACATACACACAAATAGCCAGACAAGCCGATTCCCATGCTATCGTCGGATGTATTACAATTGCAAATAGATTTCCTGCGTAAATCGCGAGATATCTCGTCAGTCGTGGAATAGATGCAGCAAAGCTTATCTAATTTGTGCCTCAAAGTGCATTTCTAATGGGTTTTATGCTAAGATCATGATGTATGATATCTTTATTTCGTTACATTGTTTTGTAGTCTAAGGCGACTTCCTGATTTGTCGGTGCGGAGGCAGTACGATATGAGAAAAGTGTCAAATGTCAGTGTCAGCTGTCAGTCGACGCACTACCATTTTTTACTACGCCCCTACATTTAAATGAGTGCTTCCTGACTGGCGCGGGATGCGCGGTAGCGGGACGATGCGAAGGCGGTACTGCTCCCCTTCTGCGCATAGTGCGCATGATATTACTACTGCGCAAACGTAATACTGACAGTATTATGTCAAGTGAGAATCTTTGCGACGTCAGTATGTTTACGTCAAAGAAGAAAATGTCACATATCGATCCCGCCCCACCAAGTCAGGAAGTCGCCTAAATTAGAACTGAACAAGCAATAAAATAAAAACTTAACCTCGGAAAAAACAGTAAAACTGTAAGATACAAATTTGTCCCAAGTTGCCGTCAGCGGGTAGGGTGCCTAATTAGAAATATAAGTAGACAGATTTTTCTGCCATTCGAATTTGTATAGGTCACCAATGTAATCATCATACTGTCCAATACTGCTTTACTTATCATGCCTAACATTGCCTATAATTAAAAGCCAAGTTTCTTTATTTCTTCTTATCGGAAACAACAAAATTATTGTGGAAGGTAAAGTAGAAGGAAGACGGAAGAGGGTGAGATCAAGAAGAACATACATGGGCCAAGTTAGTGAACGTCGTATCGCATTAGACTGTCAATGGAAATGCTCAAGAAAGAGAAACATGGAGACTGCTCTACCGGCAAGAGCCTAGCTCTTAATATGATGATGATAAATGGCAACGCCCTAGAATTTTTTTTTAGTCTAACGGCCGATTTTTTAGATCCCAGATAAATGTTAGGTCTATAGTTTTCTTTCATTTGACTTCATAACTTTAACCGACGGATAATTTAATCTGGAGTTTGAAAAATCTACCACAAAGTTAAGCTCCATAGATCCATAGTCAATGTTGGGGGTCGAAGTTGCACCACGACCGTAGGGAAAGTAAGTACCCACCGCTGCCCTACACGTGACCCATGGGTGGTTCTAAAAGTGCAACAAAAACTGGCAACCGTAGCAGTGTTGCAGCATCGCCTCGCCATATTGACGAATATTTTTTACGGAAACTTATCGGTGTTCACGGCTAGACGCTATCTTCTTTAGTAAAAGTTTCTTCGTATTTTATTCCAATGTGTAGATAGTATAGTTTTCTCCAACAGCCATGCCGTATCTATTTCGATTCTGTGGCGACTGTTACCGGCCAGTTTCTGTATTTGGTATCGTCGTTGATGGATGTAAGATATCGCAGCTTTCCATTGCTTTTATTGTCCATCGCAGTTGGACGCCTGATTTATTGGACTTTGGTTTAATTTGTTTGCTTAACGGCTCTACAGGTCTGAGAGAAAATAGGAAATTTTCTTATTTAATCCTTTAACCGTTACCTATTTTGACATTGCGATTAAAAGGTTATATCTAAGGGGGCATGAACGTCCCCGTTTGAGCTTCGTCAAAAATTATTATACTAGCCTCCCGCGGTTTTTTCCGCGTAGAACTTGTTCATCCCGCTAGAATTTAATTACTATTCTTTAATTTCAGGCGCTTACCTAGTTATCGCTCTTCCATACAAACTTCCACCCCTTGACGGATGATGTCCGAGATAAAAAAGTATCCCAAGGATACTTTTAGGACATATCCTTCCCCGGGACTCAAACCATCCCCATACCAAATTTCATCTAAATCGCTTCTGCGGTTTAAGCGAGAAGAGGTGACAGACGACACACTTTCGCATTATTATATTAGTATGTATGTCCGGCTGTTACATCTTTCAACTGATTCTCGTGAAATTTTGTAAGCACGTTCAATAATTAAGTACCTACCTATACGTTACATAGCGTAGGTACATAAAGATGACTTAGTAGATCGTTTAAATTTTTGCAAAATAAAAAAAAACACTCGCGATTTTACAGCTTACAGAATCACTAGTACCTAATAATTATACTTATGTAAGTTGTAACCTAATCCACTATTTTTAGGGAGGAGGGAGTGAACAGAAACGGAGGCAATCGGATCGGTCAATAAACATAAATTATCCCTAGTTTAACCACCCTGTAACCTTTTTCCCGTGAACAAATTGTCCAGTGATTTGTCAGCGCGGATTCCACTGCGCGCGCCTAATATGGCGACTGATACAAACGTCGGATTTGACCGCCGCCCTAAAAGGCGCGCTCGCGCATTGTCCGACTTTTGGCCGTTTTGCGACTTCTTGCGACATTTTCTTATAATTTTGCGGCACTTTTAAGTTGTTTTTGGGAATTTTATGGTGTCTAGTTTAAGTGTGTTTTTAGGGTTTCGTGCCTTAAAAGGAAAAAGGAATTGCTACTTATAAGAAACAACCGTGGTAGGCACATGGACAGACGTTGCGATAATTCCAAAAGTGTTCACTTTTTACCAATTTTAGTACAGAATACTAAAGTCAACGTTGGATGCTTGTCACACAGGTGTCATTAGCTACTTAGTTCTCTTGTCAAAAAGAAATGTCTCAGGAAATTAGAATAAAAAACAATACAATTTAATTTACATTGTTAAAAGTCAAGTATCTGTAGCCACAATAACTAAATTATTAGGGAATGAGGCTGGAATGAGTAAACTATGTTAATGATTTTCCACCATAAATCTTGTACCGTTTAAGAGACTCCATTACCGCCACCTACTAGGCGCACAAAAACTTAAATTAAAATCACATTAATTTCATTGCACTTAACGTATAACTGCCAATGTCGGCTTCCATACGCCTTGCTGTATGTCGGTAATAAAGAAACAATTTGAAAATAAATCTTTGTTTACTACGTAGACGTTCGATTATAATATAAGATAGTAAGATAGGATCCATTAAAAAATCTCAAAAACCGTGATATTATATACAATTGTTTTTAAACCAACCGTTTTTCATAATTTTGTTGTCAGCAGTACTTACTTTTACTTTTTCTAATCAGAATATGTGGAAATTTTTGGTTTGGTATTAGAATCAATAAGAATAGGTACATGAATTTTAGCAGGTTAAATCAAATATTCAAATTATTAAAAAAATAGAATGTTTAACAAAAAGTTTATCGCTTTTTAACATTATTCAGTGCCTAAACGCTATAAAAACTAATGTTTAAAGATTTGAAAAATACTAATGTTTTTGTGGGTATAATTGTGGTTGAAATACTAATATTTTAATAATTATGACATTTGATTATAGATTTTCCTCTTGACATTCAGATTTTATTCTAGAAACTGCCTAGATTATTCTATTTTTTATATGTTTTTATTTTACTTATTGACGATATTTTTGTGAATTTGTTATATTCTGTTTGACATAGATTACAGCAATTCAACTTTTTTTTAAATTATAATTGCATCAATAAATTGCTCTGAATAATTCAATAGGCATGATGACTCAAAAAAATTTATTACTTCAATAGAAAGAAGACATAAAACTATGCCAAATAGTGAAAATCCTATTCAAATATCTCAAAAAATAACGAAGCAACAACGGTTAGAATGTTCGTAGTTAGAGAGAGAAAGTGCTACTCGACCGTGACGTCACCTTTGAGTACCGCCATAGTAAATGACAATCGTTCAATACAAAGGTGCGTTTTGCGGAAAAGCGACAGAAAATACCCACTTTTAAAACTTTGAAGACTTATAATTACGTAATTATTTATTTTTTTGAATTACTTTTTTTGCCATTTGATTGAGAATTTGAGTCATTATGTAGAAAATTTGGATTTATTGATTTTCTTTTATAGTGTCATCATCCCTATTCAAACTATGTAATATAAAACTGATGTTTTAAAAGTGCTTGTTGCTAGGCCTATTTGAATGAAAGTGCCCTTGTGGCCTATATGCAGAATAAATGTTTGAATTCTGAATTTTGAATTCTATGTGTCTTAGATTTCTTGATCTTAAGTAGGTTAAGTATTATCATTGTAATAAGCATATTTTTGTGAGAAAATGGCTGACTGTCGAGTTTCTTTCGGCGTTTCTTCTCGGCAGTGGCCTCTGTGAAACGCTAGTAGGGTTTGACTTGTAAAAGTGCCATTGCGGCCTACTTACAGAATAATAGTACATTACTTACCAAGGGCGATAAAACAAAGAATGTCTCAGATCGCAGGTATTTTACGCCCGAGCCGAAGGCAAGGGCGATAAATATGCGATCTGAGGCTTTCTTTATTATCGCCCGTGGTAAGTACAAAATTTTATGTCACCCCCTGGCCAGGAAGTGCGTTTTTTCGCGCGCGGAGTGTGCGATAATGGCCACTTTATGGCTAGGTGTGACATAAAGTTCATTTATTTATTTCATTTATAATATTTTGAGTTTGAGTTTTGAGTTTAATTATTTAAAACACTACGTAATATTAGTTCCACTGACTTTTTTCAAATAAGTTTCATTCTTGTTTTTAAATTAGGTATTTGTATGGCGTAGCGGCATCGACTGTGGCCCGAAGCTTGTATCGGCCCCACTAGAAAATTACTGAGAATCAGTCACGCACGATTCGTTTAGTTTTTGTGATTAAAAATCTCTTAACGTCCCGCATTTTAGCATTCTATCTTAATGGCGTTGAAGGAACTGACTTTAACGCGAGATATTATTGTATTAAGAAGTATGCAGTATGCTTGTTTGCCACCGTCGTAGTATATAAAAAAAAAGTATATGACAGACTTTTGAGCTTCTAATTAAGTGCGCTTGAAGAAGACAGGGTTTTGAAAGAGGTACAGCGCGACGTAATGTCATTTTGCCTATACTACTTATTTGGTGCAGTCCTACTGGAAAATATAACGAAAGTAATGCATGTTATCCACTAAGGCGCGCCCCTCCACAGTCCAATCCGTGCAATTGATGAGCTTAGGTACTATAATATAAGAAGGAGAAGAGATACAAAAGTACATATAAGTGGTGTTTTCCTAGTGGTGAGTTAGGTGAAATGCCCCAAGGTCCCAAGGGCGCGATGTTAAGTGACTTGCATTTGTCATTTTTTCAGTGCAATCTCACTTTCTACTCGCATTCTAATTACGTGCAATCCGAAAACCGAAATAACACTAAGCATTTTTTTTAAACATGTTGCGTACTGGCTTCATTCATAATTTTATAGACAATGAACAAGTATAATGTAGGTATATATGCGTTTTTTACGGAACCCTATATTAACATAATAGTCTATATATACGCCTGACCGAACCATTAGTAGTTCATTAAATCCCATTCACTGCGCAACTATTATGTTTCGATGATGCGAAGATCCTTTGTCTTGCTGCTATGTTGTGAGGTCTATTGACGAAAACACATTTGTTTTGTGTTATGGTCTTATGGTCAAATGGCTTAACTACCATGACGTTCATTATATGATATACCTTTTTAATCTATTATTATAGGTACTTATTGCTGTAAATCAAGAGATTAATAATGCTTATCGAACAACTTTATTTCATTTACACCATTGGGATTTAGTTTTTTACACGAATATACATATATATTTCCGCACGTAGTATTTAGTTTTATTACCGCCTCAAATTTTAAAGTTTCATAGTATTTCGATACACAATCTCTTTCATGCATTTCAAAGGTTTGTTTGTCTTGGTCTTGTCTCATTATGTTAACTACAAAATTACAAAACCTACGTGACTTCCTGTATATTCACGCAATTAATATTCATTGACTGTTGCCATCATTTAATTTGCACTCAGATCCGTGATACAATTGTCAACCTCTCAAACCATTACAACTATAACTTGACCCACAGATTCATTAACAACTACATATATGTAATCGGAGAGAACTTATACTGGTTTGTCTAAGCCGAATCAGAAAGTCTAGTGACCATCCCTGCAGTCAATAAGGAAAGCCGGTACTTTGAAAGATAACATCAGATAAGATCATAATTAATATATCTGATCCTGTCAGATGTCTCTACGTTGGACGGGTCAATTCAGAGAAAAGCGATTAAAGTACAAGAGGTTTGTTGAAATTAGTTGAGACGGCACATTTTTTACAATAAAGGTGTATCATTTAGTCAATTTATGATAGGATTTGGAAACTACGAGATACATCAGTGATAAAATCTCGATGTGACTATCATAGTGACTGGTTAGATCTAGATAATAGATTATAATATTTACATTCTACCACCACGTAACAAGCATATTTTTGGGAGAATAGGACTGACTTACGAGTTTCTATCGGCGTGTCTTGCTTGACAATGGTCTTCTTTTGTGAAACGCTACTAGATTTGGGCTTGTAAAAGTGCAATTGCGGCCTACTTGCAGAATAAAGTTCATTTATTTAATTTCACGTCAGCTGTGAAAAAAGTACTCCTATATTTTTACTTATAGGCACAAAAATTGCACAACGCGTAGGTATGTTGGCAGCACATAATGTCTTATATTAAACTTTGACTCCTCGACACACTAACACCGCATAGTACTGATACCTCTACCACACCGTTTCAGTCCCTGACTGGGCAGATATGTGTACAGAGCCCTTAAATGGTCGCAGTCGAGTGTCCACGGCGCGCATGCAGACAAATCGCCGCTATAAACTGCGCTTGAGATGCACATTTCCTTTAGGATGCACAAGTCTAAAGAGGAAGGCGCGATGATTTAAGAAATTTTGTGAATGAACCTAGGTGCGTCTTTTTTGCATCGTTTTTTAGCTTCCAACCATAATGGCAAAAACGGAGCCCTTATAAATAGTTTCTACATATCCGTCGGTCTGGCTATCCCGTACGTGACGAGTACATATTTTACTTAAGGCCGTGTATTACCACTTTTGAGTTTTTAAAAACCATCTGAGACATAGAATATAGTGTCTTAAAATCTAAAAAAAATATATGTGTTACATAAGGATCTTGTCTAGTCAAAATCGCAGTTAGTTACATGACCTAATGAATTTCACTCGATAGAAAAAAATCGCGAAGTGACCTCTTTTTGGAATGTTTTTTCAATACTACGGCTACATTACTGATATTTAACATTTAATTTTTGTACTCAATTAAAGATCGTAAATAGTTATAGACAAATTCGCAGGGTTTGCTTTGATAAAATGATTGGCTTAATCACTATAGCTAAATATTTACAAAACTGCGCGCAGAGCTTGCGTAGAGAGCGGGATGGTTAATTGTAAACTCACGCGTGTTAGAGCGGGACATTTGCGTTGGGGATACCTCCCCTTAATAAGTCAAACACTGCAAAAGGGGGCGCGAAAAACACCACCTTAATTTTGCCCTAAATCTGCGAAATGTGACTCGTACTTGGCCGGTTTTTTCGATTCATGTTCCGTAAAAAGTAGCGCGAAGTCCATTCTCATTAATTACATACTTTTTTTATTGTTTTTCAAGAGCTGATGCCTTGCGCCCGCCCTCGTGCAATAATATAATGTGGCGACGGCGATAATGAATGCCCCATTGTCCTCCACTGCACACGTCTATGATTTGTATGTTCGACGATACTCGTGAGACAGAGGATGTACAGTTGGCAAAATTGCGCACTGTGGCATACAAATTTATATGCAAATGCACATAAATATAGGTTACTCAATGTATTGAAAGTAGAGCAGTGGCGTTTGAAGATCAATCGTAATCATGAAGGGGTAAGAATTATTTAAGTATGATATCAATATTATCAATGTGGAATACTTTTTGATAATTAGTCACAATTATCCATAGGCTGCTTGGCATCTGGCAGGAAACCGTAGTTTTATATTTAAAAAAAAGGTTTAAGACTACAATAAAGTCGATCGAATGTCGTTTGATTTTCTTTATAAAACGAGCGTGTTAAAAACGATCTGAATGAAGCAAGACGTGATGAATTTAATAAGAAATAATAAGTCGATTGCTTAGTAATACATTTTTATTTTTTCACCTTATACTCCGCATATACCCATATGTAACCTATTTGACATGCATCCCTGCATTGCCAAAATGACAACAATACTCAATATTCCATATACAATACGTCGTTGTGCGCTTGCCAAATAGAGATAGCTTAGTTCTTTCTCACATACGTAATGAGACCATTTCTATATGTTCAACAATGGCCATTGAAACCCTTACGGGTTATGGGCGACACAATTTGTCCGCTTTGGCTAAACGCCGCTATAGTTGGACTCGCTCGGCTCGGTCGTTTAACTCGACATGAATGCACCAGACAATTGCAATGACATTATAATATGATTATTGCTTTGAGACTAGATTTACGTAAAATATTAACAAGACGGTTATAAGGCACGTGGGAAGGTCAGATGGCTGTCGCTTCCGTAAAAACTATTGCCTACGCAACTTGGGTTTAGGTTCGGACCCCGGGAATCCTTCAAGATACAACTGTACTGGTATAAAGGTAGGGTGATAAATAAATACTAAACAAATACTTTTGGACAATCTTACACAAATCCCAAACTAAGCAAAAATTGAGATTTTCGTTAGCGGACGCATCCGCTTAACAAACATTTAAGCAAAGCTTGTACTATGGGTTCTAGATGACGATTTACATAGGTAGGTACTCGTACTTGTATAGTTTAATAGATACTTAAATACATAAAAAACATCCAAGACTCAGCAACGAGTATTTGTGTTCATCACATAAATAAATGCCCAGACCGGGATTCGAATCCGGGACCTCAACTAGGCTAAAGCGGTGGTCAACGGTTGAATGGTCAGACAGTTGAATGATCCATGCTTTGTTACTGGCATGAGTTGGAAGGTCAGATGGGTGTCCTTCAGGATGCAAATGTTCTGGAATAACGCTAGCATGATGATGATTAACAAGATGGTTGATCGATGCTCTCTTTTTACTGGCATGGGGTTTAAATCCAAGTGTTTTTATCATGCCAGCAACAACGAGTCACCGAACCTAACCTCATATTTTAACCTGGACATAGGCATCTCACAAGGCAATAAGAAGGAGAGGCAGACCTGTAGCTAGTTGGGAAGACGACCTCAGAAAAACATCCGGCCCGAACTGGATTCAAATAGCCCAATCTAGGGAGCAATGGCTATCATTGGAGGAGGCCTTTACCTACAGAGGGGTTCTTGCAGAAAATCAAGATTAGCTAGAATAAAAATATGTTTAACGCTAAAAACTAAACCAACTAGTTTTTAAGCACTAAACTTAGATAACTAACATAGATTTATAATTATTACTAACATAACATTTCTTCTCAATCTTTCTGTAATTCTGCAATGAAATAAAAGGCTTTTTATTATTTTATTATAGGCATCTCCTGGATGAGCTCGCTTCACCATTGGCCTCATCTTTGTCCCCTGGCTAGATGCTGGTAAAAAAAGAGTTCCCTGGTAATTTAAAAAGAAATTTTCTTTGCGTCGTACGTAGACTGGTGTCTGCTTACCATGGCAGGCTGAAAGCTCGTTTGTCACAGCCGTTGTACGAAAAAATGCCATGATCATCTTTTATGACAAGTTTATATGAGCTTGAGCAACATTATCACTTGACACTTATCAGACGTGGACATCGATATACGGGACTTTATCACGTGGCTCAAGTTCCAACTATCCTGACGTTGACTCCATACGATACTATAAGCGTTGTAGATAACTTACCATTTGTGAACCTTATTGCAACGAGATAAGAATTACCAGTGGTCAGTTACATGATACTGATGGTACAATAAAGCGTTAGCACAACTCGTAAACACAACAATCGAAAGACAATCAAAAGTCAATAAAAGTTAACAGTAAACTACCGTGGTCCGTGCTGGGGGAAACGCCTGTTCACTCGTAAAATACCCGTGCGTTTACGATTTTAGAGACAGTCAGCCAGAAAAGTGAGCCGGCCCAGGAGGAGGGAGTGGCTTTCGGTGAAGGAAAATATCGTGAAGAAACCGGTCGAATCCCGACAAGCTCTACTTTTCCCTTCAGGGTTGGAAGGTCAGACGGCAGTCACTTTCGTTAATTCGTCAAAGTCAAAGTGGGCTCCTTAGGGCATAACCGGGAAAAACACATGCAGAAATGATAAGATACAGTAAGTGGTCAGAAAGTGGTCTAGCATTTCGTCTCTATTGTCTTTTGGATAAGGTACAAATGTGTTAGATCACTACAGTCCGTTTCCTCTGCCTGAGAGAAAGAAGAAAGGAGGCATGTACCGAGCAGTGATACGAATATAGGCTGATGATGTGTCTATTCATCAAATACCCCACAGCCCTTTGGAAATTATGGTAATATCGCACACCAAAGATATTTATACTATAGTATATGGACTGTTTTTTTAACCTGGCTATGGATTTATAGGTCCAAATGAAGCGATAGGAGTAGGTACACGGTTGAAGAGTAGCCTGGGTAAAATCTAGGGGATATTATGGATCGCCAGGAAATGCATACAATACAGTATTCTTTATACCTATCCTACTTAACCTGACAAATTCACATCCTCAAATTTCATCACATCGATGATACTATTTATGTAATAATCGCGTTCTAAACGACGCGTTTTAACATCACAGTGAACAGGCTCTACTATCTGGGCCGGTGGGCCCAGCTCTACTCAACTAATTACTAGTGTAAGGTAAGGACAATAAAATTGTCAGTTTGAACATTCCCTTAGTTGATTGTCTGGTCCTGTTCCGATTTTACGACTGAGTGATCCAGCCACACATAATAAATAATGAAGTCTGCGAAATAGAATCTTTTGTAAATTGGAATAAGGTTCCTTTTTGCCAGACGACACAAATAAGAGTCTGACTCAATCAACGGAAACTTAGTTTATAATTAGTTTGTATACTTAAATCATTTAAATTGGCAGAGTTGTACCATATTAGTCCATTCAGAAAGCGTCTTAACTGTCCAAGCAATAATATTCAATATCTAATGACTTGACTAATTAAAATAATTTCAAATTTGCGACTATACGCACTTTTTATTACTACATAATACGTGAAATAAATTCAAATTAGTTTTTTAATGAGATATATCGATTGAAAGAGACACCCTTTGTTTTTCGCTCACGACAAAACGGGATGCAACCCTCTCCGAGAATGGCTTTTTAGACAAATCTCGTTAAATATCTGACTATGTGCAGGTTTATTTTTCCTCTTGTCAGTACCTAGATGAGGTAAAATACCATCATATTAAATGAATCGTGTCTTTTAATAATGCGTTGTTTTAGTAGGCTGAGGAAATAAAGGAAAATATAGACTCGACTTTGGATTTATTTTCTATCGAGAAAATTTTAAGCAATCATGTTTCGCTATTGTCAGTACCACAATCATATAGTCAAGAATCATATATCTGAAAATCAGCCCCTACTGTTTGCTAGTCTGGGCAGGACAGCGTTACAGTCTCCAAATTTCTCAGTGTAGCGCCTTAATTGAGTACTTTTATCTTATGAGCGCGGGTTCGGCCATTGTTGTAGTTGTCACACATACGAACACATAGACAACATGAAATCATAGCTCCTACGCTGACGCACACATAGACAATGTGCATGTATAACTCAATACATAACCATGGCTTACCCGCGATCGTGAGATAAAAATACTCTATTAAAATTAGATTTTAATTCACTATCGTTAGTCAGATTATACCCCTGTAAGCTTCGATGACGGGATAGTGCGGCCAGCTTACTATAGCGCGCTCCATTTTGCGCCCGCGCCGACCGTGACCGCGCCCGTAGGGTTGTCACCACTGTCATTAACTTTTTTTTATTCAGTGGCCATCGCCAAAGTAAAGTTAAGGCGCTACACTGAGAAATTTGGAGACTTTGAAACGCTGTCCTGCCCAGACTAGCAAACAGTAGGGGCTGATTTCCAGATATATGATTCTTGACTATATGATTGTGGTACTGACATTAGCGAAACATGATTGCTTAAAATTTTCTTGACAGAAAATAAATCCAAAGTCGAGTCTATATTTTCCTTTTTTTCCTCAGCCTACTAAAACAACGCATTATTAAAAGACACGATTAAGTTAATATGATGGTATTTTACCTCATCTAGGTAATGACAAGAGGAAATTTAATAAACCTGCACACAGTCAGATATTTAACGAGATTTGTCTAAAAAGCCATTCTCGGAGAGGGTTGCATCCCGTTTTGTCGTGAGCGAAAAACAAAGGGTGTCTCTTTCAATCGATATATCGCCTTAATGGCATAGGTACGTGGTAGAAGATCAGGTCAGTTTTTTGCCATCGCAAAACAACCTACCTGATCTTCTTTATTTCTTTCTTTATTTGGACGTTTCCGAAATCAGGAGAATCACAAGCGGGTTACCGACACTTCATTGACTTGAGGGTTCTGTTGACAGCTAGACACTTGCAGGTTCCTTGCTCCCAAGTTTCTCAACCTTGCTCACCTCCAGGAACACAATACCTACACATACCTAAAGAGAGAGTAGTTGGGTTATTATGTCTTCGGTTACAAATAAGACCGTACTAAATATCTAGTTTCATACCAACATACAACATAAGCAACATATTTTAACATAAGGCCTCTGGTGCTAAATAAATTGCACTTTTTTAGTCTTGTTTGTGTCTTGTTTTGTAGTTAATCTTAGTAATTTTATCGTTTTGACGCTGAATATGAGATGATAGGACATTCTCAAGCGCGCTAATTCGATGAAAAAAGTGTGCATAATATACCTAAAAAAGTGTTTATTATAAGTAATAGCCTTTTTAGCCTTTTTAGCCTTCCTAAAACAAAGACCAATGCCGGCAAACGCGCACCAATTTATAGAATGTGTAATCGCCACAATACGGTTCTTAATGAAGTAGATATATTCTCTTGCTCCCGTTCTAAGTTTAAAGCCATACTTAACAAAATTTATAGTACCTAATTAGCGTTAAGTTTCAAGTTGTGTTTTTGGTTTATAATTTTGCTTCGATCTCTTAAGCTATACTGGAAATTCGAAGCGCATCAATTATGCACGCATGATTGATCCGCCGAAAAGTAGTGTCCAAATATTTTTAGCGTTATACGTGTTAAAAATTTTTGTGTTCACAGTGAGATATGTATAAGGAAACGTCTATACCTAAGTAATTTTACAAACATACTAATACGCTGTATTCTCGTGACTGTTTCTGTTTTATCTCCTAATAAATTAAATAAATAAATAAATAAATAAATAATAGTAACCTGTAGAAGTTGTTTGAAGGTCCGACCGGAGCGACAACAGTGGTTCTTTTCATAGATGAAAAATGTAATGAAAATATGTAACCTGACTAAAATATTGATAAGTATTACCTATAGATTATGAAGTATTATGATTTTGTGACAGCCCTAAAAGTTTATCAATAGGGCGGGGCGTCGTTGGCGCATACCGTAATTATATTTAGTATCAACTAAAACAATATGGATACTCGTATACTGCTATAGTAGATGTTGAAATATACAACAACAACAAACAACAACAAATATTCTTTATTGTTCACCAAATAATGAACATTACAAAACAAGTAACTGAAACAAATTGCAAAATGGTAGACAACAGGCGGTCTTATCGCTAACAAGCGATCTCTTCCAGACAACCTTAAAAAATAATCCAAATATATTTAATAGATCTTAGGTTAAATTCAATCATCTTTTGTTTAGATTAAACTTTCACGATTTCCACACGTATAACCCATGACCCCATGGGCTTCAAAACTCATTTAGTAAAAATAAACTCAATTGGTCCAGTAGGTTCGGAGAAAATTGGTTGGTACAGATGGACTCGAGTGATCGTATAAGGGTTCCGTTTTTGTCCTTTTAAGGTATGGAACATAAATTTACACTAACGTGAGACATATTTACACTTAATAAGAGAACAACCGTTGACACTCACTTGGAAAAGTCACTGTTTGCGACATGTTTCGAACTACAATTGGAGTCCTTCATCTGGTTGAGTCGAGCAGCGATGCGCGGTTGGTTATCGTAATACCACTCAACCTGATGAAACCAATTGCAGTTCGAAACATGTCGCATATAGTGACTTTTCCAAGTGAGTGTCAACTCTTAGGTTTTGAGGTATGAAACCCTAAAAATAAGTGAAATGTTGGATTTTGGTCGTCACTGCGTTGGTGAACACACGTGCCCGGAGCGACGACGTGCAGAATCCACTACCGCACACTGTCTTTGTTGCCTACTGTCATGGCGTCGTTACCGAACAACGTCACTGAACAAGCATTAATTGGCGAAATCATCATAAATCTGATGGAAAGCCATTTTTAAAAGAAGAAGAAGTGAAATGTTGATTTTTTCACAAAAACGTAATGAATCTAATGAACAATTGAACATTCCAGGGTTTAACCTTGACATGAATTTTACATTTCGCTTGCTTGATCTGACACTTGCACAGTGTGTGCGCAAACCGGTCAAACACATTGATATCTAATTTGGATGCTAGAGTATAGTTCGGACACAACTCTAAGGCTAAATTCTGTCAAACGAACGCAAGCTAAACTAGACTTAGAGCTCTGACACATTGATATCTAATTTGGATGCTAGAGTATAGTTCGGACACAACTCTAAGGCTAAATTCTGTCAAACGAACGCAGACTTAGTGTCAGTTGCACCAACATACGAACACAGGCCGGTCATCGTCAAATATGGCGCCGGCAGCTGTCATCCCATAGAAACTTGTCAAACTTTCCATACAATCAGATTTGACGAACACCGCTTACGATTACAGACGGTTTGGTGCAACCCAGCCTTAGAGCTCTGACTGTACGGTAGATTTTAGCTTGCGTTTATTTGACAGCACCAGCAGTTTTGTACGAACTACACTCGTATGTTACTTATCTCACTTTTATCTCACAAGCGCGGGTAAGCCATGGTTGTGTGTTGAGCTATACATGCACATTGTCTGTGTGTGCGTCAGCGTAGGAGCTATGAGTTCACGATGTCTATGTGTTCGTATGTGTCACAAGTACAACTATGGCCAACCCGCGCTCGTGAGATAAAAGTACTATAGATATCTTTGACTCAAACTCCTAATTTTGCCCGTAACTCCGACTTATAATCGCACGACTAAGTCGCAGGCATGCTGGGCTCACAACAGCCCCAACCCAACCCAAGTCTCATATTAGGCCCGTGCGATAGCGATCTGTTCGCACTAATGCCGATGCTATCGCGCTAAGTTACGACAGGTCAGCGGTGGACGCGCGCCTTATTGCTAAGGTAACTCTAATAGAATTCATGAGAATACATACAAGCTATTAGCAGTAACTCGACTTAGTCGTTTACGTATACACCAAGATCTGTTTCATATTTTTTTTTACTAATTTGCAATATGTTTTATTTATTGCTCATATATTAAAAAGACTTAAGGCGGTTCCATGAGCCAGATAAGCGAAAATACCCCAAGTATTATCCCATTTTTCTCAGAATCGTTGATATTTGTAGACGTGGAAAAAAATATATTATTCTTGATTATATTATCTTTAATAACACAGCTTTCGATAAACGATTCATTTTTTCGTGGTCGCTTTTGACTTTTGACTGAGGATCGTGTAGTAAAATAAAAACTCTATACGTATAGGATATCAAAATCAAATATTTATTGCGCAAATAGGCCACAGGGGCCTTAAAAAAGGGCATTTTGACATATCAATAGGTCAAGAAGGACTAAACCTTTCTACCTCCACGTCGTACAACATGTATGTTGCATTGCAGTCATAAGTAATTATACTTTTATTAGGCATCTTCACTGGCGTTTTTGTGTTTCTGGCTCCAAAGTATGCGCAATTCCAGAGTGAGGAATCTTCAAATCTTCAAAAATAATGGGTCAGGAACGCTCTGTACCTCAAGGATAAGTTTTTTCGAAATCGTTTAGTCTCAATTTGTATAGAAACGGGAGCGGCGCCTCTGGTGGCCTTAAGTGGTAACTTTTTTTTGCCAAATAAAATAAGACTAAACGCAAAACATTCGTTTGTGTTTTGTTTCGAAAAAAATTACAGTTTACGAGGTCAGTGGCGGCGCGTCAAAAATATTCTTAGGGAAGCCGGAAATAGTTTGCCTTTCTTATTCTTCATGAGCCGTACTTAAAGAACTGGTGTGACTGAAAATTAGGCAAGCCGGTGGGAATCGAGTTGCATGGACGCTCCGCTACTGCTAGAGGTACTGAAGTCGCGCCAAATGATTTTTCACTAAACTACTAAGTTGGATTACTGCTATGCATGTATATGCAGTAGCAATACGAGTAAGTTCCTAGATTTAGATAAAAGGTTTTGCTAATTTGAAATAAAAGGGTAAACGAATATTCTATTGTTTTGAATTATGTTTATAGGTTTGTTCATATTTATCATAAATAAATACTAGAGATAATCTTAGGTACTCGCACAAAAACGATATCGTCTTAAATTTGTTCATTTGTAGTATACTTACTACGAATGTACGAATATATATATATATATATATATATACGTACGTTCATACGCGATTTTCTTTGTTCCTGATAAAGGAATAGTGTTTCTTTTATTTATCAATACAATCTAAAGTAGCCTATTATCAACTTTTTTGCGATAATTGATTTATGAACTCATAGCATTGTCACAACTTATTTAATATTAGTAGTAGTAGTTAGTTTTAACAATACAATAACCAAAAGAGAAAAATTCTCCCCTAAAATACAAAAACACAATAATTACTCGTACCTACCAAAACAACGGCTATTCAATACCATCATCCTCCTAGCGTTATCCCAGTACAGTTGCATCCTGAAGGATGCCTAGGGTCCGCTACCTAACCCCAAGATTTGGCGTAGGCACTAGTTTTTACGGCTATTCAATACCGATTTATATAAATAAATAAATAAATATTTGTGGTTAATCTTACACAAATCAACCTAGTCCCAAACTAAGCAAAGCTTGTACTATGGGTACCTACTAAGCGACGATATACATACTTATATAGATAAAGAAGACATCCAAGACCCGAGACCAAATATTCGTGTTCATCACACAAATAAATGCCCCGGCCGGGATTCGAACCCAGGACCTCCAGCTTCGTAGGCAGGGGCACTACCAATTAAGCTAAAGCGGTCGTCGTTCGTACTTGTCCTATTGTGAGCTCTGATATGGCTGTAAGCTAGTAGCGTTTGCAGTCACGGGCCGGTTTGTATGAAAAGTCCCGGAAACCCCGACATTTTCTGAACTTTGCATAAAAACCAGTCCCGGAAGTGCAAAGCCTAGTGGCTAGGCCAAACTTGCTCTTAAATACATATATGTATTCGTAAAGATTACCGGTATTGGATGCCCGATATCATCAGCCATGGAATGATGACGTCTCTAACGGTGAACGTACACCGTACTCCAGTAAAATCGCGACTCCGGTAACGGACGCCTCCTAATCCGGCAGCACAGTTACGTGAAAAAACTGAGTCCTTGTACAGCTCCCGGTTCCATTGAGTAACGGGCGCACAATTAGACATGGCAAAAACGCAGGTGCGTGCGGACTATGCTGCGGTAGCCTACTTATAAAAGATGTTTAGTGAATCAAAGTCAAAACATTTATTCTGCAAATAGGCAGCAAGGGCACTTTAACAAATCAAAATCTAGATATCAATGAAATAATACTCAAAAATAAAATTAATAAAAAACATGATAATTACTTGATGATGATTTCCATAGTATATATACATGCTGAAATGGTGTGAAACTAAGAATATTTGGTCGAAGCTTCATAAATATAATGTGAAGCCGAATATAGTGTCCTTAGGGTATGTACAATTGCAAAGTTGATATTATATCGAAGCATCGAAGCGAACAAAATATGCTCTCGAAGTGTTAACCTGGTTCAAAAAGCTCCTGTTAAATATTAAATGACATGTTTTTTAAAAGCCTAAAAAACACTCTGGTAGGTACGTTCGGGGGTGGAACTCAAGACTTCCGAATTGAAAGTCGCGCACCTTACCGGTCGGCTATGAGTTATGCCAGTGGCAACATTACAGTTGTACCAAAAATAATGACATATTGCTCGTATAAAACATTTAAGATTGTGTATTGCCTATACTAATAAAGCTTTACTTTCCAACCCATATTGATTGAGTCGGTTTTTCTGCGTCTAGATCCGGAGGTAACGGCGCGCGCGCAGTCGCTTTTTACCCGCTCCCTAAACAGGGAGGTGAGATTCTTGAAAATTAACTGCATTCAGTACGGTACGATTTACCGATAGCACCGGTCATGAGGTGCTTTAATAGTACATGTAGGGCGGTAAAGTGAATTCTCATATCGTAAGGTAAGAGTCCAAGGCAAGGGCGAATACTACTACAGCTCTCTATGCCCAAGCACATGTTCTAAACGTCCGCCAATTGTTTTTATATAGAATTTCCCTACTTACACACAAAACATCTAGATCCTTGCCATACCTTGACACATTACTTGCCAAACGTAAATTTGCCTTACCAGTACCTAGAGTTCTCACCAGCTTTGCTAAACGTTTTGGAGATTACGTTAGGATATCGGTCTACAATACTATACTGAAACATTGCAAGCTTAAAAACTGTTCTATTAACGAAGCAAAACAACTCATTTTTAAACAGCTCCATTCTTTAAATTATGCCGACACAGAAGCCATAATGGAGATTGTACTTTAACTTCACATAAATAAATGTACTAATGCAGAATGTAACTTTTACCACTAATTTAAGTTCACTTTTCTTATTATGTTATTTTTTACCTACTTTACCTCTATAATTTTGTAACTTTAGTTCTAATAAATAATTTGTAATTGGTTCCTCGCGATACAGGCGAAGCCTAGTGCGAGGACCCCTGGTAATGATGTAAAACAATATTTTCTGAATAAATGATGATTATTAAAAAAAAAAAAAATACTCGATGAGACGCTTTCTTTTATGGTCCGCATCGCGTACAACATGTTGGATCTTTTATTGCTAAGCAGTGGACTTTAAGAATATAGAAATAGAATCTATAATTAAGTATAATACAGAAAAGAGCTCTGCCAATGAATATAGATAATGAATGATTGCAATCGCAAATGAAGTGTCAAAAGTTTATCATTTCAGTCTTTATTGAGACTTCATCGTTGAAAAGAGTTTGTAGCACCACAAAATACTATTTGCATTTGCACATAGACAAGTCCAAACTTCATCTATTCTAACTCCACGATATTTGTGAACAATGCTCAATGTACTCTAGATCACTACACTCCCCTTATCCTCTGGCATCGCGTAAATCTCATAAAGTCGCTGTTCGATTGTTCGCCGGATAATAAATCGGTATGTTGTTCGCGCGAACACTGCATTCCACTTAACATCGCTTGACGCGTGCGCCGGTGTTCGCTGGTCGGGAATTCGCTTACATTATCGAGTTATGTGCTGACCGGTAAACAAAAATGAACTGCTAGGTACAGCTATGCAGAAGCTATGGTAATACAATAACTTAAACCGGACATTTACTATATTTTTATATCTAGCCAAAATGTTGAGTAGAGAACATTCAAAAGTGCACTTACATCGAAACGGCGTAAGGCTCTAGCTTTTTTACTGTCGTCTATGGCTAGTAGATTAAACGTGCGTTTGAACGCTTACTGCGTTATGTTTACGTTTTATAGTATAAATGGAGATAATGGGACAGCAGTTATTATGTTACTTATAAAATTCGTAATAAGAAATGTCTATAATATCAAGAAAAAATCTTATGTGAGCAGGTGTACACGTACAGCCTTCACGATACCGTTTTAGAACTTATGAATTTCATCGCATACCATTTGGCCTACTTACAACACCAATTTGTTCGTCAAAACAAATCTTAAAGAGTAGAACTATTGAATCCCATTGAGCGTACTGGCCTACTTTGTCTATGCTCATGCGCATGGGAAAGCTATTCTGGTAAATGGAACGACTGTCAATTGCCCAAACATTGTGCAACGTTCGATTATGAGTTACGGTTTACAGCTGATGTTTATGTTGTGAATGACTTTATGGGCTTTCGAAGAGGAAGTTAGTTTTTATGCTGGCAACAATGGAAGGGAATAAATCACTGCCTATTTATGCCAAGTAGTAGTATTCGTTTTACGCTAATTTTACATTTCGTTTGTTTTTGATATGAGCGACTGTCCATATATGTACTACCATTCGGATACGAATAATGTATAAAGATGAACTCAGTGCCATATGGAATCCTCTACCAAAATTTTGTCTTAATTTTAACTTATTGACGATCGAAATTGAAATCTAAATGAAGTGCGGACTGCGGTACTAAAGAGCAATTTTTTTCCAGTTTTTTCTATAAGGAAACCCCTTGAACTGAGTAAAGTAATTACATACTGACTCACCGTATGCCGATCACCTGTGACTCATATTCACGCTACCAAGACACGAATACTCGGAATTATATGACGCGTCTCTACTTTAGCAATCATTTCATTTTGTCAGATTGAACGTGGCTAATTCGCCTTTTACGATGTTAGGCTGTTGGTCAAATGAGTCATGTTCAATTTCGATCGTTGACCGTTGGTTTTGTGTGTGTGTGTTTTTTTAATGTTTTGTACGACATCGTTTACATTGTTATTGTGGCTTGATAATATAAAGTAGTACTTAGATACGTTGAACGTTCCAATGTTATAATTTCAAACAAACCCGGCCTGTCATCTTTCATAAATTAAGTTTAAAGGTGTTTTAACTACTGGGGCATTACCGAACATATTCAACTCACCTGAGGAGTGGTTAATGAACTTGAAATCTGCTACTCACTTGAAATATATGCTACCTTTCCTTCAATTATCGGACGTTTATGGATATTCGTTTAGATATTTGCTTAATGAGTCCGTGCCGTTCTGTGCCGTTGTTGCATTACTATCTTTCGTCATGTCAAACACGACTGGCTCAGTTTCATTCTGATAAGCCGTTGATATGCGGAAATGGTTTAATTACCAGTTAATTTTATCACTTTGTCTAAACAATCCCAAGAATTAGGGCGACTGCATTCGTATACCCGGAATTATAACGTGTGGCTAGAAATACCGAAATGTTTCACGCTCAGAGAAAGTATAGGTATCTGCACTATCTGCGTACATGTTATACAGTTTCTTACATACACCTACTCTATCTAAGCCTTCATTTTCACTTTACTAATTATTAAACTGTCTTAGAATTCTTAGCCTGAGCAAGCCAGCAAGAAATCATCTTCTTCTTGAATTGAACAATGCAAGTTTTTATTATCTTGTTTACATTATAATCTTTAGCCTTTGTAATTATACGATCTATTGCTGGGCAAGCCTCCTTTCATAGGCCGAATCGCCAGTAGTTATCACGCTGTAACAGTACACATAGTTAGGTTGGGGATATTGCTGTAAATTTGATTCATAATGATAATCCTGGCAGTCATTGCACTCAGCCTTCATAGTCTGCTTATATAGTGTCAATGTGCCATTCAAACAAAACAATAAATGCCAAACGTATCATAACAAAACATTCCACGCTTATCAGCATGTACCTTTACGAGTAGTGGCATTTCGCAAGCAAGTAATTGAAGACTCGAGAGGCGAGATTTAATTTAGAATAGGAACGTTCTATAAGTGGTGTAACTGGTAGGAGGGACTGGCCTTTGCGAATCGTGAAAAATAAACATATCGATTACACGTATAAAGGTTAGGAAACTTGCAGATAGTGAGCTGTTTAAATGTTTTGATTATCGAAAATACTTTGGCAAGTCTACTTTTCTGTTTCACAACAGAGTTTTTTATTTCATACTGTTGAGGTATTCGATTTCCAATTTTTAATTCGATTTTGGAATATTTTTGAAAGATAATTGGCTCTCTGTGCATGAAATATGTAGCGTTAAAGAGCTTTTTATAATAGTAGTTTATGCAACTGGTACATAATGAGGGGCATTAAAACACGAGTGTGTTCTATGAAACGAGCCGAAGGCGAGTTTCATAATAAGGTCACACGAGTGTTTTAATGCCTAATTATGTACAGTTGCATACATTACTTTATCTACACACATATTATAACTACTCTAAGATGGGTTCAGAAACTGTAGTAAATAAATACAATAATTGTGTTAATACAACCTTTTTTGCACGGTTGCGGAAATATCGAAATCAGAACTAGCAACCGATACCTGAATGTTATTTTAAAAAGTAAAGAGTCCCTATTCTGATCTCATCATGTCGTTCTAGCTCAAATTTCGTGCGATATATACTAAAAAAAAACATCGAGCTGACATTTCGCATCGACTGAATTTGAATTTTCAGTTATACTAGAATAGGGACATGTCAACTTTGACATTTAAATTTTGACAGTTTTGTTTGACGTTTAATATTTTAACATCATATATGAGATTAAAATGAAAATTATATTACTGCTGTAGCCTTAGCCACAGATAAGAAAATTGCCATAAATTCATTGAATGTTGAAATGAGAGTCATTTTCTACGGTTTCCGAACGCATATTAGAGGATTTATGATATGTGTGTAGATAAAATATCTTCTTCTATTCTAAAATATGGAGTTAGAGATATTTTCACTGACATTTGCTTTGAGCCCACTTTAAGCCGCTCGTCAAAGATATATTTATCCATAAAGACGAATATTTGAATGTACCTTCTTAAAACTATTCAGCTTATTTGGTCTTCTTCATGTTTCATTATCACAAATTCATAATTTTAGGTACGTATGATAATATTGTAGTAAATATTACTGGCAAAAATGATTGGTTAGTAAAGGTAAACCAAATATACGGGTGGATTTTTGAATTAATGAAAAATGGCGTTTTCATATTTTGGAAAAATCATACAGGGTGCGAGAAAAAGGCAATTTTTGACCAACTTTTTTTATGAAATTTCTCGCACCCTGTATGTTTTTTCCAAAATCTGAAAACGCCATTTTTCATTAATTCAAAATCAAAGGAAGGTCTTCTAAAACCATTTTCACGTAGCAGCGCGGGATCTGGTAGCTGCCCTCACTCACCCAAAAAGAAAATCCACCCTGTATACCTATATATAAAAATTCGTTGGTCATCTCTGGGTAGGCGTTTTTTTCTTGGAAAATCGTTGATGAAGCGTTTAACTCTCGTTATAACTCAATGCTTGTTATCCGCATATATAAGTAAAGGCAGGTTATGAGTCAAAGAGAGTCAACAAAGATCCTCATTGTACGTACAAAGACGCTTTAAGAAAGTCGCCGTTACGAAACAAATTCAACGCAAACTTGCCAATGAGGGCATGATTCATATCCAGTTAAGGTAAACGGCCTAGTGGTTGACACTGACCTAATATTTGTCACCAATGGTTGTCACGTTCCTCAGACATGAGGATACGACCAAGAGGAAGAAGAATAGTTGACATGAGGTCAATGACCCAAAGACTACCTCACCACCTCACCTCACCAACCTGTACTCATGACATAAGATTGAAACTACCATGTATTGGGTCAAGGATGTAGTCGACCGCTTTAGCTTAATTGGTAGTGCCCCTGCCTACAAAGCTGGAGGTCCCGGGTTCGAATCCCGGCCAGGGCATTTATTTGTGTCATGAGCATGAATATTTGTTCTTGGGTCTTGGATGTTTTCTATGTATTTAAGTATCTATTTATCTATATAAGTATGTATTTCGTAGCTAAGTACCCATAGTACAAGGTTTGCTTAGTTTGGGACTAGGTTGATTTGTGTAAGATTGTCCACAAATATTTATTTATTTATTTTTTATATAAACTGGTCAAATATCATTTTGACTGCAACTCACTCGCTTTTATCTATAAAACTAGGCTCCGTGAGCTAGGCTGAATCAGGCTGAGCTGACGGTGATATTTTTTATATTTTCAATGACTTCTATAAACTGTGTAAGAAAAAAACATGTAAATATCGAACCTACTCACAAAATTTGACGAAAATCGGTCGATAAATGTGACCCCGACCCCGACCAGGGGGCCGATTTTTGAGTGTCGCACGCTCGACTATTCACTCGAGATCTGTCAAAAAACTATGATGTTTTTGACAGATGCCGAGTGAAAAGTGGAGCGTTCGACACTCAAAAATCGGCCGGCCCCAGAACAGCCGTATATCGAACAACATTGTATAGGTCGACCGCTTAACTGAGATCCCGCGGAAGGGTAGTACCCGTCCGCTACCCTTTGTCGCCTCCCCTCATACCCCTATCCCGCCTCAGTGCGGTTTCCGTTAAGCGTTACACCTATAAAAATGTTACATATCCGTACATAGTGCCAAGGTTTACAAAACACCCCCGCGATACCTGTTATATTCTTCCGCCAGATGGCGTTTGTTTTCCATAACACTCATTAGATGTTCTTTATTAACCGCGCACGCGCATCTGCGACTGTTTTCATTTCATTTGCGGCAGGGGCTGCTAGGGTTGTCACTGATTAGTGGCAGTTGTAGTAAAACTTTTTACTGTAAAAAAACTGAACACAACAGACGTACCTAATTTACAAAAGGCGAACCTTTAAAGAGACCTCTTCCAAGTAAACTTAGAGTATTATGTGAAGTCGAGTTTGAAAATATGTGCACGGACAAAGAGATCAAAAATATGTGATCACGTCTTTATAGTTAAGGGCTTAAGGTTGCTTAGATATTTTTGAATCGTTGGAAACGTTAATATATTTATGAACTCGAATGTACAACAGAGACCTTTTTTCTATACCACGAGGTTGGAAGGAGTCACATGCGCATTGCTGACATTTTTGATTTAGAGATTCATTGTTTTGACAACTGGAAACAAATGCAAGTCCAATTATTTAATGCAGACCAATCAACACTGCGCATCCTCAGGAACTGGGTATTTTTATAAAACACCACATAACAACATAACAAGTATTACTGTTACTTGTTGTGTTATCGAATTAGCTAATGAACAGACGAAATACAGAATTTTTAATTTGTTAAGTGATGTTGACATCACTTTAGATCAAATCATGAATTCATTGCAAATAAAATGAACTAAGAAATTCTGTGGACGTGTGGCATCCCTAATAAGAGGATTACCTCGCCCTAGCGTTTGTTATTCCAGGATCAGTCAGGATTAACCGTAGTTCATAAATGACGGACGGTTTAAGAATACTATTTCCGGAGATAACCATAACTTAAAACTACGGGAAACATGATTTGAAAGGTCAGTGATACCATGACAACTACGTTTACGTTTCCTCTGTAGTAAAATCAGGGATGTATTAAATGGTTATTTATAACTATATTTTATGATATGATTTTGTGACTGTTGATTTGGAGTTCGAAGAAACTAGTATGGTCATTTTTTTCTTAGAAATAAAACCTTTAAGAAATACAAATGTGATCAAAGTTATTGATGGAAAATATCGTAAGGTGTGTTAGACATGTGTTATTTTCTATTCTTGTTGTGTAACTACCTCGTAAAACTGTCAACATACGTGTGAATAAATAAATAAATATCCTAAGGTTACTGCAATATGATGTTTTGTTATTACCACTATTTATAAATTATCACTTAACAAAATTTTACTATAGCCGTTATTTGGGCGATATCCAGCTAGATACCTTTGGATCAAACAGGTCTGAAATTAAGGCCTTTTGTTATTTTATTTTATTATAGTCTTTTGCAATTGATCTATCCTATTAGACGTCCCAAATTGCCAAAATATATTCAAAGAATCAGCCAACAATTTTACGGACGCTAAGTTAGACATGACGTTTATATTTTATAACGGAACTATGTTAAATCTTCCTTCTCTCTCGCCCACAGGCCTGTGCCCCTCGCTACGTCTCCTTCGTGAACTACAAGCTTCAACATCGAGACCCAGTCGGCTCGTGTTTCGTCGCCTCCTCCTCTGATGGATATGATGTGAAAGAGTACTCCCCGTGTCGTACTCGTGAGTATCCAAAATCACATTTTATTTCTTAACTGGTCTCTTGATTTTGGCAACCGTGATTGCAAGACATTAATTTTATTACAACGGAATAGAGTTGAACTTAAACTTCAAAGCATTGTAGTTAATCGATATTTTTTGTATGAATTTATTAAAATTCTTCCTATGACAATCATTAATTATAATAACTTCATTAACCTACTGCCTGAGTATCTAAACTGTTTAATTTAAGCAGTTAGACTAGTTACAGTAATGAGTAATTTTGGCTAAAATCGATTAACTGGCGCCCAACTTGGGGCCAATTTAATAGTGCCAATTTAATAGTGTCAATTGAACATTGTTTTGATATTTATCGTTTACATTTTATCATGACCGTAATATTTTTATATAAAAGCGTTTTCGATCCTCAATTTCACGTTGTGTAAAGTCATGCTTGCGTGCAAAATGGCGAAGCGCGAATCCGCATCACTTCCGCCGGTAATGGCGGATTGAGCGGCGAGCAACAAAACGAAAAAGAGGAGACCGTCTCTTTCCCACGATTTAATTATGGGCGTGAGAGCAAAAGAGAGCAGTTTTTTGTTATTAATGATGTGCGCTTGCGGCGTACCGAATGTTGATTTATGGAAGATCGTGCATTTGCAAAAAAGTTAATTAATTTGATACTCAACAAATTGAATTGTGGAGTGTTTGTTTTAAATTTAACTTTCATTAAAGGTGGTATTTAGACTTTGGTTGTATGGGAATGATGAAATATCTGTAGGTATGAGATGACCATTGCCAGCGCCATATTTAACGTTTACTTTTAAGTTAAAATTGTTTTTTTTTATTTTATTCTTATGTTTTAAAGAGGCTTTTGCACACTCTTGGTGACAATGCCAGCCTCATAGGAACACACATATATGAACTATACAATAATTTCAGTTGGGCCTTAACTCTAACAATGCCAGCTTCATAGGAACACACATAAACATCCTATTCAATAATTTCAGTGTTAGTAGGTGATTACAACGTGCACTAGATGTTTCTTCAACAAATTTATTGAATTTTATTGCAAAATGCTTGCTTAAACACATTCTATTTGGATACATGTTTGAAGGAGACTCGCACCTGTGAAAACATGACACGCAATGGACTCGCATAATGGCGCAGGTTTTTAAGACAGTGGCTATCAGATCTATTGAAATACGCACCTGCAAACGTTTTTACTGCATATATGTATTTAATACTTGTAACTAGAATCAGAAGTATGTAAGTAAAACAGGGAAGAAAATAGCACATTGTTCTTCTGTCTCCAATTGCAATTCCCCAATAGCTATATACTTACATATACCTTATTATAGGTAACGTGTGTATGGTTTATGTTATTAAGTATTACATTTTATCATGTGTATGGGTTTATGTATACTTAACTATCTGTATGTTCGTACTTTGTTTAGATTTCAAATCAGTGGCCGAGGGTGAGTGTTTAGGGAGGTACAGTTCAATGTAATAACTGCACCCTGGACGTTTGCGTAGTACACTTCGACACATATAAAATATATTTCATAATACTGCCCTGGTAGCACAAAGAAACGTAAGATCCACTTAATAAAATAGGTTATTTTTTTACAAAAATCTAACGATATTAAAGACAGACTTTACGTTATTTTGTGTGAAAACGGCAGAATAATCTACCATTGATTCATCCCACTTTTATTTATCTTGACATTTCCGACTAAATCTGCATTCTCAGATCTCATTTAGTGACCATTACTTATAAATAAACACATGATAGCATAATGGTTCACGTGTAAGTATTGCAACTATTGTTTCGATGTTGTCCAGTGTGCTAGTCGTCATCTTCACCTCTACTTTTGCCTGCTTTTATGAGGAACAAGATACAATTTTACAGTAAAAACTGGCCGTTGCATAATGACTTGTAAATTCGGAGTTCAAGTAGGAACCTCTTTTCAGCGAGACTTTGACTTCCTGGACCATTTCATAACGACTTGTATTACAAGCGGGTGTTTCTTTCTTATAAAAGGAGTTGAAAAGAGACTTCTACTTGTAATACAAGTTACTATATATAGTTGTTTGTAAATTGTCCCTTGGTACAACTATTGTACTATTCGATTCTTTCAGCCGCTGTAAAATGATCTTGTAACTTCATGGCAGTGGGTTTTAATTTTAACGCAAGCACTTTCCATCTCAATGACGCCATGTTATGGTCGGAAACATGTGTTTCAGTACAATTTACTGTATTTTTTTAATATTTCAGCGACTCACGGAAACAGAAAAACTGGAGTATGCCAAGCTGGATTTTCGGCAGCAATTTCTAAGGTAAGGCAATTTTTTTACGTAAAACAATTTAATCGTAGTCACACTTCCCGGTTGTGGATCGCAACCCATCAACTTTTAATTGTTTTTCACTGCTCTGCTACCATATTGATATTCTACTATTATGAAGTAAAACGCCGTGAACTTTAATATTTTATAGAAAATTTATTTTCCATTTTCTCACACAAAACAAAACAGTATCGCACACCATAGACAATTTAGAATAAAGATACAGGTATCAGCAATAGACAATACAGCCCGACATACACGAGCAAAGCTGCCTATTCAATAGTTTTTGTTTTTATTCTTTGAAATAATCATCTAAACTATAGTAAAATTAACAATAGAAATACCTTTGATATAAATGTAATAACATTAATTAGCCATGCAGGGTAGGCAGAGCTAACTGACTAGCTATCTGACGTGTCAAACTTAGGTACCCTACGTTAGGTAATAGTACATTACTTACCAAGGGCGATAAAACAAAGAATGTCTCAGATCGCAGGTATTTTACGCCCGAGCCGAAGGCAAGGGCGATAAATATGCGATCTGAGGCTTTCTTTATTATCGCCCGTGGTAAGTACAAAATTTTATGTCACCCCCTGGCCAGGAAGTGGGTTTTTTCGCGCGCGGAGCGTGCGATAATGGCCACTTTATGGCCAGGTGTGACATAAATGTTATTTTCAGTGTTATTTTATAATTGTTATTTTTAGTAGGTATCTATGGAAAATTACATGAGATCTACCTAATGCACGCTCGAAAACGTCACGAAAGCACGACAGGGCACATGTTACGAAGAATATGGTAGTTATTTGACTTGGGTATAGAATATTAAAAAAAATACAAATATTTTGATGTTTTCGTCCTTTGCGCCACTCTTCCGCGGATATAAATAGTCACAAATAAAAAACAGACATGGCGGCCCATGTCGCGATCCCGACCGCTTAAAAATCCAATTGTCCCAAATATAGACGAGGATAAAACAGCAATAAAACAATTCGCTATATTGAGCACTATTTCGAAATAGGACTCCGTTTTTGCAAAGACAATAAAACTTTAATAATTCATAAGGCTGTGCGCGCAGGCTGGTCACGTGCGATGTATAAAACTCTTAGTAAGACAAAGTAACAATTCTCTCCAGCCTCTTATAGAGATAGGCCCTTGTTCCACCAAAAGTTTACGTGGAACATGGCGAAAATAAGGTATTCCCACGACCACCGTATCACGTTTTACATGAGTTTTCTGCTAAATTTTTAGTAAGGTCGTGTGTTTAGTGAGCACGTCTTTTGCTTTATTATTTCTTACAAACAGTCTATCTTGTCCCGTATGAAAAATTTAATTTTGTATGGTTGCGTCTCTCCAGTGGTCCGTGTACAGCTATAAATTACAGTTACATGTCTTAAGGGCCCTCATCAGTTTAAAACTAAATTTCTGTTTAGTTGACACGTATTACACGTAGTACGTAGACATTTTCTCAATGTTACTAATGATAATATACTTTTGAATGTAGGTATTTTTTGGGTTTTTCATTAAGAAATATTGTTTCAAACATCACTCCAAATCGACCATTCTCAAGCTAAATATTGCTAACCTATTTTCGCTTAAATTCTACTACACACAACAACAGCAAAAAATGGCAATGTTACTCTCTAACGCTTTAATAAAATCATCGTATCATATCGTTAATCACTTTATAGATATTATCAATACCTTTGTAAGAATTTGAAATCAAAATAACTTGGGAGACCTCTTAACTTTCAATACTGATTAAAAACAGTCGTATACTTTGATACCCCTTTACTTGAAAAGAATACTCGTAGAACGAATTTTTAATCAACCATTATTATCTATTGCTATCAATGTGAACATTTCTTTTAAGGACTTCAACTTTACCTTAATTAACAATTAATGAGAAAGAGAGATGAGTGCAGGATCTCAATAAACAGCAATTCTTAATTAACACTGTCACATTATTTGGCAACACTAAAGCAGTATCATAAAATATTAAAACGATTAGCCCACAATTTCAGCTTAATAAAATAAAACCCCTTCTTTATGGGCAATTTGCCTTGATCGCTTAAATGCCGCAATCTGTCGTAAGAGGTCTTTCTCAGAAATTTAAGGTAAAATTGCTAATGAGATGGTAATACCACATATTTGGTGATGTACGAGTTTATTAAATACACTTTCGATTACGGTAGGACCGGGTATTCTTTGTACGCTTATTTATTGCTAAAACAAAGCTGAATAACTACTATCGTAATTGAAAAGTTAAAAGGAAACTTGTAATCGGAATAATTAAAATGAAACACCTTAAATATGATTGAAATATTTATAGCACCAAAAGAAAATAACATGAAGAGGATATAATGTATTTATGACTAAAAATTAAATCTAGACGAAGCTGAAAAACATTTAAATAATTATCTCCGAGCATAATCGCAATTCGAAGATACCTACTACACATAAGGCCGTGTATTACCACTTTTGAGTTTTTAAAAACCATCTGAGACATAGAATATAGTGTCTTAAAATCTAAAAAATATATGTGTTACATAAGGATCTTGTCTAGTCAAAATCGCAGTCAGTTACATGATCTGATGAACTTCACTCGATAGAAAAAAATCGCGAAGTTACCCCTTTTTGGAATGTATTTTCAATACTACGGCTTTATTACTGATATTTAACATTAAATTTTTGTACTCAATTAAAGATCGTAGATAGTTATAGACAAATTCGCAGGGTTTGCTTTGATAAAATGATTGGCTAAATGGCTATAGCTAAATATTCACAAAACTGCGCGCAGAGCTTGCGTAGAGAGCGGGATGGTTAATTGTAAACTCACGCGTGTTAGAGCGGGACAGTTGCGTTGGGGATACCTCCCCATAAGTATAAAATGATTGCCAAAAAGAGTAAGTACCTACCTATTGACAACAGGGTACGTTGTCCTCTTAAAAAAGAGTATTTTCTTATTTATAATGACTAAATTACTGTAAATCCAAGGGTCGAGGGTTCAGGTCCGTGTTCGGGCGCCAAATGTTGTCCCCGTTCAAAAATATATATTAATAGAACGGGGACTTAACAAGTGTAAACATAAATAAACCACACTTTTAATTTAACGATGAATTCACCATTTAAAACACTTGACTATGCGGGCCAATAAAAACGTTGAATATCACGTGTCGTTTTTTGCACCCGTATATGAAAACTAATTATATCAAAACTATAAATCTCTAAGGGCTCAAAGCGTCACAACATCTAAATAAACCATTTAAATTCGGGTCACAAAGGACCCTAATACCACAACAATAAAAGAGCCCCTAATAAAATACCTTATCATGTGAAACGAAATCGCGGACCCTCACGAGTGTTATCTCGAATAATTTTATGGTAAGTTTTATTTATTTGACGTAAAAATGTGATCGTTTTTGTTAAGGTCGTTTTTTGCCTATTTTTTATAACACATACAACGCGTATGATGCATTTTTTAAAGGGTCTTAAACTTTTGAACGTTAATTAAACGTAACGTTTCATAGAATGTATTGTTTTGCAGAATGCCCATTTCATAGAAGCTTTTTTTTAATTTGGGTGGGTACAGCTAAATGATAACTGTGTAGGAAGCAGAGAAATGGGTAAGAATAGAACTGTGGCCTTTTGTGAAAAATAAGTTTCCTTGTGAAAATTCTGTGAGACATAAAATTCGATTAAGTAAACTCGTTTGCAAAACAATGGTAAATCCTTACAGGCTCTACCGACTGTCGCGACAAGAGACTTTCTGTTGAATAATATGTAGTATAATGGTAATAAAAAAAAACAAATGTCAGATAAAACGGTGCCGACACCGGTACAGTTAAGCGCAAAAATATGTATCGAATGAATCCTCTCATAAGTATGTACCAAAACCTTAATCCACCGACATAAGAGCTATGGGACATATTTTTGAGCAAGTTGTATGCACCCATATTTTTGCACTTGACTGTACAATCTGCCTGTTCACAAAACATCTACCTAATGTGCTCTACCTGACCCCAAATCTCATAGAAATCATATTTACACTGGTCTTCCTTGAAGTGCTGTAAGATTTGTGAATAGCAGCCCAGATGTTTCTCTTTCGGAGAACAGTAGCGACACATCTCAAGATGCCGCCATCTCTATTATACTTTAAATTACTTGAGATTGCCGTATCGTGACCGAATAATTCGCGCAAATAGCGATTCTATGGTCCAGGACAGAAGATACAATTTTCAATAGTAGTTGTAAGTTGTTGTACGTCTAATAATTTCAAGTATACGTGCCTAGGTTCGCTAACCACATCAACGACGTACTAAACAAGTGTAAAGTCTAAAACATACAACATTCTACCTTAAATTTACGCCGTATGTTCACACGGTTAAGATAACACTAAAAAGGCGTAAAGGACTTTAGAGAAAATGCTCATACTTCTTTCTGGCGCAAATGACGGCCGTATGTCCACGGTATGGTCCATTTGATGCGCGATAAAGGTGAATAATATGACGTGCGCTCGCGCCGACGGAGGTTCAAAGCTAGCTTAATGTGTGTGGTTTTTATAGGTTCCTTAAATGGCAACATTTGCACACAGCTAATTTCTTGTAAGATTAAACATACAGATTTGATGCAAATAAAATGTCGATCATCAACATTTAAAACAACATGACGAATTTAAAGTGGAGATTGAGAGTATACCTATTGATTATTACACGACTGCCCAAAAAAAGGAGTGTTATGTTTTCAGGTTTCATGTATGTATGTTTGTATGTATGTGAACTTTTTTTGTTCCCCCAGAACTTCTCATCGCCTTAACCGATTTAGATGTGTGAGGTATCGTTGGAATCCTTACGTCTTCCCGGGTGACATAGGATATGTGACGTTGCAATAAAAACAATATGGCGGACTGTAGACTCCACTTTGAGTGTTCCGTAAAAAAAAATTTTTTTCTATCCTAGCAAGCAGTGGCGGCGCGTCAAAAATATTCTTAGGAAAGCCGGAAATAATTTGCCTTTCTTATACTTCATGAGCCGTAGTAAAAGAACTGCACTGGCTGAAAATTAGGTAAGCCGGTGGGAATCGAGTTGTATGGACGCTCCGCCACTGCTAGCAAGTGATGTATCAAAATGAAGCATTTAATGAGACGATTCCAAAAATATATATAATGTATATGTTTCGAGCAAAAAAAGTTCCAAATAAAATAATAATTATAAAAATTAATAAAAACACGACTGCATTAAAAAGATAAAAACAAGTTTCCTAATAAAGAACTCAAGGAAATATATTTTGTTTGCAGTCGTGGGACCTACAACACACAAGTAAAACCAAAATATTAGGTCCCACGACTGCAAACAAAATATATTTCCCTGAGCTCTTTATTAGGAAACTTGTTTTTATCTTTTTAATGCAGTCGTGTTTTTATTAATTTTTATAATTATTTTTCACAAGGTACCTATAGTGTTGTTGACGTTGTTGTGCGTGTGTACACTACTAGTGCGATTATTGGTTACTGACGAATGAAAATTATGGATTTTATTAAGGGTTCAGCTCTTTAATCATATTCATCATTAGACATGTAAGGAGATATCCACACTTAGACTCGATATATAAGTCTTTAACTGTCAATAGCAATAGGTACAGTAAGTACCTATGTACGTTCAATGGTGGATGTAAAATGACGTGCGAACATTTTATTGGCTGCATTCATTCTGACTTAATATCCTCCATCGATAGAATTTCAATGCGGCAGTAAAGACACGAGAGGCGCAAAGCCACACATTACCTGATGCCTCCTAATGGGGGATAGTAAGTAGGTACTTTGTTAGCACACTAGTCCGGCAAAACGCGGCAGTTTATTTAGCTGGTGATTACCATTTTGGAAGACGAGATTAATGAGGGTATGGTTTGTTTAAATATTATTGCCTATTGATACGGCCTTTTATAGCTATAATATTAGCCATATGAATAGGCACCTAAGTAGTTTACTAAGTTGTAAGTCTGGTAATAAATGACTTAACTTTTGGCTTAAAAAGGCCTGCCGGCCTATAAGGTAGGCGGTAGTATTTATAACCAGCGCCTCAAACGTCCTTATAAAGCGATCGAATGAATTCCAAAATATGTCACATTTGTATTTTATTGCAACGCTTTCCTTTGTATTACAAAATTCCCTGTCACTACGACTGGCTTTACCAATATGGCGCGTGTGTCTTCGCAAAATGGCCGCCGGCGCCATTTGCAGACAATGGGTTTTGGCGGGAACGCCTTGACCAAGCGGAATAAAGATTTGTCTGGTTATGCTGTGGTATTTATGGCCTAACGTCAGATGTTTGTTTTTGTGAACATATTGTTAATATTTATCCACTATTATTGCTATTGAGAGCTACTGTAGGTAGCTGAGCGGTAAGGCACGGGACATTAAACCAATCTGGAGGTCGCGAGTTCGAACTCCGGCTCGTACCACTGGGTTAAAAAAAACTTAGTTCTGCCTCTTCGCCGAGTACTAGTAAGTACTTACAGAATGATGTAATAGTATACCAGAGAAATCAAATCTAAGTGCTCTGTTAACGACGTATTCTAGCGCTCTTCTAATATGAACAAATTATGTAGTTATTTTGCAATCAAAATCGAAATTTATGGTCTACGGTACGTACATTTTTGCCAGCGTTGTTTTCCATGTGAAACATGTATAAATCATCTATTGCGTAAGACCTTTTTGGACTGGAAACCTGCCATTACACGGCCATTTCCAACGAAACCTCTCGAAGCCGTAAATCAATACTAAATCTCCCAAAACCAATGTTTACTCTGCCAAAGGCACTGTCTTTCAGTGATTAACATCAGAAATTCCTTATCACACAACTTTTTAATTGAAGTGTCTACCTTAAGCACATGAGACTAGGTTTACTTTGCTAGTGAATTGACGAGTGTGATAAGAGTTTTTAAAAGTTTTGTTTCATGCCGAGCGTGCTTTGTAGAAAGTGAGCCTTTTCAATTTGGCGTAAAATTTATATTTATGCTCGTGTTCTGTTTATGTTTATATAAACAAGACCATGTTTACCGAACATTTAAAAACAGAAGCAAGTCTTGGTACAAAACCAGCATAACTTTGTCGAGCCAGAGTGCTTAGTATACGTCTATCTCCCTAGCAGTGGCGGCGCGTCAAAATTATTCTTAGGGAAGCCGGAAAATAATTGCCTTTCTTATTCTTGAGCCGTAGTAAAAGAACTGCACTGGCTGAAAATTAGGCAAGCCGGTGGGAATCGAGTTGTATGGACGCTCCGCCACTGCTACCTAGGTACAATACAATAAAAATACTCTTTATTATACAACCTCAACAAAACTAACACAGTACCTATGGCACATAATGACAATGAATAGAGGCAAACAACAGACAGTCTTATCATTAAAGAACGATCTCTTCCACACAAGCTGAAGTATATAGTAGGCTAATTTTGATGAGCTCCACTCCTGAACATTTTCTACTGTCTCTGACAACCTTAGAGAACTTAAAAGCGGTGCCTTTCTTATGGAAACTGGTAGTCCATCTGAACACAAAGGTTAATTTTACCTTCAGCCATAAAAGCCGCTTTCAAAGCTTAATATTCAATTATTCCATAACTTCATGGTACATAAACTGTTACGTCTCGGGACGGTATTCGACTTGTGTTAACGGCAGCTCGAGATATGGTAGCCATATGGTCACTATTCCTTATGGAAAGTGACGATGTCATCGTTGTACTGATGGTCTTTCAAGTTACGGGTTAGATTTTAGCTAAGCTAGAAAGCTAAATTCGACATACCTACGAATTGGATTTTTTTATAAGCATAAGCTTTGTATTTATAATATCACAATCACAACGAATGATTATTTCGGATTGTCAAACGTTTAGAGTTAGGTAGTTAGGTAATTGAATTAGTAATTATTATTTTTAAAAATAATCGTTGATGGTTTCGAATTAGTGATTTATAATTAAACATAGGTTTTTTTTTGGAGTTAACCCACGTTTTTTTTAAATTATTATTGCCTTTGCGTCTTAAGAACATGTAGGGTTACTACTCCTCATAGCTATAGGTACATCTACTGCGCCCTGCGCCTGCTACCCGCGCGCAACATCGCATATTCATCGGCGCAAGCGCACAATTCAATGCTAAATGTGTCTTTTATTGATTATAGGGTTGTCTCTGATTTGTTGGAGAAAATTGAATTGATGTAATGATTCCCTATAGTGTAGAGAAAATTAGTATCAGTCAAATTAGTACTAAATAAAAGTATAGCTTATTAATTACCATTTTAATTTTTAAATTTTGAACATGATTGTAATGGTTGATGGGATTATTGCCTGAATAATAGCACATTACTTACCAAGGGCGATAAAACAAAGAATGTCTCAGATCGCAGGTATTTTACGCCCGAGCCGAAGGCAAGGGCAATAAATATGCGATCTGAGGCTTTCTTTATTATCGCCCGTGGTAAGTACAAAATTTTATGTCACCCCCTGGCCAGGAAGTGGGTTTTTTCGCGCGCGGAGCGTGCGATAATGGCCACTTTATGGCCAGGTGGGACATAAATATTTTTTTTATTATTAATATAGCATACCTATTGATTTTAGGGATACTCACACTTAGTATTTGTAACCTAATTATCATTTTATAGTTGATTACCTCTACAAAAAAAAAATGATTATAATTTTAATGCGCATTTATATAATTAACACGATTTTGCCCCGTTTAAATCAATCAAAAAAGACCAACCAAAATGGACAAAAAAACTCAGTTGATAAAGCTAACAAAGCAAAACACATGTCTAACATTTTTTGTGTCATTTTTTGTAAAGTTTTTATCATAAGCCCCGGAGCTTTCATTGAGATATCTCATACGTTCACACGGACAGCTTTTTTCTTTCTTTTTTTCTTTGGTTACTGTATCGTTAAGGGTTTTAAGTTAATCCAAATATAAATATTACGATATTTTGATGAACAAAGAATTGAATTAGGGAGCAATGTGACGTTCCGACGACTAGAGGTACCTACTTTGAAATGTTGCTACTTATTGAGAAAATATAGTATTTATAAGGAGGTACTTACCTTATTCCAATGTCCAAAAGAGAAAGAAACTTCTTAACATATACATGTTTAGGTCTCTGCTTGTATTTTAATATAAATTCTTACACGATACATTGAGATAGTTGAAATTATATTTTACATATTGACGCCTAAGTGCATACACTTAGGTAAGCACATAAATTGCTTACTGTGGTGTTCAAAGTCAGTACTTATTATCAGCGAAAAGTGTCCTAAAAGTCACAAATTGTATTCGATTCTTGCAAGTATCAGATGGACCGTACGCTTGTTTGCCACGACGGTGACGGTACGTAAAAAAAAGTATTTAAATGGGACTAAACTAAAATGTCTAATTTTAATACTGTTTTTTCAAAATCAAAGAGTTGTCATTTTCTCAACATCACTCGATAAGAAATTAAATAACTTGGTTGTAAGTTGTAACAAGGAATACCGCAAGGATCTTGTCGCTGTCACTTTTTGTTTACGAAAGAACGCTTAGCGGCAGTAGTAACTGGTTTTTTGTCAATGTAGGTGTAAAACATACGAATTGGTTTATTTTCGGTAGCACTTCGAGTATAGTTAAGTCTCTTTATGTTCGGAGATTATTTATGAAACTTGTATTTGATTTTGAATTTTAAAGCTTTCGAAATTAAGCCGATTCTTTACGGATCACTGTGATACAACTTGGTCAACATAAATAATCTTAGGTAACATACCTAAACCACTTCGCTAGGAGCATTACAACGCATTTCGGAAACGATTTTTTTTTTCAAATCACGGTATCTTGCCCTTTTAACAAACGCGGTGGTAAGTTTTGCTTTTACTTATAAATATTTAAACAAAGTTTTTGCAATCCTTATTTGTAAAGAAGTGTTCATAATAATATTTTGGAATGAAAATGTTATGGGAATCACTAAAATTCAGAAGCAACCTGTGACTTTTCGGTAGCTCAAAATGACCCTGCCTTTCTAAAATTCTTGCATATTTTCAGACTACCGGTATATTTTAGATGCAAGACTAGGTCTATTATTTAAAGATCATTCTATTACGATATTATTTTAAGCAGAAGAGTTGTTTCCAAGACTACCTTGCTCGGACAAAACAAATATTATGTTCCTTTTTATTATTTGTTTTTATCTTTAAAATGTTTGAACACTCATAATTATCGTGCTTTATAGAGCTATGGTATTTCAAAGGATACCACTTAAACAATCGTAAAAATCAACTCTAACTTTATCTATCCTGACACCCTATCAGGCGCCAGAAGTGGTCCTATAAAAATATACAGCCCAGTCGTAAAATCAGGACTAGCAAGTGATATACTTGTTACTCGTGGTTTCATTGGTAAGGGTTAATTTCAATTAATCTGTCTTCATAATTATAGAACATATGACGGAAAATAATAAAAAAAGGAACGGGTAGATGGTGAGTTAAGTAGGCCAAAGAGCATCGATACAAATAAAAAAACCGCTGTGTAGGTACTGAAGAAGTGTGCAAAAAATATATTTTAATTTCCTTTCGGTTTACTTGCATTGCATTGTCTTTTAAAACATAATGTTGATATGATGTCTTTTTTTGGATTTTTCTGCAGAAGAAATTGTTTTTAAGCTAGTAATTTATCAAATAGAAATAGAGTATTTATTTTGTCAGCTTCTCGATGTAACTACATCGGAATACATTAAAACTTCGATGACATATTTAAGTGCTTTAAGCCATGTTTTATCTCAGACGCACTTGAGTTGCACAGCATCAACTTATTTTTAAACGCTAAAGGCCTTATGCAATTGATTTAAGGCATATTATTGCCAGATCAGTTATACAAATAGTTGACAGAGACGCATGCAGTAGTCCAAACGAAAAAGGTATTTCATATATATGAATGTCTTTATTCATAATACCTTTTTTATCTGCCTGCACAGTGCACTGCCAGCGATTGATTTGTTAAATTAGCTGCCATGTGGTGACAGACGCTTGTATTCACATTGATAATTCTTCAAGTATCTTAATACAATTTAAGTGTATGGATCTCACGGACAGTCGTATTTTAGAAAATGTTTTGATAAGGCGGAGACAAAAAAAACAAACAATTCAGATTTTAAGTTCAAAGATTGTGACAAATCTATCTACAAAGTTTTTTTTTGCACTTTTTCAGGATTTCAATGGAACTGAACGATTATTCATGGGAGCACCTGGCAGCTGGTACTGGCAAGGTAACAAAAATCTGAATTATATCTACTCTTTCGTTTAATTTTCTCTTAACTTTTTTCATGGGTCCCTAGTTCGGAGACCAATATTGTAAGGTTATGGTACATCCGTATATAGGATGGAGAACTAAGTGTGTCTAAAATCTATCCACAGGGCGAACAATATCAATAGATCCTACCCAACCATACAACAGCTACTATATGAAAATACCGGAGGAAGGTAACCAAGGCCAGAACCAATAACTCGTTAACAGAATAACATAGCCAGGCTTATGAGCGCCTAATCCTAATGCCTTGTGAACCATTTACAGTTGTTTTGAATCTTAATTCTGCTAATGTTCGAGATAATTCCACTAATATAGGTGCTCACGAAAGCGGAGAAGTTAACATGGATCCTAATAAAAATACAATTACTAGAATGACGACAATTTTTAATTTGTTTAATAAGACAAGTGATCACCTCTACAAAAATCTAAGATCAGCAATCAACGTTAGAGAATTGATAACAAAAAATAAAATAGATGCTTTTTATCGTCATTCTTGTAAAGAACATTGGAAATCGCTTTCGTGAGCAAAGCAGTAACATTGTTTCCGTTTTAGAAAATTTTACTAACATGGTTGAATTGAATACGAAATTAATACTAAGCGTTTAGAAATCCCTACATTTCTCGTACAATAGAGAGGGCGATGGTGATTTATCCTCAATGGGCCCTTTAGTTTTAGCAACTAAACTTACTTTACTTTTGGGCGTTTTAGTTTTAATAATTAAGAATTAACAATTACATGTGTAGTAAAATTTTAGTGCGAATTAGACTCGAACTTACAGAGTAAGATTTAATATTACACACTGTGGTAACTAGCCTATTCATTTACTCTGATTGCATCTAATACATTGCCAGGCAATCATTTATATGAATAGCTTGGTCTCATTAGCTTAGTCGACATCATAATTACTATAGATTCTACAGCCTATTTTGGATAAAATAGCAAAACGACTTCAGACATTCAAAGAAAAAGCTTCTCCATGAAAAAAATATATATTATGTATTGACATCTACCGCTTGATAATATCGTTGTCTCCTACGAATGTGGTATCTTGACAAGGATATCAATACTTTAATTATTACAGTAGCATTAGGCTTATATATATGTTTTACAAGGATTAAGACAATTTTAAACCTGAAAATTTCTCTGAATGTTAAATTTATAATACATGTAATCAGGAACATGAATCATGAAATAATTAGACTTTTTTTTATTAAAATACTCAATATCGGCGTACATTAATAATTTTTATTTAACGCGCAAAGGGAATTGTATAACGCTTTATTTATATTTGTTTTATGACTTTCAATATGCTTAATTAAATAATTGATTTTGAAACATTGGCTTTTTGAACAATTTGACAAACGAAACGAAGCTTTGGTGACCTTAATTTTATAACAAATAGACTAAATAATATAATACAGAAGACTAATTCAACGAGGTGTAATTTATATACAATATATATTAATATCCATGTTGTAAATTTACAACGATTCATTTTGCTCAATATATACCTACTGCTTCGAACATCGCATTGGCTACAAAATGCTGCGCTAAGCATTCAGAATCAGTCCATCATCAATCATCATTTTATGTTGTCATTACATCATTATAGCCATTAATTGTAATTGAGTGCTACATGTCCTTATATGTCGATTGTTTCATATTTCTTTTATGTCGTTTTTAACATGTGTTTTTCATTCCTAGTTACGAGGTAGGTAAAAAAAAACGGATCCGAATTTGCACTTCAAATTGTGTCTTGTTTTTTCCGAATTAGTAAATTTTTGGTTTCTCTTGCTCAGAAGATAATTTTACCAAGGTTTCCGATCTATGTGACGGGCTAGGATACAAAATGTATAAAATAAATGTTGCAAAGTGGATTAAAAAATTCGAGACTTTTTCCTTATCAAGACATCAAGGGAACTCATGTTTCTGAGTAGGAAGAACTTAATTTTTCCAAATTCAGAGAGAAAACGCCAACAAAAAAAGAATCGGTATACAATTGACTCCAATCGTCTAAAGAACGTTTGCTAAATAACTTCTTTGTGTTATAGGTCAGATATACTCTCAGAGCGTCACTGACAAGCCATTTCTCCTCGCCACTCCCGAAGCCAGCCCTAAGTACGATGACTCGTACATGGGTTACTCCGTAACCGTGGGAGACTTCGCTGGAGCTGGTCAGGCAGGAGTAGCTGTTGGAACGCCAAGAGGAAACGGCTTAAAGGGTCTGGTAAGCAGAAAAATGATAGTGTATGTATAGACAATATCTATTATTTCAAATCAAAAAGATAAAAATGCGCGTTGAAAGTTATGTTTGACAATGATGATGGTGGAGAGTACTAGTAAGCAGAAACTTACTCAGAATACGAATCTAGAAATATTATTCTTGAACCAACAAACTAGTAGTCAAATTGGGTCATACGCAAAAACGAGTTCAGTCAATGTTGCTTTTGCTGTAATCGTAATAATATATTATTTAATTTTTTTTCGTAATTCGGATTCTATTTTATAATAATTAGTTCAACTAGATTACATGCAACCCAATTTTTTTTTTTTTTAATAATTAATTTGATTTCAAAAAGTCCCTCCGGTGGACTGTTCGGTTTCGTAGTTGACATGTTCAAAAATTCATATTTCTTCAAATGTTTGATGATTATTTTAATGATTCATTGGAAACGGTCATATTTGCCTTCTCGTATTTTTTTAAGGCTAAGTAGTAGGTAAAACGTTAACGGTCTTCGAGATAAATATCATAAACATACGGTTATACGGCGGGCCGTCTCTTCTGTGGTCACAAAAAACCGGTACAAATCTTCAACTAATGTTTGGAATCGATTGTAAATATTTTGCACTAGCAACACTACGCAGTAGCTGTCAATCAACGCTGTGAATCCATGGAAACGCACGCGCCAAAGAAACAAGTATTGCGGTTTAATCGTTTTTTTAAAGATTTTGGCCAAGATCAGTGCTTCTTTTCTGTTCTTCGCGTTAGAAGGTAAGCGAAAATTATATTAACTTATGAAGTTTCAGCTGCAATGGCTTTGGGGGAGTATATTACATAACCGCTGGGCAAGCCCCCCTAACCTCAAAGTGTGTGCACTCTGAAGCCATTTTCTGATAGAAAGACCATTCTGTGGACGTATTTCATGTGGACTTGTGTGTCCACAGAATGGACGATATTAATTTAAAACAGTGATGGTGTGTCCGCTTTTTGTTTTTCTTCTCGTGTGTCTGGTCAAAACCATTAATTTGTTAATTGTGTGCCTTTACAACGGATATTAAAACTGAATTTTGTTTAAAAATGTCATGAGAGAGGATTATTAAGAAATTGATATCCACAGAAAGGTTTCAATGTCCACAGAAAAAAATATGTTGATTGTTGCATTTTAATATGTTTTCGTTTTGTCGATTTGCGTTTTCTTATTATATTATTTTATATCTATTTTAACTAATGCAAACATATCTGGCACTTTTGCTTAGCTTAAACCTATCATGGATCTGTAAATACTAATTAATGTCCACAGAAAAGATGACCTTGATTCTGGCTTTTAAAGGAATGTTTCTTTTGTCAACTTTAGTCGTCTTATAACTACAATATGGTGTCTTTATATTTATTTAACTGGCGCAAACATTTTTAGCACTGAAACTTGACTTAAACTTATCACTGATAGTTTAAAATATGCTTGGCATGGTGTGGGAATATTTTAGATGAAACTTTTCTTTCCAGAACATCTACTTTCTACAAATGGAGGATGACAGTGATGAAAATATCTTTTGATGGACATTTCTATACTTAAATAAAAAAAAATGAATCTGTTTTGTGAGTCGATTATGAATTATGTTAAGCTTAACTATAAATGTTATCTTCTGTGGAAAACACAATATACATTCTGTGGACACATTTGTTTTTTTTATTGTTGATTGTTTTGTTAGTGGTTTGATTTACTAAATATGTGACTTAGTGTCTACTGAAACAATCTAGTTTCAGTAAATATTGAATAATTTTTTAGAGCTTGAGCGCCAGAATTATTGCGAATTTTGCTCTTTTCTGTTGAAAAATCTGTCACTCCTGTGGTCAGAAGAAAAACAAAAATTGCTGTAATTTTCCAAATATTGCGAAACGATCTAGTTCATTATTTTTGCAGAGATGTCATAAACTACCTTCATATAAAACTTAAACATTTTGTTCAAATATATCACATTTTCATTTCTTGAAATCCAAACCCGTTTTTGCGTATGACCCAATTAAGAAACGACAATGTTTTTCTTGTGCATATTTCAAGTCAAATTCATTACCTTTCTTCAGGTGGTCCTCTACACGTGGGACCTTGTGAACATTTACAACATCAGCGGGACTCAGATCGGCGGTTACTTCGGCTACAGCTTGGCTTCTGGTGATATCGACGGCGACGGCCGCGATGACGTCATCGTAGGATCACCCATGTTCAGCGAATCTAAGAGAGATGGCTTTGAGCATGGGAGGATCTGCGTCGCCTATCAAGGAAAAGATAGGGTGCGTATTTTGACTTTTCAGTAGGCCTAGCACGTGTTGCGCTCGAGAGTATGTCGGCGTATCGCGAGCTATCCGTCACTTCTCGAGCGCAACATGTGCTACGGGCACTGGTGTATTGGTAGCGCAGATACAAAGACTTATTTTTTTTTTATTAATTGGACCTTTTAACTTGAGTTCTACTGTTCGATTAGGTTCACTTTTAAAGGCTATCTAAGTGACAGTAAAGGTTACTAGCGAGTGCAAGGAAAGCGTTGGATTACGCATGAAGTCACACGAATTGAGTTAAAGCTTTTATAGTTTGTATTTATATTACAAAAAAAATACAAAATATTTATTTATACACAGTGCTATTACACGTTATTAACAATTTTACAAAATCACACAAAATTATGTTACAGTTACACTGCCTGATACAAATTACTTAAATTAAAACATTTTTCTGTGACTCTAGGCTAGGCCTGTCTCGTAGGCTGACACAATTTTCGATTTCCAGGATATTACTGATAACTAGCACTAAAGAAAAACATTAGAAACTAAGAATAGTTTATAGGTTTATTTATAATTGTTTTCAAATAGTTGTACCCGTATTACAAAATGACACAAATGTCTTATTTTCGCAGTCGTTCCAGAAGAAGCATTGGATCACCGGGGAGGTGTCGAGGGGTCGATTCGGTCTGTCCGTCGCATCGCTTGGAGATATTAATTATGACGGTTTTGGAGGTCAGTTATGTTAAATTACAGTATAGGAGTATAGGATTTATTTATGCGCTCCTCACCTAGGTATTTGTCATCATCATCATCATCAAATTTAAGAGTTATCGTCTTGTCGATGGAGTATTTTCCATTTTTCCCTCTCGCACGCTAGCCCTTTGACTTCTTGATACGACACGACGCCAACTGTTTCTCTTATTCTTACCTAGGTGTATTTGTACAACGATTAATAGTAGATTGTGTCACAAGGGAGCAAAATGACATATTTACGGCGTGGGCGTAACTTGAATCCTGAACGAAGAGAAGGATTATATAATAGAATCCTGAGCGTAGCGAGGGATTCTAAAATAGAATCCTGAGCGTAGTGAGGGATTCAAGAATGAACGCCCAAGGTGGAAATAATTTTGCTTCCATGTGACACATACTGCTTTTCACATCACATATATATTGAGGATAATGAAAGATCTGAAATAACAATGGTTGTGCATTTATTTTATCAAAATCGATACTAATAACTTACTTAGGTATTACTCGTTACAGAAAAGTGCCACTTTGATCCCTCCTAGCAGGGAAGAAAAGTGCCATTTTGATCCCTCCTAGCAGGGAAGAAAATGCCCTTATCCGAATAGGTGATGTGAAAAAGTCCTTTTTCATTTCAGACATCGCTGTAGGAGCCCCATACGGTGGCGAGAATGGACGGGGTGTCGTCTACCTCTTCCAAGGTAGTGAGAACGGCATCAGAGAAAAGTATTCGCAAGCAATTAAAGCTGAAGAGATATCTCCTACTCTAACTACGTTCGGTTTCTCTCTGTCCGGAGGCGTGGATTTGGATGATAATAGCTACAATGACTTGGCTGTCGGTGCTTATAAATCTGACAGCGTTGTGTTCTTGAAGTGAGTATTTATTACTGCCTCTAAATGCTGGAACAACTTGCCGCCTCCAGTTAGGAACAGTAAATCACAAGAGATTTTAAAAACCGTTGTAAGGCTCATCTCATGGGAAACGGGACTTAATCGCGTCAGGGGCGACTCACTTGCGTGACGTCATCGCGCCGCTCAAAGGTCACCCTTAGGGTGACTTTCAATGCGATAGAAAGTGATGTAGCGAGTGATACGCGTGCGATAGAAGGAGATGGCCAAGCGTAGGCACTACACGTTTGGCTTGCCTCGCGGGGATTTGTTAACAGTGAGGCTTCTGTACGTAGTACTATTACTTATTCTGTGATCGCGTACAATTATAACTAATTTCCCTTTATTTTTAATGTTGTGATAAATTCGAAACGTCGGGTAAACCTCAAAAAAGGTAAAGTCCCGTTTCCCAATAATAATGTGTGAAAATCGTATAAGTTTAAATCAATTCATTGCCCATTTCCAGGTCTCGCCCAGTAGTAAATGTTATGGCGGAAGTGAAGTTCACTACAGATACGAAGCTGATCTCACTGACTGAGAAAAACTGCAGAACCAGAAACGGGACAAGCGTTGCCTGCTCCGAGCTCATGTTCTGTCTGAAGTACGACGGTATCAATGTAGACCGTCAGATCGGTAAGTGTAACTTTCGTCATGAATAAATGTGTTTCTTCTTCTTCTAACTAACCAGCTTTTGCCCGCTTTGTCCGCGTTGAAGACGTTTATAGACTGTATACAAATTTTCACGCCCATGTTAACTCCTTAGGGGATGATTTTCGGGATAAAAACTATACTATGTTCTTTCTCGAGATACAAACTACATTTATGCCAAATTTCATCTAAATCTGTTCAGCGGTTAAAGCGTAAAGAGGTAACAGACAGAGTTACTTTCTTAAGTAGTGAAATATGTGTGTAATAATTGACTTAAGTGATCTTTATGATCGACAGTTCTATTATTGTTATGATCATTATTATCTACAACAAATAAATCATAGTCATCATTATTTGCGGCATCTTACTTCACTGTACATCCAGGATTATTGTTAAGTAGAGACCATAATCTTTCTTCATCAGTTCTTCACCTTTAGAAGCGGCATCATGAGTAACAATGCCATCGGCATGATCGGTTATCATATTATTTTATTATAGACTCCCCCAAGGTACGATCGTTTGCTGTTCCATGTATTTAAAAAGTGATTTAAGATTAATATTGTCTATTTGTTATGAAAACTTCGTGTTTTCAAAATGTGTATTCTTTTTCAAGCCGAAGGATACTACTGCTACTTTGGTGAGTGGAAAAGTAGCAAAAATTGGCAAAATTCGTCAAAAACATTAATTGTCGTCATTCGATGTAAATAACATATGGCCACTCAGTAGCGAATTGATGTTAGCAAACACCGTTATTGTTTTAGATCTTGCACTACATGGTTCAATAGTAGTGAACAAAATAGTAGTGTGGATATGGTGATATTTTTCTTAATAGATGAATTCCAACTACGGCGTGTAGATCACATAGACAAACAAGGTACATATAACATTTATAAGGTCAAATTTAACTCTGATGATAAATTTCCAGAATTCCAGGTGAGCTTGGATCTCGATTCGAGAAAGACGACGACCAAGAGAATTTTCACAGAGGGCCGGGAGTCCATTTACAACACCACCATTACGCTGGTGCAAAAGCAGCATAAATGCGACAGGCTCACCGTTTATTTACATGTATGTGTTTAGAAAACAAATATAGTTTTGTTTATTATTATTTATTTATTTAATCTTTATTGCACAAAAGGAACATTATCTTACAAATTCCGTATGGCATTTTTACTTGCCAGTCAACCTTACGCCAGAGCAGAAAGTTGTTAGCGGTTTTTATGTTTACAAGAAATGGTTGAGACCATCACAAAATTTTAATGAATCGTATAAATTCCAGGATGAAATCCGCGACAAGCTAACTCCGATCGAGGTGAAGATGTCGTATCAACTGCTGAGCCAGCCCGGCGGTGACACCGTGCCTCCGGTGCTCGACCAGACGCGGAGCGTGCAGGCAGCCGACTCGCTGAACATACAGAAGAACTGCGGACCTGACAATGTTTGCATACCGGATCTGAGTATGCAGGTTTCCTCGTAAGTTGAAGGGTTTTTGGATTTTTCGTGGTTACTCTGAGCTTGTGTCTCTATCGCGTGCGTTACAAATGGCCGCCTGCCACTTGGCAAAAAAATATGCCATTCCATACTCGCCAGAGCATGGAACTTTTAACTTGGAGTTAGTTATTTACCTTGCTCTGACACTACATACCTGAAATTCAAGTAGGTAATGGTATTGATCAGTGGCGGCGCGTCAAAAATATTCTTAGGCAAGCCGGAAATAATTGGCCTTTCTTATTCTTCATTAGTCGTAGTAAAAGAACTGGACTGGCTGAAAATAAGGCAAGCCGGTGGGAATCGAGTTGTATGGACGCGCCGCCACTGGTATTGATATGGCTGCAGTCTTCTGTAAGGCTAAAGGGATGTACTTCCCTAGTCACAGGTCAAGAAATTGCTAACTCGCTAAGAGTAGATCTGTTGCATGAATTTATTGCAATTCTGATAGCTATAAGGCCCCTGCTTTTTATTTCTGCTTCCGGGTTTTGTAGCCCATATACATTTTTCACCGAAGTGAATATAATACTTTATTTCCTTTGCCATCTTCCCCAGTCCCATCAGAGACTACACGCTCGGCTCCGGAGAGAACATCAACCTCTACGTGACTGTAGAAAACAGCGGCGAAGATGCTTTCGAAGCCGCATACTACTTGAAGATACCCGCTGGTGTCACCTACGCCAAGATAGAGAGACTGGACAAAGACGAGGGTTCTAATGCCAATATCTACTGCTCGGTTATAGGTGGCAAAGATATCAATGTTAACACTACCTTGAAGTGCGACCTGGGTAATCCCATGTCTTATCATGAAAAGGTTGGTAAAGTACTTACCTTTCTAAAATGAAGGCTAACCAAAGCTGCATTAATCACGATGCTCTCGATACACCCGTTTCATATTAAAACCCTTTTTAGATCAACTAGGCTATGAGCCATACGACACATGCGATAGCAATGGCGATGAATAGGGTCCTTATTATGCCACGTGAGGTCTTATTGCCATTACATTTTATCAAATTGTAATCCTGAAGCGTAAAAATTCGTCATATTTCTGTTTACATTGATTGCAAAATTCATTACGACAAGGTTCTAATTCAGTAACAAATTTTTCAACATTGTTACCTCGTCTCTCCAGGTTCGCTTCCGCGTGGTTCTCGAGGTCGACGCGACGGCTTCCAACATCGTGTTCGACATGGAGACCAACTCCACCAATCCGGAACAGGGCACCAACTATGACAACGTCCGGCATCTGTCCATTGGCGTGCTGGTTAAAGCCGCGCTTTCTGTTATTGGGTGAGTAATAAGTTATTTGATACAGAGAACAAATTCAAATAACCGTGACCTGGCACGCAGCCTAAGATAGCAATCGAACCGCGCTTGGGTATGCCGAACCAGCGCCTTTATCTGTAGGAAACCAGACAACTACGTCATCACAGCGAATATTTGCCTAGCATTCATTATTTCGTGGTAACTTTCACGCTAAATTAACACGGATCAAAAACAATTTAGCAAAATAATTTGATTCCCGAAATGGAGAACGAGATGCTCAGTTTCATATATTTATCACATTTTTGTTATCGTTGTAATCGTCTTTATGATTAGCGCTACATGATTTTGTTTTGAACCTGACTGTGGCTGTAAGCCGGGCCCAATAAAGCGGTATTAACTCGTATCGCTATTTTCTTTCCAGTACTTCTGACCCTCCAGACCTGCACTACAATGCATCACTCTACGACTCGACGAACCTCATGGACGAGACCAAACTCGGGCCCCAGGTCATCCACAAGTACAACATCAAGAACGAGGGGCCCTTCACTGCTGATGAGACTGAGTTCTACATCATGTGGCCGTATCAGACCCTCACTGGTAAGATCAGGGGCCTTAATTGAATTGTAAATAATATTCAAAAGTGGAAGTCTCTTTTCAACTCTTTTCATTCGAATGAGATGAGACTGATGAATTGTAATGTAACCAATATTACTAGCAAAAGTCTCTATTCAAGTCTTCATTCGAATGAGCCTTTGCCTTGCCTCCAGCGAAAACCTATTACGTAGGTATTATACGTTAGTATAGTAGTGCTATTTACAATACAATTACGTGTAGAATTTTTAGGGTTGCGTAGTCAATCATCAGTAAGGCAAAAAGTTTTACACTTTTGGTCGTCACGAGTTTCGTAGTTAGCTACCCGCCATTATGTTACATCATCACCATAAAGTTGTTGTTTATTTACATCTTGCACTGGATATTCGGGGTTGGATTGGCAGCCGCACGGACTTGACGATATTATGATTTAGTTTTGTTGAAACTTTAAATTAACAAAACATCTTTGTATTCCAGAGGAGAATCTCATGTACATGCTGGTGCAGCCTCAGCCTCTCGGCAACGTGCGCTGCGACGTCGCCCGAAACGTGAACCCCGCCAACCTGCCTGTCCAGAACCCTTACGTCTTCTGGCTTAACAAAGAGAAGGAAGGTTAGTCAACTCCACGGTAGCTCAATTCGACTCTCACCTCAGATTCGGTAGAAGCCGCTCTACCAATCTCAATGGAGCGCAAACTCGTGGTAGTGGCGGAGGTTTCCCCTGGATTTTCTCTAGGCTACTCTCCAACCGCGCACTCCCATCGCTTTATTGGGCCCGGCCCATAGAGCCACGGTCAGGTTCAAATAAAAGAAAGGTTAGTCTTAACGTCATTACACTACGCTGGCTCGATAACAATCCTTACGTCTTCTGGCTCAATAAAGAGAAGGAAGGTTAGTCTCTCTCGTCATTATTTACTATTGGAGGTGGCATACGCCTGCTGGCCATTTAGTAAGGAACTAGCTTTTGGCCCCTACTTTGTCCGCGTGGAATTCTTTTATCTCTTATCTCTTACTTCCGTACAAACTTCCACGTCTCATTTTATAAAAAACTATGCTACGCTCACCATACGCTATCTCTCCAATATCTCTATTTTTTTTTTATTGAATAACAATCATCTCTATTTCTAGCCATGGAAAGCAGCGAGTTTGCCGCCATATACAGGGAATACATCGCTCAAAACTCCCGAGACTGGGTTGAGCAAAGTGAGTATTTCTTTGATACATACCTACATATAGAAGACCAAGTATTTATTTGTTACACTTACTCAATCGTCAGCAGCCTAGATACATCCCACTGTTAGGCACAGGCATCTTATACGTAGATAAGAGGGAACGGGCAGTGCGGGCTGGAAACTTCCACACTTCTGAATTCCTTCAGTGATATATGCAGGTTTCCTCATGGTGTTTTCCTTGCAAATACACAAAAAGTAGAACTTACATTATTCTTTTTCTAGGATATTATTCGAGTGCTCAAAGTGGTGGCCAGTTACATATTGGAGGAGGAGGCAGCAGTGGACAGTATGGTACTCAAACCGGTGGCTTCAGCCAGTCCGGCGGTGGCTCCGCTCAATCTGGCAGTGGCTCCGCACAATCAGGTGGTAGCTACGCTCAATCTGGCAGTGGCTACGCTCAATCTGGCAGTGGCTCCGCTCAATCTGGTGGTGGCTACGCTCAATCTGGCAATGGCTACACTCAATCTGGCGGTGGCTACAGAGAATCCAGCTCAAGTGGCTCCTTCTCCAGTGGTTCATACGACAGAAACTCAATCCTAGCCCAAGAAGCTAGAAAAAGAGCAGAAGCCGAAGCGGCAGCTCGTGAAGAATTCAACAAGCAATTTGGAGGCAGATTCGACTACAACCGCAATAGAGATGAAATACCTGAAGGGTACACTGTGACGAAAGTTAGGAATAGGACTGTTGTGTACGATGACCAGAAAAGGATCGTATATCAAGCGGAGACTAGCACAGAGTATGGTGGGCTGAGTAGAGAGGAATATAGTGGCGCGTTCCGTGCGTAAGTAAACTTGTGATACCTACAAAAAGTTCACCTTTCTCATTCTAAGAAAACTTTACACCGACTACCTACTTTATGATTTTGGAAGATATTTTTATGATCATGTATGTAGCCTAAAAACGGAAGCCTTATCTTATACGAGTACTTTGACGTCCTAGTATTTTGTATATAGGTCGACCGCTTAAGTGAAACCGGAAGGGAAGCAGGAGGTAGGTTTGATCTCTGTTGCCCCTCTCCCATCACAGGCGCGGTCTCATTTAAACGGTTCACCAATAATTGATCACTCCATACACAACTGAAACTTCTGCTAAAATCACATTTCCTTCCAGAACCGGCAACCAGGGAGGATATGGTTCCCAAGGCTTCATCAGCCACGGCTCTGCCGGAGGCTCCCAAGGCTTCGGCCAAGGTCAAGGCTTTGAGCACCGAGACTGGACTACCACGGAGACCGTCAACCGTGACGTCATGAAGGCGGAATCTTCTTCGTTTAGAGGCGGCCTGTCTTTCGTCGGTGACAGTGATGATGAGATTGGAGGTAAGGAAATAAAATAAGATATTTAAGAAGAAGAAGAAGAAGAAGAAAAGTATTTATTTAGCACGCATTACATACAATACAATAGACAATTAAATTAAGAAACAACTTGAACATCTTATGTGCTAAATAGGACACCCAGTCAGCATGTTGTCACGAAGACCGTGACGCTGATTTTCAGTGAGTGCCCAAAAACTAGAAATAAAATAAAATAAATAAACTAAACAATATATAATCAAAACTTTTATATTTGTTAGGCATTTTATTACCCAAAAACTATAAAAGTGGACTTAGCACTAGCGGGAGACATCACAAGATGTATTGTCCAAACGCTTCTAAGCTGGCAACACTAAACTAATAAGCAACTAAGCATTAAGCAAGCTAATTATAGCTACGGTGAACAGAAATTTTGTTACAATGTTATTTATTTGTAAAGTCATACATGAGATGTTACAGTTACATATATCAAAGCTTCCATGACACCCTAATCACCTAAATCATTAGAGAGGAGAGAGACGGAATGTCAACTCACTCATATATGAGAGAGACAGTGTGGCTGAGGTGTGTAGCCGTTATGGGTTGTCAAGTCCTAATCGACGCACTTACTTGTAGGAATCCTCGGTGGTGCGAAATGTAAACAACCAAGTCCTTTGTGCACTAAATGTTTATTTTCAAGCACTTAAAATTAGCACAAGCACATGATAGTCAAGCACAAGGTAGAAGGAGAAATGGGAAAGCAATAGCACTTAAAACTAACAGCGCGCAAGCAATATTTAGGTATTAGCTTATACGGCCAAGCGACATGCGTCTCGCGTCTAAGTGGTTAGCAGACTGGCGGGCGAGGCGCAGGACACTGCGCTCACGCAGCGGCGAGCCGGCCACGGAAACCGGCTCCAGAGCGTGACGTAGTATGTCGCTAGGCCGGGTCAAATCACTAATAAGAAAAACGTTTGCTTGTCCGCTTCAACATACAAAATATTGTTGACAAATTATTAACATTTGATTTTTACTGTACATAAGTGATGGTATATATAAGTTAAGATTATTTCATTAGTTTTAATAAGTTAAATTAATTTGTACATATAAAATTGAAAGGTAAAATTCATGCGTTCCTAATTAACAATTAAAATTACATTACATAATTTATAACTGACACAATTAGGCATTAAAATAAATTCATTCACATAATAAAATTGCATTGACATAAAACATAATTTGATTTGACATAATAATAAATTCATTTGATATAAATAATAAATAGTTGATTTCATTTAGAACAAGACACATAAAAGCAGGTACTTAAGGTATTGGGCATTGATGATGCCCACATCACCCCCCTCCAGAGACCGTCCTAAGGGCGATAATAGTCAGGAAAACGAACTACACGGCCTGACCGTGTACGCCTGATGTCACTTCCCTCATCCGACGTTGAACTGGTGGTGGTGGTATTTTGCGTGTCATTGTGTATTTGTATTTTATGAGTGGTGTGAGTGGTATGTGTGTCGTGAAGTATGTAGGCTGGCTTGACACGGTCTACAGATACTGTCACAGACTTACCATTAACTAGCAATGTAAATATTTTTGGACCTCGTTTCAATACCTTGTGGGGTCCTGTGTATGCCGGCTTCAAAGATTTGCACAAGGTATCGTCCCTAAGAAAAACATGGGAAGATGTTGCCAAATCCTTAAAGATAATGCAGCAAACGCAGGGTTTGCCCGTAGACTAGCTCTGCGGATGAGGCTTGAAGGTCCTCTTTAAAAGCATTCCTTACGCCTAACAACACAAGTGGGAGTGATTCAACCCACGTGCTGCTGGCGTGACAGGTGATGGCGGCCTTTAACTGTCGGTGGAATCGCTCCACCATAGCGTTACACGCGGGGTGGTAAGCGGTAGTACGCTTATGTACGAACCCTGCCAAGTCAGACAGACGCTTGAAGAGCGAAGACTCGAACTGCCGTCCTCTGTCCGTCACTATGTCCACCGGACATCCGAAGCGAGCAATCCACCCGTGCAGTAAGGCTTGTGCGACCGTTTCAGCGAACATGTCCTGTATTGGTATCGCCTCAGGCCATCTCGTGAAACGGTCAACGGCGGTGAGGCAATACCTAAAGCCTTGGCAGAGTGGAAGAGGTCCGATCAGGTCTATGTGGATGTTCAGGAACTTCGCCTTGGGTATCTTGTACGATGAGAGTGGAGATGAGACGTGTCGAGTGACCTTCGAACGCTGGCAAGCCAGGCAGTTCCGGGTCCACTCTCGACAGTCTCTCCTAACTCCTGGCCAGACATACCTTTCGGCAACGAGTCTCGCCGTTGCGTTCGCCCCTGGATGGCTGAAGGAGTGGAGGCTCTCGAAGACCTGTCGCCTCAATTCAGCAGGAACGTATGGTCTCGCAGTTGCCGAATCACTCCTCTCGTCGCAGTACAGCTCAGCACTAGTCCCGGGTATCAGGACTTTCGTCAGGCACAACGCGTTATCGCTGCTTAGTAGCTGCTGTAACTCTGGGTCGGTGTTCTGAGCTGCTGCCAGTATACTTACGTCTACCGGTGGCGTGATTTCCTCGACCCGAGAGAGAGTATCAGCTACGACGTTATCTTTACCTGAGATGTGTCTGATATCCGTGGTGAACTGCCCGATGTAGTCTAAGTGACGAAACTGCCTGGGTGAGCAATTCTCTTTACGAGAGTGGAAGGCGTAGCATAACGGCTTATGGTCTGTGTAGATCCTGAAGTCGCGGGCTTCAACCATGTGCCGGAAATGCTTTATCGCCTCGTACACAGCCAAGAGCTCACGATCGTACGGCGAATACTTCCGCTGAGCAGGACTTAGTTTGCACGAGAAGAAAGCTAATGGCTCCCAGCCCTTCTCGACGTTGAACTGCTGCAACACGGCGCCCATTGCCACGTCAGAGGCATCTGTGACGATGCATAGCTGCGCGTGCGCGTCTGGATGAGCGAGATGGGCAGCCTGGCTCAGGTCCTGTTTGCAGAGCTGGAAAGCGTCCTGCTCCGCCGACGAAAACTGGATCGGGTGAGATCCCTTCACGGAACCTGTAAGGAGAGCGTTCAAAGGTGCTTGATGCTGGGCAGCGCTGGGGATGAACCTGCGATAGAAATTCATCATGCCCAGAAATCGCCTGAGCTCACGAACGGTCTTGGGCGGAGGGAAGTCATTCATCGCCTCAACTTAGGAAGCGGCTTGGTGCCCTCGGCAGAGATACGGTACCCTAAAAATGTTACCTCTGAGGCTCCGAATACGCACTTCGAGGTGTTTATGACCATGCCATACTCCTGTAAGCGGGTAAACAGCTGCCGGAGGTGGGACTTGTGAGTCTCCTCGTCCTTCGAGAAGACCAAGAAGTCGTCCAGGTAGCTGTAGCAGAAGTCCAGCCCCCGCAACATTTCATCCACGAAGCGCTGGAACGACTGCCCGGCATTACGAAGACCGAACGTCATGAACGGGAATTCGTAAAGACCGAACGGCGTCGTGATGGCGGTCTTCGGGATATCCGCAGGGTTGACGGGGATCTGGTTATATGCCTTGACAAGGTCAATGGTGGAGAAGATGCGGCAGCCAGAGATGTTGTGCGTAAAATCCTGGATGTGGCGTATAGGATACCTATCAGGTATTGTTCGCGCGTTGAGCATCCTGTAATCGCCGCATGGTCTCCAACCATTGTCCTTCTTAGGGGCCAAATGCAAGGGTGAGGCCCAAGGGGCCTCGGAGGGTCTGGCTATGCCGCTAGACAGCATAGAAGAAAACTCCTCCTTCGCAATATTAAGTTTGTCAGGAGCCAGCCTGCGAGGTGCACTAAAAACCAGACCACCGGCCGGGTGTAGTCCGGATATAGTGTACCGTGTTGTGTTTCACTGTGCGGTGTATGCCAGATGGGCGTGTGATGTCGGGATATTCCCGTAGTATTGTGTGGTAAATAGACTCACCAGTTACAACCTTGACGGAAGAAATGACATCAGACGGCCGGGCAGGCAAACCCGCGGTCGCAAGCGTTGTATTGTTATCGATAAGGCGCTGGTTCCTGCAATCGACAACAAGATTATAGTGACATAAAAAATCTACGCCTATTATGGCCCTTGTGACGTCCGCCACAACAAATCCACAACAAAGTCACGGCGCAAACCTATATTAAGAGTTAAATGTACATAACCGTAAGTGTTTATCACTGTACCGTTAGCAGCGCATAAATTGTAGTTCGTCGCTGTTCTGCGGTCTCTTAATTTATTACGAGGGAACACACACAAATCACTACCCGTATCCACTAGAAAAGGTACCTTCGATTTGGAGTCCATGACGAATAAGCGACCTGTATTGGGGCAGCCGCCCGTCGCCATTACCGACTGCCCGACGCATTTCCCGACTGGTAATCACAAGGCTTGATGCACCTGCGAGCCTGCTCACCGAACTTGTGATGATACCAGCAGGTAGGGAACTTCCGGTAGTTGGAGCTGGACCTCTTCGACGCGGACCGCTGCCGGGAGTGACTCGACGATCTTCCTCGGGGTCTGGACATCCTATCGACCTTGGCGTCCAGTGCTCGCACGTGCCTGGTCAGTTCAGCAATCTGCTGGAGGAGTGGCTCCGCTGATGTGGATGGCAGCACAGAAGCTGCTGCTATTTGCGAGGTTGGAGCGACGACGTCATGAAGTCGATCGGCCAGTTCTGCCAAGTCTTCCAACGAGGATTTTAATTGCGACGCGACGATATCCTGGGTTCTCTGGGGTAGCCTGTTGACCCAGATGGAGCGTAGGAAGTCTTCAGGTAGTCCAGGTCCAGCCAAGTTCTGGAGGTGCCGAAGAAATTGTGAAGGCTTCTTGTCTCCAAGCTCTTCCAAGTTAAGGACTTGCTGGACCTTCCTCTCACGCGACGCAGAGAGACGCTTTATTAATTCCGTCTTCAGTTTTCCGTATTTATCCACGGCCGGAGGTGACGTAATAATATCCTCGACCTCCGCCGCATACTGAGGTTCGAGTTGCGCCATGGCGTAATAAAATTTGGTCTCGTCCGAAGTTATTTTGGGCAACAGGAATTGTCCTTCCAGTTGCGCAAACCATAGCGCTGGTTTCTCTGGATAAAACGGAGGAATTCGTACGCCGACCCGGCATGATTCGCCCGTTATTTGCTCGGCGCCATTTTGTAACGGATTTTCTTTGTCTTCTCCAGTGCCGTTGCCACCCATATTGTCGTGTCCTTGGAGGAGTCACCAGTGTAGCTGAGGTGTGTAGCCGTTATGGGTTGTCAAGTCCTAATCGACGCACTTACTTGTAGGAATCCTCGGTGGTGCGAAATGTAAACAACCAAGTCCTTTGTGCACTAAATGTTTATTTTCAAGCACTTAAAATTAGCACAAGCACATGATAGTCAAGCACAAGGTAGAAGGAGAAATGGGAAAGCAATAGCACTTAAAACTAACAGCGCGCAAGCAATATTTAGGTATTAGCTTATACGGCCAAGCGACATGCGTCTCGCGTCTAAGTGGTTAGCAGACTGGCGGGCGAGGCGCAGGACACTGCGCTCACGCAGCGGCGAGCCGGCCACGGAAACCGGCTCCAGAGCGTGACGTAGTATGTCGCTAGGCCGGGTCAAATCACTAATAAGAAAAACGTTTGCTTGTCCGCTTCAACATACAAAATATTGTTGACAAATTATTAACATTTGATTTTTACTGTACATAAGTGATGGTATATATAAGTTAAGATTATTTCATTAGTTTTAATAAGTTAAATTAATTTGTACATATAAAATTGAAAGGTAAAATTCATGCGTTCCTAATTAACAATTAAAATTACATTACATAATTTATAACTGACACAATTAGGCATTAAAATAAATTCATTCACATAATAAAATTGCATTGACATAAAACATAATTTGATTTGACATAATAATAAATTCATTTGATATAAATAATAAATAGTTGATTTCATTTAGAACAAGACACATAAAAGCAGGTACATAAGGTATTGGGCATTGATGATGCCCACAACAGCATGTCTGATATATTTGGAGCAGCCCAACTGGGGAAGTTTCTCACCATACAAAAACCCTTTAATTAAAAACAAAAGACAACTAGTCAAATAGAAGATAAGCTCATCTTATCCATCTTCTTTGTTCATTTTTAGTCGTTATTGTTAACTGGGTTATTGTCTGCGATCTCCATCTTTATACACGACAAGGAAACATATATCATTCTAATGCTGATTTTATTTCAATTTCAGGCATCGGAGCGTATGGAGCCCAGGGTTCGAACAACGAGTTCAAAGTCGGAGTAGCACAAGTAGGATACGATAACTCTGGCAGTCGACAGGGCAGCCAGGGTGGCCAGATCCAAAGTGGCGGTGGACAGTACTCACAGTCTGGTGGATACCAGGGTGCCCAGACTTTCCAAAACGGTGGCAACGGACAGTTCTCGCAGTCGGGTAGCGGATACCAGACCTCTAGAAGTGGTGGAGGATATTCTTACTCGTCTCAAGCAGGTAACTAATATTTTACTCCTGCGGTCTTCTAGCGTACCTTATTTCCGTGTATTGATAGATATAGATACTTCTTCTATTTTGGAACCTATTATGTTTATACCACCAGGACCTGTATTATATTCGCAGTTATCGCGTGATAAACCATAAACCACAAGATTATCTGTCACTTTCTATCGAGTGGTATCAGAAAGTGACAGGTGCTTTGTCTTGTCGTCTATCACGCGATTACGTAACTAGCTTGGACCCCCTGGAAATAGCAAAACAACAGTTGTAAAATGGTCTAATATAGGTCCTAATTTCAAAAATAATAATGTGTAAAGAAACATTTGAATGCGGAAATAAAACTCTACTTTTGACGATAACAATTTCTATTCCAGGTTATAGTGCTCATTCCGGGAATAGTTATTCTTCAGCTGGGCAGCAGAGGCACGAGACTGTCAGAAGAAAAAGAGAAGATCAGGTACGAAGTTTGATTTATTTGAGCGACTGTAGCCGCTCGCAAGACACGTGACCTTCATTCTGGAGGTCCAATTTCATAACATCCTAACATTTGGTGTGGGGACTAGTTTTACGAAAACGAATGCCATCTGACCGTTCAACACAAGAGCTTGTGGCAATAAGCGAAACACACAATTCCATACTTTGCCGTTGACCTATTTTCAGACTCAAAAAATTCAAAATTAGAAATAGAAATAGAAAGATATTCGAATAACACAAACACAAAATTAAGGAAAGAAAATTACACCTTAAAAACAAACTAACAAACTTGAATGTGCTACCGAAAAGGTCTCCACTCAGCAATGCAGTGGACACAGCAGTGCCAACGGCGCTGGTCTTCCGTGGATCCAATGAGGTGTGCGGGACAGCATACCGCATACTGCGCGAAACTAAATTAAAACATTTATTCTGCAAATATGCCACAAGGGTACTTTTACATCCCATAATGTTAAAATTTACAACTTAATAAAGTCTGACAATAAGTACTGACTGTTTGTCTTATCGGACATCTGAAGCAACTTAGCAGAATCAGAATCAAAAATAACAACCAGAATCAGAAATAAAACAGATGCATCGACCGTATTAATGAGTCCTCCCTCGCCTGTGAAAGCGGGTTACATAGTACTGATAAATGCCTCTTCAGTTGTTCAAGGTGGATAGCCAGCTGAGTGCTCTCTGGAACAGCTGCAACGAGAAGTACAAGTGCGCCGTGGTCAAGTGCTCCACGGGGCGTCTACTGAAGGGACAGGAGGTCTGGGTCGCCCTGAGGACGAGACTCAACGCCTCTGTGCTCAATGAGGTAACTATACCGTTTTACAGTCGACGTCAAAGATTATTCGCCTTACAATGACTTGCTTGCATTAAGGTATTCTCAATCAGTCAAACATTAGGCCAATCAGAAACTATAGTGGTGCAGGATCATAAACGACGAGACGCGAAACTAGACACAAATCATTATAATAAATACGTGTAAGATACACAAATAATGAATAAAATACATACACATACATAAATATACTTACAATACATACTTTACATGTTCCCAAACCAACCCAGCCAACCCAAGAGGAAAACTAGACCTTATTGTCAAGTGAGTGAGCACTTGACTGTTAGAAGTTCTCAAGCCGCCCGAAGGCCTATAACTTAAATTTTAACTGCCACGTTTCTGGAAAAAGCTGATACCTACGTATTTTCTAGAAAAGTGTAGATTAGCTCTGATGCTCATTACCCGTCCTCTCCCGGCCAAAAAATAAACAATTGCATTGTTTTGTTATGTGCCCGGAGATTTCCGAACTTGGGAGATGACGGGCAGACTGTCTCGGAAGTTTACGTTCATACACACCAATAACATACTTGATAACCCTCCCCAGATCTCAAAAGACCGGCCAGTGAAACTCTCGTCGCTAGTAGCCGCGCAAGTGACCAAGCTCCCGATAGTGGGCTCGCCCAGACAGGCCACCTGGCACCAGGCCGAGGCGCAGACGGTGGTCAGCCAGCAGCTGGCCGCTGCCGAGAGCGGCTCCATCCCACTTTGGGTCGTGGTGCTCGCGGCTGTGGTGGGCGCACTGTTACTTCTACTGCTCATCTACGCTCTTTATAAGGTAATTTTTGGACTTTCAATAGGCAATTCGGGAGGAGCTCCATTTTTAGGGTTCCGTACCCACAGGGTAAAAGGGGACCCTAATTACTAAGATTCCGGTGTTTGTCCGTCTGTCTGTCTGTGTGTCCGTCTGTCACCAGGCTGTATCTCATGAACCGTGATAGTTAGACAGTTGAAATTTTCACAGATGATGTATATTCTGTTGCCTATAAAACATAATAAAATAAAATAAATATTAAAAATAAATTACAAATAAAAAATAAATAAATATAAATAAAATGGTATGGTATGGTATTAAATAATAAATAAATATTTAAGCGGGCTCCCATACAAAAAGCGTGATTTTTTGCCATTTTTATAGATAATGGTACGGAACCCTTCGTGCACGAGTCCGACTCGCACTTAGCCGGGTTTTTTTAATTATTTTGTGTGAGGAAGAAACCCAATCCATAAGGGTACTTAGCGGGAACACACATACTGGACAGCCCCTGTTACGTACATGACAGGAACTTTCATAGACTCGTCAGACGATTCAGATGCTGGATACAGCTAGAACTGGCTGAAAGAGGCTCCATACCTATGTGGGTGGTGGCTCCCCTGTCTATTAGCCGCGCACGTCACCTACCTCCCGACAGTGCGCTCGCGCAGACAGACCTTGATGAACTAACCGTTGTGGGTAGAACATGTAGTCAGAGAAAATGTAATGATTAAAAAAATTTATAAAAGCAAACATATGTATTTTTTCCTTCGCGTTTTATTTTATTCTAAGTTTAGTAAGTAACAATTCCTCTGATAATTAGAAAAGAAATATTTTTTTCCGGTGAGTTTCGACGTAATTATGCGTAACTTAACTTAATTATATTAAACTTACCTTTAAAACCTTGCAGTGCGGATTCTTCAAGCGCAACCGTCCCTCGGACCACAACGAGCGCCAACCCCTGAACGGGCGCGACGAGCACCTCTGATACCCGCCCGCGGAGCCCGCCGCCTCCGCCTCCGCCGTCTCCGCCACCTCCGCCACCTCTGAGACATCCAGCAGCTCCTCCACGGATGCCGCTAGTGACGTCACCAGCAGGGATTCTACTAGTTTTGATAGGTATTGAAAGTTAAAAAATCCAAGGGAATACCTCTATGTCTGCGGTCTGTTTGATACTAAGTACATTAATCGTATCGCAATTAACAGTTAGATCTTCGACAATGTTGCCAGTTTTTTTTTTATACTGGCTCTATCCGACATATGTTGCTCGGATAGATGCGATCCACGACAAAGCGCCCCACAGCGTATCATACTAATCTGTGCGCAATTGTTTGGATGGGAATGTGGAGAGCTAACTCGTGGTAGCCAACGTCCAATGTCATTTCAATATGCTAATAAGTCGTGTCAAATAGACCTAATGTTAGCAGTTGTTCCAATAGTGCCTTTAGAATGAAGGACATCGGAGAAAAGGAGTGTTTCGCATTAATAGAAGTATTAAACTGTGGAAATAATTTCTAATTTTTATAGATATTTGCAAAGTTATTTGTTTTACTATTAGATATACACTTGCTGTAGTTTAATAGTTTTACACTACTTGTACTTTCAAACCATATTATAAATAGAGCAATGTGTAGGTACTATTTGTAGATCCCTTAAGTAATAAAAAGGGATTTTCGTGCTTAGGTTGGTGGGTAGGTGAGTGAAATATCGAAGGTGGAGATGAACGGAAAGCTGTGCGAGTTGTGAAAATTTCTTTTGATGCAACTGAGTTATGTACGGTAAATACACATTTTCAGTTATACGAGTATATATGAAATATAAAAACTTTATAGACAAATTCAAACAGCATAGGTACAGTCAAGGGCATAAATATGTATACATTTTTTGGGCCTTATTTCAATGGAGTAAGGTGAAAAAATGTATACATATTGGTGCCCTTGACTGTACTTATGTTTTAAATTGTAAGACAAAACTTTGGTTTTATTTCTCTGAAATAAATATTTTTCTTCTAAAAACATACAAGATTGGATTAGAAGTTGATAAGTACAGTTTTCGTATGCGTTATAAATATATTTGTATGATGTTACCGTAGCTCAGTTGATAACGAATGGTTGTCCGAAAGTTGTAAATTTACTAGCATAACAAGTCAATGTAACATAACTAGATGTGTCATACAAAGTGCCTCGAGATTGTTAGGGATGTCTTGGATATTTTTAGCTAAAATGTCCTAAGACTAAGACTTCAGTATAATGTAATTTATATTTTACTACTAGTCATACTAAATACATAATATGTTGGTGCCCTGTGTTAGTATGTAGAGGAACAAAATTTTTATCAAGGTGTGATATTGCGTTGAGAACCCTTTTTCCGCGAAGTTACGGTGCCCTAAAATGTTATGATAACCTAAGAAATAAACTACTATTCTAACGAATCTATTAATTTTATTTGAAGCGTTTTATTGTGACTTCGTGAAAAAAGGTATATAGGTATGTTAGACAGAAATGTGATCTAAGTTTTAATATAGAAATGTAACTAAATTTAACACTATTCGAATTTCGTATTGTGGGCTAACTGAAGTGTAGAAGGTTGTAAGCGCTAAATGGGATACTTCTACATAATATATATTATAGACTATGGAGGCATCTCTTCGTAAATTAATATTACCTTGGCCTTGTGTTTAGTGTGCGATATTATATGTACAACGTTATAGCCTTTTTTATGGCGGAATGGCGTTGAATGCCGGTTGCAGCAATATTTGTACATAAAATCTCACTACATAGATGGCGATACTTTTAAGATTATAGAAACAAATTTAAGTCGAAATAAAACCTATATACATAAAAGCAATATCTTTTGGCATATTTTAATAGACTATACTTAAAGTATTTTATAATTCCGTGCCTTATTATAATATCGCAAATGCTTTGGCTTCAATAAATAAATAGTTTTTACCCCTTTGGTAAATAAAAACTAACTCAAATCAAATATCAAAGTGCCTTCTGGATCTGCCAGTTACTAATTAATTATAAAATAATGTAAATATATTCAAAAGATTAATTCGTATTTTCTTGGAATACATCGTTATTGTGTTTCTTGAATATATTTTATTCTAATCTAGGTACTTAACTAGTACTATATTCCGATCTGATATATTTTACGTAGATATATCTATATATACATAATCTAAAATTTCTTCACATTTTGTGCCATAACTATACCTACATGGAATAATTTATTTCCCATGTTTCATTAAAGCATATCGTGTATTTTGTACTACTTAGATGATATTTAAATGTAATGCATTATAGAGTATAGTGTTAAGTTTCATTTCTGAATTTCAATAGATATCTCTATTCCAAGAATATACGAAAATCATAGTAATAACACAATAATTGTGAAATTGTTAATTTAATATTTTATTTATTTATTTGACACGTTTATAATAAGTCCGCTTTGTACTTATAGAAACTAAAATATTTGAATACATGTTGGAATGTGAAGGATGCGTAATTTTGTTCGGTAATATTTTGCATTTACCAAAAAAAATCTTTTAATAAAAATTTTGTTTTTCATTTTGATGTTTTATTTTAATGTAGGTCACCTCGTAGATAAGTGCGAAATGTCATATTCATAATAATTCATAACTATTTATTTGCTTAAAAAAAGGGTGAATTACAAAAGTTGTTACATTAAAATATTACACACGTCCCCTCTTTTTTAGCTGTCCATGCACAGCATGCAAATTTTACAAGTGTTGTCCATAACCTAATTTACAATTATAGCTAATAAAAGGTCGATGATGTATTATTACCTAAGAATTCTTTTACAGAATAAAATCTATACGATAATAGCCATCTAAATAATGCAGTCTTAAATTCTCTATTTGGCAAGTATCTTAGATGCCTTGGAAGCTTACCAATTGTAGATAGTGACACACATTGAGTAACAATTCTTTTTAAAAGTGGCCGTTCTCAGCTGCTTACCTACAACAAGCTTGTTAGTATTCCTAGTGTTTCTTGGAAATACTTCATGGGCTGTTTTGAATAAATTCATATTGTGCTTCACAAATATTGAGACTTCAAAGATATAGAGGCAGGGCAATGGAAGTATATTCAGCTCAAGAAATAGTGGCTTACAGGAGGTCATAGGGTGTCCTACATTATACCTTGCAGATAGATGACTCCTGCTGGAGGGAGTATTCCGACAGCTGCACTGTCCAGTTCTGGTGTGGTCAGTCAGTCATGATAAAACCGCTTTGCAAAGAATGCAAAGTGATAATAGAAACCAAATGTGTTTATTTTTCGAAGCAACCAAATGTGTCATCCCCCTTAGGAGGCCAGCCGCCAGATGGAACAACTTCAAAAAATATTTTATGTCACACCTGGCCATAAAGTGTGTTACGGTGGTTTGAAAATGGAACCATAGTCGATGTCATAGAGTTATCTATGGCCGCTGGCAGTCGCACCGTAACGTTCACACGGGAAACCGGCGCTCTGTTTTGATATGTGTTTTTACATCTAGATATGTTTTAATATGTTTGTAGACAATATATTGTGTACAACTATCACGCAACGTGTTTAAATTCATCAGGTTATGGGCAAAGAGATATTGTACCAGTACCTAGTCCCAGCAATAAGAAGGTACCTGTGTCACTGTCAAATACAGAAAATCAAACAGTAATTGAGAATGACATATCTGATGATAGTGATGAGTGGAGCTCAGACTTATCCACTCACACAGCTATTGAGACAGGTGAAGCCTCCGATGATTCTGAATATGTACCTGAGGAAACCGTTGAACCTTCCTCAACGTCAAGAATGACACTTCGTCCCCGTAATAAACCTCAAACTATGCCTGAACCTAAGACTTATATGTGTACTAATGATGTATCATCATGCATGGTTCCACAGACATATGCTGAAGCGCTGTCATCCCCAGACTCCAAACTATGGATCGAGTCAATCAAGGAGGAGCTGAAGGCTCATGAGGAAAATGGCACATGGCAGCTTGTGGAGAAACCGGAAGGTGCAAGGCTCTTAGGACGCAAGTGGGTGTTTCGAATTAAGGATGAACCGACAGGACCAAGGTACAAGTCAAGGCTCTGTGCAAAAGGCTATGCTCAGAAAGATGGCATAGACTATACTGAAACATTCTCACCGACCGTCAGATATGACTCAATCCGTCTGTTATTATCGATTGCAGCTGAGAAACATATGGATATGTTGCAATTTGATGTTAAAACTGCTTTCTTGTATGGAGAGTTGCAAGAAGAGATTTTTATGAAGCCACCAGAGGGCATCACTGTTCAACAAAACCAAGTTTGTAAACTTGTGAAGTCATTATATGGACTGAAACAAGCACCGAGGTGCTGGAATGCCAAGTTTGACTCCGTGTTGAAGAAACATGGCTTTGTAAATAGTCATGCCGACCGATGTGTGTATGTAAGCTGTAGCAGAGCAGCTAAAGTATATCTACTACTGTATGTCGATGATGGACTGTTATTTTCTACAGATTCCAGAATACTCACAGAAGTTGTGAACGACTTTCAAACAGAATTTGCTGTGAAAATATGTAAATCCTCAAACTTCATCGGGATGCAGATTGAGAAGTGCGATGACTACATCTTCATACATCAAAAAAAAAATATTGAACAGATGCTGTTAAGATTTGACATGAGTAACGTCAACCCGATTAGCATACCTGCTGACCCACATGCTACATTAGAGAAGAGTATTGAGCCTGAAAATGATAAGGAGATACCATATAGAGAAGCTGTCGGCTCCCTTATCTTCACTGCCATAGTAACCAGACCAGACATAATGTATGCAGTGAGCACAGCAAGTCGGTTCCTGAACTGCTATGACAAAACGCACTGGAATGCAGTCAAGCGGATCTTTAAATATTTAAAAGAAACTATGTGTTTTGGACTTTGTTTCAGATCAAATGCAAGTAGCACTCTAGAATGTTACTCAGATGCTGACTACGCCAGCGACCCCTTGACGAGGCGGTCCACCTCCGGGTACGTGTCCATGAAGAACGGAGCAGCCGTGACGTGGAGCTCACAGCGGCAGCCCACCGTCAGCCTATCCACGACGGAGTCAGAGTTTGTTGCATCTTGTAATGCTACTAAAGAAGCACTTTGGGTAAGACAGTTAATGCTTGATATTGGCGAATTCAAACAAGATTCCATTGTACTTAACGTTGAAAACCAGAGTACGATCTGTCTTATTAAAAACTCTGATTTTCACAAGAGATGTAAACATATAGACATAAAGTATAATTTCGTAAAAGAAAAATATGCTGAAAAGCTTATAGATCTGAAGTATGTATGTACTGACAATCAGTTAGCCGACATATTTACAAAAGCTTTACCTAAAGCTAAGTTTCAAAACTTTAGAAGTAGATTAGGAGTTATTCAAAATCCTAGCAATTGTTAAGTGACTTGAGTGACTTTAAAATGTGTTAAACTTTAACTTTGTGTTGAACGTTAACTTTGTGTGTTGAACTTTATAGGTACAGTTGCCTACATTGAATTGTTGTTTGTTGAAGTACAGTTATGCTGTTTATTTTTTTTAATGCTAGGTATAGTAGCCTATGTCGTTTAATGTTAACTAATGCTGTTTCTGTTTTCTCACTAAGGTTCAATTTTCGAGGGAGTGTTACGGTGGTTTGAAAATGGAACCATAGTCGATGTCATAGAGTTATCTATGGCCGCTGGCGGTCGCACCGTAACGTTCACACGGGAAACCGGCGCTCTGTTTTGATATGTGTTTTTACATCTAGATATGTTTTAATATGTTTGTAGACAATATATTGTGTACAACTATCACGCAACGTGTTTAAATTCATCAAAGTGGCCATTATCGCACGCTCCGCGCGCGAAAAAACCCACTTCCTGGCCAGGGGGTGACATAAAATTTTGTAGGTACTTACCACGGGCGATAATAAAGAAAGCCTCAGATCGCATATTTATGGCCCTTGCCTTCGGCTCGGGCGTAAAATACCTACGATCTGAGACATTCTTTGTTTTATCGCCCTTGGTAAGTAATGTATTATTCACGATCGACTATCATGAATAACGTAACCTAACTTTTTCGTGATAATTTTATCACGAAAAAGTTAGGTTACGTTCGTGAAAAAGTTTTCATGATTAACTACTGACACTGGGAATGTTCTAATTTAAAAGGAATGTAATAAAGTTCCTATTACATACACACTGTCTAACAATCATAAGTATGTAATAATAGTACATTACTTAACAAGGGCGGTAAAACAAAGAATGTCTCAGATCGCAGGTATTTGACGCCCGAGCCGAAGGCAAGGGTGATAAATATGCGATCTGAGGCTTTCTTTATTACCGCCCGTGTTAAGTACAAAATGTTATGCCACCCCCTGGCCAGGAAGTGGGATTTCCCGCGCGCGGAGATTGCGGTAATTGCCGCTTTATGGCCAGGTGTGACATAAAAACTCTAATGTATTTATAATATAAAATGTCAAAATCAAAGTAATTTTTCACTTCTCATGCTCGAAAAGTGTTTCATATTAGACTTGTGAAGCGGGGCTAAAATATGTATACATATTTATGATTCATTAAACATTTTAATTTGACCAATCAAAATACTTCACCTATTAAATCCACCAATCACAGAACAGTAATTTGACAGATTAAAAAATATTTGGTAAAAATATCAACCAACCAGAATACAGCTGTACTAAAATCGACCAATCAGGAAAGACGTTTTTCAGTTCTCTAAAGATTAAGCGGTGTCAAAGGACTTGCGTCTCTTAAAAGAAAAAAAAAGCGCGTGTTGCATCTCCTTCTTTAATATAGCAAAAGAAAGGGAGGCGAATACGTAAAAGCCTTATCACACTACCCTATCGGTAAGGCCCTACGGATAGGGTAGTGTGATAAGGCTTTTAAGCGAGCACGCATAGCGAGGAGTGGTACTGGCCTTAGAAAAAAAAAACATGCTGTCAAATTAGACATACGCCCGCCAAGAGTTAAATTATTCATTTAAGGTGGATAATTTGTGTTTAATGTGTTTTCTCGCAATCGAAGTGAAAATTAGAGTGTATAACTCGGGTCTAAAAGCCATATTACCACTCGAACAATTTTCCCTCACTACGTTTATAGTTCGGGAAAATAACCATCTCGTGGTAATATGGCTTACTTTAGCCCCTTGTCAAACAATCTACTATTATTTTACGCTGTAAGAAAGGACAAATAATATTTAATTTAACCGAACCATGATGTGAATAAGGGTGCGAAAAAGATAACTAGGGCTTAACTCAGATTCCAAAAAAAGAGGAGACGGTCCTGAGACGCCTCGCCTGCGACCTGTGCGTCCCGGTCTGTCCCCTACCCATAGTCCCCTCTTTGAGTCGCACGGTGCGCTTGCATCATCCGAGTTAAAAGGTAGTTCGATATAGTACTTTTATCTCAAGAGCGCGGGTTGTCTTGTTGTAGTTGTAACACATACGTACACATAGACAATGTGAACTCATAGCTCCTACGCTGACACACACATAGACAAAGTGCATATATAGCTCAACACAACCATGGCTCACCCGCGCTCGTGAGATAAAAGTACTCTACCTAGATATAGTGTTATAGTTGAGTGGGTAAAGGGATGGTTGTTTCTCAATTTGACGGGAATACGAACGACGGGCTGCGCCCGCGATTAAATTAACTCGTTTATTGGAGAGCGACAGCAGAACAAACGTAAACCAGAAAATAATACTGTATTAATATATTCAGTATTAGAAAATGTATGATTATAACCCCAAAACATATCCTATAGTCGGTAATAGAAGATCAGTCAGATAAAATTCGATTATGTACGCACTGTATTTTGTAATCGTTTTCGTCGCAACAGATAATTATTCGATCCAGTAATTGACAACATTTCATATTTTTAACTACTTTATTTTATGAACTAGTTAGAAAATAGGTAAAAATTTAAGCCACCCGTATTTTTTCTTTTTCAATTTAAACTCATTATTTCATACACAAAAAAACACGTTGAAAAGTAGGTCATTCCAAAAGGGCGTAAGTAAAATATGACGTCATCTTCCCAACAAGAATCCAGAGCCACTCCAGAGCAGCGATTGTCTGTACTCTGTATTAGTACAGAGACCTTAGGGTCTCCCTGAATACAGCGAGGAAGATGACGTCAACTTTCGGTTTACAGTAATTTGCGATTTTTTCCAAAATTAACGGAGAAAATAATCTAAAAAAATGTTTTTTGTGTACTTCACACGTTTTTACCGAAATGGTTTTCGAACTAAGACTTTTGGAAATTATGAAATATTGTCAATTGATAAGGCAACTATGTTCGGCTAGTTCGCACTGTCCGTAGTCGAGAATATGACTAACCTACACTCTATTTCAATCTCTACAGATTTTTAGCGGAAATAACCTAAAAAAAATAAAAAAATATAACTAAACTAAATCTAAAAATGGCCCCTGCGGCATTGTACCGAAGACACTGGCAGCATTTCCTCGCTGAGTAGCTAAACTAATTGTTTGTGCGAGATAGCTGCCAGCTCTTCGGTCACCGGTGGAGTCTTTAAGCCTCTTTGAGATCTCTAAAATAGGTCTGATTAATGTTTATGTATAAGGGGATGGTGTTAAATGCCCTTTAAATATTGAGGTGCCCTTGAAGTACAGAGACGAAAGTCAGACAATTTCCATGTCAAATTAACCTAACGATCCGCTACTTTGTAATCACCAACACGTACTTACCAACGTAGCCATGGATTAAATCCTTTGCTGGACATTCTTCGGCAGGTGCCGCACTTTGCTGTGTGCCTCAAACTCACATGTGAGTTCAACCGACTATTCTAAGTCTAAGGCACTAAGGCACAGGGTGAAAGTCACTAAATATTATGAACGCGTCTGTGCGTTCAAGGCACTGGGTGAAAGTAACGGAAACGCATATATGCGTTGGTGGCAGTGAATGCGTTAAAGGAAATGAAAATAATGACCTCAGTTGTTTTGCACACCGTACCTCGAATCTCAGCCAGCACTAAATCTACCGACTGTCTGATCCGGGCGGAATGAAATGACGATACTGCCTTCATTTGTCCCGCTCTATTTATTGCATTGGCGGTCTAACTGGGGCATCAATTAATTCTTAATTGACAGAAAGGGGCATCTCTGGGATATGGTGGTCCATGTGCCGAACAACCTGTATATTATGCTTTTGTTTCATGTCCGGTAATTTTGAAAGTACAGGCTATTTTTAACCCCGAAGCAAGTGAGCAGTGTGACGTATAAATGTTCAACTTCTGTATCTGTACACTGAGAAAACAGTTCATCAATAATTTAGGTGATTCACATAAAGGGGGGATCAAACTGACAAATCACCAAAAAGTATAATGAAAATTTTAAATATTATGGTGAAGCTAATCACATAAAAATTGCATTACTCCATGATATGTGATTAGCTTCACCATAATATCAAAAGATTTCATCATACTTTTTGGTGATTTGTCACTTTGATCCCCTCTTTATGTGAATCACCTAAATTATTGATGAACTGTTTTCTCAGTGTATGTCTGTTTAGTACCTAATGTAGCTCCTAAACAGATGAACCTTTAGAGCGCGGTTTTTATTTTGATTTTTATTATTATATTCCTATTATAACCAATCTTTATCAATATTTCTTTACAAAAAACAATAGTGTACTATTTACAAAATGGTAAAATACGATCCTTTCGGAGTACCATTTATAAACCGATTCGAAATTAATGCGGTAAGTCAAATAGACCCCATTTTAAGTAATAAGTAGCCGAACCCAATAAGTAAATTCGTCGCTTTGACGACCAATCGCTTCATGCCATCAAGCCTCAATAGCAAGGCAAATATGTGGTGAATATAATTTACCTTTCCCATTAATGAAGTAGTTTTATAAGCCACCTTCCCTAACAGATGGTCGAGGGAGACGATGGCTGAGATACGCGTCATACTCGTGATCGGGTGCTGTTTGTGGAGTCCGGTCGTTCATGCTTGCAAGGACATAGTAACTACTTTAAAACTAGTGTCTTCTCTTGGAGATTGACGAGAGACATCACCCTGTTATGGATTGTTTTTGTTGACATTGACTCTGAGAGACACCTGTATATTAAATTGTTTTTATTTTTTTTTCCTTTTATATTTAAATCTTATTATTTTTATTTTGACGCTTTGAGACCATGTACATCTCTAAGCACATTAGAATAGTCATTATTAAGAATATTTCGACGCTCAGAGACCATTTACATCTTTGAGATATTATATTAAATTTTGTTATACAGACTGAGACCTTATACATCTCTCAACTTTACTATTATTGTAATATTTGTAATAGATAATTAATATTTTGACATGAAAAATTTATTAAATTCTTATTTATATATTTCTTAAATTGTAAATTAATATTTTCTAATGAAAAATCTATCATATGCTTATATTGTCAGACTTTTTTTAAATTGTACATTAACATTATGACATGTGAAAGTGCCCTTGTGGCCTATTTGCAGAATAAATGTTTGTATTTTGTATTTGTATTGTAGTAGGTTTCAGTGATATTTCATAGGTAAATAAGTTTTTGAAAAACCCGTCACTGGTACTAGCCGGGGTTCAAACCTGCGACCTGATTAAGGCACAGGGATGGGCAAGGCATTCTCCATACAAACTCTGTGCACGTTTTATTCGTAGGTTTTGGCACCAACGAACGTAATATTTTTTTTGGATGTAAATATTAGATATGCGAAACAAGTGATGTGAAAATTTTAAAATATTTCAAAAAAACGAAAAATTAAAAAAATTGAAAATAATACTAATGAAAAAAATTACATCACGAAATAGCTAACAGAAAAATAAGCATACTGACCAAAAATCATAACTTAATGCAAACTCAAACGAAGAAAATCATGCACAAAGTTTGTATGGAGAGAGCTTGCCCTACCTCTCCTCTTAAGATTGCAAGTCGAATAGGTATAGTGGCTAATTGTGTGTGTGTGGCTACCGTAAGGGTTGTATTTGTGACACATACGAACACATCAGACAATTGTGAACTCATAGCTCCTACGCTGACGCACACATAGACAATGTGCATGTATAGCTCAACACGGAACCACGGCTCACCCCCTCACCAACATCAGGCAATAAAACCACATGAATGACGTCATCCAATCATAGACCACACATCGCCCGGGCCTAATCATTACAACTAACAAGATTGTATCCCTGGCAACCTTCAACCCCCAAACCTAATCTTTACCCTTATCGAAATAAGACTCAATTCGAAGGCGTTTGCTGCCTGCTGTACAAGACTTCAGCGTGATTAATTTTTACCTTATCACGTTCGTAATAAGACTCGAGTTAAGATTTGCAAGTTAACAAGTCTCAGTAGACTAATGTGGGTGGATTGTTTGGTTTGTTTGGTGTAAATGGTTTTAGTTAATTTTATTTACCTAGTAGAAGCTATCTCGCCTATCTTATTCAATTCTCACTTGTTGTACTTTGTTCCAAAGACAGAAGTTTCATAATGTATTGTTACGCAGGATTTTCATATAATTTTTATTAAAGGGTCGCAGCTCTTACATATCCTGGTACTTTTCTCGTAGATACTTGGGTACACATTGGCACTTAAGCTGTACCTAAAACGTTAATGGTCTCTGTAAAAAAGTTTGTATTGAAATGAAAATTATGCAAAACAATACATTGTATGAAATATTTTTCTGCAAAACAAAGTACAGAAACATGAAACTAAATCGTTTTAGTAAGTGCTCAACTCATACAGATGAATAAATAAATAATAGGCGGACAATCTTCCATAAATGGATTTTTTTTTTATTCAGTATGTTTGCGCTTGACCACAAATCACCTGATGGTAAGCGATATTGCGGTCTAGGATGGAGCGCGCTTACCTAGCAAATACCGATTCACCCTCGCCTTGAAGACCGAAAGGTTGTAGTTTACAGGGAACAAGGAATCCGGCAAGGAGTTCCACAGCTTGGCTGTTCTCACGATAAAAGTGGAAGCAAAACGCTTCGTGCGAGTTTTAGGAACTGCCACCGTAAAACGGTGTCGCCTTGCCGTATCCCTGCTCGTCCGATGGTAGAAAGGGGCGGGAGGAATTAAGTTGTGCAATTGCTCAGCACACTCCCCGAAATGCAACCGGTAGAAAACCGAAAGACTGGCAACTTTGCGGCGATGCTCTAGACTTTGCAGCCTCGCATTGCAAAGAGAGTCCTTTCCTATGAGCCTTTTAGCACGTTTCTCGATTGCCTCCAACGCCTCAAGCTGATATTTAGCCGATCCATCCCATAGATGCGAACAGTACTCCAATTGCGTCTATAGGCTGCGGTGTCCGCTTACCATCAGGTGGACCGTATAATTGTTTGCCACCGTAGTATAAAAAAAATCGAACTAGCCCCTTAGTAAACTCAATAAGGCTTGTGTTATGGGTATATTATAGGCCGGGCCCAACAAAGCGATAGCAGTGCGCGACCAGGGGAAACCGCCGACACGACCACGCGGGCGGTTAAAACACTGGAATACTCTAAAAGTTTGCGTTCCAATTTCATTCATAAATAGACTTTAGAATAATTATGAATGAAACCATAGAGTTTAATTTACCGTGCCGTGGACGTCCACGGTAAAGTATAAAAGCGACCATTGGTTGAATAAGCGTTTAAGCTTAAGCCACACAGAGAGCGGGCGGGCGGTAGCGGCGCGGGAGCGGGCGGTAGCGGGACGTGAGCGGGACGTGAGCGGGACGGGAGCGGGCAGTAGCGGCGCGGGAGCGGGCGGGAGCGGCGCGGGAGCTGGCGGTAACGGCGCGGGAGGTAGCGCCGCTACCGCCCGCTCCCGTCCCGCTCACGTCCCGCTCACGTCCCGCTACCGCCCGCTCCCGCGTCGCTACCGCCCGCTCCCGCGCCGCTACCGCCCGCCCGCTCTCTGTGTGGCCACAAGTAAACTTCATCGTATTTTTAATAACATTCTACCCACCTTAAAGAATAATTGTATAACTAAGATATGGGCGTAACTATTTGGAAAGTACCCACTTTATATTTTTATTTGTTGTGTATACGAAGTGACTCTAAGGGTTAAGCGTTTATAGGCGCCATAGACAATCGTTACGTGTGACCACGACTCACGGAAGCGGCGATATCCCACGCAGGCACAACATGTCGCAGCTGCCATAAACCTGTCTCTGCCGGTGCCATTGTGAACACGACATGTCATAAATCATATATGTACAGTCGGTAAGAGCAGTCTACCATTTTAATAAATTCCCGGGCATGATACCTAGCTAGATCGATTGCTCGTCCCCGAAAACCCCCACATACCAAATTTCATCGAAATCGTTAGAGCCGTTTCCGAGATCCCCGAAATAAATAAATATACAAGAATTGCTCGTTTAAATACTTACTTAGGTACTACGCTGGCTTACTTGGAGCGCTCGTGGCCCAGCGGCGCCTGCGTACCGCCAGCAGAATGCAAGGTAAGCAATATCGGGCGGGGGTCAGTCCATGGATGGGTGACCGCCTTGAGTGGTTACTAACTGAGCGCTCCTGTGCTTTGGAAGGCACGTTAAGCCGTTGATCCCTGCTCCTGTCTATGACAGCAGTCGTTAAGCCAAGTTGGAGGCCTTCGGGCGGCTTGAGAACTTCTAATAGTCAAGTTGCTCACTCACCTGACAAAGGGGGGTCGAAGTTGCACCACGTCCATAGGGAAAGTACCCACCGCTACCCTACACGTGACCCCTGGGTGGTTCTAAAAGTGCAACAAAAACTGGCAACCGTACTGTCTTCTCGAAGATCTCACGGTTCGAAATAGATGCCATACGATACATAAATAAATAAAATACCTAAAATTGTTTGATGAACTATCATGAATAAGGGGGTAATGTACAATATTCTCTCATCAAAAATAACTAGAACATAAAAGAAAACGAAATTAGGTAAACTAAACATACAACGTACAAGGCAAATAACAGGCACAGGCGCCGGTAAATAGCTAGCGGTATTATCACTGAGCGATATCTTCCAGACAACTAACAAACATACTTTAACATGTATGTGAACAAGCATGTGACTTTATTGTAAAAGGTTGCTTAGTTATTATTGAAGCTTTGGAAACGTAATACTTATTTTCATGAACTTGAGTGTACTTCCGTATTTTCTGACGACCTCTAAGTAGTTAGACTAAACATTTCATGACCGATTTTAATGGCACCCATTTAAAGGAACATCAAAAATACCTACCGCACAACCTAAAACTGCTTATTTGCACAGCAGAAATAATAATTACACATAATAAATTAATAGTTTTAAAATACTAGAAAACACGCTTTGCGTGTTAATTGAAACCTGATCGTGTTCAAAGTCCATTACGTGACCTTTCTCAAAAGTGCAAACACGACTATGATACGATATTCCATCAAATCCATCATGGAATGCCAGTGCCTATCTTCCGGCTTCTTCATCAGACCTTGAAACCTAATCGTAGTCAAAGTTCATTACAGGAATTTTCTAACAAATCCAAACACAGCTATGATACGATGTTCCATCATGAAGTTCCAGTTCATATCTTCCGGCTCCATCATCAGATCAGTTCGACAGTACCATATTATTGTATTGTCATCAGAACTACATGACAGCTGCCAATTTTCATGACGCTACGATCCTTGGAAAATGGTTAAATTAGTTACATTAGATTCCATTACATAGTTAGTTACATACAGGTCGACCTATCAGACCTTGAAACCTAATCGTGGTCAAAGTTCATTGCAAGACTTTTCTAACAAATCCAAACACAGCTATGATACGATGTTCCATCATGAAGTTCCAGTTCATATCCTCCGGCTCCATCATCAGATCACTTCGACAGCACCATATTATGGTATTGTCATCAGAACTACATACAGCTGCCAATTTTCATGACGCTACGATTCTTGGAAGATGGTTAAATTAGTTACCTTAGATTTCATTACATAGTTACATGCAGGTCAACCTAATAAAAGCGTGTTAAAAACCGTGTTTTGCATATCAGTATTTTTTTGATGCGCAGTCAGTATTTATGTAGATCGTAGAATGTAGTAGTATTGAGTTAAATGTATCCCATTTTTAGGCTTCCGTACCCGAAGTGTCTAAGCGGAAGCGGAACTTAATTTAGTTAATTTATGTCACTCACGCGTCCGTTCGCCCGACCGTCCGTCGTCTGTCACAAAATTTTGTTCCGAAGAATTTTTACTCCTCAGTAACCTATGAACTTGGTGATAATGTTTATCCTTATGTTTCCTATGAAAACCAATTTAATTTTGCGGTTGGTTCGGAAGCCTAAATGTGCGAAGTGCGACACGCACTTGGGCGGTTTTAACTTTAATTAGGGTACTATTGACTTCTTTTATAAATTCAAATCGTAAAATTCAACTAAACAACTCGAAAAAGCCTTTTTGACACATGACACAAATTTAGTGTAATCAGCACTCCGTTAACTAGTCTTGTTAAGGTTAGGTACCTACTAAACGCTTTGACTTGGCCCGCAAAACAAAATATGTAAGTTTTGTTTTAAGATAATTTAATTGCGTTATCGAATATACACAATATTTAATACATAAATGTCATCATCTACACTTGCAACTGACCTTGCACAGTTCGACACAAACACTTATCAGTTACTCACTTCGCACCGGCAATGTCACTAGCTGACTTCTTCGTTTATTCTCCAATACGTTTAGCAGCTGCTTTGGCCTTATTTGATTCATCTTGAATAAATTCTTGTGTTCTTTCAATACCCGCATTAAACTTTTCATTTGCAGCTTCTCTTACCTTCTTTGTTTCATCTTGAATGAATTCTTGCGTTTTTTGAATACCGTCATTAAACTTATTCTTCATTTTATCACCAGATTCCCCCGCATTATTCAAACCTTCATTAAACTTATTCTTCATTTTATCAGCAGTTTCGTCAGCATTATTCAAACCTTCATTAAACTTATTCTTCATTGTATCAGCAGTTTCGCCAGCATTATTCAGACCTTCATTAAACTTATTCTTCATTTTATCAGCAGTTTCGCCAGCATTATTCAAACCTTCATTAAACTTATTCTTCATTGTATCAGCAGTTTCGCCAGCATTATTCAAACCTTCATTAAACTTATCCTTCATTTTACCAGCAGATTCGCCAGCATTATTCAAACCTTCATTAAACTTATTCTTCATTTTATCAGCAGATTCGCCCGCATTATTCAAAAGATCATCCGATTTGTGACGGACACTCTCATATGCTTTTCTTAATACATCTTTTTCGTTATCCGCCAAGTGTAAGACTTCGTCTCCCGTTTGAGTCAGTTTTTTCCTCAATGAGTCAAGAGCAGACTTTTCACTTTGAGTATTAAAAATGTCCGTTCTGCTAGAAAACAAAATTTTCAGTACCTCTTGTTTCTCCTTTTCAATCGCGTTTGCACGTTCTGGCTTTTCAGGATGATTATCTCCAAAAATATAAGACTTTATATCTGAAAGCCTATTCATAGCTCTTTCGTAGAAAGTTCTGATAATGCCTTTGTTAGGGTCACTGTCTTGTCCAAGCACAAAGTTATGCACCTTCATGTACCCGGAAGAAACGCCGCCTTTAACTTTATTGTATAATTTACCAATTATTCCGCTTTCATTTTCATTGTGAGATCCACCATTAGCAGCATTTTTGTCTTCTCCCATAACAGTATCCACTCCGTAAGTCCACCAGCTGTGTACATCTTCCTTCACATCATGTGTCGTATTTGAAACTTTATCGTATACATTTTCAATTACTCCGCAGCTCGCTTTATTCGTTATTAAGACTATTGTCACTACTAAGACAATATGAAGCTTCATCTTGCCGATTAACATATTAAAGTTATACTAAGTAGATGTTATTACCGACTCAAACCTCGAATAGTTCTGAATTGTTAATTATGTAGCGGAGATATTTAACGACCGCTTTTGGCCTTTAACACACAATTAATTAAGTTTATCTCGTATGTTTGGTACTGTGTTTGCCGTACTTTGCACCGGTGATACATTAAGTAATGGTTATTATCTATTCGTATTTCTCAGACCTCAATCCGTGCCTATTAGTCATAAAACAACAAGTTTACTTGAATGATGGACACGCACACCGGAGCATTTTGGAGTCAACAATCTTTTCCTTAAAATTTGGATGGAATATTTTGTCATCGTGATTATTATTTAATCTCCACGAATATGAGTGTAAGAAAAATATATGACGAGTTAGTTAACATGATGCTTTTTGACGTTTGATAAGTTAAATGGTACCTATTGACAGTTTTCTATGCTCATGAGATATGAGATGATTCAATTACTCACTAAATATATATAGGTACATCTCGAAAAACAGTCACGAATTGTGCACTACAACTACCACAAGAACTCAAACCCGTAATAGTACAAACTTACTACTACGAATCGCGTTTAAACTTTTCGCGCGCTACAAGTCGGTTTACCGACGTATGCTTAACTTCGCAACTCGGGGTCGTGCTGTGGTTACAAGTTGAACTGTTACGTGATTCACAACCTAGCTGTTATTCATAACGCATCAGGCAAACCAGTGTATATCAGGCCTCAAATTTAGAGGGAAATTATGCAATAAGGTTTGAAATAAAAACGTTTATTTGTGTAGGCAATTTTCTGCGTGAATTTCCTCTCCATTTATGATTTAGTGACGGACTGTGGACGGACTATTGAGATTGAGGTCTTATATTGGAGGTTACGTTAATGTTGACAGACTTGTATGTATCTAGATACAAGGTGGCCCAAAAATACGTTGACACGCAGTTGAGTTCTACGTACAGCATACAGCTTATTTATAGACCCATTAAGTAATATTTTTTTAATGAAGTGACGTCTAGTTGGGTAATGGGTTAGCCTCCTAATGTGCCAATAGAGATGACACCTATGGATCACCTCTGTCGTTCTGACATGAAATTTAAAGTGACATGTCTATGTTGGGTCAGTGACAAGTAGCTCTAGTACTTATAAGTTTTTTCGAAACATTAACTAATTCGAACGCGTTTGCGTTTTGTCTCAAAATGTATGAAAGTGGTATGAAAACGGGAACAGCGCCTCTGGTGGTCACTAGTGGAAACTAAAACAGCGAGTATAACATTTGTTGCTAACCGATGAACGCGCGTATTTCAAACTCGGTGATAGCGTTTTCATACATTTTGAGACAAAACTCAAACGCGTTCGACTTAGTTAATGTTTCGAAAAAACTTATACTAGAGCTAAAGAACTGGGAAACTTACTTTAATCAGTTATACCCGTGATTATACGGTCAATGCAGAATTTTAATATAAACTATTCCCATTTTTAAACTTGGAGAAAGATCAAAGTAATAAATCTCCAAGTCCGAACGAGTTGGGCTTATCGTGTCTGCGATAAATCCTCCGTCTTTTATCGACCGTGATAAAGTGGCACTCGATTTTAATAGAGGGCTGTCTAATTCAATCCAAATAAAATAAGTTTGAGGCAACAGTGCTTTTAAAGAAAAACGGGGGTTGAAAACGTAAAAAATAACAGCTTATACTTAACTAATTGCATATCAAAAAATACTGACTGCGCATCTAAAAACATTTGCACAGCAACAATATTGCTCATCACAGTGCGCATTTTGATGTGCAATTATTAGGGGTCTCGGCACCGAATATAGGTAACTTTGTTGCGTTCGGTGTAAATGCCCTCGGGGCTCGGTCCAATGGCTCGCAGGGCGCAATACCTCTTCAAAGAAGTCGCAAAGAGGTCTAGTGGACACCCTTAGTGTCTGGCATTGCTACAGCGGGGGAATGCTGCCAGCATCTTTGGCACTATCTATGCTGTGGCGAGACCCCTAACTAAAGGATGATTCACAGTAGACCGTTCCGTGTCCGGGCCGGCCCGTTTTTTAATACAGGACGCGTGACGGCCGTCGATTTATTGTACAGTCAAGGGCATAAATATGTATACATTTTTGGAGCTTATTTCAATGGAATAAGGTGAAAAAGTGTATATATATATTGGTGCCCTTGACTGTACTAGAAAACGGGCCGGCCCGGACACGAAACGGTTTAGCGTGAATCATCCTTTATTTCCCCCCACAAGGTGGACTGATGACCTGGTAAAGGTCGCGGGAGTCCGCTGGATGCGGGTGGCGCAAGACCGGTCATTGTGGCACTCTTTGGGGGAGGCCTATGTCCAGCAGTGGACGTCTTTCGGCTGATATGATGATGATGATCCTTTATTTTATTTATTTAACTATATAAGGTATTTATGTTTGAGTTTTGTTACAATAAGTGTAGGATATAATGAGGATATATTAGTATTTTTAGTTTTAAGTTTGTATTGTAAATTGTAATGTATTTAGTAGGATTTTAACTGGCAAATACGCCAGTTAATATAGTTAGGGTTTTTTTTAATGTGCCTTGAAGTTCTAACCACAAATAACATTCACAGAGAGAGCCACTTGATTTTAAATCGGTAGGTAATATAAACATGGGCAAACTTTATTCACTGGGAAATTTCCCAAAGTTTTCCACAAACCCCTTTTATGCACAGCGAACTTTGGGTACTTACAGCAACTTACTCCAACTTACCAAACTTAACCAAAAACTCAGTCACGCACCTTCATCATTACATACTTATCGGGACCACCAATAAGTAATAACCCTTTAGCAAATCCCATTTCACGCAACCATCTCGTTTCCACATCGTTATGGGCTTCTTCCCAAATTCAATTTCGACTATTACTATTCTAACACTCGCAAAACCGTATTAACTATGAGCCTTAGACACGTAGATTTACGGTACAAAATGGAGAGGCAGTATGGGAATCTGATATGAGTAAAGCAAACCATTTGCCAAATTCAGAGGCGATATCATACAGAGGCCATTATTAAGAGGTCGTTTGGGATTCCCCTTGTGTTGTTCGTGTTAAGACTGCGTGGCTCCATTGTCGCCATACGATTATTGTCCAAGTATCACTATAATAAGGTGAGTAGTCTGACCAGCGAGTCGTGACACAAGAAAACAGCGGCAAGTTTAAAAAATCAGCGGCTGACAACACTGAGTATGGTGTGAAAAAAGATATTTGATACTTGACATTGTTTTTTTTTTAATTACCTAATATTTTTGAATGTGTAAGTAGTGTAAGTAAGAGGCTAATAAGGCCTTATTTGCACACGTACGAGACCCGTATGCGAGTTTCATTACATTGCGGGTTACCGAGGTATAAATAATTCAATCGATCTATCAAACCGCGCAATGTAGTGAAAATCGCATGCGAGTCTCGTACATGTGTAAATAAGGCCTTACTAGCCTCTTACTTACACTAATTACACATTCAACAATATTCTTAAAAAAAATGATGCCTAGTATCAAACAACAACTAGACAACAGTAACTGCAACAACTAGTTTGACTGATAAAATTATTGCCATATAAAGAATTTGGTAACAATGCTTGTGTGACGACTCGCTGGTCAGACTCTATCAACTAATAAACAGAACTTTCGGAAATACTTGGATAACATCAAACTTGGACATGATTGTTAAGAGCTAACCCCTCTCCCAACCCCCATTATACCGACGCGGTGTTGGCATGAGCTATTACTTATTCTGTGGCATGAGCTGATTAAAAAAACCTTTAAGTCTACGCAATAAGAGCGAAAATGATCGGCTCGGCCGACGCGAAGCGACTACTATCGCATACGATTAAGCGGGTATTACACTGTCCTGAATTCACGACACTTAGATGGGTTCGGACCTATACGTTAGAGCGAGATGCTTCAACTCCCCTCCACTAGTCAAGATTCTGAATTCAGGACAGTGTAATACCCGTAATGCACTCGCCACCTCGACTCGTTCATAGGTTTAGGGAGACCCTAAATTCGTGCCGTACGACAATGGAACCGCGCTCTCCCGGCGGGCATCCCAAATTCAGGGCACGAAAGGTACCGGCTGCGACTGGATCCGACTTGTTGTGTCAATATTCTTTATTGTTCACCCACAATCCCATAGTGGTTTATAAATATTGGAAGTTGGCACACGTGCCTTGACTTAATCTGGTGACCCTGTTATGTATAGTTTGTAAGATATGGGATAGCAAGAGAAATTTAAATAGCTTTTCAAATCACGTGGGTGGCTTAACACTTTCAGTGGAACCTGCTGGTAGGAGTGGGACTCGTCTCGTAGGTGGTCTTTACATACAGCTTTTTGCATATAATTAGCTACGAGTGTAGTCTATGAAATCGTTGGGGGCTTCACGGGCTATTAGTCGATTTTTGACGAGTTTTTAGTTGATATTCCTGAGTCAAAACTATGGACATGTTAATGGCACAAACTGTTATTGACTCATCAATCTTTTATCTTAATTTCCAAGAACTGAATTTTGAAAAAAAAAAAGATATTCTAACATGGTCCAAAAAGCTATATTTCCGATATTAGTATGTTCTTTCTGCACTTATTTACCTACATGAAATCTACATGTTACTATTCCTTATTGACGTCTCTAACAAGGCAAAAGAGATTTTAATTTTTATTTAATTTCCACAAAATATACGTCAAAAAATCTGGTTTTTTTTCCTATATTGCCGAATTTATATATATCAATATATCTCGAAAACAGTGAGTTTTGAAGTAAATATTGGATACTATTTTGATAAACCTCATTGTTATTAGTACGATAAGCCATAAATAAAAAACCGAAGAGTTACCGATCGAAAGTCATTGGGTGCTAGGAGCCCTTTAAGCAAGTATTAAAAAAAATACCCTCCAAATCGCTGCCAATGGGTAGTGTTAGTGTGCCCAAAGGCTCCCCGCATTGCCACGCTGTATAGCGATGTAGATTCCAAATTCGATACAAGTTGTATAAGTACCGTGCTCCTCGCTCGCGTAGGTATTATGGACCAACTTGTGCATTGTTAGCTTTTCTGATTAGTGACCGTAGGCAAGGTAGGAAACTGAACTAAAAGAACTACAATAAGAGCGAGTGATAGATCTTGTTTTCGATCTATTTAAAACGACGAGTAAACGCAACTTAACAACAGACTGTCGCAAATTAGTCACAATCTAGCACAGCATTAAGTTGGCAGCCCCTACCCAAAATGTATCTATACACTTTGACGTCGCCATAACTTTGAGTTTGAATTCACTTTGCTTACAAACTACGTTCTTGAGACGAACCAGTGTAACTTTGTGACTGTGTGAGTGACTACTATGACTTACTTAACGCATTCACTGCCACCAACGAAAACAAATACAAAATGCGTTAAATGTTGTGGTACACATAGAGGGTCGGCACATCGGCGCTGCTAAGGTGATGCTATAAGGCGGTGGAGGCACTTAACCAGTTGGAGTTGGCCTAATTAAATTATGAGAGATGCCATTTCACTGTACTTCCATATAGTAACGTGTACTTAGTTCGTACAGTCAAGGGCACCAATAGTATACAGTTTTTCATCTTATTCCATTGAAATAAGGTTCAAAAGTGTATACATATTTATGCCCTTGACTGTACCAATCTCGGGCTCATAATATACCAACTAGGGTTGATCGAGACGAGTCGAAACATAAATCAACATGACTAGCACAGCTGAGTAGTTTCTCTTGTGCATCCTCTAAGGCGACTTCTTGACTCGGCGGGGCGGGAACGATATGTTATATTTTGTTCTTTGACATTAGCTCACTGATGTTGCAAAGATACCCTCTTGACAGGACACTGTATGTATGTATACGTAAGTATGTGCACGTGCAGTAGTAATATCATGCGCAACAGCGGGAGAGTACTGCATTCATATCGTCGCTCTAGTTAGGAAGCACTACTAACTAAACACTACTTCACTTCATTTCACTCTTTAAAATAACCCTGCCTTACAGTCGGGTAAAAAGGCTTTCCATCAAAATGATGATTTCGCCAATCATACTCATAGTTGTTCAAAGACGTTGTTCGGTAACGACGCCATGACAGTAGGTAACTGGTTTTATTCGGTAGTGGATTCAGCCCGTCGCGAAGAGCACGTGTGTTCACCAACGCGGCGACGGGCAAAATCAAACACTCACTTAAAATCAGGCGCAGTGAAAAGCGGTATTACGAGTAACTCCACTGACAGTTGACACTGAAAGAAAGAATATAATACCACAAAATAAAAAATATACAGAAGGTCCGTTCCCGCCGTTCTTGAAAATACATACCTAAACTTGAGGGTTGCTTCTGTATTGATTCTGAATTTTAAAAAGGAGTAGGTATAATAAAAATTCTTCAACATGACATTTAAATATGAACCAGCGTATCTTGGTAAAAAACCGGCCAAGTGCGAGTCGGACTTCGCACATTTAGGGTTCCGAATCAACCTCAAAAATATGATTTATCAATATATTAGTATTTGTTGTTAAAAAAATATACGTAATATTGAAAATTGACACCAAATATCAAGTTCATAGGTCAATGAGAAGTCTAAAAATTCTTCGGAACAAATTTTGTGACAGACGACGGACGGACGGACGGACGTCTGGGCGACACCAATAGGGTTCCGTTTTGACCCTTCGGGTACGGAACCCTAATAAATTGATGCGTGACCCGCTGCGAGTTGTGACTTGTGACCGGCGGCGGTCGAGAGCGCCAACAAAGAATATAAGTACCTAATTAATTAGGTACCTACCAGTGGCGGCGCGTCATAAATATTCTTAGGTAAGCCGGAAATAAATATGCTTTTATATTCTTCATGAGCCGTAGTAAAAGAACTGGACTGGCTGGAAATTAGGCAAGCCGGTGGGAATCGAGTTGTGTGAACGCTCCGCCACTGGTACCTACTTAACTAAACCATAGTACTTAAATACTGGCGTTTTACCAGCGAATGATAAGATGAATGTGTAATGGTTGATCGTCGTTATCAAAGCGGATAGTTTCAAAAAATTCCTACCTACCTATGTATTGTAACTACCAAAATGAGAAAACCGTTTTATTTACCTTTCAATATCGTTTGAAAATTTGAAGAAAGTGTAGGCACAGTTTTTTGTTGTATTTAAACAATAAAATACATTCCAACTGTAATTATATCGGTTATTCATTTTGACGTACGTGACACAAAGTACCTACGTAGCGGCGGCGACGTCAAGTGATCAACGCGCGCACAACTAGCACTCGCGACGCGACAGTGACAGTCGCGACTAAGCTCGTCCGAAATCAACCGAGAATGCCTGTAAATGTTATGTCTGTGTGCGTGCGGCGAAAATGGCACTTTGTACTGAGCGGACTCTCTGCTCCGGCGCGCGCCGCCGCTATTTACTTTGTGATAATACTCACTAAAGGAGAAGAACGGTAACTACATAGACAAATAGAGTGATCTTTCAAAACTTCGTTTATACTACTAGCGACACAGGTTTTGAGCAGTGAACTAAATATGGCGGAGTTTTCAAATGCTTGACAACCACTTTAGCCTAGTTGGTAGTGAGCCTGCCTATGAAGTTGCTGGACTGAAAGCTGACAGATTTTTTTTTAACTTTAGCACCGCCTCCGCACATACAAATCAGGAAGTTGCCTAGCTACTCTAAGCTCGAAGTACCTACATTGTCAGTCACAGGTTGTGTGGTGACACCAGATTAATGACATGGCCTATCGAATGGCACACTGTTCTATCTAAGCTAGCTAACTTTCGAAGCTTGGCATGAATACGGCATCATGTACTTTAAATAACTATACGGGTGTCCAAAGATTACCCTACTTCTCAAATTAATATATATAGATTAATTTGAATTTGTGTCACTAATATACCAGCGGTAAATTTTATTTATTATTGGTCCGTATCAGGAGCGATATTTAACCATAAAGACGTGAGTGACCCGTTTATTATAATTCAACAAGATAACGTATTCGAACACCGAGTCGTTCGAATGGGTTTTTTCTGAAAATCTTATGTAGTAGGTACGGTACAGTGCAGTATCATTTCATATTTAAGAGGAATGCCTAGCTGCGATTTTCCCATACAAACGCTCTCGACTGTTTTCTCCCTGGTTTTTGAACCTAGAGCAATGATTTTTTCAAATAAGATCAACATCATCAATATCTATGCCGCTACGTTTTGTTTTTTTGGATCTTTTTATTTTAAAGAAACTTACAGCGCCTCAAAAATCGCAAAAACGGCTTAATTGAATTGGCTGCTAAAACAGACTCAGTATACAAATATGACAACAAATATCCAAAAAATCAAAACGTAGCGGCATAGATTATTTCTTGCTCTTGCAGTTTCCAAAATTTTACAATGATTGGTTGCGTTTTGGAGGAGGAAACAGTCGAGAACGAAACCTCGATTTTTGAGTTTTTTGCAAGGGAATTTTAGTCCGAGCTGCAGTTGTCCTTATCGCACGAATTCTTGGCGGAGTCAGTTTCTAAATATACGTACACAGATGGAATAGGGATGCGCAACAGTCGTTGACATATATTGTCGATAAGCTAGTGGTGGAAAATTATCGATAAATCATATTACCTACCAGAAAAGTTATTAATCACAAGAAGAAGCCAGAGTCACAATGGAGGAATATAGAATAGAAAGGTGACCTGGGAACCCTTGTCTTTGATAAAGCTCAAATCGGGGCCTATATATAGGCAACTACTTTTCGCCATTTTTGTCGCCGCTGGCGAGGGGATATGTATGTATGTATGTATGATACTTTATTGCACATAATAGGAACATTAACAAGAAATAAAATTACAAAATATAAAGTACGAAGGCGAACTTATCCCTTTGAGGGATCTCTTCCAGCTAACCTTCGAGAAAATCAGAAAAATGAATATAACGCACGAAGGCCTCAGAAAAATTAAATGTGCACAAACATGGACAGTGGACACTTTGTAGCTACCGTAGCCTAGTGGTTCAAGAGTGTGGCTGTCAAGCGGCGGTCGTGGGTTCGAATCCCGGCTAGTACAGTCGAGGGCATTAATATGTATACATTTTTGGACCTTATTTCAATGGAATAAGGTGAAAAAGTGTATACATATTGGTGCCCTTGACTGTACCAATGAGTCTTTCGAAACTTATGTACGGAATATCATTTGATATTTACCGTTGGCTTTTCGGCGAAGCATCTGCATACATCCGCGAAGAAATTCAAAGTTGTATATGAAGTCCCCAACCCGCTCTAAGCCAACGTGGGCAGTACTGCCCTGCCCCTCATCTATGAGAGGAGGCCTGTGCCCGTGAATAAGGCTTTCCGGCTTCGTATCACTATCCGGCCTCCCTACGGTCGGCCGTCTATACCCACTCACCCGGCGAGCCCTTCTTTCTCGGCGTCTACAGTAACGTACTAGGTATTATTTTTAACCGACTTCAAGATTTCAAAAGAGGAGGTTCTCAATTCGATTGTATGTTTTTTTTTTGTTTTTATGTTTGTCACTCCATAACTCCGTCATATCTGACCCATTTTGAAAATTCTTCTTTTAGTTGTAGGTATATTTTGTATATCCAAGTAGGTTCCGTTTTTGTCAGTTCTGATGATAGGATCTATGAGGAATCGAGGGAACTCCTCAGATCTTAAAGGCCAACATATAGTAATTTTTGTGTTTTTTCAACAAATCGAACATTTTCATACAAAAATGTGACATTTGATGAAGTGGAACTGCTGATGATGTTCAGATTGGAACTCTACAACGACGCATACCTAGTTTACGTAAATTTGGCGATTCGTTCTCTTCGTTATGTTTGTCAAGCAAGCTAGGTTTTCAAGACACACTTTTGTCAAGCTTGAGTTCTGATGGTGAATTCCATGAGGAATTGAGGGTACTTACTCTTCTACCATTATAAGCATACTTATAGGTAGCCATTTTTATTTCATTGTATGGAACCTAAGAGTGCAGTGAGTTTTTTTTCTTAAAAAATATTTTAGTTTTGATATGACCTTAAACTATACATAGGTACACTTTACCATCCAATACAAGCGAGTAATGTTCATTTTGCGGGCCATTTTTGAGAAAAGTCTTATTCCTGTGTACATCGCCGGCCAAAAAACGTACCTACAGCCCCTTATACTATGTATGCTGGGTCAGTAAGTAAATTCGCGGGCGATGTCTCGCGTCTCGCGCCTGTGTGCGTGCGCTCACACATAGACAGCGCCCGCTCCCGCTCCCAGCAGCGCGACAGAAACATTATGTCAAAAATTCGAGATTTGAAAAGTTGTTCAGCTAGGCATTCCTCTTAATGCGCTACACTGAGAAATTTGGAGACTTTGAAACGCTGTCCTGCCCAGACTAGCAAACAGTAGGGCCTGATTTTCAGATATATGATTTTTGACTATATGATTGTGGTAGTGACAATAGCGAAACATGATTGTTTAAAATTTTCTCGATAGAAAATAAATCCAAAGTCGAGTCTATATTTTCCTTTTTTTTTCCTCAGCCTACTAAAACAACGCATTATTAAAAGACACGATTAAGTTAATATCATGGTATTTTACCTCATCTAGGTACTGACAAGAGGAAATTTAATAACCTGCACACAGTCAGATATTTAACGAGATTTGTCTAAAAAGCCATTCTCGTTTTGTTATGAGTGAAAAACAAAGGGTGTCTCTTTCAATCGATATATCGCCTTAACATTGGCTTTTCGATAAAGGACCGTATCAAGAGGAAGCAAGATCTAGTTGGAAGGTTAGTTGGCAGTCGTTTTCGTAAAAAACTAGTGGGATAGGTTCCAAAGCGAACCCCGGACTCTGGGACAGAACAAGGAAAACAAGGCAATTGAAAAGTTTTAATATAACTAGCTTCATGCTTGAAAAGCGCTAGCGAAGTAGGTACGTGCAAAACAATTGCGTATTTTAAGGCGCAGGGTAGGGCAAGACCTTCTCCATACAAACTCTGTGCACGTTTTATTCGTCGGTTTTGGCACTCCCGAATATAATTGTTTTAATATATCACTCGTATAGTCTACAGCTCACGCCTCACAGTCACTTATGTGTATATCTCTTAGCAACCTTATCCAATAATCTTTTGACAGGTATTATCCTGTGCTCTCGCGTAGCCACTTGCACAGCCTTCGGCTTGGAAAACATTGAAAGTTCTAGGCTCATTTTTCTTCCTGACATCAATTTCAATAGGTTCAAGACAATCTCCGTTCGCTGCTCTTACCAAAGGTTTAGCGCAGATGTAGTGGGAAGATTCCTTTGGCTTTGGTTTGTTGTCATTGAAGAACATTTGATCCGACAGCAAATTAGCTTTATCAACGTTAGTTTCACTACCTGTGGTTTCACTCTCGTCTAGTTTAGCTTTTTTATGTGATTCCTCATTCGTCTTGTTTAATAGATTATCTCCAGTACCTAATTCGTTAGTGTTAGTATACGTGTCTATATCTGCATTAACCGTATTCTTATTTCCTGAAAATAGTGTATAATTTTGCATGATAATGGGTAAAATATTTTCAAGTTCTACGCCAGTCAACCAAGAATCTGCTTCGGTAGTAGTAGCAACGTTTGTAGATGTAGCCGTCAGTTTCGTTGTCTCTTCATGTATTATCTTGTAAGAAGTGGTTTCAGGTTGTACTATTACTCTGTTAGTTGTTGTTTCATGTTGTACATTTTTATTTATGTTCAATTCAGTCGTAGGTTTGATGTGGGCATTTTGAACTGGAACATTTCCAGTGGCAGGAGTAGGTTTTATGGGATTATAATGTTGTAAATTATTCTCATTGAGGTCATTAATATTTTCTTCATGTTTATTATCTGTTAATCCATCAATACTGTCTATCTTATCATCATTATAAATCTGATTAGTAGGTGTTACTGATTGATGCTCCGGGAATTTATTATATTCATTGTCATTGACTGGAGTGGTTTGTCCTGTATTTTCTTCACTTTTATTGTTTGTTGGGTTACGTTTATTAGAGTTGTCTTTGTTATTTCCATTTGGCAACTGATTATTAGGTCTTACTGTCACTGATTGATGTCCAGGAAATGTGTTACTCTCATTCAGATGTAGAAACACTCCAAGCCCTTCTTTAATTTTGTGTGTTTTTATCCCGATTATATTTAGAGTATTGTCAACGACTTCATGTACGTCTTCTTTTACGTTTCCGAGGAATTGCTTCACTAATCCACAGTCCACTGCACTGACAAATAATATGAATATTGCAAAACAGCTTAATTTTAACTTCATTTTCTTGACAATGTATTCAGTAAGATAAACAATGATCGACTAATTCTGGTAGATGACTTGAGGAAGACAACTGGAAAGAGGACACGGGGGAAAATCTAATTATATATCTGAATATTAATTTAACTAGTGTAGTAATTCTCCATCGAGACATTTGAGACTTATTAGGTCCAACGAATTTTAAAATATAATTATACTTATCGCCGTCTGATTGGGCAACGAAATCCTTCGCTTTTTTTTGCGATTCTCCTTCTTAAAAGCACTAGTAAGCTAGTAACTATCAGGATTCCCCATATTTCTTTATGCTGCCGAGACATGGACCCTACGAGAAAGTGAAAAGAAGCGGATTGATGCTCCGGAGATGTGGTGCTGGAGAATGCTCGGTATATCGTGGACGGAATTCCGAACTAATGAGTCCATTCTCCAAGAGCTACACATCAAGCAGAGGCTATCAAGTACAGTACAAACTCGCATTTTGACTTTCTTTGGGCACGTATCGCGGCGCGGAAATGACTCTGCCGAACGCCTGGTAGTGCAAGGCAAAGTCGAGGGCACCAGACCACGTGGAAGATCGCCGATGAGGTGGACGGACCAAATAAAAGCCGCCGTCAACGGTCCCCTTCACGAATGTTCCAGGAGGGCGGCAGTTCGCGAAGAATGGCGTCGCATTGTCAAACAGTTAGTTTTGTTAGAAACTAAATATGTCCGGTTAGCTTAGAGATAGTAATAATTTGGATGGATGCATGTTAGCTATGTAAGATAAAATTGCTGTGCCCTAACAGGGTTCATGTTTTGTACCTACTGCAAACTATTTCTAAGACCTTTTGTAACAACATGATGCAATAAATGAAATATGAAATATGAAATATGAACAGACCACAAAATCAACGTGACGACCACGACCACTCTGTCAAGAGTTTAACGCCAAAGAAGAAGAAGAAGAACTAGGATCTAGGATATAGTTTGTGTAAAGACATAATCATAAAAAAAAACGAACAGGAGAATGGTAAGTATTTGTCAATTGCGGTATGAACGATATTTGAAGTCTAGTTCTATTTTCGTAAATAATATATTTATTCAAAGAAATTGGATATATAGCGGTGGCATGAGGTGGACCGTATGCTTATTTGCCACCGTAGTCATATATTAAAAAAGTATAATTGTCGGATTGTCCCCCCTTTACCCCACTGATAACTTATTGAACTTGAAGACTTACCATTGAATATGGAACCGTCATCTCACACATAATTCTGGGATTTCTTTGAATATATTTATTCAAAGAAATTGGATATATAGCGGTGGCATGAGGTGGACCGTATGCTTGTTTGCCACCGTAGTCATATATTAAAAAAGTATAATACTTTAAACCCTTGAATTGTCGGATTGTCCCCACTTTACCCCACTGATAACTTATTGAACTTGAAGACTTATCAGTGAATATGGAACCGTCATCTCACACATAATTCTGGGATTTCTTTGAATATATTTATTCAAAGAAATTGGATATATAGCGGTGGCATGAGGTGGACCGTATGCTTGTTTGCCACCGTAGTCATATATTAAAAAAGTATAATACTTTAAACCCTTGAATTGTCGGATTGTCCCCACTTTACCCCACTGATAACTTATTGAACTTGAAGACTTATCAGTGAATATGGAACCGTCATCTATACACATAATTCTGGGAACATGTACTATCGAACCAACTGAACCGTGACCCACCTTGTCACAGAAAGTGTCATAATGATTTTCCTTGTCAAGCAATACGATGTCACTAATGACATTTTCTGTGACAAGGTTCCACGGTGGGTCACGATTTAGTTGGTTCGATAGTACAACATATATACGTCACCTCACAAGCCTCGTATAAAACTGTAACGCCACGTGCTGTCAACTTAACGCAAGCCAAAATCTACTTTACAGTCGGAGCTCTAAGTCCAGTTTTGCTTGCGTCCGTTTGACAGAATCTAGCCTTGAGTTGTGTCCGAACTATAACAACTGCGACAATTTCTTTCTTTTAAAACCGATTTTACCTCGCCAGCTCGATATAGGTACCCACTCGTACCATCACGTTTTATGACCGAAATGTATCAAAACGTGACAAATTGAATTGCGGCTTTCTAAAGGTAACAAATATAGGACGAATAAAAAATAGGCATCCTGGCTGCTTTGCTACCGTGTATTAATCCTTGAACAGCCATCAGACAAGGTGACACATATCAGATAAAGTGACAGTGTAAGCGACACCTTAATTTATGACATAGTTGAAAATAGCGAGTATACTTCAAATTATTTGAACTGTCCGAGTTGTATTAAATTAGGCCATTCAAAAAGCGACTTTACTGTCCAAGCGTGAAGATTTTAAGTTCAATGACAAGTTTTATAGAATGTCGGACATTTTAAATAATTTCTACTATAACTGTTTTGACGTTCAGCAGTTAAACGGTTAATTAGCAAGTGACGAACAGCCGCCGTTTTATGTGTCCATTACCGCAATAATGAGAGGTGTTCAAAGAGGAGTGTGATTTTATAATAAAATCACACGAGTGTTTTTAATGCCTAATTATGTTTTTTTTTTTTTTTTTTTTTTTTATACCACGTCGGTGGCAAACAAGCATGCGGCCCGCCTGATGGTAAGCGGTCACCGCAGCCTATGGACGCTTGCAACCCCAAGGGAGTCACACGCGCGTTGCCGACCCTTTTAAAAATTTATACACTCCTTTCTTGAAGACCCCCATATTGTAGTCCCTCGGGAAAACCTCGGCAGGGAGCTCATTCCACAACCGGAGCGTGCGAGGGAGGAAATTCCTCTTAAACCGTACCGTACGCGACCATTTAGGTTCTAAGGTGTGAGGATGAATGCCGTGCCGACGGCGAGCGGTGCGATGGTAGAAAGCGGCCGTGGGCATCATGTCGAACAGTTCTTCGGAGCACAACCCATTATACAAGCGATAGAACACGCACAAGGAGGCGAAGTTTCTCCTTAAACTTAACGGTTCAATATCGCTTGTGAGTTTGGGATCGTCTACAATCCGCACAGCACGTCTCTGAAGCGAGTCAAAAGGCCCAAGCTGGTATCCAGGTGCTCCCGCCCAGAGGTGACAGCAATACTCCATGTGGGGACGGACTTGTGACTTATATAATAGAAGTCTCTGTCCCGGGGTGAAGTACCGCTTCGCTCTATTGAGCACACCTAACTTTTTGGATGCCAACTTGGCTTTGCCTTCTAAATGGCTCCGAAATTGGACGTCGCTGGAGATCTCGACACCAAGGATCCCAATACTCTCGGAGATGGTAAGGGATGTGTCTTGGAACCGTGGGGCCACAGTGAATGGGGTTTTTTTAGCGGTGAACGCGCATGCTTGTGTCTTAGTGGGGTTGAACCGGACCAGATTATCCTGGCCCCACTCTGAGACTTTGGCTAGAACAGTCTCGATCTTGGACACAAGTTGTTCACGACTCTCAACCACAGAGGAACGAGGAATGTTGGCACGGCCCGTATAATAGGTATCCCCGGTGCTGTCATCAGCATAACAATGGATGCTGTCAATAGTCAGCATGTCATTGATATGCAGCAAAAACAGTGTCGGGGATAGCACGGAGCCTTGTGGGACACCAGCGTTAATGTCCATGCTTTCGGAGCAGCTGCCGTCTACTACGGCTTTTATGCGTCTGCCGGACAAAAAGCTGGCGATCTATCTGCTCAAACCCTCGGGCAGTCCGTAGGATGGCAGCTTCGCTAGAAGACCTCGGTGCCAGACCCGATCGAACGCTTTCGCTATGTCCAAGCTGACCGCTAAAGCCTCACCTTGACTCTCAATGGCTGAAGCCCACCGGTGCGTAAGATACACTAGAAGGTCACCAGTCGAGCGACCGTGTCGAAAACCATATTGACGGTCGCTGATCAAATCGTGTTCTTCTAGGTATCTTAGGAGCTTCGCGTTGATGACACGCTCCATCACCTTGGAGAGAAGGGAGGTAATAGCGATAGGCCTGTAATTCGATGGGTCTGATCTATCGCCCTTTTTAGGCACCGGGTGCACGAAGGCAGTCTTCCATGAAGACGGAACTTGCCTTTTGTGGTAAGAGAGCGCAAACAGGCGCGTTAGCACAGGACACAACTCAAGAGCACATCGTTTGAGCACCACCGCTGGTATGCCGTCCGGCCCGCTCGACTTGTGGACGTTTAGGGACAGCAGCTCCCTCCGGACATCCCTTTGCGAAAAACTAATTTCCGGCATGGAATACCCATGCCCAGGGATAGTAGGAGGTATGGCGCTACCATCGTCGTCCAAAGTGGAGTTCGAGGCAAAGAGGGTGCCCAAAAGATCGGCTTTCTCTTTTGCGCTATGGGCCAGGTCTCCGGCTGCAGTTCGCAATGGTGGTAATGACGACTGACAAAAGTTTCCCTCGGCAGCTTTGGCGAGCGACCAAAAGGCGCGGCTTCCGGAGGGGTATCCAGCAAGCTTCTCCCCAATGCTGCCGACGAAATTGAATTTAGCTCTGGTAATTTCTCTCTTACTAGACCTGGAGGCAGCGTTTAACTTGCGTTTCACGTCAGACACGTTTGAATCCTTATTATATTCGGCCTTGGTCCAAGCCCCGTACGCAGCTTGCTTACGAGCTCTTGCATCCTTACAAGGCCGATTAAACCAAGGTCGCTTTTTTGCTCCTGCAGCTACCAGCGAGTTGGGAATAAAACATTCCATACCCGCCAGGATCGTCTCAGCGACAGCGGCTGCACAGGAGTCTGGATCTTCTGACGTGAAACAAAGCTGCTTCCACGGGTACGATGCGTAAAATTCACGCAGTCCATCCCAATCTGCTGACCCATATTGCCACATGCGCCGCAGGGTAGTTGGCCGGGGTGGTTCGGGCCGCATACATGGTGCCTGCGTCCGGACGAGGCAGTGATCGGACGAACCGAGTGGTGCATTCACTGAGATGGAATACCCGTCCGGACGAGAGGTCAGCAGAAGGTCCAGTAGAGAGCTGGTATGGCCCTCGACGTCTGGTATTCTCGTAGGAGAACGTACCAGTTGCGAGAGTCCATAGGCCAGAGAAAATTCGTAAGCAGACCTACCCGCGTAGTCGGTGGATCGAGAACTGAGCCACTCCACATGGTGGGCATTAAAGTCTCCTAAGATCACCAGCTCCGCGGAGGGGTACTGCTCGAGAACTTTGTCAGTCGTCAGTTGCAGGTGCTCAAAGAGCCGAGTTGCGTCCATGTCACCACTATGAGACCTGTAAAGGCATGCATAGACGCGGGTGTGGCCACCGCAGTCTACGCGCACCCACAGCACTGACAGGTCTCTGTCTTCATAGGCCAGGAGGCGGCGACAGCAGACATCCTGCCTAGCATACATACATACACCGGCACGTCTCAAGAACTTATGCTCGAGCGTGTATCCGGGATAAAGAAGGTATGATATATCAGCCGGGCAGGATATCTGTGTCTCCGTAAGAAATAGAAGGGTCGGTTGCGCACATTCAAGGTGGTGATGAACTGCGTTTAAATTTGAGTGAAGTCCCCGGATGTTGCAAAAGTCCACTTGTGTGGAGGAGGGTACCGCTGAGAATCTACTATTTCTTACATTCCGTGGCATATATTTTATAAAAAGGTGTGTATAAAATGGAGGATTTGCTGTGTCGACGTCTGCAGGGACAATCGCACGGTGCAAACCTGACAGAGGATGATGCAGGTAATGCGGATTATGGGCGCGGCGCACGGAAGGGCCCCCGGTCCCCCCCTGTTGTGGCAGCCGGGTCCACTCCGGTCTCCTTCTCCGGCACGACTACCACGCCAGGGATTTTTCGCAGGTTGGCGGTTCAGCCTCCCAGGGTGGAGATTAAGCGACCCCTGGGTTCGGGAACCCTACTAACCTGCGGGCGGCCAGCGGACAGCCGTTTCACCGGGTCTCCCTGATCGCCGCACCCACACGCCGGGCCTACACGAACCTAAGGCAGTGTTGTTAGTCCCGTAGGTCCCCCGTCGTCAACACAGCGCATCCTCAAGGAGCTCTGGAAACCTTACTCACCATCAGGAACACAACACCACATACTTACGGAGCAAGTAGTGGCGCTATTATGGCTGCGGTCTTCTGTAAGGTGGAGGTACTTCCCCAGTTGGGCTGCTCCAAATTCGAGCGAGATGATATTTCGCTAAGCCCTACCTCTCTTGAAACATGTACAGTTACATACAGCTACATCCATATATTAAATCCTCTTTCGTGTTTCAGGTGGGCGCGTTTAGCTGGCGTGCGCAATGTTTGGCGAGAAAGCCCGGCCCGCAGCACTCAACGCGGCGCGCTGCTGTGCTGTAATGGCTGAGATGGCCATAACGGTTCAAATTATGATACTGTAATGGCCATATCCGCCACGAGCTAGCGTGTGCGCTCGGAGCTGGGGTGCGGCTGGCAACCTTAGCTGGTTTTAAAAATATTAAAGAGGATTTACTATATGGGTGTAGATAAACATCTGTACTCACTGGGCTTTCTTTTAAAAACAGTCACTGGTTCATAAACGATGCCAAACTTCTTTTAGACGTACATATATTAAATCAAGTTTAATAGCACAAATTAACATTTTAGATAATCTCTTCTATGGGCGGGAAATGCTGGAACGTAATATCATGAAACAATATAATTTTCAGCTCCTGAGAGTTCCCGGTTTGAATTGAGTTCTGGTTGAGAAACAGCTCCCGTCCGCGCGGGTCCTGGCACGCAGCACTGAACCACTCCACCGTCATCTCCACACATCCCAGTACCTCTAGATCCTCAAACACGTCTATATCCTTAAAGTGTCTTCTGAAGTATATCCGGAGTTGAAGGTCGTCGAGCTCAGCCTTTGGTACGCCGAAGTGTAGTGTTGTACGTGCCGATTTTGATCATCCACGCTTATCCTTCTTGCCGAACCTCGGATATCTAAGCACTCCACCTTCTTACAACCCCTCGCCAGCGCCTCCAATAACGTATCGTTCACGTATTTCGTGTTTTCCATGTAAAGGCGCTTCAGATTGACAAGTTCGCTGAACGATTCAAACAATACATGTCCAAAGGGGGGTAATCAAACTCTCGCAGCGCCAGTTCTTCCAATTGAGGCATTTCCTTAAACAGTAAATGAACTTTGAAAATGAAAGATGTGTGATTCTCGTCCACGTGTAGTGTTGTTAAATTTCGTAACGTATCAACGGCGGGAAGCATATCCAAAACATCTAAACTTTCACATTCCATCAAATACAATGATTTAAACTTGTTACAATTTATTGATTTCACGAATTTCCCAGTGAGACAAACATTGTCAGTAATCGAAATAGCTTCGCATTCTAATTTCTGGAATATATCACCCAGTAAGTGGTCTGTGTTTTTGTTGTCATATACATGGATGTAATGTAACGACACATGTCTTAAGTACTTGAGATCTTTAATCTTGTTTAAATCTTTTTCGTCTGTTACGAACATTTGGATTTTACGCAAGTAAGGGCATTTCGATGTGACAATGTTAAAGAAAAGTTTGTAATTTTTATTTTCATATTCGTCATGCCAGTTCTCAGCTGTATTCAATTCCATAATGGACGGGCCCCATTTCTCGACTATTTTACAAGCTAACAGCAGGGGATGGTCTTCAGGGGAGATCTTTATTCTCTTGTGAGTACTGAGCTTGGTAGCATAGCTGAGATTCCAATGATCAACAACATAATGGAAGCTTAACGAGCGACATGCTCTCAGGTAATGGTGGACAACTCTCTGCCACTGTCGACTGACCCGCTGTGACCGCACTAGGTCCCTGACGGGCACTAGGTCCAAAATCGCTTGGGCACACAGGTCCACTCTAAGCACTGTACATATTGAGAGCTCATCACTGCCATCAGTTATGTCGATTTCATTTGAACAACCCTCCATTGCTTACGACTGACTGTGCCCGCCGCTCAGCGAATATGGAACAGCCAATGTTGACCTAGAACGAAACATTATATAGCACTTAATTCCATTAAAAATACATCCATAGGCAATGTTCCTGAATAGATCTAGGTTAGTGCCGCCCCTTAAACCCAAAATTGGTACAGCTACAAGTTGCACTGAAAACCTAACATTAGCTCAGCCCATCCAATTCAAGCATGATTTCATTTCTTAATGTCTGTGTACATACTCGTTAGAAAAAAAAGAAAAAGAAAATATGTTATTTGGTACCTAACCCATTGGTATATATAATATGTATTAGTTTATATTATTCGTCTGTATATAAGTAAATTATGTGTAATTACTCGTATGTGTATGTAGGTACTTATGTGTATACCTTAATTTTATTGACGTTTGTTTTACACTTTCTAGGTACGTTTCTATATTTTCTTGCACCTTTGAGTGTCTCTATTTGGCCCTATGGTTGACTGGTAGAGAATGCCATTTGGCATTAAGTCCGCCATTTGTACACTGTATTTTATTTTGTGCAATAAAGTTTGAATAAATAAATAAATAAATATCCCACGAAAATTATTATAGTTACATTTACATGCATCACTATCAATCACTACATAGTATAAAACAAAGTCGCTTCCTGCTGTCTGTCTGTCCCTATGTATGCTTAGATCTTTAAAACTACGCAACGGATTTTGATGCGGTTATTTTTAATAGATAGAGTGATTCAAGAGGAAGGTTTATATGCATAATATTACATGAACCAATGCAAAGCCGGCGCGGGTTGCTAGTATATAATAAAATACACAACATTTACTACTTGCGATATTATTTTTAAAAATAGGTACCAAAACAATAACCAGTTGCAAAAAGGATTTTTCCCGTCGCCGCGTTGGTGAACACACGTGCTCTTCGCGACGACGGGGTGAATCCAGTACCGAACAAAACCGTTGCCTACTGTCATGGCATGGCGTCGGTAGGTACCAAACAACGTCTTTGAACAATTATTGATTGGCAAAATCATCATAAATCATAAATTTGATGGAAAGCCATTTTTAAAGAGTGAAGTGAGTTGCAAAAAAACTGTGGGCAGTAATACCAACCCAACTTCAAATAAGATTAATAAGAAATACAGACAGGCTCGACTTTTTTATCGGATCTACTTACACTTACGAAATACGAAAATAAGCACCTTTTGAGTGACACACAAGATTTGAAGGAAGATAGAAGAATATACTGGTGACTTGGGCTCTTCAAAAAAATCACGTGCTCTGCCAGAAAACATTAATATCAGGAATACATCCACATGTAAATTTCAACACTAACAAACCAGATGATAGGTATCATTAAATACCTACGCGGAATTCATTTCTAATGAACATGAACATTTAAGTATAAGCATCTTGTTTACTCAAGTCACCGTTTGAAAAAAAATTCTTTGATTTGACACTTTTGACAGTAAGTTGTTAACCGTCACTTAGATTAGACGTCAGATGCGTACTTCAGATACGAATTTTGCTCGGGATTTTGATCGTCGCCGCGTTGGTGAGCACACGTGCCCGGGGCGACGACGGGCAGAATCCATTTACCGTACAAAACCTTATCTACTGTCATGGTGTCGTTACCGAACAACGTCATTGAACACGTGACATTGGCGAAATCATCATAAATTTGATGGAAGCCATTTTTTAAAGAATTGAATTTTGCTCGTCGCCACGTTGATGAACACACGTGCCCGGCGTGGCGACGAGCAGAATCCACTACCGAACAAAACCAGTTGCCTACTGTCATGGCGTCGTTACTGAACAACGTCTTTGAACAAGTATTGATTGGCGAAATCATCATAAATTAGATGGAAAGCCATTTTTAAAGAAGAAGAGAAGAAATGCGTTCAGATACGGGCTCTTTCGTAACTCGGCGATCACTGATTAGGGGCCGCACGGTCCGGCGTCCTAGGCACAACGTCGTAAGCACAGCGTCCATTGAAAGATGGAACGTTGCGTCTAACTCAGACACAACGTATACTTAGGTGACCTCCTGACTTGGCGGCGTGAGATCGACATGTGACATTTTCTTCTTTGACGTAAATTTACTGACGGCGCAAAGATTCTCACTTGACAGAACACTAACAGTATTACTTTTGCGCAGTAGTACGTAGTACCTAATATCATGCGCAGAAGCGGAGCAGTACCGCCTTCGCATCGTCTCGCTACCGCGAGTACCGCGCATTCTGTGCCAGTCAGGAAACTCAGGAAGCACTCATTTAAATATAGGGGCGCAGTAAAAAATGCTACCGAGTCGACCGACAGCTGACACTGACATTTGACACTTTTCTCATATCGTACTGCCTCCGCACCGACAAATCAGGAAGTCGCCTAACTTGGACATTCCCGCCGGCGGAGACGTCCACCGCGCGATCGAGACAACAGAACACATATACATACTTAATCCCTATTCGTCCCGATACCGCCGCAAACAGGGTAGGTACATATACCTAGTCAGTCCGACCCAGGTCGGGCTTATCATATCATCATCCCCTAGCGTTATCCCAGTACAGTTGGGATGCCTGGGTTCCGCTAGCTAATCCCAAGATTTGGCGCAGGCACTAGTTTTTAGGGAATTGACTGCCATCTGCCCTTCCAACCCGAGGGGAAACTTATTGGGATGGTTTGGCAAGTGGGTGGGCAACTTGACTGCTTGAAGTTCCCAAGCCGCCCGAAGGCCTCTTAACTTGGCTTAACGACAGCTATCATAGACAGCAGCCAGGATCAACGGCTTAACGCGCCTTCCAAAGCACCACTCAAAGCGGTCACCCATCCATGACTTGACCTTGGCCGACGTTGCTTAAGGCCGTGTATTACCACTTTTGAGTTTTTAAAAACCATCTGAGACATAGAATATAGTGTCTTAAAATCTTAAAAAAATATATGTGTTACATAAGGATATTGTCTAGTCAAAATCGCAGTCAGTTAAATGACCTGATGAATTTCACTCGATAGAAAAAACCGCGAAGTTACCCCTTTTTGGAATGTTTTTTCAATACTACGGCTATATTACTGATATTTAACATTTAATTTTTGTACTCAATTAAAGATCGTAAATAGTTATAGACAAATTCGCAGGGTTTGCTTTGATAAAATGATTGGCTTAATGACTATAGCTAAATATTTACAAAACTGCGCGCAGAGCTTGCGTAGAGAGCGGGATGGTCAATTGTAAACTCACGCGTGTTAGAGCGGGACATTTGCGTTGGGGATACCTCCCCTTAAACTCGCATACAGCATGCGGCACGCGGGCGCGCCGCTGGGCCACGGGTATAATAACTGCTACGAGTATTATATTATATTCTGTGCCACCCTACCCGTAGCGGGCCGGGCCATCATATAAAACACGTCGTTTGTTGTATTTTCCAGTGATCCCAATAACGGGACGCAGCCACTTCCCGTCGGAATACGCTTCGATAAGTGCTCGCTGATCTATGTCCGATGTCGGATCCGGTACGAGATTAGTATATTACTTACCAAGGACGGTAAAACAAAGAATGTCTCAGATCGCAGGTATTTGACGCTCGAGCCGAAGGCAAGGAAGATAAATATGCTTTCTTTATTACCGCCCGTGGTAAGTACAAAATGTTGTCACCCCCTAGCCAGGAAGTGGGATTTTCCGGGCGTGGACTGTGATAAATATGCTTTCTTTATTACCACCCGTGGTAAGTACAAAATGTTGTCGCCCCCTAGCCAGGAAGTGGGATTTTCCGGGCGCGGACTGTGCAGTGGTTGCCATTTTATGCCCAGGCGTAACATACCTCTACTTAAATTCATAACACAATCGATCATTTCGTAGCAATCAAATAATTTCTAGCCCGATCGAGTCAACTCATTACCGTCCTTATAACATGGCTAATTAGTGGCATCTGTACGGAACAAGAAAAGGGAAAATACGGCGTTTAATGAACAAAAGATTTCCTTTGGCAGGATTGATATCTATAGTCTAAAGATTCATTTACGAAGTAGAGCCCCCCGGATTTTTCACGTGGTAAGAAATGGGGGGGGTCCAAACATAGCAGCCGACCTGTACATTTCAAACTAAGCTGACTCCTTTCTAATATCTACTAAGGCAAGTTTGGTATCGTTTTCGTATAAAAGGAATACACCGACATCATTTCTGATCGTACATTTTACTATTTTGGAACAATTTTCTGACTAAAATCGCAAATTTATACATTTTTAATTTTTACTTTTTGACTCAGCGCTCTGATATTGGATGTAAAAAGTTGATTTAAATAATGAAATAAATACTATAAGAAAGCTCGTTTTATGCAGATTCTAAATATATAAATATCAATATAGCTCTGCCTACAAAATTATGACAGAAAAAAATATCATGGGTCGCAAGACGGCTGCGCGGGCGGGTCGGTAAGTACCGAAATACGTTACTAGCTACTGGGTACAGTCACCGAATTGAAATGTTTTCCACTTTTAAGAGTAAAAATAACTAATAGAGAATCTTACCTGACTATACCGACGTGTCTGACTAATAACAATGATAGTTCCTCTAAGTTATTTTCAGGTTTTAAAACGATGACTGTGATAAAAATTACACTGTAATATTTTATGGATTTTAGTTTCAGTATGCATGCGCTTAGGGCAGCCTATCAAGCAGGTCGCTTGTGGGGACAAACTTTAAATGACACACAATATATACCCTCCCTAACAGACGAGTGGATAAAAGGAGGAACAGTGGCAGCCCGTATGGACAATCCAACACAGAATCTGGAATGCGGCACGAGAACTTAGCTACAAGAACAGCTGCAGAGGCCACTGTCCTTGAAAGCGAGAATGAATGCCATGCACGCTGCTTCAAGACCTGTGGGTAGTCGCAAATGCGATTACTGATGGTTTTAAATGTGTGTCCAGTGTGGACCAGGGATTTCAGCAAAGATGACGTCGAGGAGGCCGAAGAAGGAGAGTACAACATCTTTATCAGTTTATACTGGTCCTGGGTTTAAAAAATCATAACTAACTTCAAAAAAATTAGGTCCTGTGTTCGACTGTAAATATTTTTTAGATATGTTCACAAATATCTTTGCTAGTTTAAGACCGAATTCGCGTTTTTTTTTTGTTTTGGAAGGGGCTGCCTCAATGATGTTTTCTTTTAAATTTGGTCAAGATCTGATAATGGGATCCATGAGAAAATGGACACTCTTCAATTTACAAAGGTATCTCCGCGGTATATGAATGCTAATTATTACTTACAAGGTGGACCAATATCATTATTTTTATTATTATTAATAAGGCTGTACTTTTAGGCTGATCCAATATTATTTAGGACAGGATCCGTTAATGTTAGTTGGCATTTTTTTTTAAATTTAGCCGTTATCCATATAATTCATGGAGTTCGAATTTGTACTATCGTTTATAGGGGCCTATCTTTAGAAGTAATCAAACGATTTTAAAAATTCTTTCTGTAATAGAAACCTACATTAGTCCTTAATAACATAAGCTAAGACTTTTTGTAAATCGTTAACTCGTACGAAGCAGGGCGGCTCTCTAAAATTTGATAATTTTTTACGAGATATTTTAGGGCGAAATTGATATATTTCATTGTTTTTTTAATATTTTAAGACGTATATTGGCATGAAATATGTTTTTATTGAGTTAATAAACCCACCACTACGATTCCAAGATCACAAACTATGTTTTTTAATTAATTTGATTTTTTGTTCTATCTTTTAATTTTTAATTTTTTTAATACTTCCACAGTAGGTATATTTTTAAAATATATATTTTTGAATATGATATTAACAGGGTTTTCTGAAGACCTATTTTTTTCCAAAATGTGTAGGTGTTTTTTAAAGTTACGGCCATTTTTCTGTTTTCAGTATGAATGAAAAATTACCTATTTTTTGTTATTTTTCGAAAATTTTGTATGGAATGGTACAAAAATAATTCCAGAAATGAATTTAGCATCCTTGATTTACTCGAAATTGACACCCAACTTGACCCAGTAGCTTAACTGGCGCAGATATCAAGATTAACATGGACACACACCCCCCCTCAAAAATTTGACATAAAAAATTTCGAGGGCTCTACTTCGAAAATCCATCTCTGGGTCCTAAAGGACCTACCCTGATACAGGAAATCTTTTGTTCACGAAATGCCGTATAAGTCCTCTTACCGAGGCCACTAAATTAGTTATATGGTTTAATTAACGTGTCGTGTTGGGCCATTAATTGTTTTGTCGACGTAGTTGATATACAGGATGAAATTTTATTGACCGTTCAAATTTTTCCTAGGCATTAGGACGGTTTTTCGCCAAGGAATCTACCGTGTAAATTTGAACGGTCAATAAAATAAAATTTCAACCTGTATGTATGTATAGTATAGTCATGCCACATAACAGCTTTCTGGTACTATAGGTACCTACCTAACATACATAATTATAATGTTTGCCTATAAATTACTGAGCTAAGCCGCAGACGAACGTACATAGCGAAACTATAAAGGAGATTTAGTTTTTTTTAAATATTTTGACTATTTTCCGAAAGAACGGTTAAAATATCACTATTATGCTGAAAACAGTAGCGAATTTTTAGTAGAATACAGGCTCATTTGTACTAAATTATATTCTTTGTATTTTTAAAATAATATAAACAATGAAATTCTGAATGTGATAGATACCAAGGTTTAGACATTTATTTGCCCTTATAAATCACGCTAGTATACGTAAAGCGGCAATTACACTTCGTCGTTCGCCGCATGCTGCATGCGGCGACCGCAAAAGTGTAAAGAACACGTTAGTCGGCCGCATTCGGCGATCGACAGCTGCCAAGTCGCCGTAGTAGGCGGACAGACTAGTGTAAAGACGACGGTCGTTGGCCTAAGTAGTTTTAAATGAATTCGGCGACCGCATTAGGTAAACGACTAAGCTGCTTTAAAACATGACCAAATAACCTCTCATGCTAGCTGGACTTGTAAAACTATTTATCTACAACGGATCCTGCTTTTTTCTAACGTCTGCACGACTAGCACATTGCGCACGAGATATCTTGCCGCTAAAAAAACTACCCGTCTTTTTTTGTTCACGCCAAAACAGACGGGTAGTTAATAATCTCGCCGCAAGATAGCTCGCGTGTCCTCATGTGCTAGCCGTGCTCAGTAGCTCTAGTATAAGTTATTTCGAAACATTCACTAATTCGAACGCGTTTGCGTTTTGTCTCAAAATGTATGAAAACGCTCTCACCGACTTTGAAATACGCGCGTTCATCGGTTAGCAACAAATGTTATACTCGCTATTTTAGTTTCCACTAGTGACCACCAGAGGCGCTGTTCACGTTTTCATACCACTTTCATACATTTTGAGACAAAACGCAAACGCGTTCGAATTAGTTAATGTTTCGAAAAAACTTATACTAGAGCTACAGGCAAACAAGAATACGGCCCGCCTGGTGCAATGGAACCGCGCACAAAGTACCTTGATTTACGATTTGGCGAACGTAGTTTATTTGCATTTGCTCAAAGAATACGGAGCGCTCAAAGCGTGTAGCTGATTTACTTCAAATCGACTGTGCACTTCTATGTCCTCCTATCTACCCGATATCTTTCAAGGAAATGTGAACTATGTTCGCAATACTATAAGGTTGTTTTTGCGATGACGATTGTTGAGTTAAATACATTTGAGATAGTGAACGAGCAATATTTGAAGTAAATCTCCAGGATTTTCGAGCGTGATTGTTCACTTGGAAATTTTATTTGACGGGTTGTCAATTTAATTGAGAGGGCAAACTTTTTCAGCTTGAGCTTTCGTATGTCCAGCTCTTCTCCTCTATAGATAGTTCTCATTTCCTAACAGATTTCGTGAAAATTTGTATTCTGATTTAGAAAATTTTAATCAAAAACTTCACGACGTCTAAACCTCACAGAACCACTAGAGCGGTGCCATTCATTTATTACGTTAGACAATTTTTTCCAGTTTTTGACCGCTATAAGTAAAGTAAGTCAGTATAAGAATTAAGGTTGTCGCACACATAAAGGCTCGCCACCCGACCAGCGTGCAGCGCTTTCTAATTATGGATACCGCCGCTACGCAGAGCTTATGTCGGACTTGCGAATAACCCCCGATTGTCCTCCTCAACCCATTTCGGACGGCTATGAGATCTCCCATGGAACGTGGCCGTGCCGCCCTTGAATCCACATGGTCGGGTCATCGGGTCCCGCCATGTTTTTATGGACGATCGCAGCCCCAACTACGACCGTCTACAACCCCGAGGACCCCCTTTAACGCCCGTGCCAGACGGTCGAAGACAAGCCCGGAACCGCGCGGCCTTGGTTTGTGGCTCGTCGTGAAGGCCGTCCGAGTGTTCTGGGTAGACAATCGGCCGACGCTTTCCGCGATAAAATCGCGTTCACTCCGAGTCGCCATCGCTGAACTGACTGACATGCGTACGTGACGTGCACGGTTGGAGACAGGCGGATACACGGATCAAAACCTTCAAAACCAGCAGCTCGGACCGCGTTCTCTAGCGCACGCTCGAAGACCAAGGGCGTCCGAAGGTCAAACGAAATTTTCCGTCTACACGGTCCATACGGACCAAGGTCGCCCGAGCTTTAGTCGCCTTCTACGACAGGCAGAGGATATCATTGCCGTTTTCTATACAAGGGCTACCGGGCGATATCCATTGCTACTAGAAAAAAAAAAACATTTTAATTAATCTTGTTTCCCACGTACCTATCATCCTCCTAGTTCTGCCCTTGGGAGCCCGGGGTCCGATGACACCAAATCCCAATTTCGACGTCTTGCTATATCTCGTATAAATTATTCAGCGGTTCAGCCGGCCGTCGATGAAGCAGAACCTCCGGCAAGATTAATGGCCGCCTCGAACCAATATTCTGCGGGTTAATAGGTTTCGTGGAATCTTTCAGATGAGAGAGACAATTAAGGGGATACAACCGTATAATATTAGTTTTTCATACGATTCCGCCAGCATAGAACTTGTGAGAGCTCTTTTATCGATTATTGCCATCACTATTCACGACTTTATTTTCTTCAGTTGAATGTACACAACACAAGTAGGCATATTACGCAAATTCAATTAGGTTACGATTATGAACCGAATACGATTTGGCTATTCTTTATGTTTATTTTAAATATCTATAAGTGGTCTCAATTATTAATGGTATTTACAAAAAATATTTCAGTGACCTTTAAGTATGATTCACCTTAGATTAAACAAGCATTACTTAGGTACTAAGATTTAGAGCCCAATTCTTTAAAAATTGCCTCTGTAAATATAAAATGGAAGGAACAACACATTGCTATTTTCTTGGTGAAGCGTCCAATTTTCTATAGATTTTCAGTCTAAGCGCGACTCCTATTGACTCCAAGGACCTATTAGCGTAGAAAATGCTGAGGCTTTATCGTATAAAAATACAACATTTCCTACATATTTGATCGGTCTCTGCTTCGTTTTAGTCCAATAAATTATTGAAATATTTAAAAATAGTTATTTATGTCACACCTAGCCATAAAGTGGCCATTATCGCACGCTCCGCGCGCGAAAAACCCCACTTCCTGGCCAGGGGGTGACATAAAATTTTGTACTTACCACGGGCGATAATAAAGAAAGTCTCAGATCGCATATTTAACCCAGATCGTAAAATACCTGCGGTCTGAGGCATTCTTTGTTTTATCGCCCTTGGTAAGTAATGTACTATTATGATACAAGTGTGGAAAGTAGGCTTTTTCCCAACGAATGTCGGTAAGTTGAAAACACGAACGAAGTGAGTGTTTTCAACCGACATGAGTTGGGAAAAACCTACAGTTCAAAACGAGTACCATACAACATTTTACAATGCATTATGCGAGGAAAGAAACATAATATATATAGCAATTCATTAGCGCATGCGCGCATTAGCGATACTTTTCTGCACGGGCTGCACGGGCGCGCAGGGGGCCGCCAGCGCCAGCAGCCGTGCAGAAAAGTGCCACTTTCTATGCATAAGTTGAGCCTTGCAAAGGGTGCTTTCTGAGCAAATGCATTGTAATAGTTATTTACGATACAAGGGTTGTAAAACAAAGAAAGGCCGATATCGCAGATGTTTGGGGCCCGAGCCGCAGGCGAGGGTCTCAAATATGCGAGAGAGGGCTTTCTGTTTTACGACCCGTGTTTTGTACACAATTTTACGTCACCACTTGGCCAAAAAGTGGGTTTTTCTGATCGCGCAGCGTGCAGAAAAACGCGCTTTTTGGCAAGGTGTGGTGTAAAAAAATTTAGTGGTTTGTTCACCCCTACAGGTCGCATGAACACTAGGTTTCAACTGTTGGGTAAGAATGTGTCAATGATTGGGACATTTACCTTATTTGATCGAAGCAGTGTTTGAGCATCACATGTTTGGTTTGATCCCGCGGGCCCTTCTGTCTGCGTGACGCGCGGAATTATTGATGCCGCGGCTTAGCTGCTGGTGAAAAGGGAATCCCATCAATAACATCCATCCTCCTAGCGTTATCCCAGTACAGTTGCATCCTGAAGGATGCCTGGGGTCCGCTACCTATTCCCAAGATTTTGGCGTAGGCACTAGTCTTTGCGGAAGTGACTGCCATCTGACCTTCCAACCCCGAGGGGAAACTAGACCTTATTGGGATTAGGCCAGTTAGCTTTGTCAAGTGAGTGGGCAACTTGACTGTTAGAAGTTCTCAAACCGCCCGAAGGCCTCCAACTTGGCTTAACGACTGCTGCCATAGACAGCAACCGGGATCAACGGCTTAACGTGCCTTCCAAAGCACGGGAGCGCTCAGTTAGTAACCACTCAAAGCGGTCACCCATCCAAGTCCTGACCGCTGCCCACATTGCTTAACCTTAGATACCTCAAGCGGTATGCACATGCAGGCGCCGCTGGGCCACGAGCGCTCCCATCAAAAACATTAACATGTAAAAAGATGCAAGTCTCGCAACACAATTCTTCTAGAACAAAAAAGTAATGATATGTAATGTTAAACCAAGTCGGTTATATTTTAGTCAATAGCACCGGAGGGGTGTCCATAGAACAAGATTTACACCACATACTTTGTAATAAAGGATGTCCCAAAAAGGACGCAACATTTAAATTTGTTGCCATTTTTGCATTTTAGTGCTGGTAACCCTAAAAAAAATACTATTTGACAGCTGATAGTTTAGGGTTTTTAAATATGTAGCACACTATACCAGAGAACAACTCATTTTTATTCTTGAACAAAAAACAATGATAATTTGGCTACGAATTCTCGCAAATTTCGTGTACTGATTCGTTTTGGTAGCAGATTTAGCCCCCTATGTCATGTGATTTAACGTTATTTGAAGTCAAAGGTTTATGCCGAAAGTCCTAACGCATTCAAGGTGGAGGTTTAATGTTGCATTCGCGAAATTCAGCCACATTTGTGCAAAATGGTCAAGGAAAATTTCATCAAAAGAATTCGTATGTGCCAACAAAGTCGTGGTGGGTATTTGCCTGATGTGCTATTTTATATGCATAAACCCTATCCTATGTACTTAATGTTTAAATAAAACAAAATACAGTAAATAAAATAAAAAAATTGTCTTCTAATTAATTCAAATATTGCGTCCTTTTTGGGACACCCTATATAAGCTTATATTGTGGTGTTATGTTTATTTGTACTGTATTTGTACCACGAATAAATGTCTTATCTTTCTTTCTTTCTTTAAAAAGATTGCAAACTTATATTTACTACGTTTTTAACGGAATTAACAACATTATCTAAGATTTCAGTGGAAGCTTTGTTTAGTTTGGAACTATGTCGATTTGTCTACAAATATGTATTCATTTAAAAGATATTTACATTAAAAAATATATATATATAATATAAACTCATTACCTAATTAAGTCCATGGACGCAGACAGTAAACAACAAAGGCGATAGGTACCCATAATCAAAGTAGGTACCTATTATAACGCTAATGGATCGCCCGCGGGCCTTTCAGCCTCCAACACTGAATATAAAAGTCTCGGAAAATGAAAAATATCTGTCAGTGTGGAGAGACCTTAATCAGTCCAGACCGAATACTGAGGGCGGATTAAAGTAACAAATAGTAACAATACAAATACTTAGGAGTGTATAAATTTTTAAAAGGGTCGGCAACGCGCGTGTGACTCCCTTGGGTTTGCAAGCGTCCATAGGCTGCGGTGACCGCTTACCATCAGGCGGGCCGCACGCTTGTTTGCCACCGACGTGGTATAAAAAAAAAAAAAAACTTTATTTGCCCTACTAAAAATGACAGGTTTGACACTATAAATAATCAACTAAGCAGCACTAAGGTTTTTGAATACTTTTACGACCTTCAGTACCCTTACTATGAGTTTGCAATGTTTGCATTACCGTACTCGCTAGCGACTGCGTAAACGATTTAGTATGGCGAATCTTAGTTCTATTGCGTAACCGCCAGAGGCGCTGTACTTTTGTCCATACTAAATCGTTTACGCAGTCGCTAGCGAGTACGGTAATGCAAACATTGCAAACTCATGGTAAGGGTACAGTTCATGTAGCTTAACGGTTAACTTTACGGCTTATAATATTTTTCGCAAACTATTCATTTTATAAGTTATACTTATATACCCATAATAATAAAATTTGAATCAATAACCCTATTGTATGCTGTCGACGTTGTAGACATAAAAAATGTATTGAATTCACACTAGCATTAATCAGATCAGGGCGTTTACAACGCTCGGTCCCGCGGGCGAAAAACCGCGCCGAGTGAAAAGTTTCGCACCATAAATTTTAAGAGTCGAAATCTAGAGTTCGTGAAAACCCTTAATGAATTTAGAATTGAGACTGATTGAATTGTGTTGGCTGTGTTTCATGTGTCGGTGGCAAGCGTACGATCTACATGGTAAGCGACGCCGCAGCCTATAGACGCACGCAACTCCAAAAGAGTCACGTGCACGTTGCCGACTCTTTATAAAATTTGAGAATTCACTGTGTTGACAGCAGAAGGGATAAAAGGTCCCTCGCTCTCAACACAGTGCATCCTCGGGGGTGGGGGTTAATTCGAGTACTCATACCTCCTCTGCCTGTCTAAGGATGACTTAAAGTACACCGTGTCGGGCCACATTTAACCCTCTAAGCCCTTTACTTTTCACACCCTCGCTTTCTTGTGAAGGTAATTTGATAAAATTACAGATCCAACACCTTACGGCGGTGGTTACGGTGTAATGGTAACGTGACGATTTCCTATTATTAATACCAAGCCCCACTGAAAGGAAATTTCTCACACATCCCCACAATCCACGTACAACCTTATCATTCAAAGAATAGGGTACATTTTGGTGGAGATCTTATAGTACAGGGCAGCACTCAAAAGTTAGGCGACGAAGAAAAATGTAAGTTTGCATGGAGTTTGTACTTAGCGACGTCGCGTGACGAATGACAAATGGGACCACTCTGACCCGAGTGCGGCCCTGGCGGAAAGTTGCCAGAAATAAATAAGCCTGTAATATATTACGATAGGTATTAGGACATTTCATGGCGAAAGGTAGAACTGAAAAGTCTATTCAGTTTTGAGGATAATTTGCCCCCGTGGAACTTGACATTTGGTGATAATGTTTATTTTAAAACTTATTATTTTTATTTTGACGCTTTGAGACCATGTACATCTCAAAGCACGTTAGAATAGTCATTATTAAGAATATTTTGACGCTCAGAGACCATTTACATCTTTGAGATATTATATTAAATTTTGTTATTCAGACTGAGACCTTATACATCTCTCAATTTTACTATTATTGTAATGTTTGTAATAGATAATTAATATTTTGACATGAAAAATGTATTAAATTCTTATTGATATATTTCTTAAATTGTAAATTAATATTTTCTCATGAAAAATCTATCATATGCTTATATTGTAAGACTTTTTTAAAATTGTACATTAACATTATGACATGTGAAAGTGCCCTTGTGGCCTGTGTTGAATGTGTTTGAATTCTGAACTTTGAATTCTATGTGTCTTAGATTTCTTGATCTTAAGTAGGTTAAGTATTATCATTGTAATAAGCATATTTTTGTGAGAAAATGGCTGACTGTCGAGTTTCTTTCGGCGTTTCTTCTCGGCAGTGGCCTCTGTGAAACGCTAGTAGGGTTTGACTTGTAAAAGTGCCATTGCGGCCTACTTACAGAATAAAGTTCATTTATTTCATTTATTTATTTACCAACGATTGCGTTTACATTGCGTATATTTATCAAAAAATACTAATGTATTGGCAAATCTGATTTTCATTAAAATTTCCTTATTTTTCTCTTAAAACCAATTTTGGGGTTGGTGCGGAACCCTGAATGTGTGAAGTCCGATACGCACTTGGCCGATTTTTTTCTTGATCTGACGCTCGAAGTCCAAGCGTTTCTCTCCGCGGTTGCGCGGCGATTATTTTGCGATTGCGACCCTTGCAAACCGCTCGCATCGCATACCGCCAGTGTGATAAGGCCCTTTTACTGCTCAGCTAAGGAAAAACAGAAACGGTAAGTCGGTATTATTGCACCTGACGGTTCGCAACTGGGTCTTGGTGAGACAAGGTCTTATCCGCCCATAGCTCCCGTAGTAAGTCGGGACTTTGTACCTACACCTACTGGACAAGAATAAATTCATTATTATGCAAGCACAGTGTTGTTCTCAAAAAACAACTCCGTTAATTGAAGTTTTTGTTTAATTTTAATATTTTATGTCACCTGCTCCGCGCGCGAAAAAAACCACTTCCTGGCCAGGGGGTGACATAAAATTTTGTACTTACCACGGGCGATAATAAAGAAAGCCTCCGATCGCATATTTATCGCCCTTGCCTTCGGCTCGGGCGTCAAATACCTGCGATCTGAGACATTCTTTGTTTTACCGCCCTTGTTAAGTAATGTACTATTAGATTTTAGAGCATCAACCCACGGCGACTGGTAACTTTACTATACGACTTCTGGTTCTATTCCTTAGTAGCGAAATATCTCAACATTTGGCGTAGGAACTAATTTTACGAAAGCAACTGCAACACTCCAACCCAGAAGGAAAAACAGACCTTGTTGGGATAACGCAGGTTTTCTCACGATATTTTCCTTCATCGAAAAGCCACTGTTACAAATGATATTTAATACCTACATTCTATTTAACCCAGTGGTACGCCGGGCTTCGAACCCACGATCTTTACATTGAAAGTCGCGTGTCTCGACGCTCGGCTACAATGGCAACATAACTATAACTCCTAATTTTCCAAAATCCTCCACCCGGGGGTAGGCCGGGGATAAACGAACGATAACTCGAATATGGAGGCGAAACTCCAATTTACTTTATTGCCGTTTATGTCGCTTCTCCGCGGCCAATCGTAAAGTGGCAATCTCCAGGCATCTTTGTATTGACGGTTTTGTGTTGGTACGCACCTACTACAAATGCTCGCTGCTTTTGTGAAATTTTATTTTATAAAAATGATGCCTACAACAGTGACCTTACCATGAGTTTGCATGACCGTACCTACTCGCTAGCAACTGCGTAAACGATTTAGTATGCACCGCGCTGCCGCTCCCCGCGATCGCATAGCTCGAGCTGCGCATCTTCCTCGCACAGCTACCTCGCGGCTGCGCATCTTCATAGCGCATGTAACTACCTCGCACAGCTACATAGCTTAGCTTTAGTGGAAACGGTCGCATAGCTCGTAGCGCATCCTCGCAGCACAGCTCTAGTGGAAAACCAGCCTAAATAAAGGACATAAACAAGGCTCCTTTTTACGACTATGCCGTCTAATGCTCAGCTAGTTGGAGGAAAATCATTTTCACCCGCCTGATCCGGGTAAATATAAGTCGGGGCATAAAACGGATAACACCTCCGGATAAACCGGGTATTGGACGGTCCGGTAGCGTATTGTATGTTGCATTAATACCTACCTATTGTATAGTTAGACAATCCGCCGGAATTTGTTCATCGGCGGTGGTGGCGTAACTTGGATTGTTTTTCAAGACTGGCCAGAAGGTAGAAATTGCACTAGACCGCGAGGAATGGACAAGGAGGGGAGATGCCTTTCCCCAGCAGTGAGCCTTAGGCCCACCACTGGGCCTAAGGCCCACTGTTGGGGCTATGTAATAATAAAACTGGCTGGCTATGCTCAGGATTCTATTGTAGAATCTTTCGCTTCCCTCAGAATTAAGTTTACCACCGTAAATATAATTCTGAGTAAATAAAATTTCCTTCCCTTGCAAACTAAGGTGACCCTCGCTCAATCCCTCTTAATTCCCCTTTTGGACTATGGTGACATTGCTTTTCTAGATGTCAATGAGGAACTGCTGGGTAGGCTTGAGAGATTACAAAATGTCTGTATAAGGTACATATTTGGCCTGCGTAAATACGACCACATCTCTGATTTCCGCACACAGCTCGGCTGGCTACCGATCCGTCGGCGCAGAGATGTGCACATCCTGTCGCTACTTTTTAACGCTCTCTTCAGTCCTACTTCCCCCCCTTACCTGACTGAAAGATTTACGTTTATGGCTGTTGGCAGCGGTCACCGCTTGAGGTCGAGTGCTAACCTCACACTGGCTATACCCTCTAATAAGACGCGCACCTATTCGAGGTCTTTCACGGTGCGAGCCGTCAAGTTGTGGAACGGTATACCGTTGTCGCTTAGGCAGTCCCAGTCTGTGGCATCATTCAAGGATAAGTTGAAAAAGTTGTGGCTCTCCAATGACACGTGATTTAATTGGATACATTTTATATATATTATTTGTATATATATGGATATATATATGTATATATATTATTATGTATTAAATATATATGATTATTATATGTATTGTATTTGGTAGTTTGTAGTATATTAGGTAGTTTGTAGATATATATATATATAGACTTTGTACACGTGTTTGTCTATCTTCTGGTTCCTGTCTCCACTCAATTGCTCAAAGGTTAACTGGAAGAGATCCCTTTTAGGGATAAGTTCGCCTTTGTACCAAAATGTCCTTATTTGTTTGTATTTTTTTTTTGTGTACAATAAAGTTATTACATACATACATACATATAATTTTGATACCTTGAGACACCAATCTACTATTTCTTACAAAAGGTCGCAGTTCTAACCTGACCTACTTTTCGGGTAGACCTAATGGGTTCTACCAAAGAGGACATATCTATTGTCTTTGGTTCTACATACATCTACACAATGATCTTTTACCAGTACCTAAAAAGTCAACGGTTCTAATTCTGTAAACAATACATTCAATTATACGTACATTACGTACAACATTGCCGATGAAATAAGAGAGTACAGTTACAACACATCTGGTATTTAAAAAAATATAATCAATTTCAGGTTGTTCCCATAACCCTCGGCGCCCGGGTTGAGCGGCAGCTCCCGGCCGCGCGGGTCGCGGCACGCGGCCGTGAACCACTCCAGCGTCAGCTCCACACAGCCCAGCGCCGCTAGCTCCCTGTACAGCGGCGTAACCTCGAAGGTCTTAAAGTGCGATGCATAATCCTTGACATCCCATCCCGCGGGAAAGTGCAGTGTGGTGCGAGCCGAGGGCGACCTGCAGCACAGCGCGGTCACACCGCGTGCGGTGATTGAATCGGTAGTCCTTCTGATCCACAAATACTCCAAATTTCTACATCCCCGCGCCAGCCCTTCCAAGAGGCCATCAGTCATTTTACCGCAACGACCACTCAGAGTAAGCCGCTTCAAGTTGCGAAGTTGACTAAAGGCGTGGATCCACTCCTTGCTGAATGGTGTGTCTTTGTAGGAGAACCAGCCTAAAGTTAACTCTTCCAACTGAGGCATCTGCATAAGCAGCAAATATGCATCAGTCAGGAGTAAATCATCACCTATGCTCAGTTTTAGGCTTGTTATTTTTCTTATGTTATCTATAGCCGCAAGCAGATTTGACACTCTCAACGAGTTACACCTTGTAAGAGTCAGTGATTTCACAACATCAGGTTTTAATGATTTCAAACAACTTCCAGTGAAATCATCATTGAAACAGATTGCAATGGACTCACAATTTAAGTCCCGGAATAGTTCACCAAACACCAGATCAGATTTTATTTTTCTAGAATAAGAGATATAATATTGTAACTCTATATGTTTCAATTTTTTCAATTTTTTTATCGGAGCTAATGTGGGCAGGTATCGCTTGTCACGGTCAGACAGGACTATTTCAATCTGTTCCAAGTTGGGACATTTTGATACAATAGCATCTAAATATCTACCCTTTCCTATGTCTGTGGCCACTTTTTTTATATAGGGACCCCATTTGTCCAGAGTTTTACGCACTAATGGCATGGAATGCATATTATATTCAATTCCTATTGTTTGATGGCCCGTTATTAACTCTGCTGACTAATTATCTAGGTAACAAAAGCCTTCGTAGCTGAGAGTGCGACAGGTCCGCAGGTGGTGCAGGACCGCGGTCTGCCAGCGGCGGCTGACCCGCTCCGAGCGCACCAGATCCTCTACTGGCACGAGCTCCAATATCGCGCGCGCGCACAGATCCACGCCCAACACGTCCAAGATGGTGAGCGGACCTGGTTCCCTTCTAAATCTCCCACGCCTCGTCCTCACTACTAAATCTCTCATAGCTCACTATGTGTTATCCTCACCCCAGTGTCCAATAACAGGTCCAGTGTTTCCTCGTGAAAAAGTATTAAAAGGAAAGGGTCGGTGGTCCTAGAAACTTGCTACAACCTCGAATTCACAAGTTGCCTGCACCGAAAGCTGCTGCGGAGGATGAGGTGAAGGCAGGGTCTGCGGCGCCGGCGCAGGCGAGCCGACCTTAGCCCATTCGTTCGGACAACGGCCGGTTCGCTAAACAGCTGGCGTCTTGAAGTGACTGTGACTAGGTATATTATGACCTGGCTGTATCAATTGTGCATCTGTTATTCTTGGTTTACTTTTTGATTTGTTTTTATTATAAGTAATAAACACAACAACGTAATCGGTTCGTAAGTCGCATAAAATGACGTTTTCAGTTGTCACTGTCACTTTGCTTTGCTTCGCGCCTTTTCACGTTTCGTATCTGCAATGGTGAGATGTAATTTTCTACTCAACTTTTATTTTATCGTTCGTTCATATGTTAAATATTGTGCTCTATTCTGACACTGTTCAACTAATTTAACTCTTAAAAACATTGGGTCTTAAGCCGGCTACGCAAAGCCCTGCCTGCAGGGCCCTGCTTGCAGTGCCACTGCCAAATCGTATTGTGTGTAGGCATGCAGGGCCGATTTAACAGATAAAAAAATCGGCCCTGCATGCCTACACACAATACGATTTGGCAGTGGCACTGCAAGCAGGGCCCTGCAGGCAGGGCTTTGCGTAGCCGGCTTTATTTCAACTTGAGTCCAAAGCCCGAACAGCAGCCAAAAAGCTGAGCATCCTAAAACTAAAGCGGCTATTACACTGTCCTGAACAGCAACAACCTGACAGTGTAATAATAGCTGTAAAGCGGTTATTACACTATCCCGAATTCAGAATCCTGAATGAGCTAGGAAGCAGATTCAGGAACGTGTAATCGCATTCAGGAAGCAAGGATCCTAAAAAGTATCCTACCTAGGACGTCAGGATGGCTCCGGACGAACTGAATGACCAAGCATCCTAGCTAGGAAGCTGTTTAGGACAGTGTAATAATATTTAGCCAAATCAGTCGGCTCGCGCCAGCGACAGCGTACGTACGTGTAGGTCGCGTGCAATGAACGAAGCACGTTGGTTTTTATAGGAAAAATAAGGAAATATCAAAGAAAAAGATCTGAATTAATAATATGTATTTGTTGGTAAAGTATGGGTTATAATAAACATTATCACCAAATTTCAAATTATAAGTCAATGGGAAATGAAAAATTCTAAGGAACAGGATTTTGTAAAAATAGTTGAGTGATAGCTTCTCATTGATTTTTTCCCTATATAATTTTAAAACAATAAATTGTGTATTTATGTACTCAATAAGCTCTATACCCCACTCGATGGGGTGGAAAGTGGATGAAAAAATTTTTCGCACCCCCTTTAGCTTTAAGGGAAAATTTGTATGGCAAATTGTCAAAACTTTGGGTCAACTAGATGCTTATACTGTGAAAATTTGAAAACTATAGCTCCAACTATTTGGCAGTAAAACCCGAGTGACAGACGACGGACGGACGGACGCGTGAGTGAGTGACAGCAATAGGGTAGACCCCGCCGGTACGGAACCCTAAAACAATTACATGAATAATAGGTGTGCGTGAGGAGGGCTATATAGTTTTTTTTTCTTTATTGGCATGGTTGCCACTGCTAATAGTGCCAATGCTAGGCCAAGGCCAACTTTCTGGTTTTTTGACAATATCGGCGGCATCGCTACGCTACGACACGTCTCTCTCCGTCGAGCAGTGGAAACGAACTGATTCAGAGAGTGAATTCAGTGTAGTGTAATCAGAAGCTTCCTTCCTATCCCCTCCCTTGCATCCTAGTTAGGACGCCCGAATTCAGGATAATGTAATACCCGCTTTACAGACGATCGAATATGGTGCGGTCCGCACCGACGGACTGTGCGGTGCGCTCGACACGCCACACCACTGCACCGTGTCATGTGACACATGAAATAAAGGACATAAACAAGGCTCCTTTTTACGGCTATACTAGTGTACGCCGTACGATTAAAAAAACCGCAAATCGATGTACAGTTTAGCCGTTTGGCACACGCATACTAGAGGTCAAAACAAAATTTTTGACCCGCAGTTCCTAAAAAAAATCCCTTAGGGGGGGAGAGCCGAGACATTCTTTTTTTTTTTGTATGAAAAAAAGAATTTTTTTTTCAGAAACCTATCGTGTGTAGTATCATATGAAAGAGCTTTTTGAGGCGATTCTGAAAATTGTGGTATTTTTTTAAAATTAAATCAAAAATAATTTTCGAAACATACCAAGTTTGAGGTCCTCCAGACACGATACGGCTGATTTTTATTTTGTACAATATAACACAAATGATACTTAATATCCTCATCTAACCTCAAAAAAGCAATTTCGAAATGATTTTCATTACGTTTTTTTTTTTAAATTTTTCTATATTACTAAGTGACACGGTTCTACTTCAATACCTATTTTCCGTGATTTATGGAACTTTAGTGCAGATACGGTACATATTAATCATAAAATAATACACCGTAGTATCCATACCTATATCCAACGAGAAATACCTCTTTAACCATTTAACTGCACCTTTTCATCAGTTGGTAAAGGGTTAAAGAGGTATTTCCCGTTGGATATATGGATACTACGTATCATTGTATGATTAATATGTAACGTATCTACACTAAAATTCCATAAATCACGTAAAACAGGTATTGAAGTAGAACCGTGTCACTTAGTAATATTGAAAAATTGAAAAAAAAACTTAATGAAAATCTTTTAAAAATTAGTTTTTTGAGGTTAGATACGAGGATATCACGTATCATTTGTATATACTGTATCAAATAAAAACAGCCGTTTCGTGTTTGGAGGGCCTCAAACTTGGTATGTTTCGAAAATTATTTGTGATTTATATAAAAAGAAATTGAAGAAATGTAATGATGTGGTATATTTTTAGAATCGACTCAAAAAGCCCTTTCATATGATACTACACACGATAGGTTTCTGAAAAAAAAAATTTTTTTTCCATACAAAAAATAGAATGTCTCGGCACTCCCCTCCTAAGGGAATTCTTTTTAGGAACTGCGGGTCAAAAACTTTATTTTGAGCTCTAGTATGCGTGTGCCAAATGGCTAAACTGTACATCGATTTGCGGTTTTTCTTTGAAATTGGGCCTGTACGGCTACTAGTACGACTTGTTAGCTCGAATCTATGAAGAAGTACGGTCACATCTGGAAGAAAGCACGAAACTTGGCATGCATGTAGCTTAAATTTTTGTGTTTCAAAAATTTTAGGGAAACACGCTGACAGACCTTTTTTTCCCCCCTCCCCCCACTTTTGTGTGCCGAATTACAGTTTTATTTTATTTTATTGAAAACGGCTAAAGCTAGGAAAAAACCGTCAATGGAAAAAATGTTCCTTATAAAATTATCTACAAGTCATTCTTTGGATATATTTTGATTGGACCTATAGTTTTCAAAATATACGAGCATGAATTAGGGGTCAGTACAGCAGAAAAGGTGCTAGAGGGCAGATTACTAACATTTTTGTGCGCATCGGGTTACAAGCAAGAAATTTGTACCATAGATAAAGTGTTCCGCAGTGATTATTTTCAGATGTGGATATTAGTTAGATTCGTCCCCTGTGCGCGGGGAGAACGGGGTGAATTGGACCAAGCACACCTTTTTTTCGTTTCTTTCTCACTGATCAGTTAAGGCTACTATAGCTTGCGGGGTATCGTTTTTGTGTAAAACAGACATCAGGAATTCATTTTTAGGGTTCGTTACCCGAAAGCTCCAAGCGGAACCCTATTGTTGTGAGTCATACGTCCGTCCGTTGTCTGTTTTACAGGTTTCACAGCTAAACGGTTGGAGCTACAGGCTTCAAATTTTCACAGTATAAGCATCTTGTCGACCCAAAACCACACCAATTATCAAAAAATATTTTTAATAAACAAAGGCGGGAGAAGTCACTAAAGTCGACTATCTTACAAAATTTGTCCCTAAGATTTTTAAAACTTCCCATTGACATACGAACTTAAAATTTGGTTATAATATTTATTGTTGCGTACATTTCACTAACAAATACTAATAAAATAAAAATATTTTTTTTGATAGAAAAAAAAATAAAAAAAATCACAAAAAATAGTTTTAGTATTTTTTTTGTATTTGTTGGTAAAATATACGCAATAATAAAGATTACTACCAAATTTCAAGTTTACAGGTCAATGCGAAGTTTAAAAAACCTTAGAACAAATTTTGTAAAAAAGCGGACTTTAGTGACTTCTCACGCCTTTGTTTTCAAATCTTTTTTTAAATAAAAAATACAGTATTTATCTACGCAATGAGCTCTAAACAACGATACCCCACTCGATGGGGTGGGTAAAAAAAATATTTTTGCGCCCCCCCTTCAGCTCTATGGGAGCCCCCATTAAATATTAAAAATATTTTTTGACAATTGGTGTGGTTTTGGGTCGACAAGATGCTTATACTGTGAAAATTTGAAGCCTGTAGCTCCAACCGTTTGGCTGTGAAACCTGTAAAACAGACGACGGACGGACGCATGACTCACAACAATAGGGTTCCGCTTGGAGCTTTCGGGTAACGAACCCTAAAAATGAATTCCTGATGTCTATTTTACACGAAAACGATACCCCGCAAGCCATAGTAGCCTTAACGGATCAGTGAGAAAGAGACGAAAAAAAGGTGTGCTTGGTCCAATTCACCCCGTTCTCCCCGCGCACAGGGGACGAATCTAACTAATCTCCACATCTGAAAATTATCATTGCAGAACACTTTATCTATGGTACAAATTTCTTGCTTGTAACCCGACGCGCACAAAAATGTTAGTAATCTGCCCTCTAGCACCTTTTCTGCTGTACTTACCCTAATGAATGCTCGTATATTTTGAAAACTATAGGTCCAATCAAAATATATCCAAAGAATGACTTGTAAATAATTTTATAGGGAACATTTTTTCCATTGACGGTTTTCTCCTAGCTTCAGCCGTTTTCAATAAAATAAAATAAAACTGTAATTCGGCACACAAAAGTGGGGGGGGAGGGGGGGAAAAAAAGGTCTGTCAGCGTGTTTCCCTAAAATTTTTGAAAAACGAAAATTTAAGCTACATGCATGCCAAGTTTCGTGCTTTCTTCCAGATGTGACCGTACTTCGAGCTAACAAGCCGTACTATACCACTATACCGTCTAATGCTCAGCTAGTTGGAGGAAAATCATTTTCACCCGCCTGATCCGGGTCATATCCGGGTAAATATAAGTCGGGGCATAAAACGGATAACACCTCCGGATAAACCGGGCATTGGACGGTCCGGTAGCGTATTGTATGTTGCATTAATACCTACCTATTGTATAGTTAGACAACCCGCCGGAATTTGTTCGTCGGCGGCGGTGGCGTGATAACTTGGATTGTTTTTGAAGACTGGCCAGAAGGTAGAAATTGCACTAGACCACGAGGAATGGAAAAAGAGGGGAGATGCCTTTCCCCAGCAGTGGGTCTTAGGCCCACTACTGGGCCTAAGGCGCACTGTTGGGGCTATGTAATAACAATACTGGCTGGCTATATGCTCAGGATTCTATTGTAGAATCTTTCGCTTCCCTCAGAATTAAGTTTACCACCCTCTCCGTAAATATAATTTTGATCCATTGAGACACCAATCTACTATTTTATTACAAAAGGTCGCAGTAGGTACTGGTAAAAGGCCATTGTGTAGATGTATGTAGAACCAAAGACAATAGATATATCCTCTTTGGTAGAACCCATTAGGTCTACCCGAAAAGTAGGTCAGGTTAGAAAAAAGTCAACGGTTCTAATTCTGTAAACAATACATTCAATTACACCATTGTCAATGAAATAAGAGGGGACAATTACAACACATCAGGTATTTAAAAAAACATAATCAATTTTAGGTTGTTCCCATAACCCTCGGCGCCCGGGTTGAGCGGCAGCTCCCGGCCGCGCGGGTCGCGGCACGCGGCGGTGAACCACTCCAGCGTCAGCTCCACACAGCCCAGCGCCGCTAGCTCCCTGTACAGCGGCGTAACCTCGAAGGTTTCAAAGCGCGATGCATAGTCCTTGACATCCCATCCCGGGGGAAAGTGCAGTGTGGTGCGAGCCGAAGGTGACCTGCGGCACAGAGCGGTCACACCTCGTGCGGTGATTGAATTGGTAGACCCTATGATCCGCAAATACTCCAAGTTTCTACAGCCCCGTGCCAGTGCTTCCAAAAAGTCATCAGTCACTCTACTGGAACCATGATAAAATGTCATATTAAGCCGCTTCAAGTTGCCAAGTTGACTAAAGGCGTCGATCCACTCATTGCTGAATGGTGTCATGTATGAGAACCATTCTAAAGTTAACTCTTCCAACTGAGGCATCTGTATAAGCAGCAAATATGCATCAGAAAGCAATAAATCATTGCTTCCGCCCAGTTTTAAGCTTCTTATGTTCCTTATGTTATCTATAGCCACAAGCAGGTTTGACAGGCTCAACGAGTTACACCACGTAAGAGTCAGCGATTTCAAAACATCAGGTTTTAATAATTTTAAACAACTTCCAGTGAAATCGTCACTATGACAGATCGCAATGTTTTCACAATTTATGTCCTGGAATAGTTCACCAAACACCAGGTCCGACTTAATTCTTCTAGAATAAGAGATATAATTTTGTAACACTAAGTGTTTCAAATGTTTCAATTTTTTCATCGGAGTTAATGTGGGCAGGCGTCTCTTGTCACAGTCAGATAGGACTATTTCGATCTGTTCCAAGTTGGGACATTTTGATACTATAGCATCTAAATATCTACCCTTTCCAATGTCAGTGACCACTTTCATTATATAAGGACCCCATTTGTGCAGTGTTTTACGCACTAATGGCATGGAATGTGTATAATGTTCAATTGCTATTGTTCGATGGTCCGTTGTTAACACTTGCTGATAATGATAATTATCTGGGAAACAAAAGCCTTCGTAGCTGAGAGTGCGACAGGTCCGCAGGTGGTGCAGGACCGCGGTTTGCCAGCGGCGGCTGACCCGCTCCGAGCGCACCAGATCCTCGACTGGCACGAGCTCCAATATCGCGCGCGCGCACAGATCCACGCCCAACACGTCCAATATGGTGAGCGGACCTGGTTCCCTTCTAAATCTCCCACGCCTCGTCCTCACTACTAAATCTCTCATAGCTCACTATGTGTTATCCTCACCCTAGTGTCCAATAACAGGTCCAGTGTTTCCTCGTGAAAAAGTATTAAAAGGAAAGGGTCGGTGGTCCTAGAAACTTGCTACAACCTCGAATTCACAAGTTGCCTGCACCGAAAGCTGCTGCGGAGGATGAGGTGAAGGCAGGGTCTGCGGCGCCGGCGCAGGCGAGCCGACCTTAGCCCATTCGTTCGGACAACGGCCGGTTCGCTAAACAGGTGGCGTCCTGATGTGGATGTGACTAGGTGTATGTTTTTATCACTTGTGCCTGGTTTCTGTTCATTTGTATAAACTTTTTAAAGTGACGTTTAGTTGTCATAGTCACTTCGCGCCGTTTGACGTTCCGTTTTGTTTCGGCATTTGTGACATGTATTTTTCTACTCAACTTTTATTTTATCGTTCATGGTTATAATGTGCTCTTTGTCCATAGATATCCCATCAAAAACATTACATGTAAAAAGATGCAAGTCTCGCAACACAGTTCTTCTACAGCAAAAAAGTAATGATATGTAATGTTAAACCAAGTCGGTTATATTTTAGTCAATAGCACCGGAGGGATGTCCACGGAACAAGATTTCCACCGACATGCATCGGCATTACTTTATTTTTTTTAATATATAAAATGGCTTGGCCATCGCACACAACGCTTTACTTATACATGTGTATTGCTCAAACTCGCTCAAGCTGTATGTCATTAGGGCTAAAGTAACTTTGTAATCGCATGTATTTTGTATAGAATTACAAACTTGCTTATGCAGTTTGTGTTTCTAATCAGGGTCACCCTCCAGATTTTATAGTTTTCCCTTTATGTGGCCATTAAACCCTAACTCTGTACCAAAGTACTAGTTCTATTTTTATGATTATGAGTGAGTGAGTCATAAATGCGAAACTTTGTTTTCGCTTAACTTCGGAACTAAATGACCTGTAGGTCTTGAAATTGAACTTGAAATTTTGGATTTTAAGTATGTGATTATAGCTTACTGGATGACGAAAATTTCTGCGTTCTGGTCTTATCCAGAGGTTCTCAAATAGGGGCCTGAAAATGCGGCGAAATGGTTCCACTAAAGGATGGTACGGCAGTGTTTGCTTCGCGCTCGACTTGGCGGGGGCACTGCCGTGTCTCCAGATTGGCCGGGGCCGGGCCGGGGGTAAGAGAAAGAATGTTCATATAAAATGTATGTGTGGCCTACCACTACTTCAAATAAACATTTGATTGTACGATTACACATTCCCATCAATCATAAATTCATTACGCACACGTATTTTACATTTATTTATTTAATATCATATTATCGATATACAATGTCGATAAATCAATTACGACACGCCACCGCCTCCCGGCCTGGCGTAGTACAATACCCGCGCATGCGCGACGCGACGGCTGCTGAGACGGCAGCGCGCGCGCCGCGCTGTGTGCGAGAGAGATAGACACCCGTACCAGTCGCTACTCGATCGCCATGCTGAATGTTTACGTCTCGTGTTTATGTTTGCTGTTTGCTAATTATAGTAATTTAAGTTATCAAAGTTCAATCTGTGTTTTAACATCGGAGTTAAATTATCCAATATCGGACATTCGAAGGCCCAAACTTGTTTTGTGTATGCTTTTAAATACAAAATTTATTTAAATATCTTTCGTCTACATATTTGTGCTTAAAACTACTAATGTAAGACAAAATGTACATATAGGCCTTTATAGTAACTAAAAACCGAATTTCCGAAAACATAATATATCTAATTCTAACTTCAATTAGAAATTTATTTTAAAAATTTCTTTGGTTTATGACCTTTGGCCTCGCAAGCTTCGTCGCTTATGACCCAGGGTACAGCAAATGACCCTACCAGCACCCAAAAAAATGTTGTAGATCCATGTGCCGAACACTGTAGGTATAATGTATATCTTTCTCAAACGTCAACGAAATGTCAGTGTCTGTCTACTCCACGTCTACTCTGGTATAGTTTCGTGGTTTAATTATATTTTACTGTTCCAGATTCCAGTTTATCTATTATTGGACGCTAGGAGTCGTGTAATAAAAACTGTGTATGTAATCAGTGTTGCCAGAGCACTTCCGTCAAAAAGTACGGTCTTGCGTCCAAAAAAGCACGTTTTTGGAATAAAAAGCACGTTTTTAGGGTTCCGTACCCGAAGGGTCCAAAATGAATCCTATTCCTGTCACTCACGCGTCCGTCCGTCCGTCGTCTATCACAAATTTTTGTTCATAAGATTATATTTTTCTTCCCGTTGCCCCATGAACTTGAATTTTGGTGATACTGTTCATTATTACGGGTATTTTACCAACAAATACTTATATAGGTGTTGATAAAAACAGGTTTTTTTTCTATAAAATTTCCTTATTTTTCATGTTCAAACCCACTTACTTTTGTGGTTGGTTCGGAAACGTAAATGTACAAGTCCGACACGCACTTGGCCGGTTTTTTTAATAAGTACGTCACATTCACATTCAGAGTATTGAGCCCTTACTTACATCGTGTACACATTGCATGACACGAACGATAGAGCTTGCAGTTGCAGGACAGAACAGTCCTGTCCTGCAACCACAGCACAGGTAAGACATAACTTTTAACTTTAGGATATCAAAGCGTAGGGTATGAGAGAAAGATCGTTTGACACAATGATTGTTTGAAAAAAAAAAAACAATTTAAGGGAGGACCAAACCAACATTACCTGCCAATTTTTAGTAGTAAAATCATAAAGCACCATAGCACTTGAAAAAGCACGGTTTTAGCACGTTTATGGGGAGCGCACGGAAAAAGCACGTTCGTATCCAAAAAAGCACGTAAAACCGTGCTAAAAAGCACGTTCTGGCAACACTAATGTAATGTACTTGCAATATAACATAAAAAATTAACAGTATATTACAAAAAGAGCACAATATTTAACATGAACGATAGAGTCTGGCTAATGAAAGCTGAGGCTGAGATTTATTTAAAACTTTTTAAATGGCACCAATAATATATAATATCCACGTCAAATGTGTCAAACGGCACTTGTATACTATATCTATGGTATGACAGCTTTAACTCCCGGTTAGGTCTGGCGCTACTATCGCTCCAGCAGTGCTCCAGCATTTTGAACCTAATTAGAACCGGTTCCCACTAACCGATACAATATCGGTCACAACCGGTATCGGCGTCAGATCCGATACCGATAAATAACGCATAGTGGGGACGCCGCCTTAAAAAAGTTCTGACTTTTGTTTGACGTCTCTCAATGCCAAATTTCAAAGTAGGTACTATCAAATTTTTGAAAACTATTATGTCAAGCTACTCAAGCTTGTCAGTTACTCGCACAAAGGTGATACCAAAATTTACACTACAGTAATAAATAATAATAATAAAATATTTTTTTTTAGTTTCAGCTTTCGTTAGCCAGACTCTAAAATAAAAGTTGAGTAGAGAAATACATCTCAAAATAAAATTCTAGATATGAAACGAAACGCCAAACGGCGCGAAGTCCGAACAATATTCAATATACAATACTCCTTGGTCCGAAGAGTCCGAACTTCCAAAGTGAAGTGACAATGACAATTGTGAACGTCACTATCCTTACGCTCGTTGTAATTCAAAAAGTAAGTAATTTATGACTATGAATTAAAACCAAGACAGAGACATGACTGATAAAATCAGAACACAGTAAGATTCAAATCAGGTACCACTTGATTAGGAACTCGCTGGCGCCATAGTCCCTGCCTTCACCTCAACCTCCGCGGCCGCCTTCGGTGCCGGCAACTTGTGAAGTCGAAGCTGCAGCAAGTTTCTGAGACCACCGACTTCTTCCTGTTCCTTTTTGGTCACGAGGAAACACCGTGGACCTGTTATTGGACACTAGTGGTGCGGATAACGCATCGACTATGGGAGATTTAGAGGTGAGAAGGAGTGGGAGATTTAAAACCGAACAGGGTCCGGTCAACATCTTTGACGTGTTGGGCGTGGATCTGTGCGCGCGCGCGATCTTGGAGCTCGTCCCAGTCGAGGATCTGGTGCGCTCGGAGCGGGTCAGCCGCCGCTGGCAGACCGCGGTCCTGCACCACCTGCGGACCTGTCGCACGCTCAGCTACGAAGGCTTTTGTTACCCAGACAATTATGGTTATCAGCAAGTGTTAACAAGTACGTACCATCGAACAATAGCAATTGGACATTATATGCATTCCATGCCATTAGTGCGTAAAACACTGCACAAATTGGGCCCTTATATAATGAAAGTGATCACAGACATTGGGAAGGGTAAATATTTAGATGCCATCGTATCCAAATGCCCTAACTTGGAACAGATTGAAATAGTCTTGTCTGACCGTGACAAGCGATGCGTAATACCCACATTAACTCCTCTTAAAAAATTGAAACAATTGAAACAAATAGTGTTACAAAATTATTTCTCTTATTCTAGAAAAATAAAATCGGATTTGGTGTTTGCTGAACTATTCCAAGACATAAATTGTGAAAACATTGCGATCTGTCATACTGACGATTTCACTGGAAGTTGTTTGAAATCATTAAAACCTGATGTTTTGAAATCACTGACTCTTAGGTGGTCTAACTCATTGAGAGTGTCGCACCTGCTTTCAGCTATAGACAACTTAAGGAAAATAACAAGCATGGAACTGGGCGGATGCAATGATTTACTCTTCACTGACGGCTATTTGCTGCTTATACAGATGCCTCAGTTGGAAGAGTTATCTTTAGACTGGTTCTCCTTCGACAAAACACCAGTCAGCAAGGAGTGGATCGACGCCTTTAGTCAACTTGGCAACTTGAAGCGGCTTAATATGATGTTTGATCACGGGAGAGTGACCGATGCCTTCTTGGAAGGGCTGGCGCGGGGGTGTAGAAACTTGGAGGATTTGGAGATCATAGGGTCCACCGAGACGATCACCGCACGAGGTGTGACCGCGCTGTGCCGCAGGTCGCCCTCGGCTCGCACCACACTCCACTTTCCCGCGGGATGGGATGTCAAGGTCTATGCATCGCGCTTTAAAACCTTCGAGGATACGCCGCTGTACAGGGAGCTGGCGGCGCTGGGCTGTGTGGAGCTGACGCTGGAGTGGTTCACCGCCGCGTGCCGCGATCCGCGCGGCCGGGAGCTGCCACTCAACCCGGGCGCCGAGAACCATGGGAAGAACCTGAAATTAATTATATTTCTTTAAATAAAACCTGAAGGTTGTAATGGTCTTTTATTTTATCGACAGACGCTTAATTGAATGTATTCCTTATCTACAGTCTACACTAAGATAGCAAATCCTCTTTAAGCTCGTGTGGCGCGCGCGAGCAGGCGATTGGCGCGCGGGCGTGTGGCGCGCGGGCGTGAGGCGCGCGGGCATTTCACACTGCAGCAGCGCGTTGACTAAGATAAAAATCTACTTACCTTCACGCTCCCTTGATGAAGAATCTTCATTGAAGATGTTTTCGGCAGTAGCATCTCTGAAGCTAGGTAATATCCTGCCCATTGTGCTTAGGTACTCAAACACTTCTTCTATATGTCGTCAACGTCGATTATGTTGTTTTTAGAGTTCCGTAAGTACTCGAAGGGTCCAAATCCAAACCAAACGCTATTTGCTGTCGCTCTTGCGTCTGTCGTCTGTCACTCGGATTTAACAGCCAAACGGTTGGAGCTACAGTGTTCAGAGGGGTCCCAAAATAATACCACTGAATACTAGTAAACACACTGTATTTAATCTTAGCACAGGATATTCTCAACTATGAAGCTTGTACAAAAAAGTCTAAATGTATGGCCAGAGGTCATTGTTCCAAGAAAAATCTTAACACCGCGTTCTAGGAAATTAGACAGAGGGAAAAGCGACATCTAGCGGCAAATTCAACCAACATTGTTTGACACTGACGTTGTTATGCAAATACGCGGGTGAACATTCCGCCCACCAAGGACATTCTGAGGGATTGTCCTTAAAACCGCCCACCATGAATAACGTGGACTAACGAAATTGATGCAATGATCTCTGGCAGCCGGTACAACACTTTCAACGGCTATCAACTCAACAAAGAAACAAAATATTCTCACAGACGAACAACAAAATTATAACCAGCAACGAGTACTTTAACAATACATAAGACAATCTATCTATTGAGAATCGCAATCACATATTGCAATAAGTTGATTCTTACAAAAAAACAACGTTTTATGTTTACACTGGTACTAAACATCCCATAGGTAAATAAAATAACAAAACACATATTCATTTTTAGGTCTCAATAGGTAGTATACATAGTTTTCCTACAGATCTTTTAATAATGCTGTTTTTACATTTTAAACTAACGACACGTGTTATTCCGTCCAGTCCAGGGTGCTTCATAATGACTCTACCATACAACCACTTAGCCGGAGGAAGGTCGTCTTCTTTCACTAAAACTACGTCTCCTACTGCGGGTTCCGGTGTTTGATGCACCCACTTGTACCTGTGATGGAATTGTGTCAGGTATTCACGAGACCAACGACGCCAGAAATCTTGGACCATCCTTTGAGTGCGCTGCCATCTCCTAAGGTTACTTATATTTGCAGTTTCGTAATTGTAGTCTGGAGGCAGCACTAAGGGTTCTCCAACCAAGAAATGACCTGGAGTTAGGGGCATTGGATTGTTGCAACTGTCCGTGATCTGAGAAATTGGTCTCGAGTTAAGACACGCCTCAACTTGTGACAACACAGTTGTCATTTCCTCAAAAGTTAAAGTTGAGTTGCCTACAATTCTTCTGAGGTGGTATTTTGTGGTCTTAATACCAGCCTCCCAAAGACCACCAAAATTCGGAGAATGCGGAGGTATAAAGTGCCAATTGGTTCCATTAGTGGCTAGGTCATCTATGATTTCCGGAAGCATTGAAGTTCTTTCATCCGCAAACAAATGTTTTAGCTCCCTTGCAGCACCAACGAAATTCGTGCCGTTGTCACTCCAGAGGTCCGTACAGGCGCCACGACGTGCCACAAATCTTTTAAAGGCCGCTAAAAATCCCTGTGACGTTAAGTCGCTAACTGCTTCGAGATGTATAGCTCGCGTTGCCATACATATAAAAAGACATATGTACCCTTTATATGCACGATGACCTCTGCCCTTTGAAGTTCTAATGCTTACTGGTCCTGCGAAGTCTACGCCGCTGTGACTGAACACTCGGGCAACGGTACCTCTTGCTGATGGCAACTGTCCCATCAGCTGATTCTGGGTTGCAGCAGCATACCTTACGCAGGTCACACATTTTCTTACATACAGACTTATCAAAGCCTTTGCACCCACTATCCAATATTTAAGCTTGATGTAGTTCAACATTAATTGTGATGCGCCATGTAAAGTCTTTTGATGCGCATCAGCAACAACCAAGTCTGTGAGATGAGATTTGTGGGGCAAAATTATTGGATGCTTCAGATATTCACTAATTTGTGCGTGCTGGAGTCTACCGCCAACTCGCAGTATGTTTTCTTCATCAAGAAATGGATTTAATGAGGTAAGTTTACTTTTCTTATTAACTTGTTCTTTTTGCTTTAAGTCCAGAATTTCCTGATTGAAGCACTCATGTTGCACTAGTTTTGTGCAAAGGATCGAACTGTGTCTTATCTCTTCACTTGTTAGCCATTTCCTGAATATATGACCTTGACAAAGTTTAGCAAATCTCAAGCAGAAAGCCACCACACGGATCAACTTTCTGAGACTTGAGAATCTGGTCATGAATTCTGTCTCCACTGGAATAGCAGCATCAACTGTTCCACATGTATTAATATGACACAGTTTATTGGTCTTTTCTTCTAGGTTAGTTTCTTTTATTGCTATCTTTTTATAATTAATGTTTTTGTGTTTCAGCCACGCGGGACCTTCTTTCCAGAGCAGCTCATTTACATGCTGGTAAGTACCCCTAGAGGCGCAATCAGCGGGATTTTCTTTTGAAACGACATGAGACCACTGGTGAGGCTCCATCGAAGTTAAGATTTCAGAAACGCGGTTTGCCACGAATGTCTTCCACCTATTCGGGCGGCTGTTTAACCAGGACAACACTATGGACGAGTCTGTCCAGGCGTGAATATTCATCTTATCGATGCCCATAACAGTTGCGACTTCCATCAATAACTTCGCTAACAAGACTGCGCCACAAAGCTCCAATCTCGGAATCGATACTTGCTTGATTGGAGCGACCTTCGTTTTGGCAGTGACTAGAGATACGTGTACTTCGCCGTTTGTATCGATAACCCGCACGTATACCACAGCGGCAAAAGCTTCCGATGACGCATCGCAAAAACCTTGAAGTTCCAGTTTTTCGTCACCAGTGCTTGAATGGATCCACCGAGGCAGTTTGAATTTGGTAAGTTGGCCTAAATTTTCTCTATACGATAACCACTCCCCCAGCAATTGAGGAGGGACTTCATCGTCCCACTCAATTCCCGAAAGCCAAAGCTTTTGTATGAAAATTTTGGCTGATATGATTACTGGAGCTAGCCAGCCGAGTGGATCGAATAAACGTGCGATATCCGATATTACGTTCCTTTTGGTTAAAGGTGTTTTCGGTGATGTGAGTTTCACCGTATACTCAAATTCATCCGTACACCTGTTCCAGGTGAGTCCCAGAATTTTCATCACGGAATCTATTTTGAGAGGTAAGTTTTCATTCGTATCCGAATTATCATGTTTCATTTCATGCATTAACTCTTCATTATTAGTTGTCCATTTTTGTAATTCGAATCCTCCTTTTGACAGCATTTCTGTTAATTCTTTATATAACTTATTTCCTTCTTCCACAGTGTCACACCCGGTTAACAAGTCATCCATATAGAAATGTTTCAATACACGTTCAGCAGCTGAGGGAAACTTTACACCTTCGTCATATGCGACTTGGTGTAATGCGCGAACAGCCAGGTAAGGCGCGGAGGCGGTGCCGAAAGTCACTCGAAGAAGTTTATAATGACCAAGCTCGTCATCTGGATTGGCGCGCCATACTATACGCTGATAATCGGCATCACTTTCATCGACCTTCACCTGCCGATACATTTTTACAATATCTGCTACTAAACAGATAGGATGCATACGCCAACGAAGTATGATGTGACGTAAATCAGATTGCAACGCCGGTCCTACTAGTAAATCGTGATTTAATGACACTCCGTTAGTTCCCTGACACGAAACATCAAAGACAATACGCAATTTAGATGTTGTTCGATCCTCTTTTATGATCGCAAAATGAGGTAAGTACACTGCATCTGGCTTTTGTGAATCCTTGTCAGTTATCTTCTCCATATGACCAAGTTCCAGGTATTCATCAATGACTGCCGTGTATCGTGTTTGCAGTTGAGGATCTTTCTGAAATCGTCTCTCTAGTTGCATAAAACGTCTGGTAGCAATTGTTTCAGAGTTCCCATATTTGCAACTAGGATCTTCGTCTCTAAACGGAAGTTTGACAATATATCGGCCGTCGCAATCTCTTTTTGTAGTTTCTCGAAATATTTCTTCACACCTTTTTTCTTCCTCGGTAAAATCTTCTTGTGGAGATTTAACCGAAATATCAGCCTCGAGTTCCCAGAATTTCTTGAGAAGCTCATTTTCGTTTAATTGAATGTGGTTAACACTGATATTTTGAGTTTCAGTTGAATTAGGCGTGTGAATCGGTCCCGACAAAATCCAGCCCAAACTGGTCTTTTGGGCCACCGGTGCTCCTTTTGATCCTTTGATAATGCCTTCTTCTAGGATCTGGCTATAAACTTCAGCTCCTAGAAGCATGTCAATTTTGTTGGGTTTATCAAAGGATGGATCGGCTAACTCCAGGTTGTTAAACTCAGACCATAGCTCAACAACGATCCTCTTTTCTGGCAGGACCGATGTCAGCTTGTTCAGCACGAAAGCATTGACGTTATACCTGTGATTAGGATTAAGAAGTGATTGAATGTTTACATTTACCCTTGACTTAGATGCTAAAGAAGCACCCTCGTCACTTCCTAAGCCTGAAATAGTACTTTCGTGGTGAATTTTCTTCAGACCCAGTAACTGGACTGCAGACTCCGTAATCAAAGAAGCCTGTGATCCTTGGTCGAGCAAACACCTGAGTGTGATACCAGACCCATTCTTCGATTGAGCCTTGACTAAAGCCGTTGCTAACAAAACCTGATTACGACTTGTCGAAAAATGAGTCTTGATATCATTGGTTGTATTGGTACAAGTGGGTTCACTGTGCGTTGATGAACTAGTCGAAGCTGTGTGTACAGCTACGCTCCGTTCGACTGATTGATTCGAAACCGTAGAATCAGTCGATGTGGTGGTACTTTTGGGATGTAAGAGAGAGTGGTGTTTCCTATTACATATGTGGCAACGAGTGGATTGACGGCAAGCAAATACCGAATGGTTAACACCTAAGCAATTGAAGCATAAACGGCTGGACTGGACGAAATCACGACGGTCATCAATTTCAAGTTTTGCAAACTGTTTACAATTACTGATTTTATGGTTTTCGGAACAAAAGGTACACGACAAAGTAGATACATGATGGATCTTTGGATTGGCGAGAGCATTGGACACTTTGTTGGGAACAGCATTTGAACCTTTATTGACAAAGTGATTATTTGAGTTTTTAAATGTTTTGGGTTCGACAAACTCCAATGCTCTGAACCGTGTCTCCAAGAATCCATAAAATTGGCTCAGAGTGGGCAAATCGTCAAAAGATTCACTAGCTTTTAACTCCCACTGTTTTCTAGTTTCGGGATCTAATTTCAAAGAAATTATGTGGATTACAATGATATCCCAACTAGACACATCGACGCCAATGTTCTCCAAAGCGTGTAAACATTCACGCGTTGTATCTAACAACTCTTTTATGCCGTTCGCAGATTCTGATACTAAGTTCCGTTGACTCATAAGGCGCTTCAGTATGTGATTTGCGAGATATTTCTTGTTATCGTATCTTTTCTCAATCAATTCCCAACACATCTGATAGTTCTCCTTAGTTATGGCGACATGTCTCACAAGTTGCTCGGCTTCTCCAACTAAATGACCTTTGAGGTAGTGCAACTTCTGGACAGCGTCTAAGGAGTTGTTTTGGTGAATGAGTGACGTAAAAAGATCACGGAATGTTGTCCACTCAGAGTACTTTCCAGAAAAAGCAGGGATGGTAATTTTTGGAAGTCGTATGTTTGGGGTGTTCTCAGTCTCTGTCTTACTGACGCTTACTACGAAATCTGTGTTATTACTGGAACTACCTCCTAAAACGGTCAGTGCTGACTTCAATTCCAATTTATATTCAATGTACAACTCTTCTGCGGTGTTGTACATATCATCCTTAATATAAGCGCTAGCTTCCAAATCTGCTGGATCTGAATCTAATACAATCAGATTGTGCGTGGAATCAAACTTTGACCACAATTCCTCTAACATCTGCAATCTAGTACTCAGGTAATCTTTAGACTTCAACCGCTCCTTAGGTGACTTTTTAAAATTGTCTTTAGCTCTTTGAATCCGTTTCAACAAATCCGTTTGTAGCTTAGTATTATCCGCCATATTGCCCGTTAACTACTTCCAAAGTTCAAATTTTATTTTAAAATCAAATTTTCAAAGTTCAAAATTTTCCAATTTTTTCCAAGTCCCAGATGAAATACGGCGAAATTTTCTAAGTGTTTTACACTGTTTCACTCTGGGTGAAATTGGGCATGGATTCCCCGTCACTTCACATTGACGAGAAATATTCTAAGTCACTAAGAGCTTGATTTTTTGCTAAGTCCAGGAATTTTTTTTTTAAATCTTGAAATGATTCTTGCACTTTGCACACTACACAATTATAAGAAAGTACTCACAGTTTGGTCTTCACTCACACACATACACTTGATGACCTGACTACTCCTGGTACCGTCACTCGCAGCGCCGATGATCTCCAGTCCACCTTCAGTAGCAGTCAGCTACTGCTTCGATGGCCGCGACTCCAGCTGCATCAATCCACGAACCACAATCCGGTTCGAAGGACCATGTTCAGAGGGGTCCCAAAATAATACCACTGAATACTAGTAAACACACTGTATTTAATCTTAGCACAGGATATTCTCAACTATGAAGCTTGTACAAAAAAGTCTAAATGTATGGCCAGAGGTCATTGTTCCAAGAAAAATCTTAACACCGCGTTCTAGGAAATTAGACAGAGGGAAAAGCGACATCTAGCGGCAAATTCAACCAACATTGTTTGACACTGACGTTGTTATGCAAATACGCGGGTGAACATACAGTCTCAAAAATTTCACAGTATTCTGAGCATCTTGTTGACTTGACCCAAAGCCATACAAATTCTCAAAACTTATTTTTATGTTTCTAAGAGATTCTATGAATTTGGTGATACTGCTTTTGATACGCATTTTTTACCCACAAATCCTAATATCAATTATTTTATTGAAATTGACGTTATCGTAAGCAATTCTCCTATCCGCCGTTCCGCGCGCACACGACGACCTAACTCTCGGTATTTCAAATTTCGCGCCGCAGACGCATAAGACCGACATTCGCGCGGCACCCGCCCAAGTTCAGGCGGCCGCCATCTTCTCCAAAAGAGTCTGACCGCTGGCTGGTACCGACGCGCATCGTCCCTGTTTATTTTTGTTATTCAAACTAATTAAGGCTTTAGCCGGGCCTAATTTAATGTTTGTGAAGTGTAATAGAACATGTAAAACTGTTATCTTCATTAGTGTTGAATGCTAGCCAGTGTTTTCTGTGTTTTGTTAACAGTTCGACTCCTACTGTAATAATAGTAAACTTTATAACTGAAATTGTGTCGTGTTTTCATTTATACACAATAGGTGACACAATAAATGGCGTCCCAAGTGCGGGCAGAATAACAATTAGTGTTTTGTTGGAAAAGTTAACCTAGAAACTTTCAGTGAAAATGTCGCGTAACACACGATCGAAAAATTCAAAAGCTAACGATGAAGGACAAGAAGGTAGCGAAAGTGATGGTGAACGAAGTGAAAATAATATTTCGATGTCGCAAAGTAGTTTCGCCGCTCTGTTGGCGACTATTCAACAGTCGCAATCACAAATGTGTGAACGCGTGTTCGAGCGACTGGAGCAGTTGACGACAAGGTCGTCTTCCCCCGCCCGGCGGCCCAGCGCGTCGCCGAGTACCTCAGCGGGTGAGGCTCCACCGCCGGCCGGCACGTTCGCGACCTGCACATCTCGCTTCGCCGGTCACTCTGATAATGTTGAGGCGTTTATAGATGCCATTGAGTCATTCAAAGAAGCCGCCTATGTGTCCGATGACATCGCTTTGAGAGGTATGTCGATGTTACTCACTAATGAAGCCGCGACCTGGTGGCAAAGTGTACGCGCCGAAGTAACTGCATGGCATGAAGCGCTAGCATACCTACGCGATGCTTATGGCGATCGCCGCTCCGAGTCAACTATATATAGGGCGTTGTTTAGTTCGGAACAGGGTGACGATGAACGGACCGATATATTCGTAGCACGAAGCCGCGCCCTGCTTGCCCGTCTGCCGTCAGGTGATCTATCCTCCAAGGCTCAATTGGATATGATATATAGTTTGCTAAACATAAATATAACCAAAGCATTAAGGCGAGAAGAATTCTCCTCATTTAAAGAATTGTTAGCAAAAGCCCATAAAATTGAAGACTCCACCCGTGCCCGTAACACAAAAAAGAGTGCGTTACAGAATCAGAACGCAGTAACCGCGAAATCATCATTGATCAGCACGCCGACCACTACGACTTTGCCTACGCCGCCGCCGCCACCTACGCCGTCGGTGCAACCGCTTGCGCAATATTCGCGCGGCGCATCGAGTGCTCGTTTCACGCCGCCGCCCAGCGCGCCGATAGCGCGCGGCGCCGGCGCGGCGATGCCTACGCCGACCAGCGCGCAGGCCACGCGCGGCCCGCCGACGCCGTCCGGCGCGCCTAGTGAAGCGCGCCCGTTCTGTGTATACTGCAAGAACTACGGACACGATCGCGACCAGTGTCGTAAGTTGGCGGACAAGGGTGAGTTAAATCCAGTGTCGTGTTACAAGTGTGGTGCTAGAAATGTTACGCGCGAAAATTGCGCTAAGTGTAATACGGAACAATGTTTTTATAGTTTCGACACTTTCGACAACGTAACAGCTGATAATGTAAATGGAGTAAACTCAATTATTCACTCATGTATTAATAATAATGATAAAGAATTTAATCTAAACAATGTCGAACGTAAAATGTACGTTCCCACCTCGCGCGCTGGTACCAGTTCAGATTGCGGGTTACGTAGGGTAAGTCGACCTATATTTGACATAGAAATTCTGGGTTCGCGTGGCACGGCGCTCATAGATTCGGGAGCGAAAAATTGTATTGCGGGCCAAACTCTGTACATGCTTCTCCTTCGCAAAGGGCATCCCCTCCAACCGGCGCGACAACTTATTAAACTCGCTGACGGACATCCGCGTGAGGTAGATGTTTTAACGACTACTTTAGAAGTAGGTATAGAGGGCAAATTAATTCGAACCCCCTTCATAATACTTCCTGAAGCCACCGGCAACGAAACTCTTCTTGGCATTGACTTTTTAGTTACCGCTGCTGTTTCCATCGATTTCTTCCGCGGGCTATGGCATTTTTCAGATGACAGTCAGCAACGTGAGTACCAACTACGTTTCGAACGTGACTTCGCACAGCCACTCATTTGTGCTGCTGCTGATGTCTTACGAGCTGACGAAGGGTCGCAGCGTATACCACCTGATCGGGACATGCTGGCGCGTACCTTATCAAACAAGACGGACATTTTCCAGCGAGGGGGAGCACCGACTCCCTATGCTGAGCACCGTATCTTATCAGGCAATACGGACATTTTCCAGCCAGGGGGAGCAGGAGCACCGACTCCCTATGCTGAGCACCGTATCTTATCAGGCAATACGGACATTTTCCAGCCAGGGGGAGCAGGAGCACCGACTCCCTATGCTGAGCACCGTATTTCATCGGGCAACACGGACATTTTCCAGCCAGGGGGAGGCCCGACACCCCATGCTGAGCACCGTATTGCTCCAGTAAGGAAGCCCGATGAAACATTCGGAAAATACCACGTTCAGGATCTGACACCTTTCTTTGGTACCTACCAATGCGGAGGCCGACATTCTGCCGACCCCTGTTATTCCGAAGCGTCTTTTCGACGTCGTCGTAGGCGCCCGAAGCAGAAGCATGCCGAGCTAGTTTCGGAACGAGGTCGTTCTCCTCCACTAGAGGGGGAGTATATCGTAAGCAATTCTCCTATCCGCCGTTCCGCGCGCACACGACGACCTAACTCTCGGTATTTCAAATTTCGCGCCGCAGACGCATAAGACCGACATTCGCGCGGCACCCGCCCAAGTTCAGGCGGCCGCCATCTTCTCCAAAAGAGTCTGACCGCTGGCTGGTACCGACGCGCATCGTCCCTGTTTATTTTTGTTATTCAAACTAATTAAGGCTTTAGCCGGGCCTAATTTAATGTTTGTGAAGTGTAATAGAACATGTAAAACTGTTATCTTCATTAGTGTTGAATGCTAGCCAGTGTTTTCTGTGTTTTGTTAACAGTTCGACTCCTACTGTAATAATAGTAAACTTTATAACTGAAATTGTGTCGTGTTTTCATTTATACACAATAGGTGACACAATAACGTATTTTTCCTATTTTGTTGGTTCGGAACCCTATATGAGCGGAGTCCGACACGCATTTGGCGGGTTATTTTATATTAACCTCAATGAGGAACAATTTAATAAGATTGAGCGCATTCAAAATGTCAGCATTCGGCTCATATTTGAGTTACGCAAATATAACCCTGTCACAGAATACTATAATAGTACTACATACAGAATGGTCCCGAACCCCCCGCACCGAGGTCAGTTACCTCGCCCCTGAGAGACCCGCCTGGTGTCGATCGGGTGCCGTCGCGCCTCGCGATTCGTCCGCGCCACGCGCTACGCACCCGCGCAAACAATTGACGCGTGTACCGACAGCGCACGCACACATATTTACCCACAGCGCTTACGTTCCTTCTCGTGTCAGAGGTGTGACCCTGTCCTGTACTTATCCTATTTCCACTCACAGCTTTGATATGACACCCTTAGCACATAAGGTATAACTGTTAGTGCTAATGTAGAAATAAATAAATGAGTAATTGACAACATGTCATATTTTTAACTACTTTAATTTATGAACTAGTTAGAAAATAGGTAAAAATTTAAGCCACCCGTATTTTTTCTTTTTCAATTTAACTCATTATTTCATACAAAAAAAAACACGTTGAAAAGTAGGTCATTCCAAAAGGGCGTAAGTAAAATATGACGTAAAAAAAAAAAAAATTTTAAAATTTTTAAAATTTAATCTGTTTATTTCATAAGTATTTCTTAAGTTACATAATAAAATCTTAACTACTAATCTTAACATTAAAGATTATTTGAGTTAAGGAGCCGCTAAATTAATAATTATTAATTACACAATCAAAATATTTACTTAATTACATTTAGGTTTAGGTACGAGTACATGCAACTTTTTTTTTTAACATTTCTCTCTTAAGGATATTGCGAATTTGTTTGCTACTTTTATTATTACTAATATCTGCTAGGAGTTCAGTCGGAAACCTATTCAATATACTTGGGAGAATACTAGACCAGACCCTTTGTCCGTAATCATTATTATTCCTTGGAATTTCATAGACAGGTAGATTTGCTAAGTTACGTAAGGTGTTCGATCTTATTTTCCTTTTTAGTTTAGATATATCGTTGCTATATTGGGTCACAATAGCTAAATCTCTGTTATCCAATACAGACAACACCCTGCAGTAATTGAATAAGTTTTCGTAGTTATTTCTGTATTTATACCTAATTTTTAAGGGAACAATAGTTTTAAGTAGACGTAGCTGTAGGAAATAGATTTTGTTTAGGTATGTCTTATATGTTCTTCCATAACTGGATAGGCCATAATTAATTACAGAATCGGCTAATGACATATATAGGAGCCTCAATGTATTATATGGAACTTTATGCTTCAGTACACATAATTTTGACAGTATAGATCTCAGTTTTTTACAGACATATTCAACGTGCGGACCCCAGTTAAACTTATGGTCTATTTTTAGTCCAAGGTAAGTATGTTCATTGACAATGTCAAGATGTGTACAGTCACAAGGGAGACTAGGAGAGTGCAAACAGCTGTGCTTATGGGCTATGATCTTAGGTGTAAAGTTGTCAATTTTTTTGTATGGCGAGTGTATATGCATTAGTTTAGTTTTAGTGTAGTTTATTGATAGTCCTAGGTCATGAGCCCATTTGCACAGCAGGTCGAAGTCCTTTTGCATCATATTCTGAGCTGTTTCCAGATCTTTATGTGCTGTTATTAAACATGTGTCATCAGCAAACTGATACACGGAGCCGTGCTGGAATATTTTACACATGTCATTGACGTATAATAAGTACTCGGTCGGGCCGATTATTGAACCCTGTGCTGTGCCATATAGGGTCGGAATTAGGTCACTATGTTCGCCAGCTATGCAAACCGCGTTATGTCTATTCATGTGATAGTTTTTTAGAAGTTCCAGCACGGGTCCCTGTATACCATTCTGATCCAGCTTCTCGTAGAGTATGTTATAATTCAAGGTATCAAAAGCTTTACTGAAGTCAATCATGACTGTCAGTACATGGTATCTTTTTTCTAGGTAGCCGTTAATTTCATCAGTAAATAGAGAAAGCAGTTGAGACGTGCTCTTATTTCTCTGGAAGCCAAATTGTTTTTCGTGTATGATGCCATTATTTGACAAAAAGTTGGTAATTGAATTGCCGAGATATTTTTCTATAATTTTATCTATGCATGACAATATAGTTATTGGTCTGTAGTTATTCGTATCGGTATATGAGCCTTTTTTATGAATAGGTCTAATGAGCCCTATTTTCAGCTTATCTGGATATAACGAGCGTGAGATACATAAGTTGATTAGATGCACCAGGACTGGTGCTATATGCTTTGAAATGTGTTTTATATCTTTGGCCCTTATCTTGTCGTGTCCTGGGCTCTTTTTGTCGTCTATTTTAGATAAAATTTTGAGTAGCACCTCTTCATTAATTTTGTTTAGACGCATTGATATATTCGGAGTATTTATATAAGTATTTTCGTCAAGTAATGGCACCCCACAGTTATTTATAATTTTTTTAACATTATTGTCAAAGTCAAATGCAAACTTGTTACAAAGTTGTTTTGATTTTAAAGCGAAGGATTTTAGTAACACGTCATCAATAGCTTTTATGATCCTACCGGTTAGTTTATTTACTAGTTCCCACATTTTTTTTGGATTCTTAAAATTATGACAGATTTCCCTTTTGATATAACAATTTTTGGCATTGCTTATCTTTTTATTTGTTCTGTTTCTATATTTTTTATAAATCAACTCATTTTGCTTATTACTTGTATCATGTAAAAATATTTTTAAAAGTTCTTTTTTTCTAGTACACATCTTAACTAAGTTTTCGCTTAACCAGTTACATTCATATTTCTTGTCAAGGTAAATTTTCGACTTGTATGTACAATTACTATAAATCAACTGAAATTTATTTATAATAATATCAATTAATTCGTTCGGGTCACCGCATTCCAGCGTGCCTCATCGTCCAACGTCCAACGTCATCTTCCCAACAAGAATCCAGAGCCACTCCAGAGCAGCGATTGTCTGTACTCTGTACTAAGGTCTCCCTGAATACAGCGAGGAAGATGGCGTCATCTTTCGGTTTACAGTAATTTGCGTTTTTTTTCAAAATTAACGGAGAAAAAAATCTAAAATAGTACACTACTTAACAAGGGCGGTAAAACCAAAAAAAGTCTCAGATCGCAGATATTTGACGCCCGAGCCGAAGGCAAGGGCGATAAATATGCGATCTGAGTCTTTTTTTTACCGCCCGTGTTAAGTACAAAATTTTATGTCACCCCCTGGCCAGGACGTGGGATTTCCCGCGCGCGGAGCGTGCGATAATTGCCGCTTTATGGCCAGGTGTGACATAAAAATGTTTTTTGTGTACTTCACACGTTTTTACCGAAATGGTTTTCGAATTAAGACTTTTGGAAATTCTGAAATATTGTCAATTGCATGGTTTTGCTTTAAGTGGCTCCTCGTAGTTACTTAGTATCTGAAACCCGATCGACCCACACCAATGGACCATGATGTCGCAGGACAAGGACGCAGCTATACCTTAAAAGGAGAAAGACACAAATCTTATTCTACTGCATACGTGCGTCCGTGTCCTGTGCCATCATGGGCCATTGTGTGGATCGGTATAAAGGTAGCAGTGGCGGCGCGTCAAAAAGATTCTTAGGGAAGCCAGAAATAATTAGCCTTTCTTATTCATCGTGAGCCGTAGTAAAAGAAGTAGACTGGCTGAAAATTAGGCAAGCCGGTGGGAATCGAGTTGTATGGACGCTCCGCTACTGAAAGGTAGGGATACGGTAGGTAATAAAAGTCATAGTTATAAAAATATTTAAAAATGTATTATTCATTTATTACATAATTTGTTAACATAATACATAACGCAACACGACTGATATGTAGTTTATTAGTACTTAATATAAGTGAATGTTAAAAATCAACGAGGTAGCGCGATGTTGGGCATCGCGCTACCTCGTTGATTTTTATTCATTGATGAACGGACAAATTCAAAAGATTTGTCCTTATAACAGCAGAGATTATTTGAGTTGGCAGAGTTGTGTCAAATTAGTCCGTACAAAAAGCTATCCTATTTTGTATGCTACAAGATTCAAAACCCAATATTTGTTTTATAAAACGTCAGAAAGCGCTGAAGATCAAACTATATACTTAGGCGAGGCCACTCTTTCTTGGCGGCGCTGTATTGGTATAGATTTTTTACCACACGCTTGAGTGCTTCCTGATTGGTGCAGTATACTGACAATATGCCGACGATAAAGATAATCCAGGCTACATAAGTAAGCTCTGCGTAAAGCAGAAAATACAGCCCATAGTTTCGGGTCCGCCAAGTGTTGAAGGGCTTTAAATTTATAATGTGATAAAGTCATGATCGCTACTTCAAAAAAATGATTATCAAGAAATAAGTACTTATTTAAGTGATATTCCTTACACACAATCGATGGTAGCTTCGATTATATAACTACAAATCATGACACAAGATGTTATCACTCATTAAGTAATTCGATTTTATAAAATACTACCAGTTACACATATTGCTAATACTAAGTGGTACCCACGCAACATCATATAAAGCTTTTAACTATAGTTACAATACTTGTTAGTTCATTACAATAACATTATTAGATACCCTACATTACATACAATTATCTAAAACTCGCAGTCTTACACATCAAGATCGAAGTAATAAGATCCATTCATGAAATAACCATTAACTTTAACATAAATATTATATACTTCATCAAAATTTAAAACAATGTTTTAACTAGTGTATATAAATGCATAAGCGAATATTTTACAATTAAACTAAAAATTTATATATCAAGTTGGAAATTGATATTAGAGAGACAATTTATGCAACATTTGTTACTACACTTGGCTGTTTGATGTCGTGCACATATTTTAAATGCAAATGTTATGAACTATAATATATATAATATCATTTGATATTTACCGTTAGCTTTTCGGTGAAGGAAAACATCGTGAGGAAACCTGCATACATCCGCGAAGAAATTCAAAGTTGTATGTGAAGTCCCCAACCCGCTCTGGGCCAGCGTGGGGACTACTGCCCAATCCCTCTCATCTATGAGAGGAGGCCTGTGCCCAGCAGTGGGACGTATATAGACTGATGATGATAATAAACGGGTCACTCACGTCTTTATCGTCGAATATCGCTCGAAAAAAGATCTTTGTGCCCGCGAAAAGTACGAATTTTAATCGGGGTTGTGGATGGTCAGTGGTCATATCCACTTTTGGGCCTTATTCCAATGGCATAAGGTAAGAAAGTGGATACATCTCTATATAGTCTACTCTACAATGTTGATGGTGCCAGAATGTTCTCGTTTTTCACGTCAATTTTCGCAACGCATATCCATTAAATCTGTTAACAGCGAAGCGGGTATTACCTAGGCGCCGAGAATAATATTACTTAGGATCAATCGCGATCATTTCACAAGCGAGAAAGTTCGTATCTACTAAGTATACAGTTGTTTTAGTGTCAGGGGGGCTACTGTGAACCACAAACGAAGTCTCTGTCGCACTTACGTACAGACTTGCGAGTGCGACGGAGAGGGAAAATTTCGTTTATGGTTCGCGGTATCGCCACAGGTCTCGTGTTGCGATTGCGACCAGGTCGCGTGGACCTTTTATGACCTATACATGCGTTTCATGTGACTTATGTTAATTACGTACTAGAAATTATACCTTGTTTTTTTTAGCACGTGACGTTCTACGAGGTTTTTTATCAGGCACGTTCTGCGGCAAGTGTCAAATAACCTCAATATAAATTGATATTAAAACCGTTATTTTATGCTGACGTGAATATGACTTAATTTTAATTTACTTTAATAGATTTTTAAACGATAATGCATCAATTATTTTTTTAATTACGTTTCGGTTTATTCATCTAAAAGTTGTACAATGAAAAACTCAAAGAGGCAGAAATTGTAAGATAATAATAATAAATAATAAAATATTTGTGGACAATCTTACACAAATCAACCTAGTCCCAAACTAAGCAAAGCTTGTACTATGGGTACTAAGCGACGATATATATACTTATATAGATAAATAAATACTTAAATACATAGAATATATCCAAGACCCAAGAACAAATATTCGTGCTCATCACACAAATAAATGCCCCGGCCGGGATTCGAACCCGGGACCTCCAGCTTCGTAGGCAGGTTCACTACCAACTAAGCTAAAGCGGTCGTCAAAAGAGAGATGTCTCGGTTTTAAAAAAAGTAACTTGTCATAGTAACTAACTGTCACTTGTTCTTATCTACCGTGCAAATAAGATTAATTTAATGCGTGTGTGTTTACGACCACTGCATCTTTGTTTACCTAATTTCTAATCTAAAAAAACACAAGGTATAATCATCTTACAGTTCGTCTCTAGTAAACTTGAAATCATTACAGTTGAACGAATTGCACCAAAGCAATACCTTCAAAAAGCTAGTTTACCATTCAAACAACAAGGTTCAACATCCAATAAAATTGTAATAGAAATACGTTCAACTGAAATGATTTTAAGTTTAGTTGTTGAACTAGAAATTACGAATCTTACAGTTCATCTCTAGTATACCGATGTTTGAGCGCCAAGTCGTCGTGTTGGAACCATGTCGCATAGACCTTGTATGGTTCTGGTGAGGAGTGGCGGTGGAAAGACAGTGGGCGGTCGCGGCTCAGCACTTCGCGAGGGTAGTCCTGTGGCCGCGCCTGCGTACAAGGCGGAACACTTAAAATTATTTGAACTAAATAAATAAATAAATATTTTTGGACAATCTTACACAAATCAACCTAAGCCGTGTTCCGAATCACGTTTACAGCGTATAAACGCGTTTACGATCGGACCGAATCACGCTCATAGCGTTTACATGAGATGTCGTGACGTCATTGATGATGTCATGGACGGCGCCATGTTGGCGTTTACAGTGCTCACACTCCGAGGCGTCAGCACCTTAAACCAAACGTCAAGTTGACGTTTGATATATGAACATGACAGTAAACACAACATGCCCGGTCCGAATCAAAACACCACTCACGCGGCCTTGAGCGCGCTTACTGATTCGGACCGGCCGTCAGCACTGTAAACGCTGCGGTCGTTGTTGGCGTGATTCGGAACACGGCTCTAGTCCCAAACTAAGCAAAGCTTGTACTATGGGCACTAAGCGAAGATATACATACTTATATATAGATAAATAAATACTTAAATACATAGAAAACATCCAAGACCCAGGAACAAATATTCGTGTTCATCACACAAATAAATGCCCCGGCCGGGATTTGAACCCGGGACCTCCAGCTTCGTAGGCAGGGTCACTACCAACTAAGCTAAAGCGGTCGTCAACTGGCCGAGTGGTATCAAAATAGTCGGTTCAAAAAGCGAGTTTACTGTCCAAGCATGAAGATTCAAAGTCAAATGACAGTTTTATAAAATGTCGTACATTTAAAATAATTTCAACTATTAGTAAAAGTGCATTCCTTAAATAATAGCAGGAGTATGTTGGCGTCTTACTTGATGGGGCGCGGGCGCCGGAGGATATATATACGAATCCGGCAATGCCGATAAAAGCATTTGAAAATGCAAGTAGATTCAAGTTCTAAATTTAATATGTGCAGTAACATTTATTAAGAACTAGCTTTAGCCCGCGAATTTGTCCGCGTAGAAGTCTTACCTAGCTACTATCGCTCTTCCATACAAACTTCCACCCCCCTTAAGGGGTGATTTCTAGGAGAAAAAGTATCCTATCTCCTTACCGGGGACACACTATCTCCATACCAAATTTCATCTAAATTGGTTCAGCAGCAGCGTGAACAGGTAACAGTTAGACGGACAGACAGACAGACAGACACACTTTCAAGTTTATAATATTAGTATGGATGCGGCTCAGAAATCGTCACCATAAATAATTCTACATGACTACTGTTAGCGCGATGTAGAAAAATCATCTCCACCGCTACACCGCCATCTAGCGGACAATTTGAACACGAGGAGTGAGCGAGACGGCGCGCTTACCTGATGGAACAGTGGGTAGTGCGTGAGCGGGACGGCGCGCTCCCTCGCGCACGCGCCGAGCGTCATGTCGTCGGGCGCGGTGAGCGCGGCGCACACGCAGCGCGACAGTAGCGACGCGGCCGCCACGCTGAACGCTGTGCCACCGCCGCCCGTTATGTAGTCGTAACCTAATATCAAACACAATTTGCAAAAAAAAACCGATAAGTGCGTGTCGGACTTCGCTGCACATTTAGGGTTCCGAACCAAACGCATGCTTAAGGCGATATCGATTGAAGGAGATGCACTATGTTTTTCGCTCACGACAAAACGGGATGGAACCCTCTCCGAGAATGGCTTTTTAGACAAATCTCGATAAATATCTGACTGTGTGCAGATAAATTAAATTTCCTCTTGTCAGTACCTAGATGAGGTAAAATACCATCATATTATCTTAATCGTGTCTTTTAATAGGGATGTTGACACCAAATAAGAAAATCAATGAATCCGAATTTTCTCGAAAAAGGATCAAATTCTCTATCAAATAGTGAAAAAAGTAATCCAAAAGAATAAATAATTACATAATTATAAGTCTTCAAAGTTTTAGGAGGGGGCATTTTCTGTCCCTTTTCCGCAAAACGCTGTCGCGAAATATACGCGATTACTAGTAAAAGGTGAGTTATGAGTCTATGAGTTCAACCTTTTTAATTTTGGCAATTTTATGAAGGTATTCTAGAGAATGAGAGTTTGACGTTTTGATTTGGCAGTTATGAGTAATTGGCGGGAACGAGGCACGATGTTCCCAATGAGTTTAAAGTGAAGGAGAAGAGTGCATGAGGTAATGCAAAGGAGTAAGAAAGGAGGTACTAAGAAGATTAACTGGTGAGTGTTTTATTTCACTATAGTACTGAGAAGGATACGTTGAGAGGTTAACTAAGTATAAGAGTAAGATTGGTGGAAGCGGAACGCCTATGGGGAAGGTGGAGGGCGATCCTGGAACCTTCGGGTTCCTCAGAGCGAGGTGAGAGAAGAGTTCCGTGGAGGAATGAATCGAATCACGATAGAGAGGATCCTACCACATAAGTGGCTCTCGATTCGGTTTATAGTGTTCTTCACGGCTCTCACCTGATAGATTAAAGAATGTTGCTAAGGATACAGCACCCCTCAACGTATGCTGATCAGATTATGAATATCTATGAGAACTGATGTATCATGTGTGAACCCGGTGCGTTAGTTGTCATAAGCTCGGCTATAAACGGGCGACAAAATGGTGAAGAATTGCTGGGATATTATTCAAAATGATCTAGGCAGAGCAGATACCTGTTTTAAATCTGTTGTTTGCATTTTAACTTAAGAGCCTTGCAGTAGGCACAGCCAACGTATCGGCTACTATGAGTCCCAGTAGTGGGCATGCTAGTATTTGCAAAGAGCCTTGCAGTAGGCACAGCCAACGTATCGGCTACTATGAGTCCCAGTAGTGGGCATGCTAGTATATGCAAAGAGCCTTGCAGTAGGCACAGCCAAAGTATCGGCTATCACGAGTCCCAGTGGTGGGCACGCCAGTAATGGCAAAGAGCCTTGCAGTAGGCACAGCCAAAGTATCGGCTATCACGAGTCCCAGTGGTGGGCACGCCAGTAATGGCAAAGAGCCTTGCAGTAGGCACAGCCAAAGTATCGGCTATCACGAGTCCCAGTAGTGGGCACGCCAGTAATGGCAAAGAGCCTTGCAGTAGGCACAGCCAACGTATCGGCTATCACGAGTCCCAGTTTTGGGCACGCCAGTAATGGCAAAGAGCCTTGCAGTAGGCACAGCCAAAGTATCGGCTTTTATGAGCGTTAGGAGTGGGCGTGCTATGTATTTGCACGAGGTCTCATCAAAACGTCAAATTGCCAATTTTTCAAGTCGAAGCTATCATTAAAAAACGTTTAGAAACGAAACGTGCAAGTATCGTCTTCTCTCTCTTTCTCTCGTCGTCGTGACAATCGACGATTTATGTATAAGATTTTCATACATAAAGAAATAAAGGACTAAATAAAACTCGATATAAAATCGAATAGTATTTCGATTATTTGTAAAATTACATGTTTGTAACATTCTGGCGTTTTATTTAGCTATAAGTTGTTTAAGATTTTGTTACAATTAAATCTAGTGTATATTTGAATATTTTCCGTTAGTAAGACAAACATGTCGATTTTTTCAAGGTTTATACGTTTTAGACTTGTGAGTTTAGATTAAGTCGAGGCATAGACTAACGAATCGGCAATCGATTGATTAACCGATATTATTCTACACTAGCCACACTGACGTACACAGGTTGGTTCTCTATTACGCAAATAATAGATGTCAGAATATTTCACGATCTCTGATTGGCTAAGATGTTGTAGCGTTTTTCTTATTGGAGTTTATTCCAAGTTTAAAAGGATTCTTATCGGTTTTTGTGTTTTATGAAAGGCGAACAGACTTGTTGGATTCAAGATTAGAGGTGAGACGTACTAGGCAAAACGCGTACTGAGTCTTGCGAGTACGCGTCCACAAAAAGACTAGATCCAAAGACTAGGTCCAAATACGCGCTTAACCGACCCCGACCCGAGGTGCCCCGAAAGAATCCGAACGCGCAGACGAATACGAATAGCGCGGAACGTAAAGACTCTTAGACGTTTCGAGTCTTCAGAGTCGTCGTACGCCTAGTACTCGATACGCTAAAAGACGCGCGAGCGGGATCGCGTACTTACGCGTCCATGCCAAACCTATTCCAAAAACCTGTTCCCGTAAATACGTCTCACCTCTATTCAAGATGGATTTTGTGTTTGGATCGAAGCGAAATTATATGTCGTTCTGCTTTTGTACTTATCGTATTTAGAACGTCTTCGTTACTTTGAACTAAATCTAGGCTTCAAAGTCTCATAAAGTGTTTGCTAAAAGTTATATGAGTGTGGAATTCAACAACAAATTAAGGAAAACAACACGTTACTACTACTTGGAATCCGCGACGTTGTGGCGAGTAACAAGCGGCGACCGGCATTTGTCTTGTTTTTCGTTAAAACGAGAGTTTAGCAAGGTACGTACGAACAAATTTCAATGCAGTATAGCAGTATTAGCAGTGTTAAACTTTGGATGTTGAGAGTCAATCGTTACTAGTTATAATTCAGTTGTTCTCGGTATGCGATAGAGGTTTAGATTACGATAAAGTCGAAGTTTCGTGTTCTGGGTATAACACTTTAGCCGCCATTTGCTTTGCGTTGTTTACAGGTTGCAAATTTTATCCGGAAAATTGAGAAAAACAATTATATTAGTCCCTGAAGCTTATAGGGCGCCGAAATGGAGCAGTTTTTATTAAATCGCTTAGAGTTGCGAAAGAAAAGGTTAGTGGTAGTCATTTATTCACGTTAATTTAAACGATTTACGAATAACCGACGGGTTAAACTATATTATCGATACCTGACCTTAATATTGTCATTTTATTAGGTTAGAAGAGCATATCAAGGAGGCGCAGAACTTGCTGGCAGAGTATAGAAAAGGAACAGCCGTACTCCACAAGGATCTACTTAAATGTGAATTAAGTCTGAAACAATATATTGATTTAAACTTACACGATTTTCACACATTATTATTGGGGAACGGGACTTAATCGCGTACAATTATAACTAATTTACCTTTTAAAAAAGGTAAATTAGTTATAATTGTACGCGATTAAGTCCCGTTCCCCAATAATAAAGTCTGAAACAGTCAATAAAATGCATTCAGGCTGATACAAACCAGTATGTGGCTACAGGAAGTGTCAATACAGATTTGCTTAACACCATTATGGAAAACCAGGTGATGGGAGAGGACCTCATTGTGGAGTTCGAGTTGATTATCCACCTATGTTCAAATAATCCTGAAACTAAGGAAACGGGCCCCAAGACATCTGTGAGGCTTCCTAAGCTAGAGCTCTTAAAATTCGACGGAGATATACTAAAATGGACCGAGTTTTGGGACATGTTTACGGCCAACGTGCATTCCCAGAACTTGAAGCCAGTGGAAAAGTTGGCCTATCTTCTTAGGTCCCTCGAAAATAAGGCGAAGGAAGGGCTTGAGGGGTTGAGCATAACCAATGACAACTATGACATTGCCGTAGAAATGTTAAAATCTAGGTATGGCCACAAAAATAAGGTAATAGACTCTCATTATGAAGCATTATCTAGATTGAGACGTGGTGATGATACGGCATTGAGCTGAAGAAGAAACCTCAACGAGATAAACAAACATCTGAGAGTTTTAACTTCTTTAGGGGAAAACGAAGATAGTAATCACTTGCGGAGTCTCATCATGGAAAAGTTCCCGGATAAAGTGTTGTATGAGCTCAACTTACTAACCGCCAATGATCAGTCGGTATCCTCAATCCGAACCACCTTAGATACCATTGTAGGAGCAATGGAGCGAGCACAGGTCCATGCCGAACCTATAGCAACACCAAGTGCTTCAACGGAAGCTTTCTATACTGGCACAAGAAGACCTATTTTCCATAAAGGCAAAAGAGTATTCCGGCAGACTAACACCAAAGTCCAGAAGCCAGTGGATCTCATCTCTAGGAAACGACCAGCCGCTAGTAATTATAACATGGCCTCTAAGAAAGTGAAACGAGCATGTATTTTTTGCAACGGGGACCACTACAATGATGAGTGCACGGTAGTACAGGGAATAGAAGAGAGACGAAAGAAACTAGTTGGACGTTGTTTCAAGTGCTTGAAGGAAGGACACAGAGCAGCAAAGTGTACCCGTAGCAATAAATGCTACCATTGCAAGGGTAACCATAACCGCGCCTTATGCCTGAAGGGGAAATCCCAAGGTAAATCTTATGTCAATTCTGTGACGACAAGTTTGTTAAGCGAATGTCCTAAAGTAAAATTCTTTTTACAGACGGCAACGGCGCAGGTAGTGCACAATATCAAGACTCTGGATTGTAGGTTACTCCTGGACAGTGGATCATCTAGGAGTTATATTACATCTGGATTGGCAAAAAACCTGGACTTGACTTTTGATAACTCGGACTTATTATTGATTTTTACCTTTGGCGCTGAGAAAGCAAAAGAAATGTTAAGCCCTTGTTCTGATGTTATGGTTAAAACTAAACGGGGCGTAGAGAGAAATATACATGTCAACGTTGTACCTCACATTGCCAGTCGGATACCTATACCGCAGATTCCCAAGACTAGTCTAACAGACATATTGGCAGACGCTAGAGCGAATGAGGGAATAGACATATTGATAGGTAATGATTATTATTATTCTTTCATGAGAAATGACACCATTCAAATCGACAAGGACCTACTATTCCTAGTGGACACCGATTTCGGATGGATAGTATCGGGTCATCAAAACGAGGAAAATGAACATAAAGACAATGTCTTAACAGTAGCGACTTATCATCAAAGTGGCAAAGAATGCACATGCTATATGCAACCAGATTTGCCGTTGAGACAGTCTGACATAAAATTTCTATGGAGTTTGGAGAACATCGGGATTACTGACTCAGCGAAGGCAACCAGAGAGGAAGATGCCGTTCAACACTTTAACAATACGGTAGAGTATCGTGAAGGTCGATACTATGTCAAGTGGCCCTGGACATCTTATCCTCCACAATTGCCTACGAACTATGGCTTAGCATATGGTAGACTCAAAGGCCTACTACAGCGGTTAGACCGATCTGCCCTGCAAGAATATAATGACATCATAATGGATCAACTTAAGGCAGAGATAATAGAGGTCATAGAAGTAAACGAAGAGGTTAGTAGTCAGTCTGATCCTCCGATTCACTACCTTGGGCACCACATTATCCGGCAAAATGGCAAGCGGGGACGTATTGTCTATGATGCCTCAGCTCGAGTCTGTACTCGGTCACCTTCAGGCTTAGCTGATCCTGTGATCAGCTAAGCCTCAACGAATGTTTGTACAGAGGACCGTGTATGCTTCAGGACCTGACTGCTCTACTCATTAACTTCAGACTGCATAGAGTCGGAATTATTGCAGACGTCGAGAAAGCCTATTTGCAAGTAGGGCTACAAGAAGAGGATAGAGAAGTAACTAGGTTCTTGTGGGTCAAGGACATAACGAAGCCAATTACCAATGAAAATTTATTACATTTGCGCTTCTGCAGAGTTCCCTTTGGTATCATCTCGAGTGCCTTCCTGTTAACAGCCACAATACGCTATCATGTTTCTAAGAAGAACAGCGACCTGCTCAGAGACGTAGCCAACAAATGTTACGTCGATAATCTAGTGACCGGCACGGACTCAACTACTGAAGCTGTACAGCTGTTCCATGAGACCAGGAATGCATTCAAGGAGCTTTCGATGAACCTGAGGGACTGGGAATCTAATGACGAATCTTTTACGAGAATGGTTCCGGAGGCATGCCAAGCAAATGAAGCTAGTGAGACAAAGGTTTTAGGATTAAGGTGGAATAAGAAAGAGGATGTACTTACGTTAAACATGAGCGAAGAATTGTTGTCTGAAGACAGCCCAAAGAAGATTACCAAAAGAGAAGTTCTTAGAACCTTAGCGTCTGTATATGACCCATGCGGTATAGTGACACCTGTTCTTATGCCCATCAAATTATTCCTGCAAGAGCTATGGAGTAAAGATTATAAATGGGATGCACCTATATCGTCGGATCTATTACTCAAATGGATGGGCATTAAAGGTCAATTGCACAAAATCAAAGGAGTTAAGATACCACGATGTGCTGTAGTAGAAAACACCAATGGAAGAACGGAGAACGAACTGCATTGTTTCACAGACGCTGGAAAGGACTCGTATGCGGCCATAGCATATTTACGATCGAGTAATGATTCGAAAGTAAACATTTCGTTTCTAATGGCAAAAGGCAGAATTGTACCATTAGAGAGAGAAAAGAAAACGGAAAATAAAGATGTGAAGAAAGTCAAAAGAAAGCTTACAATCCCACAACTGGAGCTTCTTGGTTGTGTCATTGGTAACCGTTTGCTGACATACCTGAAAGACACCCTAGAGTTACCTATAACACGACGGTACTTGTGGACAGACAGCTTAGTCGTCCTTAGCTGGATTAATTCAAACAAGCTTCTACCACCATTCATAGCCAACAGAGTTGAAGAAATTAAACGGAATACCGATGTGGAGCCTTGCTACATAAATACGAAGCATAATCCGGCCGATATTGCGACCCGACCAGATCTTTGGACGCAAAAGAAGGACATGTGGCTAAGAGGACCAACCTTCTTATCTAAAAAGAAAGACCAATGGCCCAAAGATAGGAATCTCGAGAGCCACCACCGTCAGGCATCCTTTTCTGCCGTGGCGGAGGGTCTGGATACTTTAGATGGACAGTATCCAGAGTACATACCTCTGAAAGTGGCTAGGGATGAAGAACAAGAACAGTTCTCGGACTTGGAACTAGATAGAGACGTCGAACCGGAGTCTGACCAGCATCGAGCGTGTTCTAAGATTAAGCAGATAAAGGACCTACAACAAGAATATTACCCGGACGAGACAAAAGGCAAGCAGACAAGCTTGAGTAGAAACTTGGGACTATTTAAAGATATCGATGGACTGTTGCGTTGCAAGGGGCGCATGATGAATGCAAATTGGTCATTCGATATGAGATATCCAATTCTCCTGCCAAGGTCCTGCATGTTCACGAAGAAACTGATAAAGGAGACACATGACAAGAACTGCTTTCGCCACAAGCAGAGGTCGTTCGGGAACAAGAAGCTCAACTAGAGGTTCCGGATAGGGCACAAGACGAGCCACAGATTATACGAGTGCAAGAGCCTATGGACGAGAACGAGCCCATTAGGAATCCGATAGAGAATATGGATACTTCTGAAACAGTCTCTGTGAGAGTTACTGAAGAAGAAGGTAATGAAGAAGAGAGAGAGAGAGAGGTACCTACGATCCCTGAACCTATTATAGAAGAGAGTGGTGAATCTCCACCGTTAACTGAGGAAGACGTTAGCGAGGATGTAGTCATGCAAGATGAGGGTCATTCACGAAACGAAGTAGTAAGGCGGGCGGCAGCGATCCGAGCACGAGAGAAGATCGCAGAGTGGACCCGTCAGCTCTTTGTCTCCACATAGAGCAACCCTCTCTTAGTTGGGAGTGTCGCGAAATATACGCGATTACTAGTAAAAGGTGAGTTATGAGTCTATGAGTTCAACCTTTTTAATTTTGGCAATTTTATGAAGGTATTCTAGAGAATGAGAGTTTGACGTTTTGATTTGGCAGTTATGAGTAATTGGCGGGAACGAGGCACGATGTTCCCAATGAGTTTAAAGTGAAGGAGAAGAGTGCATGAGGTAATGCAAAGGAGTAAGAAAGGAGGTACTAAGAAGATTAACTGGTGAGTGTTTTATTTCACTATAGTACTGAGAAGGATACGTTGAGAGGTTAACTAAGTATAAGAGTAAGATTGGTGGAAGCGGAACGCCTATGGGGAAGGTGGAGGGCGATCCTGGAACCTTCGGGTTCCTCAGAGCGAGGTGAGAGAAGAGTTCCGTGGAGGAATGAATCGAATCACGATAGAGAGGATCCTACCACATAAGTGGCTCTCGATTCGGTTTATAGTGTTCTTCACGGCTCTCACCTGATAGATTAAAGAATGTTGCTAAGGATACAGCACCCCTCAACGTATGCTGATCAGATTATGAATATCTATGAGGACTGATGTATCATGTGTGAACCCGGTGCGTTAGTTGTCATAAGCTCGGCTATAAACGGGCGACAAACGCCCCGTTGTATTGAACGATCGTCATTTACTATGGCGCTCGAGGTCAGTGACGTCACTGACCTGTAGCGTTTTCTCTCTCTAACTAAAAACATTCTAATGGTTGTAGTTTCGTTATTTTTTGAGATATTTGAATAGGATTTTCACTTTTTGGCATAGTTAGATGTTTTCTTTCGTATGGAGTATTAAAAAATTTTGAGTCGACATCCCTATAATGGTGTGTTTTAGTAGGCTGAGTAAAAAAAGGAAAATATAGACTCAACTTTGGATTTTTTTTCTATAGAGAAAATTTTAAGAAATCATGTTTCGGCTATTGTCAGTACAGTACCACAATCATATAGTCAAGAATTATATATCTGTAAATCAGTCCCTATTGTTTTCTCGTCTGGGCAGAACGGCGTTTCAAAGTATCTAAATTTCTCAGTGTAGCGCCTTAAATTGGATATATTAGGAAAAAATAAGGAGATTTCAAAGAAAACAATTTGATTTTTCAATATATTACCGGTCCTGCGCCACCCGCATCCAGCGGACTCCCGTAACCTTAACCAGGGACCTATTGCATAATAAATTACAACTAATATTACAAGCGGAAGTCTCTTTCGAATGAAAGGGATTGAAACGAGACTACCGCTTGTAATATTAGTTGTAATTTATTATGCAATGGGCCCCAGGTCATCAGTCCACCTTGTGACTTTACCTAATATTACAGAAACAAACTTGTAAAAGTAATATCTATAGAATACTATGTATACCTTTAGCAGCAGTCTCCTTGTTGACGTAACCGTAGCCATACCGCTCACCTATAACGGTGACGTCGGTACCGCCTCGGTAACAACTCAGTATCTCTAACAGTCGTTGTACGCTGCGGCAAAAAACACGTTGAGTTTATAGCCAGTGGTTGGTTGTAGTACTTATACAGTTGTACATGTACACTACACAAATTTCACGAGAAACGGTTGAGAAATGTGATCCAGAGAACAGCCGGATATCTGGACATACAGTCAACGAATTTGGTTTCTGGACCAGTTCGTAGCTTGTCACAGTGACATTTATATAAGATCTCTAGCGGCTTTCATATAGATTTTCACCGTGACAAGGTACGAAGTGGCCAAGAAACACACCTGTGACACGCGAAGGAACGTAAGCGCTGTGGGTAAGTATTATGTGTGCGTGCGCTGTCGGTACACGCGTCAATTGTGTGCGCGGGTGCGTAGCGCATGGCGCGGATGAATCGCGAGGCGCGACGGCACCCGATCGGCACCAGGAGGGTCTCTAAGGGACGAGGTAACTGACCTCGGTGCGGGGGGTTCGTGTCCGTTCTGTATGTAATACTATTGTGCCAAAATAAAATAATCCAGGAACTTCATACTTCAGAACTTGTGTCAAATCCGGTAGTCCTGATTTTTTGCAGACTTGTTTATGATGTTGGCCCAATAAATAATCCACAAACTTGGAGTATTCATTGGGCCAACATTATCAACCTCGACTCGAGCGCCGAACGCAACTTTGGCAATTTTTTTAAAAACTATATATATAAATATTTTTGCCTGTTTTTAAGGGGGGCTCCCATACAACTAAAGGGGTGCGCGAAAAAAAAAATTGACCCACCCCATCGAGTGGGATATCAATGAATAGAGCTCATTGAGTGCATAATTGTAGTATTTTTTGTTTTTAACTATATTGAAATACAAAGGAATTAATAGCCACTTAAATTTTCATACAATTTTATATTCCCCCTTTAAAATCTCATTAAATTTTAATCCTAGCGACAAAGTGTATAGAACCTTTTATGTAGATAATTTTATTTAGATTACTTATGCCTAAGAACGTTTTTCGCTATGGGTCACCGTTTATGAGCAGCTTAGTACCCACACCCGTACAGTTCCTCCCGGCCCTGGCTCACATTGCGCCACCAGATATAAGAAGATCACATGCGGCGTCTCGAGAATGGGAAAAGGCTTGTGGAGGTGCTCTGCCTATAAGAAAAACCCTTGACCAACTTCCCAATATGCGCCTGGTATCCCGAAGACCCATCTGGTCAGACACACAAATCCAAGGCCCAGAGGGGTTTTGTACTACAGCAGAATGGAGAAAACAGTGGGATATGCAAGCTCGATGCCCCAATAACCACCTATTCCCCGACCCAACCAAGGAACTGCCTGGCCTGGATGAACGGCGGAAGATCTGGGTGACACTGAACCGGATAAGGACGGGCGTCAGCCGCTGCAATCATAATCTCCATAAATGGGGCTACAAGCCATCGCCGAGTTGCGATTGTGGAGCACCGGACCAAACAACCGCCCATATTGTGGAAGAGTGCCCAAGGAGACGCTTTGCGGGGGGACTCAGTAACCTGCACGCGCTTACTGCGGAAGCCAGGGATTGGCTATCTAATTTAGATATTTTATTATAAGATTTTAACTGTACTTTAATTTTAATTATTTTTTACATGTAACTTAATAATTTGGAAAATAAAGCCATACGATAATATATACCGTTTATGAGTTTTTCATGAAAAACCCAAAAATGGGACTTTCAAGCCCCCCCCCCCCCCCCCGTTCCTACCCCCCAGGGGGTGGCGGATGGCTACCGGGCTAAATTAACTTAGATTTACCTATATTACATCTGTGCCAAGTGAATTCATCCGATACCAAAATGTGGACCTCATGACACTACTTCCCCTACTATGTATAACTCGGGCCCAAGAGCCATATTACCACTCGAACAATTTTCCCTCTCTACGTTCGGGAAAATAATCATCTCGTGGTAATATGGTTTACTTTAGACCCTTGTCAAACAATCTACAATTTTTTGGGATAAGGATCCAAGGATAAGGATTACAAATTTTATATTTATTTTGAGTTTTAAGTTAAATTTTTTTTTTTTTTGCGAAAAATCGTCATTATGCTCCATTTCGACTAATTTGGGGATAAGGATTTCAAATTTTATATTCATTTTGAATTTTAAGAAAAAAAATTTTTTTTTTCGCAAAATCGTCATTATTTTCCTACTTGATTTCGACTTATTCAAAGGATTTCAAATGTTATATAATACCGGCTACTATAAAAAAATATGTAACCGGTAGCACTGGTAGCAATGCAGGTCATTTGCCATCGGCTTCTGAACCCATCTTAGAGTACTTATAATATGTGTGTAGATAAAGTAATGTATGCAACTTTACATAATTAGGCATTAAAACACTCGTGTTTTAATGCCCCTCATTATGTACCAGTTGCATAAACTACTATTATTGCGTAACTTCAACAAAATAACACAGTAATATAAATAATGACAATGAGTAGAGGGAAACAACAGGCACTTTCCATCGGACATCCAGACGTACCTGCGGGTTACCATCCTTACCTGGTTCAAATTCCTCTTACTCGAACCAAGCGCTTTTCGTCATCTTTTATAATGCGCACTGCTAAGGTTTGGAATTCCCTGCGGGCATCTGTATTTCCGAATTCATATAACCTGGACTAACTCATATAACTTTTCTCAAAAATGGCCCGCAAACTGGACTTTAGTCGCTACATATTGGAAGGTAAAGTGTATAGTTTAAGGTCAGATCCAAATTAAAAAGTAAAAAACATTGCAGGCCACATATATGGCCTGCAATGTCACATATAAATTCCTTTATTTGTCGAGTTATAAACTTTTTAAAATGTAGAAACTGTCATATAAAAGCAGGCACAGGTCGTATTCAGCCAATTCAGCTCGTATTTTTCTGTTGAAAACGCGACGTTTTTTATGTGTCTCGAATAATTTGCGTTTTTCGGTGGAAAAACACACTTGCGATTCTGTTAAAAAAAATATACGGCGGGAAAACATGATGTTTTTGACGTTTTAAGGTTAGGTTTATCAAATCTTAATTAAATTTTTGTCGTATTTTCCCCATTTTTGAGAAAAGCACTATATTAGCCTCGGCCGGAATGGCAATTGCAGGCTTCGTATTATAATTAAACGGACTCGCAAGCTCGTCCGTTTAAACAAATACTCAGCCTGCAATTGCTCCCTTCCCGGCCACGGCAATAATGTACTATTACTCACTCGGAAATTATGTAAAATACTTACCCCAATATAGTATCGTCGTCAGCGAGGAATATCCACTTGACATGTGGCATGGTGCGCACGCGGCTGACGGCCTCTTTCAAAATGGCGACGGTTTTCGCGCAGTGGCCTGTTTTAGTGTTGGGCACACCCGTGTCTACAGCAGGCAGCGAGGGGTCTAGAACAATAATGTTCTATTATCGTTGGTTGTCATGTGAATTCAGTCATCACCAACAGCATATAAAGACGTCTGCTGGACGTAGGTCTTGCAAATAGTGCCACAATGACCGGTCCAGCGCAGCACGCATCCGGCGGACTCCCGCGATCTTTACCAGGTCATCAGCCCACATTGTGTGGGGTCTACCCACGCTTTGCTTTAACTATTTAACCGCCAAACGTCAAAAAAGTTACTCGCAATTGTCAACTCTGTCATAAATGAGGAAGGTGTCGCACCGTCACTTTGTCTGATATATCAGACGATGGCGGTTGAATGGTTTTAGTCACACGCATGGCATAGCCACAGAAAAAATGCAGTTGCAAAGCGAGTGTTTAAAGACTGATTTCATAATTAACACAACTACACTTAAGAGCAAATAAAATTGGTATACATGAGACCGGTACAAGTGGGGTCTTAAATGTATTAGAGGTGGCCCTTGTGCCTGACTTATTGATTGACAGTTACCAGCTTGGTTGCTAAAGAACAGCAAATTGGTCACATGACGGCTCCAGTTCCCTTTCACGACGCGGGCTCCCGGCGAGTGGGAACCACTCCAGATCTTCAGCGTAAAAGACCGAGTCTTCTGATATGTAAGAAGCTACAGTAGATGACTTATTGATAGACAGTTACCAGCTTGGTCGCTAAAGAACAGAAGATTGGTCACATGACGGCCCCAGGTCCTCTTCACAACGCGGGCTCTGGACGAGTGGAAGCCACTCCAGGTCTTCACCGCGAAGAAGACCGACTCTTCTGGTATGGGGCTGCCCTGCCGATATCACAATCTTTAGTACATCAGTCGGTTTTATGCGCAAAAACTAACGAATAACTTCTATACTCACACACGTCTTAAGCTGCCTGGGAATCGTAGGGTACGTCGTGCAGTTGTCTCCCGACACTATTTACTTATTTGTTTAATCATTTGAAATAAATCCGTCGTCCATGATACAAATACCTTAAAAACTAACATATGATTTTACTTCCTAAAATTATGTAACGTTACGTTGGGACGATGACGCGAGGCACTTAAATACTCTGGGGGTCGAATAACTGGCCGCGAAACTGCCGGAATACGGCATTTTTCGGCCAGAACCCCTCCTTCATGGAAGTCGACAGATTGTCTCCTGAGCAGCACTATTGCAGAAGCTGAGATCAGCGTCGAGCAAGGACCCAGGGTGGAGTCTCTCTACGCCATCTGGTTATGTCATTGTGATACTCACACACGTCTCAAATTCCATGGGATACGTCGCGCAAATGTCTTCCGATACTATGCAGAAGCTGAGGTCAGCTGTACATAAGCAAGGACCCAGGGCCGAGTCTCTCTACAGTTCTACACCATCTGGATGTCATTTTGATACTCACACACGTCTCAAACTGTCTAGGATACGTCGCGCAGTTGTCTCCCGCAACTATGCAGAAGCTGAGATCAGCTGTGAGCAAGGGTCCAGGGTTCTCCCTGCCTCCGTATACCAGCTGCGCCAGTTCGAAGCCAGGGTCGATGGAAAAATCCGCTTCGAGCTTGTGCTGGCCGCTTTCTATTTGGTTGAGGAGGCTAGGGGATAAGAAGAGCTGTTAGTAAAATCACAAAGCCACAGTAAATATGTACATTAGCAAAGCAGTCTAAACTAGAGTCACGGATCGCAATCATATAAAATGACGTCACGGACGGTGACGAGTGCAGGTGTGATTGTGTTATTAATGTTTGTAAATAAATATACAGTCGTTAATTAATTTTTTAATCGAAGTGTTTAAGAATTTACATAATGACTATTACCGAACAGTGTTTTCTTTGCGAAATATAAAAAACTTATATATGTTTTTCGGCAAATACTTTTTAGTGTACAAGTTCTTGTGATAAATACCCTCCACACATACAATTTCTTGGTGTTTAACTTTCCCCTTGAGTGTGTTGTTCATGGTGATTAAAGCAAACTGTAGCGCGTAACTTGCTGATGAGTTTTATCGTTGCGCTTGACGCCGCATAGTGACGATCAAAGGGCAATTCAATTAATTCGTTTCCTCATAGCGTGTGGCGCCATCTAGTTCACGTCTGCCGAAATTATAAGAACCGCGCCATCCAGTGCGGTCGTGCTGAACTAACAAGCTATCTAACCGTGATTTTGCTGTGCGATCACTATGTCAGTTTGCGGTGCAGCTTGTGATAAGCCGCTAGCGGCAACAGGTGTCGCTAGATGTAGCGAGTGCCCGTCGGTGTTCCACAAAGCGTGCGTTGGGATCGCCACTACAGCTCGCGTTCCCGCTGCTTGGGCCTGCCCAGCGTGCAGGTGCAGATCGAAGCCAATACGGGATAACAGGGATAGTACTCCCGTCAAACCCACCGCGATCGATCTTGAGCTGGTGGTTGCAGGCGCAGGGGCGCTGTCCCCTGTGGAGCGGCAGGATGTCGTGGAGCAGCTTCGTCTGCTCAGGATTGAGTCGAGGGCGACGAGAGACGACATAGGGGGCCTTAGGAATGACATGGCGGAGATGTTTATACTCGTCCAGGGTTTCCAGGCACGTTTTCAAGCAGTGGAAGAGAGGCTGGCGTCAGTAGAAGAGAGGGTGCTGCGTATGGAGGAACAGATGGAGCAACGCTCGGCGGGCGGCGCGGCCGACAGTGAGTTGGCGGCGACCGTTGCCGCGCTGAAGCTGGAGCTTGCCGACCGCGACCTGGGGGCCGATTTTTGAGTTTCGAACGCTCGAATTCAAAAGCGAGTGGTAGAAAATAGTCACACGCGGCAAATTGTCACGATTATTGTCGCGTGAACCTAATAAGAGCTATTTCTGCACTACTGCAGAGGCCGTGAAATATTGTGGACTAGAGACAGTTTTTTTTTTTTTTTTTTTTTTTTTTTTTTTTTTTTTTTTTTTTTTTTTTTTTTTTTTTTTTTTTTTTTTTTTTTTTTGCGAAAACCGCCATTATACTCGATTTCGACTAATTGAGGGTTAACGTTTTCAAATTTTATATTTATTTTGAATTACAATGACGATTTTACGCAAAAAACTTTTTTTTACTTATTATTCAAAATAAATATAAAATTTGAAATCCTTATCCCTCAATTAGTCGAAATCGAGTATAATGACGATATTTCGCAAAAAAAAAATGATTGGCCGCTTTTTTTTAAACATGCCATTTGAACAAGCCATGTAGGTATAGCCGCACATAAATATACCTACTAGACAGACATGGTAGTTTTTTTTAAATGTGCAAGTATGGTTAAAGATTCTAGTGGTGGTTGGCATTGGCAGTATGTCTTTTTGTCAGTTTAATAATGTAAGCAAATTTAAAAAGTTAGAGTAGCGGCCAATAATCTTTTTTCTTAGGGTTTTCATAGGTAGTGTAGGTAGGGCGCCATTAGCAAGAAACTTAATTTCTTCATTTCGTGCCATTGACACACACATACATGTCCGAGCATGTTTGAGAAAATTTATATTATTAGCGTAATATTAAATTCAAGTAGAAAGTAAATATATTCGGGATGAATTACTTAGTGGGTACTAAATTCTACTGATAGAATTGAATACGAGTGGTCAGTACCACTCGACTTCGAATTTTCTATCGCTCGAATGTCAAAAATAGCATGTCATCGTTTTTTGTCAGATCTCGAGTGAAAAGTCGACCGTTCGAAACTCAAAAATCGGTCCCCAGGACCTGCTTCTAAATGATATAGAGGTGACGGGAATTCCCGAGCAGGCGAGCGAGAACCCCGTACACCTCACGTGCCTGGTCGCGAAGAAGCTCGGCGTCAGCCTAGATGAGCGTGACATAGTCTTCGCCGAGAGGGTGGGACCGAGGAGGCTTGCGCCGGCCGCGCCGGGTGAGGGCGCAGTGGCGCCATCTGGCGCCGGGAGTTCTTCGGCTGCACCCGCGGCGGCGCCCGCTGTCGGGCGCCCGCGCCCGCTAGTCATTCGGCTCGCGCGTCGCGGGACCCGCTGCGAGCTACTGCGTGCTGCGCGCGTCCGCCGCGGTGCCGACACGTCCGACCTTGGCGTGCCCGGGGTTGCCACTCGGTTCTATCTGAACGAGCGGCTGACCAGGCTGAACAGGACGCTGCTCTACACTGCCCGTCAAGAGTGCAAGAGACTCGACTGGCGCTACTCGTGGACCAGGGATGGGCGTGTCTACGTGCGCCGTCAGAGTGGAGAGCCGGCTCATAGGATAAGAACTGAGGAAAATATGAAACAGGTTTTTGGCAAAAAATTGGTTTAATGGCCTGGGGTTTAATAATAAATGTACATGTGTTGAGTATGCTTATTTTGTATACATCAATGAATTTTAACTTGGCTGTTTTTCACAGGAAGAGGTATCGTAGCCCTCAATTAATTAATGTTACTGCAAGTTGTACATATTTTCACGAGCACATTGTATTGGCTATGCGTATGCGACAGGTTCGACTTATGTTTTCTATGTCTGTACTTGATTTAAATTTGTTTACTTATACAAATACAACTATTTATCCAACCGGCAATGTACGTGACGTAGATAAAGTCATAGCACTTCAATGTATTTCGTATCTAATTTTTTTACAATGGTAAACAGTAAGAATAATAAGTTTCTGGTTGGACTATTAAACCCTTGTTCCCTTGGCACCAAACACGAGGAATTTATAGTGGCTATGCAAAATCATTCTGTTGATATAATGGCTATTAACGAGACCTGGATCCGGGACGGGGAACAGCAACGAGCTCCAACCGTACCCGGGTACCGGTTCCGTCACACGCCTCGTCCACCGGAAGTACGCTCGAGAGGAGGAGGTGTTGGATTCTTTATTAAACAGGGCCTGCACGTCCGAGCCTGTCCTCATCCTGCTGCTTCCCTTGTTGAACAAATGTGGCTTGTAACAAATATTAAAGGTACGAGGTTGATTATTGGTACGGCGTATAGACCACCGTGGTTGAATGTAGACATTTTTCTTGACGCATTGAGCGAATCCGTGAGCTCGTTCTCAAATTACGATTTTATTGTTTTGATAGGTGATTTTAACATTAATATGATGGCTAAATGTGATGCTAACTCTATAAAACTCGCGAGTTTTTTACAATGCTTTAACCTTACACAACATGTTCAAGAGCCCACTCACTTTACTGAACACAGTAGTACCCTTATTGACGTCGTCTGTACCGACGCCCCTGTATGCTTCACTAAAGTTAGTTACGTACCCGACCTAAGCTCGCACGCTTTTATTTCCTGCCAGCTGAACATGAAACTCGATAAGCCTGTACCTAAGTGTATAATTTATAGACCGTTAAAAGATATTTATATGCCTGACTTTGAAACACACTTAAATAATATTCAGTGGGAGAATATCCTACGTATGTCTAACTGCAACGAAATGGTTGATGCTTTTAATTCAACACTGATCTCCTTATTTGATTGTCACGCTCCTTTTAAAACTGCCTACATAGGGTCTCCTAGTTGCCCTTGGATAACATACACGGTCAAGCAGATGATGCGACTGCGTAACGAGGCACATGCCAGGTATCGGCTAACGAAGTTACCTGCGCATAAACAATATTACAAAGAATTGAAACATATTGTTATTAGTGCCATTTTCCGTAAATGCCGACGTAATTACATGTATTAAAAATAGCCAGTACCATATGTACGCAGATGACCTCCAGTTGTATATCTCGTGCCGGGCTCAAAATGCGTGCTTACAAGCGAGCAAATTGAACGAGGATCTTAGTCGCATAAATAACTGGTCACACATCAATTCCCTTGTTTTAAATCCTAACAAGTCAAAATACTTAATATTGGGCACAAAAAATCAAATAGAAGCAGTGGAAAGACTTGATGTTAATTTACATATTAATAATGATCCCCTTGTACGTGTGCGCGAAGCTCGTAATCTTGGAATTGTCATGGACAATGAGCTGCGCTTTGAAAAACACTTGCTTGATATTGTGCGTAACTGTTTTTATAGGCTTAAATTATTGTATAAAATTCGCGACTTTCTCGAAGTCGAACTTAGAATACAGTTGTGTGATACACTTGTACTGTCAAAATTAAACTACGGCGACATTGTGTACGGGCCGCGTCTGTTGTCACGAACGCAGAGGCTGGTCCAACGAGTGCAGAACGCTTGTGCGCGTTTCTGCTTTCATATTCCGCCGCGCACACACGTTACGCCGTTCCTGAATCGAAATCGTATTTTGAGAATGTCAACTCGTCAAAAACTACACTTAGCTACATTGATGTTTGGCATAGTAAATAAGCAAATCCCCTCGTACCTGTACAAAAAGCTGACGTGGTTTAACAACTCCAGGTCCTCAGCAGTGAGATCATCAAGATTCCTTCAGCTTGTTTATCCACGCCCGCATACGGCAGCATTTCGTGGCAGCTTCCGCTACTCAGCAACCAAGTGTTGGAATAATATACCCCCTCCTCTGCGTGGCTTAAAATCGATACAAGGTTTTAAATCAAAACTTCGAGCACATCTTTTACATGTACAAATTGGTGACTGATTTTAAATTTAAAAGTGTGGGTAGATACTTACCGTTTTACTTTAAAGGTTGCAGTTGGTTTTTATTATTTTTGATGTTATTATTTGTGAATATTATATCTGCTAATGATATTTAAATTGAGGTATGCCGCGACGTAAGTTTGTAACAAGATTTCTGTTAACCGTAGCTATAATTAGCTTGCTTAGTGCTTAGTTGCTTAATGCTTAGTTGCTTATTAGTTTAGTGTTGCCAGCTTAGAATGCGTTTGGACAATACATCTTGTGATGTCTCCCGCTAGTGTTAAGTCCACTTTTATAGTTTTTGGGTAATAAGTTGCCTAAAAATTATAAAAGTTTTGATTATATATTGTTTAGTTTATTTATTTTATTTTATTTCTAGTTTTGGGGCACTCACTGAAAATCAGCGTCACGGTCCCCGTGACAACATGCTGAGTGGGTGTCCTATTTAGCACTTAAGTTGTTCAAGTTGTTTCTTAATTTAATTGTCTTTTAATGCGTGCTAAATAAATACTTTTCTTCTTCTTCAATAATATGTATACGTTCACTCACGTTTCAATAAGTTCCATTCTCATCGCGAACCCACTAGCGAAGTTAGGGTACACGAAACCACCTTCCTCCTCCAACTCCTCGTAGATGGCGAAGTGGTGGATGATGGTCGGCTCATCGTCGCTCAGGGGATAGCCGATCCACTTCGTATCCTGGTAAAAGGATTTTTTTAAATAGACGAGTAAATCGCTTGATTATATCTAATCGTTAGCTTTTCGGTGAAGGAAAACATCGTGAGGAAACCTGCATACATCCGCGAAGAAATTCAAAGTTGTATGTGAAGTCCCCAACCCGCTCTGGGCCAGCGTGGGGACTACTGCCCAATCCCTCTCATCTATGAGAGGAGGCCTGTGCCCAGCAGTGGGACGTATATAGGCTGATGATGATGATGATGATGATATCCTAAATCAAGTTATTAATTAGACCGCTTACCATCAGGCGGGCCGTACGCTTGTTTGCCACCGACGTGGTATTAAAAAAAAACCGTGCAATGTAGTGGAACAGCGTATGCGAGTCTCATATAAACTAATAGCTAACAAATCACATTCTGCAGAAACTGATGCGAGCAAGGAGTTAATGAGCGCTTTCAAGCTACACAGTGATGTCTTCCCTTGAAAAGTCATTCCACTAGTGACCCTAACCACTTACCTTCTGTCTATCAGCGGCTGCTAAGGCCTCCAGAAGCTTCTCGCACCGCACTGCTGTATGCTCCTCCAAAAACATGGCCCATCTGACATCTCCGCCACGGTACTTGGTGACCAGCCGCTTGAGTAGAGGTATGACGCTCCAGGCCCCGGGAACAGGGAAGTCTTCGTGGGTTAGGTGGACTGTGGGGTTCCGCTGTTGAAAATTGTAGGGTTAACATTGTCGCAATGGCTTTCATCATCATCATAATCATTCTCAGCTTGCAGTCGTGTGCTGGACATAGGCCTTCCCTAATTGACGCCACCACAACCGGTTCTTAGCTCTCCGCATCCAACCGCTCGCTTCATCGTCGGCCTCATCTTTGCCCCCTGGCTAGATGCTGGCCAACAGCAATCCTATTTTTAATAAAAAAACCGCTTTCTGAAATGGCTTTATCAAAAATAAATACTGATCAAAGCTATAACTTCCACTCATTTCCAATTCGACCATCAAAATGGAGATTATTCCAAAGTTAGCCCATAAAATTTAGAAGTCAATTAGAAATAGAAATAGATTTTTTTTATTTTGCAACGACAATAAACAACATTAATAATTGTTAGGTACACTTAAGTAGGGATCTAGTGTTGTTACAAAAATGGAATCCACTCAGCATATGCCGATGCACGGGGTGGTGCAACGACGCTGATTTTCAGTGGATCCAATTACTTAAAACTAAACTTAAAACTATGGTATACATATATCAGATATGGTATACAATTAGATTTTGTCCTTGTTCCTGTTTCGTTGTATTTGGCCTCAGTGTTACAGATACAGATTTTATTTCAAGATTACAACATACAACTGTGTCATGTAATCTCCAGTGAATATTTACAATGTCTAGTCAAATCTGGTCTCAATACAGATTGAATCAATTTTTCATTTTGTTTTCAGATACCCCAAACCTAATTTATCAGTCTAGACTCGAGCGTGTGGCAAGTATAAAGCAGATGAAAATGACCACCTTGCTCGAATTTGGAGCAGCCCAACTAGGGAAGTACCTTACAGACGATTACAGACATAATAACATTATTTACTATACCAGTACAATGTAGTGTTGTGTTCCTGGAGGTGAGTAAGATTGCCAGAGCGCCCGAGGATGCACTGTGTTTAGAACGAGGGACCTACATTTCCCCCGTCTGCTGCCAACGCAGTGAATCCTCAAGTTCTACAACGCGCATGTGACTCCTTTGGAGATGCAAGCGTCTATAGGCCAGTGTCTGCTTACCATCAGGTGTTCCGTACGCTTGTTTGCCACTGTCGTTGTATAAAAAAAAGAACAAATAAATACGTATTTTGAAAAGTATCTGGCTCGATTGATAGACCGTAAACTAACCCTTTCAATCCGGAACACTTGGCTCTCGATCTCCTGCTTGAGACGAGATGCTACGCTCGCCAAGTAAGGCTCCTGCTGGCTTATTATAATGAACACCACGTTTCTTGAGTCTGAAACAAACGGAACAGTTAAAACTAAGATTTACGACGTAGTTCGATCTATAGACGATCACTTTAGCATAGTCAAAACACTAAATAGGACAATATTCTCCAATTTACGTATTTAGTGCATTATTGGTGGTATACAACAATCTACCTAATCTTGTACAAACAATATCTGCGAGTCATCGTAATATAACAAAGTCAGCCATCACTTGTCAATATCGAGTTAGACTCCCCGGAGCAGTTACCATAGTATAGGGCTGCCAACTAAAATAGATGACAATGATTTTTGAAAATACTACACTAGGGTTCTGTGTCAGTATTACCAACGTAGCAATGAATCTGTGAAATTATATTTTAAGGTATTTTTCGTTGGTCTTATCAACATTTGGGACTGTATGGATCAGTGAAAGTGAGTTCGTAGAAATTTACTAGTTTATTCTTCTGAAATTATTTTACAAATCAAAACAATGAATACTATCTAAAACTGTGTTAAATGTATCGTATAATTTCATCATTTGATTGGATATATCCATAATATTGTCACAATTTGAGTACAAACATTTTATAATAGGGATGACGACACTATAAAAGAAAATCAATAAATCCAAATTTTCTACATAAAGGCTCAAATTCTCGATCAAATGGTGAAAAAAGTAATTCAATAAAATAAATAATTACGCAATTATAAGTCTTCAAAGTTTTAAGAGTGGGTATGTTCTGTCCCTTTTCCGCAAAAAGCACCTTTGTATTGAACGATCGTCATTTACTATGGCGCTCTTAACAGTGACGTCACGGTTAGGTAGTACTTTCTCTCTCTAACTACGAACATTCTAACCGTTGTAGCTTCGTTACTTTTTGAGATATTTGAATAGGATTTTCACTATTTGGCATAGTTTTATGTCTTCTTTCTATTTAAGTAATAAATTTTTTTGAGTCGACATCCCTATTTATAAGGCTTGACATTTCATCCAATGTACTGTCAAATCCGTATGACGTATGACCATTGCAGTCACTATATCAATTATTGTAACCACTTAGAGTACTTTTGTCTCACGAGCGCGGGTGAGCCATGGTTGTTTATGTGTTCGTATGTGTCACTACTACAACAATGGCCAACCCAGATGGAGATAAATGTCCATATCTACTATAAAAGAGTATGGCGCTGATGACAACCCTAAATATGCTGCGCTTATGGGAACCCTAGGTTAGCGTCGGATTATGATAAATTGGTTTCAGTCGACGCGTTATCTGACAATCTGACACGGATAGTCCATTTGATCTGACGTCATACGCAAATTGAGATATGGCCGTCCTGCAGGTGATAATTTAACGACCCTTAATAAAACGTCATACACATAACTATACCGATTATACCATGTTTTAGTTGCTGTTGTATCCAGAATCTTATCCTCCTAGCGTTTTCCTCTTGTACCCTTAGGCTGGTTTTCCACTAGAGCTATGCTATGCTATGTTTTCATACATTTGACACCTCGCGTCGCGTTTAAGTAAGCGCCTCGCGTCGTCGTCCCAACGTGATACTACTACTATTTAGTTTTAGGAAATATAATGATATATGTATATGTTAGTCTTTAAGGTATTTGTATTATGGACCACATGCCTGAAATAAATGATTAAATAAATAAATAAATAGCTCCAGCTCGAGCAACGTGTCAAATGTATGAAAACATAGCATAGGTCTAATGGAAAACCAGCCTTAGGAGCCCGCGGGGGGACCGCTTTGGCAGCTTACTCCAGGATTTGGGATAGGCACTAATTTTACGAAGGCGATTACCATATGACCTTCTAACCTAGAGGTGGCCTTTTAACGTAAAATTTGTTAGGATTATACCGACTTCCTCATAATTTCTTCACCGAAAAGCTAGTTATATTTCAAATGTTATTTCGTACATTAGTTGTTTTTAAGGCGATATATCGATTGAAAGAGACACCCTTTGTTTTTCGCTCACGACAAAACGGGATGCAACCCTCTCCGAGAATGGCTTTTTAGACAAATCTCGTTAAATATCTGACTGTGTGCAGGTTTATTAAATTTCCTCTTGTCAGTACCTAGGTGAGGTAAAATACCATCACATTAACTTAATCGTGTCTTTTAATAATGCGTTGTTTTAGTAGGCTGAGGAAAAAAAGGAAAATATTGACTCGACTTTGGATTTATTTTCTATCGAGAAAATTTTAAGCAATCATGTTTCGCTATTGTCAGTACCACAATCATATAGTCAAGAATCATATATCTGAATATCAGCCCCTACTGTTTGCTAGTCTGGGCAGGACAGCGTTTCAAAGTCTCCAAATTTCCCAGTGTAGCGCCTTAAGGCGATATATCGATTGAAAGAGACACACTTTGTTTTTCGCTCACGACAAAACGGGATGCAACCCTCTCCGAGAATGGCTTTTTAGACAAATCTCGTTAAATATCTGACTGTGTGCAGGTTTATTAAATTTCCTCTTGTCAGAACCTAGATGAGGTAAAATACCATCATATTAACTTAATCGTGTCTTTTAATAATGCGTTGTTTTAGTAGGCTGAGGAAAAAAAGGAAAATATAGACTCAACTTTGGATTTATTTTCTATCGAGCAAATTTTAAGCAATCATGTTTCGCTATTGTCAGTACCACAATCATAAAAGTCAAGAATCATATATCTGAAAATCAGCCCCTACTGTTTGCTAGTCTGGGCAGGACAGCGTTTCAAAGTCTCCAAATTTCTCAGTGTAGCGCCTTAAGCCTTGGTACTAGTACGAGTCGGAGTTCTAACTTGAACCGATGAACCTTAGATTGAATAATAATGATAGAACCTTAAATAAAATATAAGTATATAAGCGAATAAAGAGACGAATGATGTTGATGTTGTTGATAGCTAAAGTTACTAGGTAATCTCAAATCCGTAAAACTCATGAATACCTTACACTGCTTTCTGTAACTCGTGTTTAATATTTTCCAACGAACATACAAAATATTAAGCTTATCGTAGGTTGTTTACAAGAGCAAATTTCTTATCATAGTTACCAACAAGTTGGCGACAATGCGCTCGATTAATCCAGCGGACAATGCGGACTTTCCTTTGTCGGCGACAAGATAACTAGTGCATTCGCTGGTTCTAACAAATAACACAATCTTGGAGCCTTCTGCTTTTTGAACTTCCAATTCGGCCATCTTCATTTTGGTACAAATCCATGGAGTTTGATGGATTCGGCCGTCATCCGTTCGTATGCTTTCCGATCTGATGCGATGCGATCTGATACGAGCCGTTTGTTGGAAATTGACCTTAAGGCCGTGTATTACCACTTTTGAGTTTTTAAAAACCATCTGAGACATAGAATATAGTGTCTTAAAATCTAAAAAAAATATATGTGTTACATAAGGATCTTGTCTAGTCAAAATCGCAGTCAGTTACATGACCTGATGAATTTCACTCGATAGAAAAAAATCGCGAAGGTACCCCTTTTTGGAATGTATTTTCAATACTACGGCTATATTACTGATCATCATCATCATCATCATATCAGCCGAAAGACGTCCACTGCTGGACATAGGCCTCCCCCAAAGAGTGCCACAATGAACGGTCTTGCGCCACCCGCATCCAGCGGACTCCCGCGACCTTTACCAGGTCATCAGTCCACCTTGTGGGGGGTCTACCCACGCTGCGCCGCGCTGCTATTACTGATATTTAACATTTAATTTTTGTACTCAATTAAAGATCGTAAATAGTTATAGACAAATTCGCAGGGTTTGCTTTGATAAAATGATTGGCTTAATGACTATAGCTAAATATTTACAAAACTGCGCGCAGAGCTTGCGTAGAGAGCGGGATGGTTAATTGTAAACTCACGCGTGTTAGAGCGGGACATTTGCGTTGGGGATACCTCCCCTTAAGAGGCTGACAAGACCTAATTTTGTTGAAATTGATGTTATTTAAGCAGTTTTTTAAGAAAAACTATTTGTTCTAGCACATCAAAAAAAAATGTTAATATTCATCATAATTCAAAGACCGTGTACGAACTCGATACATAATTGGACGAAATCGGCTCGATAGAAAATAATTGCAAAGATTGGTCTTAAAATCATCATTAAACGGTTCTATGTCTTTATTTTTACTACGTATGGGTCTGCAATTAAAAACCAGAAGTCAACATATTCATATCTAAACCGCTAACGAGTCACATTTCACAAAAAAGCCACACTTTTTCTTATTTCAATATTATTACAGTATTTTTTTATTATTCTACGCGCAGAGCCTCCGTAAAGAGGGGGATGGTTAATTTGAAACTCACGCGTGTTAGAGCGCAGAGCAGGTCTTGTCAGCCTCTTAAAGGTGAAATATATACTACCCGGATACTAAAATAAAGGAACTCGCTAGAATGCGATTCTCTCGCCAGGTCCAAACTTATAGTAAACTGGTTTTAACTATACAGTTAGTACTTAGTAGTGATTAACAACGCGTTTAGGAGTATAACACGAGAGCGGGTTGGCGATTGTTGTTGTTGTGACACATACGAACACATAGACAACGTGAAATCATAGCTACTATGCTGACGCACACATAGACAATATGCATGTATAGCTCAACATACAACCAAACAACCATGGCTCACCTAAACTCTGGTCCATCATTCGGCAGAGTTGTTTGACAAGTCAAAATGCACAAATGTTGCCACAGTACGGCCAGTGCTGTTCATATCGATATTATTTAAGGCCTCACTAGACGTACGGATCTTACGGACTTATTTATCGGGTACCCCTTGGTGCTTGCCGAGATCATCGAAAATCGAAATTAGTAGTGTTTTTCTCAATCTAAAATGCTCTCAATTTGACAAATTAAAATGATTTGTAAATTTTATGATTTTTTTCATATTTCTTCATATTTATTTTACTTTTGTCCGCTTAATGAGCCTTTAGTTTCCGAAAAGTAGAAACTTTTACATTTATTAAATTAGGTAGTAAAGTAGTAGGACTTAAATCTTGATCGAAAAAACTTCCTATCGATTTTAATATTCCGAAAAATGCTGGCACATTTTTGTTCGTGAATAAGAGGGTATAGTTAGTTACTTTATACTTATCGACATATTTTTATCGATATATACCGTCACTATTAATTTTTTTCTACTCCTGGCAACATCTCATCTGCCAGTTTACTCCGCCGAATTATAGACTTGACCTTATAAGTTAAACTCTAAAGTGAAACTCAAACATTAACAAAAGTCTTTGATATCATCATCATCAGTCGCTCCCCCAATGCTGAGGATCGTGACATCGTGTCCCATTCTTGCCGACCAGACTCCTCCATTGGCTCCTGTCACCCGCCTTATGGATGGCCTTGTGCAGATGTCTTTGATATAACCTGCTTCAATTGCTTCGAGCGATTTGTCAGTCATTCACGTTTCGCACCCTTAATACACGCCAATTCTATCGCTACGCCATCGATCTTTTACTAAGGATTACTTAAAATGCAACACGAATTACGAAAAAACACGCCCCCAAAGCCATATATCTCAGCCTTGTGACATACGGCGATTGCTGTTACTCAAAACTTTTCGATTCGCCTTAAAACTCGTGCCCAGGTTATGTTGGCCCCGATAGACTCTTAAAAACGACGACTGAGACTGCGAACGCAAAACGAAGTAGGTACCTATTTCCCTCTCTGTCGCTTGTCGCTTGGATAATTCTTTTTCTAAAAGTACAGCCTGATTGCTCGTTTGACACAGAGTGGACAGCGCAGCGTGCATATAAAACAAATGAAAAAAAAAAACCGGCCAAGTGCGTGTCGAGCCACGCGCAAGGTAGGGTTCCGTAGTCGTCCACCTGTTACATTATGTGGACTAAAAAGTTCGCAAACTTATATTTACAATGTTTTTGACAGAATTAACAACATTATCTAAGGCATCAATGGAAATTGTACGAAAGTTTGCTTTTGCAAAGTGGATTTCTGAAGTTCGACTATTACTCGTTAACTAGCAATGTCTACTTAGCTGTGATAGTTTTCCTTTTAAATACATCGTACCTATATGCTACTACCATGATTTTTTTCACATGCCTAGTAGCCACCGTTTAACTGGCAGGGGGGGGGGGGGGGGGACACTTGACCATAACAAAAATTATCACTTCAAAGCTTAATATCACGCTAACTGATTATTTAATCAAAAAACGCTTTTAGAAACCTTATAATATTTTTGAAAGGGGTTTGGCAGAAAAAAAAATTTCACCACCACTTCACATGTACGGGAGGTACCCTAAAAAAATTTTTTTTTTTAATTTTTTTCTACCGTTTTTCGGCGTCATTGATATGTATACTCATGCCAAATTACAGCTTTCTAGTACTAACGGTTACTGAGAAAAACGGGGGTCGGACGGACGGACATGGCGAAACTATGGGTTCCTTGTTTACTACGGAACCCTAATTAGTCTGTTTTTATGCACGCTCTGCCATCCGCTGATGGTTTGCCAGCACGGCTAGTATATACCTCGACGCGAGATAGACTTTCCGTCTTTTTAGGGTTCCGTACCCGAAGGGTCCAAACTCCAAACGGAACCCTTTTGGTATTGCCCGTCCATCCGTCGTGTGTCACACAGGTTTACGAGTACTTTACATTTACCAGCCAAACGGTTGGAGATACACTCTTCAAATTTTCACAGTAAGCATGCAGCAGGCCCAAACCAAAGTCATACAAATAGTCAAAACTCACTTAAATGTTTTAAGGGGGACTCCCATATTTTTTACACGACTGCCCAAAAAAAGGAGTGTAATGTTTTTGACCTTACCTTACCTTGTTTAGAGCTCGTTTAGTAGATTAACATTTTTTGTTTAAGAAATATTCGAAAACAAAGGATTTTTTTTAATTTGAGAAGACCAACTCGCACATGGCAGGTTTTTTTTAAGGCGCTACACTGAGAAATTTGGAGACTTTGAAACGCTGTCTTGCCCAGACTAGCAAACAGTAGGGGCTGATTTTCAGATATATGATTCTTGACTATATGATTGTGGTACTGACAATAGCGAAACATGATTGCTTAAAATTTTCTCAATAGAAAATAAATCCAAAGTTGAGTCTATATTTTCCTTTTTTTCCTCAGCCTACTAAAACAACGCATTATTAAAAGACACGATTAAGTTAATATGATGGTATTTTACCTCATCTAGGTAATGACAAGAGGAAATTTAATAAACCTGCACACAGTCAGATATATAACGAGATTTGTCTAAAAAGTCATTCTCGGAGAGGGTTGCATCCCGTTTTGTCGTGAGCGAAAAACAAAGGGTGTCTCTTTCAATCGATATATCGCGTTAATTGGTAAACGCAGAAACAGACAGATATCTCGCGGCGAGATAGCTCGCGCGTCGTCTTGTGTTAGCCGTGCTGAGGCGGAGGCGTCGTAGCGCTGTGAACTTGTGAATACCCCGGAATGCGATTTTAATGTGTCGCACCTCAGGTGATCGTGAATACATTATTCATGTCTCCAAGCATTTGGTTTGATTTGAAAATCCAAAGATAGCAGAAGGACTCAGATAGGTACTCAGAAAACCTTTCGCACTCGGCTGTAAGATGCCCGCTATAAGTTGACCCACAGTTTTGTTACAATTGTATAAGTAATGGGAGGCCATGTTACACTGGAGTCTCTGGAGCGAACTAGATATTGTGAATAAGAGCAAATCTGGATGGCTCAGCGTTTACGGGACGTTTAATGGAATATCGCGATTTACGTGCGTTTGAGTGTGTACTTTAGAAGGCGATCTGCATTTTTATAAGATGGTAAACGGATTCGAGCGATTCTTTATTACCTTTTTTTACTAAATTGAACGGATGAATCATGAATATAGAGAAATACAGCGGTTTATGAACTTTTCCAGATAGATGTTTCGGGAAAAAATATATTTGTTTTTAGTTATGTCATAAAGTAGTAATTACTGCTCGCTCCGCGTGCACGTGGAAAATCCCATTTCCTGGCGAGGGGGTGATATAAAATTTTGTACTTACCACAATTGGTAATAAAGAAAGCCTAAGTGCCGCCACGGCACGACGCCGTGCCGTCGCACCGTACACGGCACCGTACACGACGCCTTGACGTCGCACCGTATACGGTGCCCGGTGCCGTACCGTGGACAGTTGTCCGGGCCCTCAGATCGCATATTTATCGCCCTTGCCTTCGGCTCGGGCGTCAAATACCTATGATCTGTGGCATTCTTTGTTCAACCACTTGTAGTAATGTACTATTACGTCACATCTAGTCGTTAAGTGGCAATTACCGACTGCTTCGCATGTGGAAAATCCATCGTCTTGGCCTAGGGAATATGTACAATTTTGTCAGCTCGTGTGGTTACTGTGGTTAAAAGCAAAGCCTCAGATCGTAAATTGATCGCCATTGCCTTCGGCTCTCAATACTTGGGATCTGAGACATTATTTTACCGCCCTATGTAAGTAATGTAGTAGCCGCACAACACGAGCGTAGATATATATATGCCTAACCTCAGGATGCACCGATTTAAATATATTACAGGCATAGTTGTACGAGGGCGTGTCTCCGAAAACAAACTGTTAATCGTACAGATTGGCGGGTTGTACTGTTCTACTCGTAGGCTAAGCTGCCGTGTAACTTTTTTTTTAGTAGGCAATAAACGATTTTTTTAATTACATATTCATCATCATCATATCAGCCGAAAGACGTCCACTGCTGGACATAGGCCTCCCCCAAAGAGTGCCACAATGACCGGTCTTGCGCCACCCGCATCCAGCGGACCCCCGCGACCTTTACCAGGTCATCAGTCCACCTTGGGGGGTTTACCCACGCTGCGCCTTCCGGTCCGTGGTCGCCACTCGAGAACCTTTCGGCCCCAACGGCCATCGGTTCTACGTGCAATGTGCCCCGCCCACTGCCACTTAAGTTTAGCAATTCGAAAGGCTACATACACATACATTACTACATACATTATTACATATTATGTAGGTATATTAGCAGGACAACTATACACACATCGAAATGGACCCATAGTAAGCTTAATAAATAGAAGTGACCGAAAAAGACACTAAAATAATATGGCCTAAAATAATCGATACCTATCTAAACAGGAAAGCAAAAGCCCCGTTACCATCCCAGTATTTTAAAAGGCAATGTAAAAATGGTTTATAAATGGACAACACTCCGCACTTTGCTTGTCATGAATAATTTCGAGGCAAAAGAGCGCTGCCATTTTTTATTGGCCGTTTCACAGCCGGTGTTTTAGCAGAATGCAGTAAAGGTTTCGGTAATTAAAAGCTCTGTGCTTGTTAAAATCTAGGCTTGTGGCTTGTTTAAGAGTGGTTGGTTTTTAATAGGGTTCTTCACCAACTTTTGTTATACATATACCTACAAGGAATCCTTAAAATGATATTTTAAACCAGATTCTTCTAAAGTAATTTTCTCAACTGATTCTTGAAATTTTGTGAGTAGGTTCTATAATTACATTTATTTTATTGTCGATAGAATTGTGGGGTAAAATCACCATCAAATGGGTCCCCCAAAAGTCGTGAGACGTAAAATATATATTACTCAACTCACGAAGTCTACAGCTGACAGAATCACTAGTTAATGTAAGAATGACGAATCTGTAGGTATGAGTACAATGATAGTCTGCCTCAATATGCGAAATCATATCCACCTTTTGGAAAAAGTCCAAACTATTTTTAAAATAAACGAACGCAAATCAAATTTCATCGTTCCATACCAGTTCCGCAAGATACATAAAACTGAAATAAAACAAACGAAGAATAAGTTTGCAAAAGCAAATCAGGAATAACAGAGCACTGTTATCTCCAAGTTCTGAACTGCTCTTGTATCAAAACGACGTATCTTAGTACTATCAGCGTCACAGTTAATTGACCAAACCTAGACCTTATTGGAACTGGATAAGGTTTACCCATGTTCAGCTAAATGTGAGCTGATATTGTCACGGCGTTTACGTCCTTTCGCGTGAGGGCAGATCTGATAGAACTCCAAAGTCGATGCATTTTCGAATCGTTATTTAGAAAACTAAAGAATTCGCGTCGTAGTGCTTTAGCCGGTAGATATTTTATTGAGATTTTGCTAGCTACAATTTTGGATAGTCAATACTTATTTATACCATATCTTAACAATAAGAACGTACGTAAGAACGAACCTACTCCTTAGTATTTTCCCGGGTGTACCATACGGAGTCCGGTGAACCTTGCGACACCAAATCCCATATTTCATATTATACTAATAAGACCTAATTACCTACCCCTTATCAGTAAAGTGGAAACGTATACCACGACGGTGGCAAACAAGCATATGGCCTGTATAATTAAGGGGAGGTATCCCCAACGCAACTGTCCCGCTCTAACATGCGTGAGTTTACAATTAACCATCCCGCTCTCTACGCAAGCTCTGCGCGCAGTTTTGTGAATATTTAGCTATAGTTATTAAGCCAATCATTTTATCAAAGCAAACCCTGCGAATTTGTCTATAACTATTTACGATCTTTAATTGAGTACAAAAATTAAATGTTAAATATCAGTAATATAGCCGTAGTATTGAAAATACATTCCAAAAAGGGGTAACTTCGCGATTATTTTCTATCGAGTGAAATTCATCAAATCATGTAACTGACTGCGATTTTGACTAGACAAGATCCTCATGTAACACATATATTTTTTTTAGATTTTAAGACACTATATTCCATGTCTCAGATGGTTTTTAAAAACTCAAAAGTGGTAATACACGGCCTTAGGCAGACACCGAAGCCTATGGACGATTGCGACTGCTGAACAATCACAACTGCGTGGCCGACCCCCTCTTACTAATACCGCTACTACAACTTACTAGACTCCTGAATCAACCTAGAATGTTACTGAGGATACAACTGTCTGTTGTTGGTGATCATAAATAAATAATTAGCTAAATCGTACGTGACGCTATTGTCACTCCAACTTTCAGGCCGTGTGAGACCTTCCATGCAAACCATACCGTTGGAAGTTGGAACTAAAAGCCCGCATCTGCCCGGAATCTCGTCCCGTGGGTGCAGAATTATTGATGCCACTCGGCGATGTCTCTGAAATGCCTCCACGTGAGAGCCTGAGTTTTGAGTGAATGCAGCTGTTTTCGATGACTTTTTCTGACTCATTGAGGGAAAGCCTATTTTTGGATAAGTGGCGTAACAACAATGGAAGCCTGAAAGTAGCACCTATAGTTGATAAGTTGAGTTGAGCGCTCATCGCCTACGGTGGTATGGGCATGTTCTGACCCAAAGGAATTCGCTATTTGACAGTTGTAAAGATAAAATATTTAATGTGTTGGATACAGTAGCTAATAGGTTTACAATACTCATACAATAGGTTTTGTGCTTTAAAATTAATTGAAAACATTTTATTTTTGAAAAATAAATTAAGAGTTTTTTTATCTGTGGATTACAAAACCCGAAACGCGTGTGACGTCACATTTCAAAGTTAAGGTTTAATTCCGCAACAGACCGCAACTGCACTTACTGCACGTTATGTTCCTCCGCACTCCTAATTGAACCGTAACGGTATTCGTAAAAAGCTCTATTTAAAATGAGCGGAGAAGTGTCGCAACAGCACAAGTTACTGTACAATTTGGAGTGCGGTGTAACATGCAGTTGCCGTCTGCTGTCGGCTGCGGAAGTAAACCTTTAGTTGTTTATCAAGTGCGACGTCACAGTACTCACAGTCACGTGATCGGCTGTTTTCGCGCGAAATTCAAATTACTTAAAGAAAAAAAATTATTTTTTAAAGAAATTAAGCTCTTTGGGGTAAAAAGACAATTGTTACAGGTATAAAATAAACCTACGTATAATTTAAAATACATTTCCGAAAACTGTCAAGTAGCCAATTCAGAGTACTCCCGCTGAACTCCATCATCCGGTTTGTGGAAATGTTGGAGAGCAGCTTGGAGTAGGTATAAAGGAGGGGGCAATTGCACAAAAGTTCCCACTGGTTCGAAGTGCATCCGCAATTCCTCATATAAATAAGATAAGATCGGCATGTTCTGCGGAGGGATGATAGTCATATGAAGGTATGAATGTGGAGGGATGCAAGAATGAGGTAGGCCAACGAAAAGGTGACGAAGGAAAGGTAAGATAGGTAGGAGGAATGGGAAGGTGAGGGTGCGGTGAAGGTGGGGCGTGAGAGACGATATGGAGAGGAATGATGTGAGCAAAGAGATGACGGATGATAGAGAGTAGACGTATAGAAGAAAGAAACACGTTGCGCCAACTCCGACTAAAAACCGCAAGCGAATATTTGGATAACCCTCCAACGTGGTGGACCATCAGGTTCAGGTCACAGGGTGGAAGAGCGTTGGATGCGAGCAGATCAAGATGGAATTTGTGGGAATCCTGGAATACTCTAAGAGTTTGCGCTCCAGTGAGATTGGTTGAAAGTTCAACCGAATCTGAGGTGTGAGTGGAATCGAGCTACTGGGAGTTTGTTGCCACCGGTTTAGCCGAAGCGGTAACAGCAGGCCTGCCGTAAATGCTCACAATCTTCGTATTAACTTTAACGTATGCACAAGTCTGATGTTACGAAGTGCTAGGTTAAAACCGCGCGGGCTCCCGTCCCGTCCCGAAGGGCCCGGAATTATTGATGCTAGTCGGCGACAACGCTTAAATGCTGCTTTTCCTGTTAAATTTTGAAGATGCTAAATTATATGTGGCAAGACGAATGGGGACTGGATAAGCCTATGAAATGACTATTGTTAATCGTAAAATTGGCAGATTTGTTCGACTATAAAGCGGTTAATACGTTTATTGCAATTTGGTTGTCAAGCGAATACCAGTGTCATAGAAAGGGCTGGAGTTATCTGTTGCATTATTCTGATGACCTAGTAATGTATAACTAGTGGTTCTGATTAAGTTAACTCTACTTAAGTTTGTAGCTTGTAACTGTATCTTTAGAAAGAAACGATTAAACAATATCTTAGTATAAATACTATAAATCGTTTGGAATAGGAAAATAACATTCCTGGTTCTTGATAACGTAATTTAAAGAACAATTGAATTGAGTCGGGGAGCGTAAAATTATCACAAAATGTAATTATTTAATACAATTACAAAGCCCATTACCAAAACGGCATATTATTTAAAATGGCGTAAATTACAAAGAACATCATTTCATATACGTCTGTTTTAAAGTGAAGTTAGACGCAGACAGTGAACAACAAAGGCGGTACATAATCAAAGTGTTTAGCGCTAATGGAGCGCCCACGGGCCTTTCAGCCTCTATTAAGAATGAAAAAGAAACAGTTCATGAATTAATGTACCCATTTTGTCACCTTATTCTAATGAGATTAAGGTTGAAAAAAGATTACTTTAAGACGCAGAAGACGCTATGTTTATTCTGATGATATTGTATGAAGGGGTTTTTTCTTAGCACCGTTAACATATACGTTAAATACCTATTAGGATTTTGTACAATAATTGCAGATAATTAGTCAAGATGTTTCGCCCGCGGCCGTCAAAAGGTGTGCTGGTTCAAATCCTAGCTACAATTTCATGCATACAAACCATGTCAAGACAATATCAAACACAACAAAAAGAAGTCGCTTAATAAATAAGTGCAATTCTGAAGTGCTGCGAGAACATATTTGTTTTTATATATTGTTTTGTAAGTTGAACATAAAAATGCATTGTAATATCATACAGATTCACGACTATATTGTTTTTTTACGAGCAGATATTTTTAAACCTTTGGGAACGTGCATATACTATTGTACATATATGTATACAATAGGGATGACGACACTATAAAAGAAAATCAATAAATCCAAATTTTCTACATAAAGGCTCAAATTCTCAATCAAATGGCGAAAAAAGTAATTCAAAAAAATAAATAATTACGTAATTATAAGTCTTCAAAGTTTTAAGAGTGGGTATGTTCTGTCCCTTTTCGGCAAAACGCACCTTTGTATTGAACGATCGTCATTTACTATGGCGCTACTTAACAGTGACGTCACGGTTAGGTAGCACTTTCTCTCTCTACCTACAAACATTCTAACCGTTGTAGCTTCGTTATTTTTTGAGATATTTGAATAGGATTTTCAGTATTTGGCATAGTTTATGTCTTCTTTCAATTGAAATAAATTTTTTTTTTGAGTCAACATCCCTATTCAAGATTTATTTAACTGCTGTAGGTATATTTATTAAAATATTGAGGTTTATTTCACAAGAGAATGTTTTATGTTTTCATTTTCATTCTTAAAATGTTAACCGGTCTATAAATGTTAAATAAACCTTACATTGATTTATAAACGATAAGTCGGTAATTTTAAAAAACGGCGGCCATTTATTTATGGTCATTATAGTTTTATGTCTTCTTTCTATTGAAGTAATAAAATTTTTTGAGTCGACATCCCTATTTGTTGGACTCAGCATCACATAAATACTCCTCCTCGCATTTCCATAAAGCATGACTTTATGATGCAATTCAACAATAAGCACCGTGTAATCTCTCCGCACCCGTTTTATTTGTTAACACGATTAAATTTTCGCCCATATTTCCTGTACTGCAGCATGTTAATTTTAAATCTACTCTATAATGCAACGCTTTAAACTCATAACTCATGTTTTATATTTCGTTACTTATCAGAAAAAAAAGAATGGTACATTTCTTTTTACATTCAATTCGCCAAACATAATGTTTATTGGCGAGTATTGCACTCACTTTGATTACATTTTTGTACCTTAATAACTAACCTAACTTATCCATTAACACTTATATGTATGTATGTATGTCTGTAAGCACTTTATTGTACAATAACAGGTTTAATACTTACAAATAAATGGTACTTATAAATGTGAGTGTAACAATAAATAAATAAAACTGGAACCATTTAATTTATGGGTTTTCTCTTATTCATATGAAAAGACCCACGTATCGGTGGAGCGACGCCGTCGAACCAGACCTGCGCGATCTGCAAATCGCGAACTGGAGGAAGATAATGGCGCAAGCGGCGCCAAATCGTGTCGGAAGCCAGGGGTCACGTTGGGTCGGAGAGCCATTGTAGTTATATGTAAAGACCTGAAGAATATCGATTCTCATCATCAGAGCAGACAACCCAAAATCGGGGGTTACTTTATCTGACAGAGGTGAGACCCTACTAGGCAAAACGCGTACTGAGTCTTGCGAGTACGCTTCCACAAAAAGACTAGATCCAAAGACTAGGTCCAAATACGCGCTAAACCGACCCCGACCCGAGGTGCCCCGAAAGAATCCGAACGCGCAGACGAATACGAATAGCGCGGAACATAAAAACTCTGACGTTTCGAGTCTTCAGAGTCGTCGTACGCCTAGTACTCGATACGCTAAAAGACGCGCGAGCGGGATCGCGTACTTACGCGTCCATGCCAAAACCTATTCCAAAAACCTGTTCCCGTAAATACGTCTGACCTCTATCTGACAAGAAGACCAGACTCCAAATAGGTCGAAGGAAACAGGGTAGGTAAAGGAATAGTGACGCAAGTTATCTTAAATCGTCGGCTGTTTAGATCGAGTAGGGGAGGGCGGGGTTCAACGTGCCGATTTTACTAAAATGCTAAATATAACATACACTGTGAAAGTTTTGATAATGATTTGGGGATTATCTAATGTCAAATTTAATGTAGTTTTTATAACCATATGCTATTTTAAGGTATATCTAATGTTAATAAATTTACAGGCTATATAATGCAAAAAGTCAGAGAGGCACAATTTACCCCATCAAGGGGCGGGTTGTGCCGATGGTGAGGTAAGTTGGGCCGAGGGATTTAAAAAATACAAACCTGATTTTATTTAGCAAATAAAGTATATTTATCAAAAAGTTAACAATTTATAACTAATATTAGCTTATAAATGTTTCACATTTGTACTTTTTAATGAAATCAACAGAATAACTTGTCAATGAACACAAAACTTTAAAAGTTAGAACATAAAAATTAACATTTTATATCAATTAAACAAAAATATATCTTTCTTCTTAATGTTAATCGGTCGTGTTTTGGTGATTAAACTTTAAAGCGCATTCATAAGCCAGCTTTTTACCTCTTCAGGTAAGAGTCCAAAGTATATCGTGGAGCATCTCAATGTATATGAAGCCAACGCCGCCTCCTGTTCAGCATTAAACACCAACTTACGGGTATACCCAATGGTAGGAGTTTCCCCTTGCTGTAGTTTCTTGACATATCTTTGCAAGGTGGTGTGACATATTTGCAACTCACGAGCAACTGGTTTTAACTTTCGTCCGTCCTTCGGCGGCTGTTTGGAGTAATTCCCGGGAAGTAGTAGGTACCCCTCTGTGTTTTTCTTTTGTAAACTCTCATCCTGAAAACAATATTAGAATTACATGGTCGCGGCACAATGAGCCCCCGGCTATAGGCCCTTTCAACCCCGTTAGTAACAAAATAACCTTCAGATTATTTAAAAAAAAGTATTGAACACATCGTTATATTACATTGGCCTTAGGATTCTTCAATAAATTGTCAAAACTTTATTAAAAACACTCAATACGAAAGCTTGAAAATATGGGAAAGGTCCCGGTTATAAAAAAGGTCCATTTGTCGGTAAGTTTTCTCAAAAAAATGTACTGATTTACCAGAGTATGTTATGTTTATCTATACCTGAGTTATAGTAAAATCCGGATACAACGACAGTCATGGGACCAGTGATGTCACGTCGCACTAACACATCGTCGCACAAAACGGACTGATTTACTTTGAAAACCTTTGGTATGAAACCTATCGTGAGGTGATTTAAAATGTTATATGCGGAGTCGCTATAAGCGGATTCTACTTTTGTCTCACGAGCGCGGGTAAGCCATGGTTGTATGGTTAGCTATACATGCACATTGTCTATGTGTGCGTTAGCGTAGGAGCTTTGGGTCTATATGTGTTTGTATGTGTCACAACTAGGGTTGCCAACTTATGTGCTCCGATTTGCGGGACATTTGTTGTAGAATTGCGGGACTTGGCTAAAAAATGCGGGACTCACGCACTCGTATCCATATTGTTAACGTATAATTCTGATGAGGATACATTATTAATTCCCGCGAGAAATACGTTCTTAGTGGATGATTTCCGAGCTAAAATTATCCTATTACGAGTATGGTCCACCGGGAGCGGGATACAAATTACTTATTTTCATTTATCGAAGTTGAGCACTCTTTCCTGAAATGAAATAAAATATTCGCTCCAGTTCTTATAATTCTGCCAAGGCTTGAAAGCGGGACAATTGGCGTACCGCACGCATCCTATGCGGGACGCATCGTCTAGGGTGCTGGAAACGGGACGTCCCGCCTGAGGCGGGACGGTTGGCAACCCTAGTCACAACTATGGCTAACCCGCGGTGAGATATACTAAATTACAAATACTGTAGTTAAAATTTGATCTAACGTTTGGTCTAACGTACCCGATGTAAAAGTAGGAAACTTACTGATTATATACTCCATTGCTTCGCTTGTTTGTACGCCGTCCGGTAAGACCGTAATTATAGGGTAGATATAAGTAACTATTACGGGCTGAACAACCCTTCTTTAAATACGCAATTTGCTATCAATAATTCATAGGCAGGGTTGCCCTACTACATAAATTTTCAAAAAGCTCTCTTGATTTTGTAATAGCAAATGGCGAAGAAGCATATGGCCTGATGCGAGAAGAGTCATAAGCGCATTATCAACCTTTATTAGTTTAAGTATTCGTTGTATTGACAGCTATAGAGAAAAATCCCGATCCAACATTATTAAGGTTGAAAAGAATTATTGAGCTATTTTTATTCTGTGCTCAGGATACTTCAGTGCAAAGCCGAAAATAAGTCTACAGGCTAGGCGTCCACAGTTCCGCATCGCACGCATCCTACGCAACGCACGCAACGGATAGTAGAATTCTTTGTATGCATATTCATACAAGTGCGTCCACTGATCCGCACCGTACGTACAATCGGTTGCGTGCGATGCAAAAATTACCTTTAAAAACGTAACGTTTCAACGTATCCTGTGACATGAATTGTCATTGTCAACTGGAGAACTCGTGGACGGAGCGCTCGTGGCCCAGCGGCGCCTGCGTGCAGCAAGCGTTATTCAAAGTTAAGCAACATGGGCCGCGGTCAGTACATGGATGGGTGACCGCTTTGAGTGGTTACTAACTGAGCGCTCCCGTGCTTTGGAAGGCACGTTAAGCCGTTGATCCCGGCTGCTGTCTATGGCAGCAGTCGTTAAGCCAAAGTTGGAGGCCTTCGGGCGGCTTGAGAACTTCTAATAGTCAAGTTGCCCACTCACTTGACAAAGGGGGGTCGAAGTTGCACCACGTCCGTAGGGAAAGTACCCACCGCTACCCAACACGTGACCCCTGGTTGGTTCTAAAAGTGCAACAAAAACTGGCAACCGTACTGTCTTCTCGAAGATCTCACGGTTCGAAATAAATGCCATACGATAAATAAATAAATAAACTGGAGAACTAGGTCGCGACAACCCTAGTTTCCAATCGCTAGTCCATATTGTAGGAACTATAGCTATATAATTAACTTATTGTGTTAGGGACTTAGTGGCGCGGGGGCAGATTATACTAGTCTGCCGAATTTTGATATATTAGTTTAATAGCTTTTGCCCGCGACTTCGTCCGCGTAAACTTCCACTCCCTATTTCATCCCTTTGAGTAATGATTTTCGGGATAAAAATACTCTTTTTTTCCCGATAATCATAATCCGTACAGCCGCCTTTTTTTAAACCTAACTGTGGCTTTAAAGGCCGGGCCCATTAAAGCGACAGGACACAGAATAAGTAATAGTACAAGTACAGAAGCTTCACTTTCTAACAAAAACGGCATTTAGGCATAAAAAACATGCCTACTCTGCGCATCTCTGTCTATCGTATAACTTGTATTCATTCACACGCGGCACGTGTAGCGCTAGGGCCATCGACTCGTCGCTCGTCGCGTTCTAGTCTGCGGCGACAGCGGTAACGTGCATAGACGCGTTCGCGCGGCGGCGGGCGGCTCTCGCCGCCCTCGACTGACGGCCGGCCCCGGGCCGAGCGAGCGGTAGGCATTTAAAGCGACGCGCGCCTCCCACTGCAAGCCCCTTGGACAGGATTGCGCGGTTGGAGGGTGACCTGGGGAAAATCCCGGGGAAGCCACCGATACGACCATGCGGGCGGTTTTAACACTGGAATACTCTAAGAGTTTGCGCTCCAGTGAGATTGGTTGAGCGGTTTCATTTCAACCCAGCAGCCGCTTTTGTATGATTGACTAGCAAACATCCAAACATCTGCACTTTCGCATTTATAATATAGTAGGTTTAGAAGGATGAACAGTGTAATAAACTTGTCTTAGTAGAGCAGGGCGGATTAAACTGAAAACCCATTAAGGATTCCGCCGAACTTCGATGTAACACTAGGTCGGGATCGACGGTTAATAGTTAATATACTCTAGCTATTATGTACAGGGCTATTACTTATTGGTAATAACCTAATGACTAGTTTAACGATAATATTATATCTAACATGAATATCAGAAGGAAGTTATTTTTGTGACTTTGTAATAGACATGAGTAGGTCACGAATGAATGATTCAAATGAAGTACTTCACCTCGAGTAACTCTTTCATTCACTAGTTCAGTTTGGATTCATATACTTCAGTTCGTTCAGTTCATGATTCATATCTCTTACCTAACTCATTCGCTCCGAGAGTGATATAGACGACATGATTGAATGAATGACTGATATTTTTACCCAATCTATATCGTAGATAGATCTGTTGAGCTACTGAGCGAAACTGAACTAGTGAACTAAATGAGTGATATACTTCACAGTGAAGGAATGAAGTGTATCACTCTTTTCTTTTTAGTGACACATTTTGCGCATGTCTACTTTGTAATTCTGTTTTTTTAGGTACCAGTACTTTCATCTCATGAGCGCGGGTGAGCCAACCGTGGTTAAGATAAGATAAGATAAGATAAATCTTTATTTGCAATAAAATATGGTACAATGTGGTGGTGTGTTATATTCTAGTAGTAGTGTGTTGAGCTCACAGATCACCTTTATCTGTGGTTGAGCTATACGTGCACATTGTTTATGTGTGCGACAGCCACGTCAGCGTAGCTATAAGTTCACGTTGTCTATGTATTCGGTGTCACAACTACAACCATGGCCTACCCGCGCTCGTGAGATAAAATTACTAAAACTCGCGATGTTATTCATAATTCATAATATTTATTAAACTAAACTATTTGATTGCAACACAGTAATCGGGAGAGAAAACGATTCAGACAGACAAACCATACAAGCGGTGCATGTAATAAATATCGTGTCATAAATTATGTACCTACGTCGAGAGTTTAAGGATAAAGGACAAGTAAAGTGCATGAGAATATTGAGAATTGAAGAAATCCTTAGGTCCACGCACTGTAAAAATGCCTAAGGGACGGGTTCGCAAGTCTGAACAACTATTCAGTCTTCGAAAATTACGATCTCTAGTACACTCACTGGCAGAAAATGTGGGCCAAAAACTTTTCGTGATTTCAAACTATAAATTGAATAAATTAAATAATGTTTAATATATAAAAATACATTTTTCTAATTTGGGCCAAATGTTCTGCCGGTGAGTATAGAAAGAACTGATTCATATTTATAGGATGACCCAACATTTACGCAAGATTTGAATTGATCTTTTTGTACGGAAAAGTACTGGCCACTAAAAAAATACAATAATTTTACAGCTGACAGTTTAGGGTTATTAAAAATGGAGCACCACACGAGAGAACAACGCATTTTTATTGTTGTACAAAAAGATATGAAAGTTTGACTGCGACAGTTCGCAAATTTCTGACGAATTTCGTGTACCTACTGTCTCGTTTCGGTGATCAGAATTGTCCCCCTAGGTCATGTGACTTAAAACCCCCATTCGATTTCTTTCTATGTGGTTATTTGAAGTCGAAGGTCAATAAGCCCACAACCACTAACGCATTAAAGGAGGAGGTTCAACGCTGCATTCACTAAACTCAGCCACATTTGTGCAAAATGTACATGGAAAATTTCATTAAAAGAATTCGTATGTGCCAGCAAAGCTGTGGTGGACATTTGGCGGATGAGCTATTTCATACATAACCCTATTATATGTAGTTAATGTATAAATAAATAAAAATACAATAAAAAAAATCTATTTTCATTCTAATCTTGCGTTAATTTTGGCACACCCTACAACTACATAATCAAAATCAAACTAGTAGCTCTAGTATAAGTTTTTTCGAAACATTAACTAATTCGAACGCGTTTGCGTTTTGTCTCAAAATGTATGAAAACGCTCTCACCGAGTTTGAAATACGCGCGTTCATCGGTTAGCAACAAATGTTATACCTACTCGCTGTTTTAGTTTCCACTAGTGACCACCAGACGCTGTTCACGTTTTCATACCACTTTCATACATTTTGAGACAAAACGCAAACGCGTTCGAATTAGTTAATGTTTCGAAAAAACGTATACTAGAGCTATAGATATACTTGTGTGTCAGGTATTAGTTTCAATTCAAAACAATGTATGTACAAAAGGAAACTTCCAGCCGTTCGCTATCGGAAACAGGAGGGGTAACTTTTGTATCAATCCCGTGTTTACAACAAAGTACGCCGATACTGTCTACATAATACTCGTAAACTATAGGTAAAACTTCAAAGATCCCTCCAATAATCCCCGGAAGTTTGCACGTACGGTAAATTATGCACGGTACGGTACGGACAGCTTAAAACTTTACCAGAAACGGTTCAGAATGGTTACCGATACCGACATTACCGCCCACTCCGTTTCAGGGGAACCAGTAATGCTATAACCTTAATACTTTTATAATATTCTGTTCTTAGAATTACGATTAGTAACAGGATATTTACCATGTATATTTGTGTTTGTGAGTTCGCGATATTTAATGTAAATGACCATGGTTTCGCCGGAAGACCAGCGCTGGCTCCTCAGTCAGCATTATGCTGAGGCGGGACCATTCGTGACAAACGAAACTATAGTTCTAAGTTTGTAGTCTTGGTTTAATTTTAATTTTTAGTCTTAAGTTAGTCATTAATAAATAATTTTCAATTTCAATTTTCACCATGAGTTTAAAATCGTATATTCTATTCTTATTAACCCACCTAGCGTTCGAAAGAGTACGGGAAGAACATGATTCGGGTAATCTGACCTGTGAAACACTGTATTGGTCTAAAAGCTGGTTACACCCAACCACTGGGTATTTATAGAGACACGAAATCTGTCTAGTTAGTGTGCCATTTATCAATAACAACGTACTGCCCGCGTCTTTCCAGTAGCTCATAGGAGAAAGTCATAGATTTGGTAGGCGCTGCAACGCTGCATTCACTTGTATTGCGCGAATCCTTTGAAATCACTGGCACTACTTTTCCCCTAACCAAAATGATTGGCAACATTATATTCGAATTAATTACATAATTAGATATCATACCACACCGAATCCCGACCTCTGTAAATTGGGCACCTTCAATTGCTCTTACAACTCTTTTGTTGTCCACGTACGCACCCCCACCACGGAAAAGCTGCCAGTCACCCGGATTAATAATAACAGTATGGCACACTAACTAGACGGATTTCGTGTCTCTATAAATACCCCATGGTTGGACGTAGCCAGCTCTCCGGATATATTATATTCAGTGCTCGGTTTTAGTTATACTAGGCACGAGATGCGAGTCGAGGCAGCTTGTGAATCACCGTCCTCGCAAGATGAGAATGGTACGCGCAGAATTAGCATATTCTTTAGATGATAGTAGACATGGGGAAAAACGTTACTTTTCGAACACCGTTATTGTTATTCCCGTTCCAAAAAAATCACATTGAAAAATCACCGTGACTTTGTCACTTCGGTTATTTTATTTCGTGTCGCAACATTTGCGTGTCGATCGTTCCCGGCAGTTACTGATATTTTTGTAGCAACTGATGTTACTCTGTGATAGCGCACCGCAGTCACAGTCACAGTCAGTAACAGCGGTCTCGAGGCACGACGCGACGCGTCGCTTACACACTGTTCCAGTGATATCGTCGCTAAGTAACAACGTTATTTTGTAACGTGTTACTTAGCGACAAGCCACACTGTTACTTTTTAACGGCGGATCACCGTGATTTTTTCATCGTGAAGTTATTTATCACCCACCTCTAGATGATGCTGTTTAAACAACTTCTTACTGAAAACTGGGCTTACCGAAAAATTTACTAGCCGACTAAGCAGACTCAGAAGACAGTAATTTCTAATTTGTTAGAGTACTTTTGGTTGTGTGTTGAGCTACATTGTCTATGTGTGCGTCAACGTAGGAGCTCTGAGTTCACGTTGTCTATGTGTTCGTGTGTGTCACAACTACAACAATGGCCAAACCGCGCTCGTGACATAAAAGCACTATACTTTTGGGAGTTCTGAACCTAAAAAAATACTCTCGTGTGGCCTACGGCTCACAGAGCCACTAGGTGCATAGTTTTAATAATTGATCTACTGCGTATATATTTACTTTTCACTTCTCATGCTCGAAAAGTGTGTCATATTAGACTTGTGAAGCGGGGCTAAAGTAGTACATTTAAGTCCTAGGGAAAATGTGTATACATATTTATGATTTACAAAACATTTTAATTTGACCAATCACAGAAAAGTAATTTGACAGATTAAAACATATTTGGTAAAAATATCAACCAACCAGAACACAGCTGTACTAAAATCGACCAATCAGGTCTATGGTCAAAGCAATTCCTCCTCTTAAAAGAAAAAAAAAGCGCATGATGCATCTCTTTCTTTAATATAGCAAAAGAAAGGGAGGCGAATACGCAAAGCAAACACGCATAGCGAGGCATATGGTGCTGGCCTTAGAAAAAAAAAACATGCTGTTAAATTAATTATTCATTTAAGATGGATAATTTGTGTTTATGTGTTTTCTAGCAACCGAAGTGAAAAGTAGAGTGTATAACTCGGGCCTAAAAGCCATATTACCTCTCTACGTTCGGGAAAATAAACATCTCGTAGTAATGTGGCTTACTTTAGACCCTTGTCAAACAATCTACTATTAACTTTCAACGTTAAAATTATTATAGTACCAAGAGCTAAGAAACTGTTTTAAAAAAGAAACAACACAATTAATAGCCTATTTCTGTAACGGTATACGCGCAGAAAAGGCGCTCAAAACAAAGGAAAAACGTCAACAGTGTGAAAATATCGAAGAAGAGAAATTCAAGGGTTGATCGTAAAGCACATTCCAGTGATGTGGAAATAAAAGCAGTCAGATTGAAGATAAAAGTATATGTAAAAATGTAATCGTCGACATCCACAGCGGGGTATAGCAACTGTACGGTTGAGTTTTTATCTTTTTCTTTATAACTTTTTGTAGAAAGTATTTTTTTATAGTCAAGCTAGGTACTTGACTAAGTAGTATGCCAAATGCCAACATAACAACGCAATAGGACTGAACGATATCGATAAATGATGACCATACGTGACGTCGTGAGGTCCACAAAAATAATGGCCGAATCTATTCAGTAGCTAAGAATCAGATTCAGATTCATTTATTCACAATATACGATTACATTATAAATTACATGTCAATTTATAAGAATCTCTATTGTGATCGTCAATAAAAATAAATACAAATGAAATCAATGAATACAATAGCAATTAAATAATACAGTGATGACCGCTTAAGGGGAGGTATCCCCAACGCAAATGTCCCGCTCTAACACGCGTGAGTTTACAATTAACCATCCCGCTCTCTACGCAAGCTTTGCGCGCAGTTTTGTAAATATTTAGCTATAGTGATTAAGCCAATCATTTTATCAAAGCAAACCCTGCGAATTTGTCTATAACTATTTACGATCTTGAATTGAGTACAAAAATTAAATGTTAAATATCAGTAATGTAGCCGTAGGATTGAAAAAACATTCCAAAAAGAGGTAACTTCGCGATTTTTTTCTATCGAGTGAAATTCATCAGGTCATTTGAGTGAAATTCACAGGACTGCGATTTTGACTAGACAAGATCCTTATGTAACACATATATTTTTTTTAGATTTTAAGACACTAGATTCTATGTCTCAGGTGGTTTTTAAAAACTCAAAAGTGGTAATATACGGCCTTAATCTAAAAAAGTGGACGCAGTGTGTTAAAATTCACCTGAGAGGATCGTCATGTCATAAGTAAACATAATACCTACGCGCGTGGGCATATTATCGAGCTGCAAGTTTCCCAGCATGCACAATTTTATTCAATTAGACGCGGAACAAACTTCTTTGCACCATGTTACCGTACGTTTTGTTAGTAAGAGCCAAGATCCTTCGTAAACTCCATCTTAAGTTTAAGTAAAGTTTCGTGGGACGCACAGCATATGCGGCCACCAGTCTGTGTTGTTGCAAAGCAATTGCAGGTTTTGTATTTAGTTTGCCTCTAATTCTTTTTTTAAACTTGAAACATTTAGTGCCAGTTGCACCAATGTACGAACACAGACCGGTCATCGTCAAATATGGCGCCTCCAGCTGTCATCCCATAGAAACTTGTCAAACTTTCCATACAATTAGATTTGACGAACACCGCTTACGATTACAGACGGTTTGGTGCAACCTAGTCTTATTCGTGACAAAAAAAAATTAAAACACATCGAGGCTATACTTTAGGTCCCCCAAGGCTGTTCCTTGCGGAACAGTGTCCATAAGGCTGGCTGCATTCCCCACTTGAATGGCGACTAACCTTTGTCCGAGTAATGCTAATGAGCCAGCCATATGGTTACGTGTTGTTTCCAACAGTCTCTTTTTTAGTGTTCCGTACCCAAAGGGTAAAACGGGACCCTATTACTAAGACTCCGTTGTCTGTCCGTCTGTCACCAGGCTGTATCTCATGAACCATGTTAGTTAAACAGTTGAAATTTTCACAGATGATGTATTTCTGTTGTAGCTGTAACAACAAATACTAAAAAACAGAATAAAATACATGACTCTTTTACATGATTCTTTTGCCGTTTTTATAGATAATGGTACGGAACCCTTCTTGCGCGAGTCCGACTCGCACTTGGCCGTTTTTTTAAAAGTTTTTATACAGTGAATGGGCATCCTGACTCCACGTTCCTAAAGTTTAGATAGTGCTTCGACCATAAACACCCCATTTTCAACACGAAATTGAAACCTTGGTATAACAAGTCTCCTACTCCTACATAAACATCATTTAGCTACCATTGAGTGACTAGAATAAATTTGTTACCAAAATTGAATAACGCGCAAACTAACAAACTGAATAACATTAAAACCCAATTAAAGTCTACATTAGAATTCAGCCCACGTTTGGTACGCTACCGACGTAGTAATTATACATAAATAATGAATGGACAGACACCTTGAGGCCTATTTCACTCGACGCCATAATAATATGATATCAGTAACCTCTGGCTGAAATGTCATAGTGTGGTATATTTTTGGAAGCAGCACGGAGGAGCCCTTTCATTTGATACCCCATTCGATAAGTTTTTGAAGAAAAAATGTATTTTTCCACACACAAAAAATATGCATAGCTGGAAAATGTACCAGGTGGCAGCTATCCACCCGAGTTTATAATACTTATTAAGACTCCTAGTCACTTTTCCCGAAAAAAAAACTCTAGACTTCCCTACAGGAGGGGGTTGCCAGACCTCCCGAGGCTCTGCGTTGAGAGCGAGGGACATTTTGTCCCTTCTGATTGACATCACACACACAGTAAATCCTCAAATTTTATAAAGGGTCGGCAACACGCACGTGACTCTTTTGGAGTTGCGAGCGTCTATGCGGTGTCCGCTAACCATCAGGTGCTTTTCAATAAAACCTTATATTTGTTACCTTATATATATTTTTTAAGATTTTATTCTACCGTTTTGTCGGCGTCATTGATATGTATACTCATGCCAAATTACAGCTTTCTAGTACTAACGGTTACTGAGATAAACAGGGGTCGGACGGACGGACGGATGGACGGACGGACGGACGGACGGACGGACGGACATGGCGAAACTATAAGGGTTCCTTGTTTACTACGGAACCCTAAAAAACGGGACAGTAGCCAGGGAGGTACTGGAATGGACTATACTGAGCTGACTGAAGGATAGTTGTGAACCGCAGTATAGCTGAGTAGCATCACTATTAATAGGTCTATTTGTGAACTGTTTGATTCCTCAATCTATAATCATATTCTCTGGTTAATATGGTACTTCGAAGTTTTTCTTTTGTTAAACGGGTCAGGTGTTTTTGTCTAATTAGAGGGTTTAGGGCTACTTTACTTTTTGTTTCGGTGAAGAAATTAAAAGTAAACTACAGATAAATTACCTACTTGCTTTTCTGAAAAATGGCCCGCTAAGTGAACAATACTCGCTACATAGTGGAAGGTAAAGTGTATAGTTTAACGTCAGATCAAAATAAAAAAAAAAAACATTGGAGCCTGGAATGTTACATTATAAGCATTACCTTTATTTGTCGAGTGTCAAATTAAAAAAAGTTTTACCACTTTTGAGTTTTTTAACCATCTGAGACATACAATAGTGTCTTGAATTCAAATATATATATATGTGTTACATAAGGATCTTGTCTAGTCAAAATCGTAGTTAGGTTCAAGACCTGATGAATTTCACTCGATAGAAAAAAGAATCGTAAATTTACCCCTTTTTGGAATGTTTTTTTTTTTCAATATTATGGCTATATTACTGTTTTCGCATTTAATAAAATATGTTGTTGTCTTTCATTAACACTTTTGTCTGCTAGAATTTAGAAATCAGTCCTGTACACTTCCCAAAAAAATCCCCGGGTCCCACAACAAACCACAAAAATCGTAACTACATTTTTTTGTATCTACTGATCAACAATATAACAACATTTACGATTTTAACAAGCACCATTTTTTCGTAATTGACAATATTTCATAATTTCCAAAAGTCTTAATTCGAAAACCATTTCGGTAAAACCGTGTGAAGTACACAAAAAACATTTTTTTTGATTTTTTTCTCCGTTAATTTTGGAAAAAATCGCAAATTACTGGGAACCGAAATTTGACGTCATCTTCCTCGCTGTATTCAGGGAGACCTTAGTACAGAGTACAGACAATCGCTGTTCTGGAGTGGCTCTGGATTCTTGTTGGGAAGATGACGTCATATTTTACTTACGCCCTTTTGGAATGACCTACTTTTCAACGCGTTTTTTGTATGAAATAATGAGTTAAATTGCAAAAGAAAAAATACGGGTGGCTTAAATTTTTACCTATTTTCTAACTAGTTCATAAAATAAAGTAGTTAAAAATATGAAATGTTGTCAATTGCATCTGAGCTTTTTTTTTAATTTCCTAATATTTTTCGAGAAAAGTACGAAATACTGGTTTTTAGCCGTGAAAATTGCAGAGTATGATGGCATATAACTTGGTTTCAGTGATTGGTTGAGGTAAAGTGAGATGTGATGATACGATGAGACAAAAATACCGCGGAAAAATGAAAAATTAGTTTAATAGTAAATGAAAAATTAGCTAAATTAGTACCTAGTCTAGTTTTGGGGCACTCACTGAAAATCAGCGTCACGGCTTCCGTGACAACATGCTGAGTGGGTGTCTAGCACATAAGATGTACAAGTTGTTTCTCCATCACTTAATTGTATACTTTGTAATAATGCGTAAATAAATACTTTTCTATTCTATTCTAAAAATTAAAGTTTCAAGGTCACCTTAATAATAAAAAGGTGACATCACGACTCTACGATCGAGTTTCCACTCGATTGCCCCGCGTCTTTGCTCGAGTGCGCGCTTTGATGTTACATTTATTGCCGCGCGCGCGAATGGAAGTCACACGATGATTGATTAAGTTATCTGCTTATGTGAATCCAGTAATAATGACCCGATTTCACTCGGTTGAACTGGTTGAAGCCGCTCAACCAATCTCACATGAACACACTTAGAGAAGGTGTTCTTTGCTTTACCGCTAAATCCACCGCATTGAACTAATTACTTTTTTTGTTTGTTTTTGTACATGGTCTGTTGTCCTTACGTGGTGGTATGCCAAAGCCCCTTTTTATCATTAAATAAAAAAAAAACTCAGATTCAGCACTTATTTCAGTTTGTTGACGAACCCGGCCGTAAAAACATGATTTACTTAAAGATATATTTATTAAATTATGTTATACTATAAAAATATTTTTGAATATGTATTCGTTAATATAAGTACAGTGTGTAAACACTCGATCACTTAATAAAAGTATATAAAAAAACTCACCAAAACTCGAAACGCAGTTAACAAACGCACAAACTAGCACCAATACAACTGAAACAAAAGAAAAGCCGTTGAAATATACACAATTTCGACCTCTTTTATTAATCCTTATCCAGATCCCAAAAAAAAACAAAATTGAAACAGATCATATTTAAATTTGGAACGGAGATACCTCGCGCGAGCATTTTGGCGGGAAAACTTGTGGAAAACGAGCGTACACCCTCCTCGCGAGTCTATCGGGTACTGACGATACGGTAAGAGTTGGTTGCTTACGTTTGATTGGCTTAGAACTTTTCATAGGCGGAGAGGTGATGGCGACTTTAAACGAAACTTTACGTACCTACTCGTATCAGGCTATTTCACTACTTTAAGCGGGTATTACACTGTCCTGAATTCAGGACACTTAGAAGGGTTCCGACCTATACGTTAGAGCGAGATGCTTCAACTCCCCTCCACTAGTTAGGACGCCTGATTCAGGACAGTGTAATACCCGCTTGCCTCGTAATTTTGTTGAGTGGTGTAGGTACTGATTCGATTTGCGGCAGACCAATAATATACGAGTGAGTATCACGTTCAAATGTTCCAAATCATGTGCGAGACGATAAGAAAAAAAGAGGGATCTATGTGTAGAGATGACGGCCGATAAAGAGGTTGGTATGGAGGAAAAAAAACAGGGATAAGGGCGAAAAGCGAATGATGAAATGATACCAATCTTTGTTTGGGTAAATATATTTGTTTTATTCAAGTACCGACTAACAGCACCATTTTACAATCAATTCGAGATAAACTGAACGCCCTCCAGAGTATTTCAGCTCACATCCGATGTAAGTATAGGTAGGTGCAATACACAGAAACTCACAGATTGAAGCAATAACTTTTTTTTATACGACGACGGTGGCGAACAAGCGTACGGTCCACCTGATGGTAAGCGGACGCCGCAGCCTATAGACGCTCGCAACTCCAAAAGAGTCACGTCCATGTTGCCGACCCTTTATAAAATTCGAAGATTCACTGTGTTGACAGCAGAAGGGATTAACTCGCTCTCAACACAGTGCATCCTCGGGATAACTATTAGGACATGGACTTTCATACAGTCGTGGAACGATATGTTCGTCAATTTTTGTACCTTAAACACATTTAAATACAGTCGAAAATTGGCTAACCTTTTTATTCCTCGACTACACAAAATACGGCAAACCCGTTCCCAGTCTCTCGGTCTATACCTTTTCCCAATCACCTGCAGTGACAACACTGAGCAAATTTAAAAAAAAACAAAGGCTACGGAATTTAACAAACGGACGGCACCGAATGGAGTTTTTCTCGGAATATTTGCATGGAATCCTAGGTAAAGTTTGTATTTGAAAGCAGAAATATCACAAAGCCGATCATACGAGCCGCTAGTAGGTTATTATTTGGTCGGTATTGTTTGAATTCGGATATGCTTCTTTTTAAAGAGAAATAATAAAAAGTTGCATAATATGTATATCTTATATCTTTAAACGAGCAATTCTTGTACATATATGTTTATTTATTTCGGGGATCTCGGAAACGGCTCTAACGATTTTGATGAACCAAATTTGGTATGTGGGGGTTTTCGGGGACGAGCAATCGATCCAGCTAGGTCTCATGCCCGGGAAAACGCCGACAAAGCTCGGTCGCCAAGATATTTTCTATTTTAATTGAGAAGGGATGATTGTTATAATTGCACTTTAAATTTCATACAAAATATTTTTACTGTATACCTAGTGAAATAATTAAACCGTAAAATATTGTGATTTAGCGTCCATTGAGGTTTTCTGCCAGCAAGATTTTGATTTGATTGATTAATTTATTTTCACAATATACAATGTCACTTAACACGTTCCCTGTCCGAGTGCCCCCAATGTGGGGTCATGAAATTTTTTTTCAGGACTCCGTGCTTCCTCTGTGGGGCACATCTCCATACTGAATGCTTAGTCCAACTGTCAGTTGGAATTGTGACATTGTCAAATCGTTTTGTATGGGGACAGTGAACGTGTTAAAATTTAAACATAGTCAATTTTGAGGAATTTATATTGTAAGCATCACTTTTATAAATATTTTGTGGACAATCTTACACAAATCAACCTAGTCCCAAACTAAGCAAAGCTTATACTATGGGTACTAAGCGACGATATACATACTTATAGATATAAATAAATATTTAAATACATAGAAAACATCCAAGACCCAAGAACAAATATTCGTGCTCATCACACAAATAAACGCCCCGGCCGGTATTAGAACCCGGGACCTCCAGCTTCGTAGGCAGGGTCACTGCCAACTAAGCTAAAGCGGTCGTCAATTCTTTTTGAAACAATAACAAATTAACAGAAATACATTAAATTTATCATAAAAAATAAATATAAATGTCAATGAATTACAAAATTTGTTAGAGGCCTACGGGCGGCTTGAGACCTTCTAACAGTCAAGTTGCCCACTCTAAAGGTCTAGTTTCCCCTCGGGTTGGAAGGTCAGATGGCAGCCGGTTTCGTAAAAACTAGCGCCTACGCCAAATCTTGGGATTAGGTAGCGGACTCCAGGCATCTTTCAGGATGCAACTTTACTGGGATAGCGTTAATTAGTAACCCCGAGTTTGAAACTCGCGTGTCTTACTGCTCAAGTACAGTGGCAGAGTAATGATTAATCAACAATGTTTAATTCAGTACTAAAGTACTCCGTACAATCTTTAGGAAGCCCCAATTTACTGCTTTGAAAATCAATCATCATGCTTTTCATTCATAACACTTATCTAAACTCTTCTCAGATCAACCAACGTAAACGTACTATTACTGACAGTAAAAACATATTTAACTTACGAAATTACTTAAAAAACAGTCAGTAGCTCTATTATAAGTTTTTTCGAAACATTAACTAATTCGAACACGTTTGCGTTTTGTCTCAAAATGTAAGAAAACGCTCTCACCGAGTTTGAAATACGCGCGTTCATCGGTTAGCAACAAATGTTATACTCGCTGTTTTAGTTTCCACTAGTGACCACCAGAGGCGCTGTTCACGTTTTCATACCACTTTCATACATTTTGAGACAAAACGCAAACGCGTTCGAATTAGTTAATGTTTCGAAAAAACTTATACTAGAGCTACTGGTACGTGTCGGATTCCGCACATTTAGGGTTCCGAACCAAACACAAAATTAAGTTGGTGTTAATAGGAAAAATAAGGAAGTTATTTAGGAATAACATTCTTTGATAAGGCGAGGGGAACCTTTGTGAATATGCCCAATGACTGGCCCTATTCAAAACTCTTGTTCTAACTTCTATTCAACCTCCCTCGCCTTCTGAAAGCGCTGGCGGTTCAACACGATTTCGCTCTTTGATGAGATTAATTTGCGAATATTTGTATGGCATCTTAGCATTTTGTTCGCACGTTGAAAGCTCTTTTCAAATACAGAATTGGGCTCCCAGCGCGCAAGTTATATTACTGAAATTGCAAAGCATCTTTAAGATAATTGACGACCGCTTTAGCTTAGTTGCATGGTAGTGACCCTGCCTACGAAGCTGGAGGTCCCGGGTTCGAATCCCGGCCGGGGCATTTATTTGTGTGATGAGCACGAATATTTGTTCTTGGGTCTTGGATGTCTTCTATGTATTTAAGTATTTATTTATCTATACAAGTATGTATATCATCGCTTAGTACCCATAGTACAAGCTTTGCTTAGTTTGGGACTAGGTTGATTTGTGTAAGATTGTCCACAAATATTTATATCAATAGTAATTGGCCACGAGCGTATTGCTACAAAACCATTAAGCGCTAAAAGTTTTTTTTTTTTAAATTAAGATGCGATTGCTCATGTCCAGCATCTAGACAGGGGGCAAAGATGAAGCCGATAGTGAAGCGAGCTCGCCCAAAAGATGCCTATTCACTCGAGTGAGGCACGAGCCTCAATAATTATAAAAATTAAAAACACGACTGCAATAAAAAGATAAAAACAAGTTTCATAATAAAAACTCAAGGAAATATATTTTGTTTGCAGTCTGGGGACCTAATATTCTGGTTTGGTTTTACTTGTACGTAGTAAGGTCCCCTGTAGTAGTAGGTAGTTCTTTATTATGAAACTTGTTTTTATCTTTTTAGTGCAGTCGTGTTTTTATAATTTTTATAATTATTATTTTATTTCGAACTTTTTTTACTTGAAACACATACATCCTAATCCTAATAATATTATAAACGTGAAAGTTTGTGCGGATGTATGGATGTACGTTCCGTTTAATCTCAAAAACTACTGAACGGATCTCTATGAAACTTTCCAGTGTTGTAGCTTACGTAGACATCAGAATAAATTAGGTAGCAAAACTAGACTATCCGTGCGAAGCCGGGGCGGGTCGCTAGTCATATATGTATTTTTGAAATCGTCTCTTCAAATGCTTTATTTTGATACCCCATTTGTTAGGATAGCAATAAAAAACTTTTTTTGGAACACACAAAATGGTGTCTACTTTTTGCTGTAAGCTTTTCGTAGCGCTACGCGAATTCCTCTACATACGAAGAAACGCATGTTACCGCCTACGCGTCTACGAGCAATGAATTATCTAGGGAAGTTCTTGGCACTGAAAGTGTTTATGGCCAAAGCTAACGGCTACGCAAGTACGCATACAGAACTCATTTTCTGTACTAAAATCGTTAGGAAGCCCTTTATATCGTCGTAGGCGCTTACCTCTACATACTTTACAACTGCTACGACCGCAGCGCTACGAAATGTTGACACTGTAGCTCTAGTATAAGTTTTTTCGAAACATATAATAATTCGAACGCGTTTGCGTTTTGTCTCAAAATGTATGAAAGTGGTATGAAAACGTGAACATCGCCTGTGGTGGTCACTAGTTGAAACTAAAACAGCGAGTATAACATTTGTTGCTAACCGATGAACGCGCGTATTTCAAACTCGGTGAGAGCGTTTTCTTACATTTTGAGACAAAACGCAAACGCGTTCGAATTAGTTAATGTTTCGAAAAACCTTATACTAGAGCTACTGAATGAAAGCGTTAAGCTGCTACAATAAGTGAAAACTTTTCATTCAATACATAATTACATTACCAAGTTAACCCCATCTTAAATCTTACATAAAATATGAATATAATTTCACAATCTGATCATCATCATCCTCCTAGCGTTATCCCAGTACAGTTGCATCCTGAAGGATGCCTGGGGTCCGCTACCTAATCCCAAGATTTGGCGTAGGCACTAGTTTTTACGGAAGCGACTGCCATCTGACCTTCCAACCCCGAGGGGAAACTAGACCTTATTGGGATTAGGCTTTGTCAAGTGAGTAGGCAACTTGACTGTTAGAAGTTCTCAAACCGCCCCAAGGCCTCTCCAACTTGGCTTAACGACTGCTACCATAGACAGCACCCGGGATCAACGGCTTCACGTGCCTTCCAAAGCACGGGAGCGCTCAGTTAGTAACCACTCAAAGCGGTCACCCATCCAAGTCCTGACCGCTGCCCACGTTGCTTAACCTTAGATACCGCAAGCGGTACCCGCGCGCCGCCGGGCCACGAGCGCTTCCTCCTTCCTTCCTCCTTCACAAAGTCTGATAATTATCGAAATTTCTCCAAAAAAGCTGCCCCGAAGAGCTGCATCTCGCAAGAGTAAGACGTAAACAAGACGTAAGACGTTTACAATATCAAATAGTAGGGAGGCCAAGTGGCTAAAATCAAAATTCCGTTTGTACGAGCAGTCGCCTACCGACGACTGGTATCGTTGGATTCAGTGACGTCTCCCGAGTATGGAACTCGATGTCGTCACTCTCTAAAGTGGTGGAGGGGGTAACTATGACGTCACAAAGGTGGCGGTTGGTGGTATCAAGTTTTATCGATTATCTCTTTAACTATTCAACGTATTGCAACAAATGAGGTGTCAAATGAAAGCTCTTTAAATTGCGAATAATTCGTTTATAGGAATAAAATATGTAAGTCTAATAATTAAAAAGTTTTTCTTAAAAAATCGTACTTTTGAAAAAGTCATTTTTTTTTAATTGCAAAAAACTCGATGAAAGAGGCCATTTCTTTAAAAAATACCTCATATAATTGAAAATGCTAAATTCATCCTCTATACAATGCTTTTTGAATTATTAGAATCGGTTCATAAATGAGTACGCCAGGGACATTACACCGCGGGCGGGGCGAACATCGCGGCGCGCGCGCGTTTGCTGACGAACGCGACTGTGTAGACATTCTTAAGTGTAGCTCAACAACTACTTAACCGATTTAGACAAATAGGGTATCATATGAAAGCTCTTTATATTGCCATTAATTTGTTTTATGTAATGAAATGTGTAAATCAAACAATAAAAACGTTTTTCCAAAAAAATCGTATTTTTGAAAAAGTCATTTTTATTTTAACTTCAAAAAACTCGATGAAAAAAGCTATCTGTTTAAAAACTACTTCATATGATTGAAAATGCTACATTCATCCTCTGTATGATTATTTTTGAATTATTAGAATCGGTTCATAAATGAGTACGCCAGGGATATTTCGCCGCGGGCGGGGCGAACGTCTCGGCGCGCGCGCGTTTGCTGACGAACGCGACTGTGTAGGCTTTCTTAAGTGTAGCTCAACAATTACCTAACCGACCTTTACCAGGTCATCAGTCCACCTTGTGGCGGGTCTACCCACGCTGCGCCTTCCGGTCCGTGGTCGCCACTCGAGAACCTTTCAGCCCCAACGGCCATCGGTTCTACGCGCAATGTGCCCCGCCCACTGCCACTTAAGTTTAGCGATTCGAAAGACTATATCGGTTACTTTGGTTCTGCTATGGATGACTTCATTTCTGATGCTATCACGCAGAAAAACTCCCAGCATAGCCCTCTCCATTGCCCTCTGCTGAGTGACTTTGAGCCCATGGTGAGCGACCACGTTTCCGTACCATATGTCATCACTGGCAACACCCACTGGTCAAAACTCTCGTCTTGAGACACTGCGGAATATTGGACGAAAAAATATGCCGTAGCTTCCCGAACACTGCCCAGCCGAGTCGGATTCGACGATTAACCTCTTTCTCAAAGTTGGACCTAGGTTACTGGACAGTCTGTCCTACCTAGGTATACATAATCGTCTACAACTTCGAGCGTAAAGCGTCCGATTGTAACAGGAGTTGGTGCTACATGGGCATTAGACATGATCTTCGTCTTATCCATGTTCATCCTTAGGCCAACTCGCTCGGAAGCTTTACTGAGGTCATTGAGCATTGTACTTAAATCCTCCATGGTTTCAGCCAAGACTACTATGTCAGCAAACCGAAAGTGAGTGATGTACTCGCCGTTTATGTTGATGCCTAGCCTTCTCCAGTCCAGATTTTAGAAAACATCCTCCAGTGCAGCGGAGAACAGTTTAGGAAAAATATATCCTTGCCTGACTCCCCGCTGCAGCGGAATGGGTTTCGAGTTCCAGTCCTGGAGTCGGACTGACATAGTGGCGTTTTCGTACAAACACTTCAGTACTTCGATATAGCGGTAGTCTACTTCTCACCGCTGTAGAGATTGTAGTACCGCCCAGGTTTCGATCGAATCGAAGGCTTTCTCATAGTCCACAAACGCTAAACAGAGGGGCAGGGTACTCTTCAGTCTTCTGTATACAGAGTAACATAGACTATGGTACTAAAGCCTCTTCGGAAACCGGCTTGTTCGGCAGGCTGGAAGTCATCTAGCGTGCTGCCAGATGGATCATAATGACTCTTGAAAATAGCTTGTCGACATGGCTCAAAAGCGTGATGGATCGATAGTTCTTCAGAAGAGTGGTGTCACCTTTCTTGAAGGTGACACCACTCCTCTGACCTTCTCCACCTTCTCACCTTTCCACGCCTGTGTTCCATGCCTTTGGCGTTCTCCCTTCCAGTAAGACAGAGTCGGACAACTTCTGAAGGGCCGTAAGGACCGGTTTTCCACCCTCCTTCAGGAGTTCTTCTGTAATTCCGTCTTCACCGGGTGCCCTGTTGTTTTTGAGCTGTTTAAGAGCCATTCTAATCTCGTACAGGCTGATGTACGGAATGTCATCGGTATAGTGCCGGGTTAGTCTAGCTCTAGGAACTTCCACTAGACCAACTTCGGGGTCTGCTAGTTGACGTGTATAGCTGTCCATAGAAGCGCTCTATCTCGCTCAGAAACTCAGGTCTGGATGAGACAATTCTATCATCCTCAGTTTTTAATTTGGCGAGATGGCTCTGCCCAATAGACAGATCTCTTGCGAAAACTTTTGAGCCCTTATTCCGCTCGATGGCCTCTTCAATACGTTTTATATTGAATTGGTGCAGATCACGGGTCAGGGATTTGGAGATCTATCTATTGAGCTGCCGATATAATGTCGCATCGACTGACGACTGTAGAACCATCCTACTCCTTTTCTCGAAGAGCCTCTGAGTGGAGTTAGAGGGCCTATTGGTTCAGTTGGTCCGGTGGGCTTTAAAGAATTTAGACCCTGTGGTATGGACAGCGTCCACAAACCCGTCATTGAATTCATCCACATCGCCACCTAGGCAAACGAGACGCTTCTGGAGTTCCAGCTGACAGCTCTCGGGGTTTTGGATTTGGGCTGCTGATGGTCGGAGCGTGGACTTCATCAGACGAGAGCGCTCTAGCTTAACACATATATTCAATGTGCCTCTTACCAGACAGCGATCACTTCCGGTTTTAACCGTATTGATCACAGAGACATCATTAAATATATACTTCTTCGTCGACATGATGAAGTCAATCTCGTTTTTAGTTGCAACGTCGGGACTCATCCAGGTCCACTTTCTATGCTCACGTTTCTTGAAGAACGAATTAATCATGTAGAGATTGTAGAGTCCCTCCTTCTCCAAGAAACCAGCCAGTAGTTGGCCCCGGTGGTTCTGACTTCCAACTCCAAATTCCCCCACTCTCAGCTCTTCACCATCTCTCTTGTCCAGTTTCGCGTTGAAGTCCAACAGGTTATAACCTGACGAAGCGTATGGATGTGGTCTATGTTACTCTGTATACAGAAGTGGTGGTCTGTATACAGAAGACTGAAGAGTACAACCTGCCCCACTGCTTAGCTTTTGTGGACTATGAGAAAGCCTTCGATTCGATCGAAACCTGGGCGGTACTACAATATCTACAGAGGTGCCAAGTAGGCTAACGCTATATCGAAGTACTGAAGTGTTTGTACGAAAACGCCACTATATCAGTCCGACTCCAGGACTGGAACTCGAAACCCATTCCGCTGCAGCGGGGAGTCAGGCAAGGATATATTTTTCCTAAACTGTTCTCCGCTGCACTGGAGGATGTTTTCTAGAATCTGGACTGGAGAAGGCTAGGCATCAACATAAACGGCGAGTATATCACTCATATTCGGTTTGCTGACGACATAGTAGTCTTGGCTGAAACAATGGAGGATTTAAGTACAATGCTCAATGACCTCAGTAAAGCCTCCGTAAAGAGCGAGTTGGTCTATGGATGAACATGGATAAGACGAAGATCATGTCAAATGCCTATGTAGCACCAACTCCTGTAAATACAATCGGACGCTTTACGCTCGAAGTTGTAGACGATTATGTATAGCTACGCGAAAGAGGTTAATCGTCGAATCCGTCTCGGCTGGGCAGCGTTCGAGAAGCTACGGCATAGCTTTTCGTCCAATATTCCGCAGTGTCTCAAGAAGCCCTTAAGTGGCAGTGGGCGGGGCACATTGCGCGTAGAACTGATGGCCGTTGGGGCTGAAAGGTTCTCGAGTGGCGACCACGGACCGGAAGGCGCAGCGTGGATAGACCCCCCCCACAAGGTGGACTGATGACCTGGTAAAGGTCGCGGGAGTCCGCTGAATGCGGGTGGCGCAGGACCGGTCATTGTGACACTCTTTGGGGGAGGCCTATGTCCAGCAGTGGACGTCTTGCGGCTGATATGATGATGATGATGATTTTGTTTTCTAACATAAGGCGAAAACTTTTTATTTAATTTATTTTCATTATTTTTTTAAATCTCTGAGCAAGTGTTCTGGCTATCAACATTTTTTTATTAAGTAATAAAATACCTTTCATATGACACCTCATGACCTCATTTGGTATCGGTTAGGTAGTTGTTGAGCTGCACTTAAGAAAGCCTACACAGTCGCGTTCGTCAGCAAACGCGCGCGCGCCGCGACGTTCGCCCCGCCCGTGGCGAAATGTCCCTGGCGTACTCATTTATGAACCGATTCTAAAAATTCAAAAAGCATTGGATAAAGGATGAATGTAGCATTTTCAATCATATGAAGTATTTTTTAAGGAAATGGCCTCTTTCATCGAGTTTTTTGAAGTTAAAATAAAAATGACTTTAAAAAATACGATTTTTTTGGAAAAACTTTTTAATTGTTTGACTTACACATTTCATTACTTAAAACAAATTAATGGAAATATAATGAGCTTTCATATGATACCCCATTTGTCTAAATCGGTTAAGTAGTTGTTGAGCTACACTTAAGAATGTCTACACAGTCGCGTTCGTCAGCAAACGCGCGCCCGCCGCGACGTTCGCCCCGCCCGCGGTGAAATGTCCCTGGCGTACTCATTTATGAACCGATTCTAATAATTCAAAAAGCATTGTATAGAGGATGAATTTAGCATTTTCAATCATATGAGGTATTTTTTAAAGAAATGGCCTCTTAGATCGAGTTTTTTGCAATAAAAAAAAATGACTTTTTCAAAAGTACGATTTTTTAAGAAAAACTTTTTAATTATTAGACTTACACATTTTATTCCTAAAAACGAATTATTCGCAATTTAAAGAGCTTTCATTTGACACCTCATTTGTTGCAATACGTTGAATAGTTAAAGAGATAATCGATAAAACTTGATACCACCAACCGCCATCTTTGTGACGTCATAGTTACCCCCTCCACCACTTTAGAGAGTGACGACATCAAGTTCCATACTCGGGAGACGTCACTGAATCCAACGATACCAGTCGTCGGTAGGCGACTGCTCGTACAAACGAACTTCGTTATTTGACGACTTTTTTCAAATTGGCCTCTCTACTATGTTCGTGTTATTATGTTCGTAAGGAACAACATTTCTGATTTTAACACCGTAACTGCGATTGGCAAAACACTCCGCCATACTGGGCGTTTGAGAACAGTTCCCCGTCGCATGGCACTTGCAGGTAAGAACCCACGTGTTATTGGGCCCACCTATTACGAGCGACTGCCCGCTGATCTTAGACTTGAACCATCTGACGATGCATTTCGACGCCGCCTGAAACGCCTCTTATTGGAAAATCCATTATACTCTGTTAAAGAGTATATGGACCTTAAGTTACTGACGTGTAAATAAATATTATTAAATTTGTATTAAATTGATTTATATTTTGTTATGGACTTTAACTTGTATTTTGACTTGATTAGTATATTGGAATTTGTATTTTGAAGTGGACTTTGACGATCCCGAAAGGGAGATGCAATTATTTTATTTTTACTATTTATCATTATCATGTGTGTTTAATTTTGGTTGACATTATGTTATTATCCTTTTTTTATTTTTTATTTTTCCTGTTTATGACGATCATGATAACTATTCTTGTAATTTTGACATGTGTACAAATTTATAATGTAATTCTTATCATGAAATAAATGAATCTAATCTACTAAAAGCATCCCCTTATAAAATTCGTAACTTGCCTCTTCTTTTTTATACGGACCCCTTCCCATTTCCGAAAGTAATATTCGCCAATGGAACAAAAAGCAGTGCTCGATAATGAAATGTTTTACGAGCGAAAGCGGAAAATATTCATGAAAGAGCGCGTCTTATAGCATTACTCGTACCTCGTACATATTTTTTAGTCAGTAACGAGTTTTTTTTATAATTAGTAGAAGTTTCCGTGGCGGGCTTTGCTAAACACAGGAAGTTTGCTAAGTACTTTCTTTTAATGGATTATGAATTAATCACGACCGCCATCCGTAGATATTTGAATTTTACAAATACAAATGCCTTTATTTTTCTCTTTCAATTACAATGGTGTATCGGTTAGTAATAAGTATGTATAAATATGTTTATATTTTTATGGATTTATTATTATTTATCGCATGGAATTTTTTTTTTATTTCGGGTTACTAGGACTCCTGTGTTACCCGTGTACGGTATGGTAGTCTCTGCATTTGACCGATTTATTAATTAATAGCGTAGAAAAACGCGCACCATTGTTAAAGAAAAATAACCTATTCCAGGCGATTACTTAAAAAAACAGAGACTAGGTAATTTCGCAATGCCGATAAAGTAGGGTGGGCAATCGAGCCAGCGGTCGGATGCAAGCATATTGCATATTGCAGGCGCACAAATTGGCTTGCAAGGTTTAATTAACTGAGATTCCTGTAGTATTGCAATGGAAATAACTACCTACCAGAGAGAAACTAGAGAATGCTCTAGTAGGTAAGTTAAGAGGCCTTATGAGTTTTAAAATCTTTTGAGTTGAAATACTTCAAATTATTATTCACGTATCATTGCACGTAGAACCGATGGCCGTTGGGGCCGAAAGGTTCTCGAGTGGCGACCACGGACCGGATAGCGCAGCGTGGGTAGACCCCCCACAAGGTGGACTGATGACCTGGTAAAGGTCGCGGGAGTCCGCTGGATGCGGGTGGCGCAAGACCGGTCATTGTGGCACTCTTTGGGGGAGGCCTATGTCCAGCAGTGGACGTCTTTCGGCTGATATGATGATGATGATGATGACTTTAAATTATGACAGATTTTTGCCCGTCCCCGCGTTGGTGAACACACGTGCTCTTCGCGACGACGGGCTGAATCCACTACCGAACAAAACCAGTTGCCTACTGTCATGGCGTCGTTACCGAACCACGTCTTTGAACAAGTATTGATTGGCGAAATCATCATAAATTTGATGGGAAGCCTTTTTTAAAGAGTGAAGTGTGAAATTATGACAAAAGTAGGTATTGATTATACCATAAAGTGACTAAAGGATGCGATGATTTTAAAGTTTTAGAATGATAAATTAGTAAACTTATTGTGTTTAGTAGAATTTAAGCGGAAGAAAGTGTTTAGTTTGAAAATGGTCGATTTGAAGTGATGATTGAAACGATGCTTCTTGGAGAAAAATTCAAATTATTCATTTGTAATTTATGTAATTAGATCGCAACATCCTGTTCTAGATGTTAAAATTGACAAAATGTGCAGATCCGTGTAAATCAAAATGAAAATGGTCTAATTATATCAGCGTGTTTAATCTGATAAAGGACCCTTTAATTCTTAGAGCGGGCAGAGCGGAAAAACATCTCGATAGGGATGCAATAAAATACATGAATGCAATAAAGAATCCGAATCAAAGTAACGTCTTTTATGTCACACCTGGCCATAAAGCGGCAATTACCGCACGCTCCGCGCGCGGGAAATCCCACTTCCTGGCCAGGGGGTGACATAAAATTTTGTACTTAACACGGGCGGTAATAAAGAAAGCCTCAGATCGCATATTTATCGCTCTTGCCTTCGGCTCGGGCGTCAAATATCTGCGATCTGAGACATTCTTTGTTTTACCGCCCTTGTTAAGTAATGTACTGTATTTTTACACGACTGTCCAAAATAAAGTTATTCATATTTATTGTCAAGACCTGAGTACCTGATACGTATTTTGTAGATTTCCTTAAGTTCTTTATTCAGCTTTGATTTGATTACTCTATATACTGGTTAGTTACCGCAGGACATTAATGGTGTAGTGCGCTCGGTACGGCGCATTTTAATACGTCAAGTAAAGGCGCCCGGTTTTTAATAGTTTACGTGCAAGTGACTACACCGTTCCATTACGGGATTGGATATTAGCCGCTAGTTAAGGCGATATATCGATTGAAAAAGACGCCTTTATGTTTTTCGCTCACGACACAACGGGATACAACACTCTTCGAGAATGGCTTTTTTAAAAGAAACTCGTTAAATATCTGACTGTGTGCAGGTTTATTAAATTTCCTCTTGACAGAGTTTAGATGAGGTAAAATACCATCATATTAACTTAATCGTGTCTTTTAAGAATGCGTTGTTTTAGTAGGCTGAGGAAAAGTAGGAAAATATAGACTCAACTTTGGATTTTTTTTCTATCGAGAAAATTTTAAGCAATCATTAATAGTCTATTGTCAGTACCACAATCATATAGTCAAGAATCATATATCTGAAAATCAGCCCCTATTGTTTGCTAGACTGGGAAGGACAGCGTTTCAAAGTTTCTAAATTTCTCGTTGTAGCGCCTTAAAATACACCCGACACGATAGTGCTGTTTGTGGGGTCCGGTCTGTTCATGTTTGCAAGGAATAATAACTTCATAGTCTTCATATTAAGTAGTTTTTTTTTGTGAGTGAGTGGCCTGGGAAAAACCAGGGGAAACCTCCGACACGACCACGCGGGCGGTTTAAACACTGGAATACCCTAAGAGTTTGCGCTCCAGTGAGATTGGTTGAGCGGTTTCAACCGAATCTGAGGTGTGAGTGGAATCAAGTGATAAAGGCAATAAAAATGGCTCTGTTACGACTTTGGGAGCTAATATAGCAACAAATGACTTAAGGCACAGGGTAGGGCAAGGCCTTCCCCATACAAACTTTGTGCACGTTTTATTCGTCGGTTTTGGCACTAACAAATATATATATTTTTTTGGTTATAAATATTAGATATGTGAAGATCGTGATGTGAAAATGTTCCAATATTTCAAAAATATTCAAAATTAAAAAAAAAAAAAAAATTACATCAGGAAATAGCTATCAGAAAAATAAGCATACTGACCAAAAATCATAACTTTAATGCAAACACAAACGAAGTAAATCCTGCACAAAGTTTGTATGGAGAGAGCTTGCCCTACCCCTCCTCTTAAATGGAAAACTTTCTTAGTAACCTCTATATCATTTTTAAAGGCCTATCCAAAAATACCCCACACAAATACTTGGATTGAAAAAAAAAATTTCGTCCCTCGGTTACATGTATGGGGTGGCCCCTAAAATATTTTTTCCTTATTTCACATTACATTTATATAGCGGTTCATAGAATACATCTCTCGCAGGTGAGCTCGCTTCACCATTGGCCTCATCTTTGCCCCCTGGCTACATGCTGGCCAAGAGCAATCCCATTATTAATTAATAAATTAAGTATAAAAAAAAAGTGAAACAAAGTTAAGATGTCTTTATGGTCTACAAGCAGCTAATTAAAGTAATATATGTTCCGCACATCACACAAATTCTATCTTCTCAGTTTTTTAGCAGTCGGTGTTATGAATACCAGGGGCCTGTACCACAAATATTTACAAGCATACAATTCGACAATTTTTTCTATGTAAAAATGTACAATTTTGTCAAATTGTAGACTTGTAAAGTTTTGTGGTATAGGGGCCAGGCATGCTCAAGGTAGAGCGCCCACGAGATGGTCAGATGCGGTGGAGCAGTTCTTATAAATTAAAAAAAAAGAAGCTGGCAGGCAACAGTATCCAGCGTGAGACCAACATGGCTTATGACTGCACTCTATGGAGACAGAGCATACGTGGTCGCGATACTTGGTATTGAGGGACCGGGGAAGAAGAAGTATGAAGAGTATTTATTTGTATTGTATTGCATTAACTATATAGGTACCCAGGGTAGGTAGACTTATTCATAGTCGATAATAACCCGTCTATTAACAAAACAAAGAACAACAAATGTAAATAAAAAATATAGGAACAGCAATATCAATTACACTTACCAGTCTTCATTGTGACTCTAATTAGACTATAAATATGAAGAGCAACTTCCAATTATTAAGCGAGAAAACTCCGAAAAATAAACCGAAAACAACTTTGTTTTGAAGTTTTACATAGTTTAGAAATGTGACATTGACAGTGACACTGACGCTTGTTTAGGCGTTTTCACGTTTTCACACAATTATTGCACAATTATTCGCAGTGATCCAGCCCAAAACCAGCCATTCATGTAAAAGGCTTATCACACTACCCTATCGGTCAGTTAAAGCATCTCACTCATTAAAGCGAGATAGTTTAACTCTCCTCCCCGAGTAAGGGCCCTACCGAAAGGGTAGTGTAGTAAGGCTTTAATAGTAGTTTATGCAACTGGTACATAATGAGGAGCATTAAAACACGAGTGTGTTTTATGAAACGAGCCGAAGGCAAGTTTCATAATAAGGTCACACGAGTGTTTTAATGCCTAATTATGTACAGTTGCATAAACTACTATTAAAGCCTTACTACACTACCCTTTCGGTAGGGCCCTAGGATTTATGATATGTGTGTAGATAAAAGAAGTTAAAAAACATCTCTTTCGACTGTTTGAGACATTTTCGAAAACGTCTTGTCCTAACTTGGCGCTTACTCTGAGACTTGGCGCTTGGCGCACGTGACAACAAAACGGAAAAAGTCAAATGAACATCGGTCCAGCTGTCAAACCAAAATGGAATGAATGTGACACACGTCGCACGTCATCATCATACGTCACGTCAGTTGACTCCACAAGCTTATAATGAAATTACGTTTAGATTGCTAGCCAAAGGAATTACGCAAATAGATACATTGTAATCGTAATCTACTGACTGCTATAAAAATACAAGCAGCACTGGGATAACTTCAGGATTTAATCATTCGAAAGGATTGCAAACGCAGCCTAAATCGATAAAAATTGTGAGTTCCATTTTTAACACTAGCAAATCCCTGACATAATGTTTATTTTATTGTTGTTATTTGTGACGCACGCGACGTGCTGCACCTGATGCACTAAGTTTACGTGGGTTTAGTTTTGGACGTCGTAAGTCATAACATAATTATGGATAGCGTTACGTACTGCACAATGCACATTTAAGTTTCATTCATTTCCAGTTCCAAGGATTTCAAGATTATCTTCTGTATCCGTGTTCCCTTTGATACTTTTTATTTACAATCATTAAGTATGTTTATTTGCCCATTGTAGGCTAGAGCCATCCAATTAAATCAATATTTTTTTTTAAATTCATTATAGACAGACTTATCTGACTAAAAAAAAACACATTACATGAAACAAAACACTGGCCATGTGTCAACCGCCCGCATGGTCATGTCGGAGGTTTCCCCTGGATTTTCCCCAGACGCACACCTATTGCTTAATTGGGCTCGGGCCTCGGGGTATAAAGCCACAGTCAGGTTAAAAGAAAAAAATGGCCAAATGCAAGTTGATGGACATAAAGGGATTCAGCATTATGTGTTGTCCGTGTTCACATATTTGTGGAAGAAAGCCCTCTTTAAATGTTATTGCAGTGATTGTTAAAAGTTGATTTAATAATGTTCCTCGGGCAGACACTAAGTAAAAGAACCGGCCAAGTGCGAGTAGGACTCGCACACTAAGGGTTTCCGTCCCATTATGTTTAAAAACTGCAAAAAAATCACGTTTGTTGTTTGGGAGCCCCCTTAAATATTTATTTTATTCTGTTTTTTAGTATTTGTTGTAATAGCGGCAACAGAAATACATCATCTATGAAAATTTCAACTTTCTAACTATCACAGTTTTTGAGATAAAGCGTGGTGACAGACGGACAGCGGAGCCTTAGTAATAGGGTCCCGTTTTACCCTTTGGGTACGGAACCCTAAAAACTGACCAAGTGTGTGTTGGACTTTGCACATCTAGGGTTCTGAACATGTTTCGAACCAACTGCAAAATTCAAATTTCATTCCAGATCCCCGTGAACATCGGATTGAGCGGTAAATTCTTAGACCACCACCTTCAGTGCAGCAGACTATGGCTGAGGCAAATGAAATCCCGGATGCAAATGAAATCCCAGAAGCAAATGAAATCTCAGATGTAAATGAAATCACCATATTCCATGTGCTCCAAGTTGACCTTTGCAACCGTGCCATCCTGGATCGACTACCCTTCCCGGACCTCGTCCGGTCAGAACGGGTTAGCCGCCAATGGCAGAATATAGTACATGACTATCTCCGCAACAACAAGCGTAATCTCAGATTCTTTGACCTTTACAGAGATATTCACCGTTACAACCATAGAGACAAAATCTACAAAGAGAATCCTTTAATCATGGATCACACTGTAGTTTTTCGCAGACATAATTCGTCTGAAGTTGTTAAGAAACCGATACATTGCATTATAAAAGAGGTCACTGATCGTTGGTTATGCTGAATACATAACTATCAGTTCATATGGTGGGTAGTCCATCACGATACATAGTTACACATTCGATCATAGCAAAATGTAAATTTATTGGTTTATCAGTGCTTGCCATGCTTCATATTCCAGCGCTGTTAAGATAAGGAGAAACTAAATGGGTCAATCAACTACTTTTTATTGTTATTCGTATCGCTAGCCATGGTGGAATTTGACACGTTTTTTTAGAAATATTTTTACATCATGTACTTCTAACATGCTCTCTATCATGCTTCTAGCATGCCGTAAAAAATGGGGTAAAAATTATAAAATAATCCTACGTTTGGAGGATTTACACTCGTAAAATTTACACAGTTTTAAAGTGACCCATGACGCGTAACCATGGCAACTAGCAATAGGAAAAAGTTGATTCTCCAAAATGCAATATATTATAACCATCCTAATTAATTTTAGATGCTAATGGCACTATAATGTGGGGCTGTGCAGTGAGTGCTTTTGGTTGAAATTCTCATTAGACTGAAAAAAATTCGTGCACTTTTTATTATTATTTATTATACACTATCAGCGTCAAGCTATTTATTACCTCGAAATGCCGATTCTAAGTAGACAATTTGGTACCTAGTACCTACTGATCTTTTTTGTGATTTATATGAATTTGTATACGATAAAATGTAATGTTGTGCAATGAAACGCATAATTTACTCTCATGCTGGTTATGACTTATGTACCTAGTTATTTATGTATTTTTTGATTTTTTAAGGTAGGTACCACAATTAATATACATTTTATAATGAAATAAGTTTATGTTGACGGTACTTTACATTTTAGGATTTATTTATTTATTCGTATGGCATTAAATTTATTAACAGTTTTTACTAAAGTTCTGGATCCACTGGATAGCGTCGTAGGTTAGGATCTATACTCAGTTTCTTTTTAGATTCGAAAAATGTTGGGTCATCCGTCATGTGACTTCCTGGGTGACCATTTTTAAACTGTATTAGTGCATTCTCGTCCTTAAAACCTGAGGCCTCCCAGTGAGAAAAATAAACAATAGCATAGTTTTGTTGTGATCCCTCACTTTGGCGCCCAGTCCCGCCAAAGTGTCATGTTAATTAAATAAATAATTGGGTAAGTTGTAGTTGTACCAAGTACAAGTATTAATATTTCTTGATCTCTAATCAATAAACAGTTGGATCTGACCATTTTGGTCGTTAACTTCTTGACCGCCACGTTCATGTACATAGATGACAGAGCCGCCGTGCCTACAACGCCACTGTCACCTATAGATGACAACACGTACAATGTAAAGGCAACCTAGGCGCTATCAAGTATGGTTCATTTTCCGTCTTTTGCTACAATGACTTTGGCGTGTGAGACACGACTGATGTAATTTACTGTGGTGATTCAAGCTGGTCTGTATGGCTAGCACATGATGGTAACGTTAGTTTATCGGCTTATCTCGAGCTATCCGTCTTTTTTGATAGGTGCTGTTAGAAAGTGACGGATAGCTCGAGATAAGCCGGCAAGCTGACGTTGCCATAATGTGCTAGCCATACTGGTGTGATCTATACGGGGAATAAATTATAAAGACTGACAAAAATTCACTGGATTTAGTATCAGAAGTCCCAGTACCAATTAGTGCAATTCTGTGCCGTCAACAAAAAATTGTGTTGTGTTGTTTTTAACAGTTTTTCTTATTTTACTGTAACTTCTACTGTGTGTAGTGTTCACATAATATAAAAATGATGAACTTTAGATCAGACTTTTACTCAGTTCTTTTCATCCTTTCTTATTCCCCCCTTCGCCATCATGGTCAACCACTTGAACTGAACCCCCATCATTATAGTCCTTATACAAAAAATATCAGTAGTCAGTAGGGTCGCTAGGCCAGTTACGCGGCCTGCGTCAGTTTCCGGCCGCCTGAAGAACGAAGTTTTATCAATGAAAGATATTTACATTTTTACTTGCCCAAAACAAACAGTGAGTCGTATGCATTTTAATTGGTAGCTATTGAATGGGAATGTATTAAAAAATCAAGCAAAAATATCCTTTCAGTTCATCAACTCATCCAAGTGGCCGCAAACTGGCGCATCAAATTAAAAGACCGTAAACCCACCTACCGACCCTAGTGTGAAACAAATTGTTTATATTATCTTTTTATTGTTAACATTGAAGGCGCCACTTCTAACATTGTAGAATAGCTTTAACACATTAATTGCGGAGGAGTACTACGCTCGTTTTACAGTTTTGTAGCGAAAACCGTCTACGAATGGGGATCCCGACTCTGTGTTAAAATTTAAAACATTGTTATATGTATATACTTACTAAATTATTTATTATTATAGAAGGTATACGTAACAAATAACGAATATTATAGCTTAGAAACTAAAATCTTAGGCATTTGACTGTCGAAAGTTGACACCTACGTGACTGAATCAAGAAGTGTCCTTAACCCTTTGACCGCCAAGAACCTATAAAGTGGTTGTGTGTCGTCGTGCCCACCACGCCAACAACCACTTAAAAGGTCAGAGTGAAGGTGTACTTTGATCATGAAAAAAATCATTTATACAGACATTACACCAAAAAAAGTGCTTGGCGTACTGGGCACGACGACACACTCGCTTTGGCGGTCAAAGGGTTAATTGGTGCTTACTAAAGCATCCATCTTCAGAACAGGTTCTGTTGATAGCGCGCGGACAAGGCGAGGCGCACGCGGCGTTTGGTTCCGAACTAACACTGATGACGGAGGATATGTTAGGATTGTGGGACAAGGCACGGCTGAGACTAAAGCCATAGGGGATGGCACAGCTGAGACAGTTATAGGAGTCAAAGCTGAAGACTGCAGTATTTGAGGCTGTAACTCAATCTCATTTTGTACAGCATTTGATGCATTCGTATCCTCCAAAGTCTCATCCTGATTGCTTGTGGGGATTTGTAACTCTGGCCCATTTTGCAAGGGTTCAGATTCAGCAGTTTCAATAGAAAAGTCTAGGTTGACATCCTTACAAGGCCGGCGGCGGCGGACACGTCGTCGTTTCTTCTTAGGTGCATCAACAACATCTTGTTCTATTTCTTCTCCCGTCACTTTCTGTAACAGCGCAAGCGCTCTCTGCTTCACACGTTGCAGTGCCTCATGATCTACGAGAAATGGCTCCTCTGAACTTTGTTCTGTCAGAGTGTTGTGTTGCCACTTTGCTGGCTTTACTAGCTCTAGCATTACTTGTTTCTCATTAGCTGGCTGCGGCTTTTCTACTGGAAATGGTTCTAGTGTTGAGGGTAACTTTGCAGGGCTGTTTGAATCGACGGCGGTAGCGGACTCGTTTGGTACGCCTTCGTCGTCATCGTGAAAGCTGAATGGACGCTGCCAGTTGTGTTCTACACGTGCCACGCTGGAACGAAAACAAGATATGACAACACAAGTCCTTTGGTTTACAAATGCAATTAATATTTTATAGCCTTATCTCAGAGTACATATTGTTTCTGTTACACATTTACTTCACTAATCTTTTTTGTTTTTTCTTTTAATCTGTGTGCCCTTTGGCAAAGGCCTTCCCCCAAATGCAAGCATTAAGGATGTATTAGGGTCATTTTACGGAAAGTTGTACACTCGACTTTTTTTTTAAATTTGGATAAAATCGGGTTTTTTCTACTCAGAATCGAAAGCACTTTCGACCCTAATAGAAGAAAAAAAGTGTCCCAAACTTTTCATACAATTTTCAGTTTTTCCATTCCGTTACCACCATACAAGCATTGCAAATTTAGTATGAAAACGGTAACGGAATGGAATAAAAAAAACTTGGGACACTTTTTTTCCCCTATATCATTCGAAAGTGCTTTCGATTCTGAGTAGAAAAAACCCAATTTTATCCAAATTAAAAAAAAAAGTCGAGTGTACAACTTTCCGTAAAATGGCCCATTAAATCATCGTATCAGCCGAAAGACGTCCACTCCTGGACATAGGCATGGGGGTATAAAGAGGCTAATAACTTTTTAAATATTAACTAAGGGCCGATTTTTCAACCCACTGATAAAATTATCTGGTTAAAATATGACTATCTTTTACTGAACTCAAATGAGTACTAACATTTATCTGACTGATCTATAACCGAAAAACATACTAGAACTTCAGCCCTTTAGCCCGAAACGCACTGACAGCAGTAGTGGAGCGGGGCGTCGCTGTGCGGAGGCAGTACCGGTTGTAATATTCGAACTAATATGAAAGGTGTAGTATATATCCTAGTTAGGGTAGCTATGAATTGTTATGTCTACCTGCTGGTACGGATAATATATACTACAAAAGGGTCCGCACAGAAAACCGGCCGGGAAAAAAGCGTTCTGTGCGGACCCTTTCATATTAGTTCGAACATTACAGCCGGTACCGCCTCCGCACCGCGCCGCTACCGCTGTCTGTGCGTTTCCAGCTTTTGTGTTGTCTGTTGTTTATGCTTATATTGCTAATATAAGTTTTTACTGACCTCAGAGTATCGTCGGGTCGTATCACTTTTAGCGGCTCTCCCGGTGGCAGTAAACATTCCCCGGTTTTTAACAACAGTGGCCCTCGGAGCCGCGCGGCGCGACGCACTCGGTTCGCCAACCAGCGTACTTTGCGAGCGCGCGTACGCACCCATACTCGGCAGTGAGCCGGTGTACCAACATATGACGACAGGTCTATGCTTAGGGGGAACCCGCCTGGTTCGGAGTCTGAATCATGTACATTGTCCATATTGTCTGTAACATAAAGACACGAGGATTTGAAGAATGTATGTAGGTATGGGAATGTGTTGAAATTTGGACCAAGTGAGTCATGCATTTGGTTCCTGGTGGGGTTTATATTTTATAGCACCATGTACGATTTGCCTGGTAATGTGATTGAAATAAAGGCTCATAACCAAAGGCAATTTTCTGCCAAAAAACTGTGAGTACCTTTACCAAGTTATTCTCATCTTTTTTATTATCATCCACTCACAGAATTTTAGGTTTTTCTAAATGTATTTTCTTGTTATTAATATCTCATGATCCTGAAGCAAACGTCAACCGAAATGGAAAAAGGGAGAGCAGCTCCTAACCTAAGGCTCTGTTTTTATACATGCGATGTTGAAAAACAAAACAAAGTAAAATACGTTACTAGTGATGGCGCCGGCTTGTCCACTCGCTCACGGTTCCGGCATGGATTTGATGTATGGTAGTAGGGGGTCCTAAAAAGTCGAAAATTTCGTAATTCAGTAAATTATAAAAGGCATTTCTGTATAAATACCGGCGCCAGTCTTGCTTGCTTCAAATTTCCGTAATTACTAAAAAAATAAAAAATAAAAATTGTTCTATTCCGACGAAAGTTCCCTTTTTTTCTGACCGTGACACTGTCATACAGACATTGACATGACATGATTGACATATGTGAAAAACGTTCAGGAACCTGAAAGTTCACACAGTCCTGCATGCCATAAGATAGAAACATAATATACTTTATGCCTACACACAACACGATTTGGCAGTGGCACTGCAAGCAGGGCCCTGGAGGCAGGGCTTTGTGTAGGCAGCTTTGCCTATAAAAATCTCTCTCTCTCTGTTATCTATGTATCTATGTGATCTATACAATCATTTACACTTGCAGGACTGTGTGAATGCCGTTACGGAATTAATCCTCCGCCCCCACATCCGAAGAAGATTATGGTTTTGTTTGTTTGTATATTATTTATACGTCATATTAAAATCATTATTACTTTAATGAACAACAGTAAATAACTACCGATAAAGAGTCTTCTTCACCGTTGGATGACCGTTGGAAAGTAATTTTGTATTTAAGAAAAAAATATTCCTGTAGTCTATGACTCTATGTCCGATTCGTGAATTTCGTCGTTCGTTTCGTTGTCGTTGTCAAACAGTGTAATGTAACATAATATAATTGTGTATTTATTTAGGAAACGACGTAATAAAGGAATTAAATAGCACCCGAAATCATTAAAGTTTAGCAACGCTACGCAACTCAGATTATCGATTCGTTGATTATTTATAGATAGATTGCAGGGACTAGTCGATTGTGTTTATGTCTAGTCTAGTATGATGGCGGGCGGATTATGAGATTTGACTATTTTGAGTTTGATTGGTTTTGGAAGTGAGTGGCAGCATGTGGAACAGCGAGAATGTGTCGCCGCAGCGGGGGCGCGCGGCGCTGCGGGAGCTGCGGAGGCTGGCGGCGCGCCCGCCGCCTGGGATCAAGCTGTTGCTACGAGACGATGATCTGACCGACATTGTCGCGCTCATTGATGGGCCAGGTACGCACATAAATAAAATAAAAAATATGTATTTGGAAAACGTTAGGTGTCTAATAGCGCACATAAGAACCATATTTTAAGTAGTCTTCACTAGAGCTAGAGCTAGCATATTGACAACTGAGTGACTATCTTTACATTCTAGAAGGTTTATTCTGATTGCGCTTGGAGTTTATGCCTGATAACATGCGGCCAAGACCACCAGATCTTTTCTCATTGACTGAGTGTCCCGCTGTGTACTGTGTGATAAGTTTACAGGACAGAATTCCTAACCATGTCAACACAATTTAAATTTAATAAGAAAGTGACAAAAGAAGCCTATAGTCAAAATATGGTCCCATCTGACCATAGTGGTAGTCTTAATTATGGCCATGGAGAGCAGTGAATTGGAAACATTTTTTTATTCATGGACACTTAAGTAGTGTATAGCAAATAACAATAGAATACAGCCTTGAGTGTGCTCAATACAGTTGTTGTGCATAAATTATCACACAACTGTTATGAAATACTTCATTTTGTATTTATATTTATTATATTACCATAGAATCTGGATACAGTCAAGACATTGGTGATATTACGTTGCACAAAATGGACTGATTTACTTTGAAAATCTTTGGTATGAAGTTGAAGTGATATAAATGTTATATGAGAAGTCTACTGTACTCAACATTTTTAATGTTTCGCAAACCTAGGATCCGTCCTCCATAGACTTGTGACTTATTACTATTCAGAATTCCTGTGTTACTAATCAGAAGCCTTTATGAAATGAAATAAGCCCTAAGTGTTATTTAAACCTATTTCTTAATTACATTATTAATAACCAAGTATTCGGTTTAGGCACAAGCTACTGAAGCTAAGTGAAACAACTAGTCGAGTGGCAAACACAACTTTCAATTTGGGGTCTTATTTAAAAACCTATTGAAGTAAATTAGTAAATAGTTGCGGAGACAAAATTGCCTGTGTACTCTGAGAATAGGCTATAAATAATTAAATAAAATTCTTATGGCATTACAACCGCTTTAGCTTACTTATTAGTGACCCTGCCTACAAAGCTGGAGGTCCCAGGTTCGAATCCCGGCCAGGGCATTTATTTGTCTGATGAGCACGAATATTTGATCTTGGGTCTTGGATGTTTTCTATGTATTTAGGTATCTATTTATCTAAGTATGTATATCGTTGCGTAGTACCTATAGTACAAGCTTTGCTTAGTTTGGGGCTAGGTTGATTTATGTGATTTGTTTCTTTACAGCGGAGACGCCATACTTCGGCGGCGTGTTCCGAGTGAAGATAGTCCTCGGCCGGGAGTTCCCCACCGCCCCCCCGCGCGCCTTCTTCCTAACGCGCATCTTCCACCCCAACGTGGGGCGCAGCGGGGAAGTCTGTGTCAACACGCTCAAGGTGATTCTACCTTACCTTTGTTATGGTCGTGGTCCTTATGAGGGGTGGCTGAATGTGGCCTTTACGAGACCCACTCTGTGACTATTTCCAGTTCAGATTTTTAATCCGCTCAGATCTCCAGGGGATTAACAGTTTCATCCAATAATGAATAATGAGATAAGAATTTAAAGACAGCTTTATGTTTTTATGCTAAACGTCGGGTGGGTAATTTCTTACTAAAAAGAAAAAAACTAAATACAAATTGTTTATTGCTAACTAATAATGCATTTCGATAGATGAATATTACAACAAAATTAATAATTTAGGCACCCTTATCCGCTCTACCCTAGGGCCTGTTAGCATTTGGCTCACCAACAGCTGTCATAATTAACAAAAAAATGTTACAGCGCGACTGGCGCCCAGAACTAGGCTTAGAACACGCGCTGCTAGCGCTCCGTTGCCTCATGATCGCGCCGAACGCTGACTCGGCGCTCAACGCGGACGCTGCTGAGCTCCTGCGGGGCAAGTACGACGAGTATTTCGCGCGCGCCAAGCTGCTCACTGACATACACGCTAGGCCCGCGAAGGGGCATGAGGCACAGGTAATGGTTACACCATTGTTATCAACACGGTCATTACTCATTACCTCCATCATTCATTACCATCACTAACATCATGACTGATATCATTACCATCCACTAACATCATCACCGTCATGACTAGCATCATCACCATCATCACTGACATCATTACCGACACCACGATTAACTTCATTACCGTCCATGTATTCATAACCACCTACCTCATTACGATCAACACCATCCTACCATCGATATCCCACTCCTCCCACCCTTAACGCGTACGTTGCCTCATGATCGCGCCCAACGCTGACTCGGCGCTCAACGCGGACGCTGCTGAGCTCCTGCGGGGCAAGTACGACGAGTATTTCGCGCGCGCCAAGCTGCTGACTGACATACACGCTAGGCCCGCGAAGGGGCATGAGGCACAGGTAATTTATTCACATTGTTATGAATATGGTCATTACCGCCATTATTCATTACCATCACCATCTCACCACTAACACTACCATCATCTTCGTCAAGACTAAGTATAGGTTCCATTACACCGCAGCTGTAAATGCGCTGTCGCGCCGTAAACGCTGTAACGAAAGGGAAACATAGGGGCTACCGCGAACCACAAACGAAGTTTTCCCTCTCTGTCACACTTGCAAGTCTGTACGTAAGTGCGACAGGGAAGGAAAACTTCGTTGTACTACAACAATTTGTATTACAACAATCTGTATTTGTATTACAGAACGACAACACTAACATAGTGGGTGGGGATGCCGAGGATGCTGCGCCGGCGAGCAGCGCCAGCACAGAGGCGGCAGCGGGCGCGGAGGCGACAGCGGGCGCTGAAGCGACGGCGGAGGGCGACGGCCCGAAGGCGAAGCGCGAGCGGCGACCGCGCGACAAACCGGCGCCCGCGCGCGACAAGCGACGCGTGCTCAAGCGGTTATGAGCGGTTACTGCCATGCCTGTCTATTACCAAATATTATGACATTGGATCCACATTATATTTAATAAAGTACCTAATTGCGATTATTATGAACTTGTTTCTCTCTTTAATCCTTTCCGCAGAGATTGTTTCAACAATGTAGTTCTCCTATTCGACAATAGATGTCGCTGTTGGTATAGATGGTTCAATGCTCAAAGAATATTCGCACTCCTTGCGTACTAACAGACTATACTAGTCAAATTAAGTGATTACCATTCTTTGGTACTGGCTTGTATATTTGGAATTATGGTGTAAGAAGAGGCGGCGTCAAATCTAGACGCATTTTCTCACAGGTATAATCCTAAGATTACAGTCTTACTACTCGATACTAGATGTCGCTACTAGTCGTGTTCATTAGAAACCATTTAGAAACGGATTTTTTTTTTATGGGATGGAGGGTTGTGTGTATCTTTTTTTTACTTTAAGGTTACAAGAAAAGAGAGTCGTGTCAACAGTATTTTATTATGACAAAACAAATCTTATAAAAATATAAATTAACAATATTTACAGCATTTTGAGACATTATCAGAAGAATGGGTGGATAAAAAAAAAATTGGTACGAGTACTTTGGAGTAGTTTGGACGTACCTACTACCTACCTATTTCGAGACTCACAAAAAACACGCACCTTTTGTAATGGTTGATATCTTGCCTTTACAAAAACATCTAAGTGTGTTCAAATATAAAACTTACGTTCTAAGAAATAAGATTCAAATTGTAACACATGATAGACATGTCAATCTCGCATACAATACAAATATTCTTAACAATTAACGGTGCCCAGTACTGGTAACGTTATCTGGGTGATTCTACGGGCATTTCAACCGCCGTCAGTTCTTTGCCATGATCATGAATATTAAAGAAATAAGTTTCAATAAGAATTAATCACACATGTGCAGCGGTTGCGTTGCGCGGCGGGACGCCCCGTATCGAAGCGTTAAAACTCGACTAATTCTGGCAACATCTACGAGCACAATATATCGTTGCATCAAAACGGAATTCCCGGAGTAGCTCATTACTTCAATATTCAGAACTACGGACTACGGTCACACCTGTGACACGCGAAGGAACGTAAGCGCTGTGGGTAGGTAGGTATGTGTGCGTTCGCTGTCGGTACACCCGTCAATAGGGATGATGACACTATAAAAGAAAATCAATAAATCCAAATTTTCTACATAATGACTCAAATTCTCAATCAAATGGCAAAAAAAGTAATTCAAAAAAATAAATAATTACGTAATTATAAGTCTTCAAAGTTTTAAAAGTGGGTATTTTCTGTCGCTTTTCCGCAAAACGCACCTTTGTATTGAACGATTGTCATTTACTATGGCGCTACTCAAAGGTGACGTCACGGTCGAGTAGCACTTTCTCTCTCTAACTACGAACATTCTAACCGTTGTTGCTTCGTTATTTTTTGAGATATTTGAATAGGATTTTCACTATTTGGCATAGTTTTATGTCTTCTTTCTATTGAAGTAATAATTTTTTTTGAGTCATCATGCCTATTGTTTGCGCGGGTGCGTAGCGCGGACGAATCGCGAGGTGCGACGGCACCCGATCGTAACCAGGCTGGCGTCTGAGGGACGAGGTAACTGACCTCGGTGCGGGGGGTTCGTGTCCATTCTGTATGCAATACTATTATACTATTCTGTGCTACGGTTGAAACGCCTGACACTCATGTCTTAGAGCTGTTAGCAATTGATCTTGTCGTTGAGCGGCAATTCTTCGCGCGAGGGCGGCGCCGGCGCGTGCGCCTGCGGCGCGAACACCCAGCGGTGCAGGAGGGCGAACAGCGCGGCGCCGGCCAACGGGCCCACCCAGTACACCTGAGAACATCAATTTCCAATTAAGAGCCCACATATGCACTTTTGCCAATGTTTATCGACCTAGATCTCAACATCTACCTGTTAGTGATTAAATATCTGTCCTTTCTGGATATTAATCTTGAACTATTTTCCTCCAGTCTGTTTGTTAAAAGTGAAAACACGATATGCAAAAATATTCTCGATAAGTACTTTTATTTTTCAAACATAACCCTTTTTTGTTGTTCGATGTTTTTGGTTGGATCTTTAAAACCCCCATCTTTAACAATGATTTTTGGTTTAATACTTAGTTGTAAAATGATAAGTTCTCAAACCTGATAAAAAAGATTATCCTTATAAATGTACACGTTTAGAATAATCCTAAATACTAAAATAACCTCTGGAATCCGTCCATTGCTCTAACCAACCGAGCCACCGTGGTAATCCCTTGTGACGGTGATTCTTTCAAGCATTACAATGCTAATTAAGCCTTAGGGAGGCTCGTAGCGACATCTACCGCGAAGTTATTACAACTTTATACGGCACTAACGTCTCAAATTGTATTAAGAATCGTTTATAACAATGTGCTACCCCATACGCAAATTAAATTTGTCAAGCGGATGCGTCCACTAACGAAATTACAATTTCCAATTAAAGTAAAAAGTTGAAAAAAATAAATAAAAATTCAACGCCACAGATGGGACCCACGACTTCTGGAAATATGTCCATTGCTCTAACCAACTGAGCCACCGTGGTAATCCCTTGTGACCTGTGGCGTTGAATTTTTCAGTTTTTCACTTTAATTGGAAATTGTAATCGTTAGCTGACGCATCCGCTTGACAAATTTAATGTGAACATCAATGTTGGTGACTTGGTCAAGTCACGGCGCGTTGAGTGCGATAAAAAGTGAGTATCTTTCTCTACTTGTAGGTACGTATCTGCTGACTCTATGGGGTTATCTAATCGCGTTGCCCCGCGACGAGTTACGCAGTCTATTATCGCTATAACGAACATAAGTTCTATTTTTAACCGACTTAAAAAAAAGGTTTTCAGTTTGCCCCGTATATATGTATGTTTGTCCGCGATTATCTCGCGTTTCGTTGAACCGATTTTGATGCAGTTTTCAGAATAGCATTTCTTACATTCTGAAAAACGTTTTGGTATTCAATTTGAAGTCGGTTCCCTTTTTCAAAGCATGTTTGAGAAAAAAATACTTACCCAGTGGTGTTGCCATTTTCCCATGAGCAGCGCTGGACCGAAGCTGCGCGCCGGGTTGAGACTAGCGCCAGTCAGCGCACCCTGTATAACAATAACAATGTACTAATTCGCACCCTGTATACAAAAATAATTCACCAATTACTTGATCGACAGGTGAAGAGAGCATACTTGGGCCGACCGACCGGACAGCGCGGTGGAAGCGGACCTGGGCGGGGCCGAAATTGAGTGTCGAACGCTCGACTTTTCACTCGACATCCGTCATAACATCATAGTTTTTTGACAGATCTTGAGTGAAGAGTCGAGCGTTCGATACTCAAAAGGGATTTTTCCCGTCGCCGCGTTGGTGAACACACGTGTTCTTCGCGACGACGGGCTGAATCCGCTTCCGAACAACACCAGTTGCCTACTGTCATGGCGTCGTTACCGAACAACGTCTTTGAACAAGTATTAATTGGCGAAATCATCATAAATTTGATGGAAAGAGTGAAGTGAAGTGACACTCAAAAATCGGCTCCCTGCGTGAGCTCGGGGCCGGTGCAAGCTGGCGAGAAATTGCACAGGACCGATCAAAGTGGCGTGCTCTTGTTTCGGAGGCCAAAACTCATTTTGGGTCGCGTTTTTTAGTATGTTAATTACTTGATTATCGTAGAGTCGTACCGTGACTAGCGTCTGAATATTTGCAAGTTCAACAGGCCTTTTAAAACCCCTAGTTTTTTTTTAGTAAGAGACAAATAATGCTAACTATTAAAATTGTGTACCTAAATATATAAATGTGAGAGATGAAGTTTATCCACTTCCACGTCCACGTCCACTGACACCTCAGATTGGATTGAATCTCACGCAAACTCTTAAAGTATTAAGTCTAGTCCAAACCGCCCGCGTGGTCGTGTCGGAGGTTTCCCCTAGATTTTCACCAAGCCACTCTCCAATCGCGCACTCCTATCGCTTTATTGGGCCTTGCCTTTTCGTAACTAGGTATTTAGACTACCTACCGTAAACGGAAAACAATATAACCAGCAAAGTCATATAGGAAGGTGCCCTTTACTCGTTCATTTAAGCAAAAGCAAGCAAGTATGTAGTAGGCAAGTATGCTTATGTATGTAGTAACATAATTATTTACTTAATATTGTAAAATATTAGCACGCCTACATATGTAACAACCATTAATTCTGTTTACTCCATATTAGGCACCTAGGTAGGTAGGTAATAACACTAAATAATACATCAAAATGTAGGACTGACTATTGGGAGGCTTTATTTCGTTTCATTAAGGTTCAGAATCGTTAAGTGTGATGCTGACGAAGTGTGAAGTGTATGTGTGTGTGATGTGTACATTAGGTACTTACTGCAAATACAATATTATAGTATTTGTACGCTGCCCACATGCGCTGTATTTGCGCACTTAAATGGAAATCCTATAATTCATTGTTTACTTGTAACCGCGCCACAGTATTTGTTTACCAGACTATTTAAACTATATTATGGGTCATACAAAGTTAGAAAAAAAATCATCTTGGATGGATGGATGGATGGAGCAAGAAGCAAAATATCGTTTTACAAAGAATACATTTTCGCGTTGCGTCCGTGTTCATTCAGTTGTTACTTAATGATGTACCTACTTTACTTTGTACCTACCTGGAAAGTGCTTGGAACTTAATGTAATTTTATGGGGTTATTTGCGGGTACACTAGGAAGACTATCCTAAGTTTTCCACCTCGAGGACCTTGGGGGAGGGGAATGTGTGACATTCCGTGTTCCGAGCACTTTCCAGCTACCTCCACCTTGTTAGGACATATCAACTGTATTAAGTTATGCGTCGCGTATTTGAGGCGCGAGCACACGCCACGCCTCCACTAAGTCCGTATTTTATATCGCTACTCACCCCAGCGTAAACCAGTCCAGCAACGACCAATCCAAACTTGATCGGCGCAGTCGTATCATGTTCCTTCTGCGTCCACAGCGCACACGCCAGCAGCGTGAGCAGTCCGGTTATGAGTGCCTCCACCGCTGCTGCAGCCAGCGGGGATACACCTGGCGCTGGCAACGTCACGCCATACGTGTCCACGGCTGTTAGGATAAAGCCTTATTGAAAACACGTACGTTTTGTTTCATTGCAGGTCAAGGCACGTTCAACTCTGAGTATCGTTTTGTTTTGTCGAGATAGTAGAGTCTGCCCATAAAGGTGAAAGGCTGAGAAACTTTAAGGCTGTTTTAAGAAACTGCATGCGTGAAATGAGCGGAAAACAGCAAGTAGCGCATAGCGGAGCCTACGATTCGCTTTGTACGCAGGGAGCCAGGAAAGATCATGAGGGTGGAGTGGAGGGTTATGCAAATCAAGGAAGCAGACCGAGTTCAATAGCTCTATAAAACCGTGCGATGTAGTTAAACTCTTCCCCGTCTCCGTTAAAGGGGAATTCAGTCTTCGATCACTTTGCTAATAGCTAATGAGCGAAGCTGGTTAGGTTTCCGCTTCAGCTTGTGCAGAATTTCTTTCGTATGTCAGGCGGATTTCAGGAATCCGGATGTGATGAAATTGCTTCAAGGAAAGATTCCCTGAATCTTAATTAATAAGGGTTAAACAGTATGTACAGTCGAGAAATTTAAATGTTGGCACTTTTGGATTTACAATAGTAAGTAATAGAGCCCAAACGTCCCAGCTGTATGTTCATTGTTTGCTGATATGATATGATACAAGTATGTAGTGTTGTTTTCCTGGAGGTGAGCAAGGTTGCCAGAGCTCCCGATGATGCACTGTGTTGAGAGCGAGGGACCTAAATTTGTCTCTTCTTCTGTTAATACAATTTGTCATCAAATTTTATAAACGGTCGCCAACGCGCACGTGACTCCCTTGGAGTTGAGTTGCGAGCGTCGGTGTTCGCTTACTATCAGGTCGGTACGCTTTTTGCCACCGTCGTTGTATATAAAAAAAAGTACTTCAAACCCGTGAGAACGCCATCAGGAACCAATGCCTGCAGCGCCGCGAACCCGAGAATGCCGCCGGCGAATTGCGCAAGCGCATACGCTATAGCTAGCAGGACTGGCGTGCGCCCCAGCAGCGTGGAAGCAAGCGTGATGGCCGGGTTCATATGCGCCCCTGATACTTCCCCAAAAGCCTGGAAGGAAACAATATTACAATCATCATCATCATATCAGCCGAAAGACGTTTACTGCTTGACATTTGTGCCCAAAGAGAGCCACAATTACCGGTCCTGCGCCACTCACGTCCAGTGGAGAGATCTTGTCAAACACCATCAGCGTGTAATGGAGACCAAGAGATCTGATATACCTGCACCAGGCAGAGGACGACGAGACGAACCCAAATGGGGATGCGTGATGACCTCTCCAAGCCAGGGGACAACGTTATCTTGGTCACAACGAGTAACACCTGTGAATGAATGTGTCTAGCTAGACTAGGACGGCTGGAGATCTTGAAGCAACATCAGGGTGTCATAGAGCTCTGTCAGATCAGCAACACTAGAAACCCAGTCGCACATTAGCATTGTGAGGACGGCGCGCCAGTGAGGGTCACTCCGCTCATGCCATTATGGGGCTTATCTATGGGGGCAACGTCAGGTTGTCATAGAGACCACATACCTGCGCCAAACAGAGGACGACGAAGCCAAACGCCAGCGCCGGGTGCTCCAGCGGCGGATGCGTGACGACCACCCCGAGTTCAGGGTCTTCTCTTATCTTAGGCACGCATGACGCTACTCCCAGCAGCACCAGCAGCCCTGTCGCAACCAGCTCTGTGAGGACGGCGCGCCAGTGCGCGAAGATCGCCCCGCTTGCGCTCCGGCTTTCATCTGGGGGTTCATAATTTCAAAATCAGTAAAGACCAGCCATTCTTTCCGAACGGTAAGGCCAAGCGGACAGAAGGCGTTCATCGGAGTTCTGCGTTCAAAGGGCCAACGGCGAATCGAAAACGAAGTATTTCCCTCTTTGTCGCACTTGCATATTCGAGCGATGGCGAGGGAGATATCTATTTCGTTTTCGATGAAATGCGAGCGAAAGACTCCCGCAGAACGCCTTCTGTCTGCGCTTGGCCTAACCCTGGCTAGCACCTACCGCTATTTCATAAAAAAACATGTAATATACAAACGAAATATGATATATTTAAGATTTTGAGTAAAGGAAAATATCGTGAAGAAACCGGTGAAATCGCAATATGGTCTACCTAGTTTTCCCTCTGGATTGGAAGATTAGATGGCAGTCGCGTCCGTAAAATTAGTTCTTACGCCAAATATTGGGATTAGGTGTCAAAGTGGACCCCGGCACAATACTGGGTGACACATAAGTCGTGATACAAAATAGCAAAATACGATTATATCCATGATCCTAAACCACTTTTACTATGGGACCTGCTGTTTCTGTTTCATAGGAAAGGGTTTGAAAGGGTTGTTTCATAGGAATCGACTAATCAAAATGTATGAAGAAGCAGTTTTTTTTTTCGTCCGTACAAGGTAGGCCCCATAGTAAAAGTGGTTCAGGATCATAGATATAATCATATTTTGCTTTTTTGTATCACGACTTATGTGTCAACCTGTATAGTCGGGGAATTAAGAGGTTGGTCACTTTTTTCGACGTTTTTCTACACTGCCAAGGTCCAAAAGTGACTAATCTTTTTATTCCGCGACTGTACAACTGGGAAAAGAAGGTAACCGACCCCCTAATATTGAGGGTTTTTTAAATCCATTATGTTCAATTATGTCATAAGCTCAGTATGTCAGCACAGTAGTGATAGATCTAACGGTCAATATTAACCAATCAAATACGCTGATGACGATGATGCTCACACTTGTTTAGTAAATTGTGACACTAGATCTCGCTGCTAGCTGTTAATATAATGCATTCTAAAAATCGTTATAATTTTATCGTATTATAATAAATGTTAAACCTACATAAAACGTTGAAGTATCAGTCTCCTATTCATATATATCTATTTCCTTATTCATTTTCCCCATGAAATTAGTCCATACCGCCGTTCGATTGCAACGTATGAGTAGTATCTAACCCAATTAAATCTTGAACTGTTCGCCAGCGGAATGCTAGCTCGTATGAAATATGCATAATACACTTGCGTATTAACTATTAATTTATTCATGTAAACGTACATTGTGTTTTAAAGCTTGGATGAAGGTCGACAGCACTCTACCGGTGCATATTTACAGTGCGAACAGTGTGTTTACTTCTTGTCGTAAGATTATTTTAGGATACGATTTGGAAATCACAAAAACAACCCGAGAATACGACGGGGGCATTGAACGTAGGTCGTAGCAAGATAGGATTGGATTATTTAATTTGGACTCATTCCAAAACTGTTAAAATGATGCGGGCAAATGCCACACCCCCGCGTTATCAACGTTAATACAAAAGTTTTAATTCAAATAAATATGTAATAATGTAATAACGTCATAATGTAATAACTAATAACTAATGTATTAATTAAACAAATTTTATTGAAAAAACATTCCAAAAAGAGGTCACTTCGCGATTTTTTTCTATAGAGTGAAATTCATCAGGTCATGTAACTGACTGCGATTTTGACTAGACAAGATCCTTATGTAACACATATATTTTTTTTAGATTTTAAGACACTATATTCTATATCTCAGATTGTTTTTAAAAACTCAAAAGTGGTAATACACGGCCTTAAAGTACGGTACATTATTGCAATGGCCGGGAAGGAGGCAACTGCAGGCTGAGTTTGGTTGAACGGACGAGCTTGCGAGTCTGTTTAATTATAATATGAAACCAAATGCCTTTCCGGTCGAGGCTAAAATGGGGAAATCAAGTTTAAAAAGTTTGGGACTGGACTTTTAACTTGACGACCGGTACATAGGCCCCAAGTACGAGTAAGTTTTGTATCTTTGTTAATTTGACAGAGTGTAATTTTTGATACCTAGTCGCCAGGAGGTTAATTTATTTGAGGAAGTTATATGTAACATTTACGAGTAAGTATACGTTTTTTTCAAAACCTCAATCGTCGCAAATATGCTACTCTCGGCAGTAGCTACTTGTTTGCGGCGTTTGGGGTTGAGACCCTGGGGCCATGGGGTCCAAGTGCTCGGCGCCTCTATAAGGACAACTCGACGCGCCTTATAGAAGCGTCTGGTGACCAGAGGGCTGGCCACTATTTTGCTATCCAGCGTGGCAATGCGGCCAGCCTTCTGCGAACCCTATACCGTGCACCGAGGACCTGGGGCAATTTTTTTATTTAGTATAAGTTTTTGTTTATATTATTTTCTTCACTTTTTTATTTTGGAACAATTAAAATAAAAACATTTCAGGCGTTTAGAGTTTGCAATGTTTTTATTTTTATAATTTTATCTGACCTTGAACTATACATATTATCTTCCAATCAAAATCAAACATGTATTCTTCAAGTAGGGCTGAAGGGCTCTTTTACTTTTCAATACCTACGCAGTGAGTAGGTAATATTCACTTTGCGGGCCATTTATGAGAAAAAATATTTGGTTTTTGCCGTGCATCTAAGGTATCGAAAAATAACGTCATTACAGTCTACTGAAAATACAACCAAATTAAACTTCAAATTTGTTTCTCTCGAGACACCCTTGATTGTTATTGTTACATTGACTTGACAGCTCGCGCAGTCTATGCCACTCAAGTTTTTTCTCACTGTATTAAATTTCATTTGTTTTCGTTATACATGACTTTGAGGTCACATGTTACAACATGAAAGGTTACCAAAGGGTATCACGGTTATTAACCTTTAAGCATTGATAAGAGTCCAGCAAGAAACTCAGCTAGGCCCGACCTGGGTCGGACTGACTCTACCCGGGGTGCGGCGGTACCGGGACGACTTGAGCATTCGTTTTGTTGACAGCGCATCTTCGGGAGCTCTGACGGCCTTATTGACTACCAGGAACACCACACCTGCGGTCTTCTGTAAGGTACCTCCTTCCTCTCTCACTCTCTAAGATGATTCGCTGTGCCCGACCATTTTATCCAAGTTTTGTGCCCTTTTACATTGCTCAAATTATATCCATACCACATCCATCTAAGTCGATTCAAAGCGTGATTATAGGTACAGACAAGAAATTTAATTTCCAAGCCACCTACGGTTCAATATCGTATAGCAAACTGTCACCATAAGAGCTAGTTAGAGCGCGAGACCTTATAGATCTCTAACAAATTTAGATTACTATTAGCTTATAGTCTTATTTTTGACATGTAACACTACATTTAATTAGATTTACTTTGAAAATTTTATTATTTTTAGTTGATATGGATAGATTTTGACTTGTAAAAGTGCCCTTGAGGCCTATCTGCAAAATAAATGTTTTGATTTTGATCTGATAATAAGCTAAGAATAAGTAAGTTATGATTATGATTCAACGTCTAAGTACGGTTTAACAAATGAACGAACTGATAGAGTTGGTTTTTGTATTTAGATATTAAGTAAGTATATGTAGGTGTATCTCTAAATTGGTTGAATATTTTTATGTGCAGCGTCTTTTGTAATTCAAACGACTGTCGTAATTCGCAAGGTCAAGGAGGTCAATTTTAGTTCGTCATTTCTGATCGAAATCTGATACTAGTTAGGAATAATTGATACAGAGCGTCTATTGTTTAGCAAAATCGATATGACAGCTTCAAAACTCTAATATTGCCATATTATCCTACCACACACTATAAATGTTCGTTATTTCAAAGGTTATCTGGGAGACATCGCTCTTTAGCTATAATACCGCCTGTTGTGGCCTAATTTAGCCGAAGCACGACATGTCTTATGGTCAAGTAGCATATAGAAAGTCACATCAAACTTGGGCAGGCCTCCGCACTTATCGAAAACGGCACGCGAAACATTGAAATCACTGCGATGCGATGTGGCGAACCAAATTGTTTAACTATCAATATATTATTCCATATTACGTAAACGCATATTTAATACTAGCTTTTGCCCGCGACTTCGTCTGCGTAGAACTCGCGTCATCGCGTTAGAATGTTATTTAATTCTTCTATTTCATGCGCTTACCTAGTTATCTCTCTTCCATTCTAACTTAAACCCCGTTAAGGGATGATTTCCGGGATAAAAATATCCTATGTCCTTCCCTAGGACTCAAACTATATCCATAACAAATTTCATCTAAATCGGTTGAGCATTTTAAGAGGAAACAGGCAGACAGAGTTACTTTCGCATTTATAACCCGCCCCAGTTTCGCACGGGTAGTCCAGTTTTAAACAACAACAAACAACAACAAATACCTACTCTTTATTGCACACCTCAATTAAAGGACACAGATCAGGATCACAGGGAGAGGATTTTTTATGATTTAAATTTATTTATCTAAGCTTTTGCCCGCGACTTCATTCGCGTGAATATCCATTATCCATATCAACTTCTACACCGTATTTCGCCGGGTTGTCTCGCCAAACATTGCGCACGCCGGCTCAATGCGCCCACATGAAACATGACAGAGGACTAAATATATGTTATTAACTTATTATAGATGTAGATGAAAACGCTCGCGAGCGAAGTGAGCGCGAAACTTTTCGGATAATCTGATACGGGTGTGGAAAATACTTCATACGCATCAAGTAATGAAGATGAAAACGCGAGCGCAGCGAGCGCGAATTCTTTCAAACATTACGATGTAGGTGCGGAAAATACTTCATACGCATCAAATAGTGTAGATGAAAACGCGAGCGCAGCGAGCGCGAAATGTTTCGAACATTGATGCAGGTGTGGAAAAGACTTCATACGCACCAAGTAATGAAGATAAAAACGCGAGCGTAGTGAGTGCGAAATGTTTCGAACATTATGATGCAGGTGCGGAAAATACTCATCAAGTAATGTAGATGAAAACGCGAGCGCAGCGAGCGCGAAATTTTTCGAACATTCTGATGCAGGCGCGGAAAAGACTTCATACGCATCAACTATAATGTAGATGAAAACGCGAGCGTACGGCGCGCGAAATTTTTTTGAACGTTATGATGTAAGTGCGGAAAATGCTCATCAAGTAATGTAGAAGAAAACGCGAACGCAGCGAGCGCGAAATTTTTCGAACATTATGATGCAGGTGCGGAAAATACTTTACACTCATCAAGTAATGTGTATGAAAACGCGAGCGCAGCGAGCTCGAAATATTTCGAACATTATGATGCCGGTGCGGAAAATAATTCATACGCATCAAGTCATGCAGATGAAAACGCGAGCGTAGCAAACGTGAAATTTTTACGAACGTTATGATGTAGGTGCGGAAAATACTCATCAAGTAATGTAGATGAAAACGCGAGCACAGCGAGCGCGAAATTTTTCAAACATTATGATGCAGGTGCGGAAAATACTTCACACTCATTAAGTAATGTATATGAAACGCGAGCGCAGCGAGCGCGAAATGATTCGAACATTCTGATGCAGGTGCGGAAAAGACATCATTCGCATTAACTATAATGTAGATGAAAACGCGAGCGTACGGCGCGCGAAAATTTTCGAACATTATGATGCAGGTGCGGAAATACTTCATTCCCATGAAGTTATGCACATGAAAACGCGAGCGCAGCGAGCGCGAAATTTTTCGAACATTATGATGCAGTTACGGAAAATAATTCCTACGCGTCAAGTAATGTGGATAAAAAAGCTAGTGCGAAATGATTCGAACATTATGATGCAGGTACAGAAAATACTTCATACGCATCAAGCAATGTAGATGAAAACGCGAGAACAGCGAACGCGAAATATTGAACAAAAAAATTTGTTGACCTATTAAGTGGCTTTGTAAAGAGGTAGGTAGTTGAATAGAAATTTTGTTCCGATGAATTTAAAATTTGGTAATAATGATTGTTATTACGTATTTTTTTTTACCAACAAATACTAATATATTGATAAAATTTAGAAAAAAATTTTTTTTTTTTTGAAAAATTAGATTTTTTTTCTTTGAAATTTCCTTATTTTTCCTATAAAAACCAACTTAACTTTGCGGTCGGTTCGGAACCCTAAATGTGCGAAGTCCGACTCGCACTTGGCCGGTTTTTTGCTTTCCAATCCGCCTGTTCGAATTTGGTCATACTTGATGTTTATTGTTACGTAGGTATGTATGTTTTAATAACGAATACCAATATACCCTAAATTTATGTCTGTTACGCGCTGAACGTATTTTATACATTTTGCTGACGGAAAACGCAACTAATCGGCACCTCGAAGAACCTCAAAGATGAAACTCATATCGATTATTAAGAAAAGTAAATAAGTAAATGTCCGCCATCTTTAATTTGAAAATTGATAAGTATCATTCTTGTAATGAGCACCTCAAAAAACAATATTTTATACAAAAATGCGCATACTTAATATATAGGTAGTAAATGTCGCAAGTGCTACCATGCAACCGAGAGCCCGCCGCTCTGCGTAGGCAAAGTACCCTCCATCGAAAACAAAAAAAAACCGAGGTTGCGTAGTAAGGTTTGTGAATATTGATAGCGTCTGACTGACCAACATAATTAGATCTCTCATTTCAAACAGTTAATATGGTTTGAGGGACTTTTGTATTTTTGTCTATAGCCTTGAGAGGCAGAGGTATTGTTATTTCACCCCCCATTTTTTCAAATACTATCTGTTTATTATACAATGTTTGAATGAGGTTCTATTTACTTTGCATCCATGTATATACTTACCAACTTTCAAGTCTGTAAATCATGAACTGAAAGACTTCTCATACAAAGTTTACCCCCTCTTTTCACCCCCTTTCATCCCTAACCTGTATGATTTTTATAGCCTATAACCTGGCCGAAGATCCAATAAACATATTAGTGAAGGCTGTATTAAAATCCATTCGCTAGTTTTCGCGTGATAGTTAGACATATAAACAGACAGACAAACAGACAAACAGACATGAATTCTAAAAACAGTTGAAACGTGTTCTGTTATCGATTCTTAGACCCCTCCATCGATTTTTTTACTAATATCTTCAATGTACAGATTTCGACCCTCTTCTGCTTTATTATATGTATAGATGTATGAGATATTGGTCTTAGGCGTCGCGTGGGAGCCGGCCTCTTTTCAACATTCAGTTGTCGTAAATTAGGTATTGTTATGGCATTCTTGTCAAAATTGTTTGCCGCTGGCCAAGTAGCCACTGACATACAGAGTTACAGACATTACAAATTCTATTTTGAGTATAGACAGTTATGCGATTCATTAAGCACCGTCCTCACTTATCACCTCACAGCGCACTCGTTTTTATATGGAAAATGTAAAATGTCATTTGTCACATTTTGACAGTTTCCATATAAAAAAGGGTGAGGGATGAGGCGACAGGACGAGTCGGTTTGAGAATAACAGCCCAGGTAAGGAGGATGGGGGATGGTAAGTGTGAGTGATAAAGAAAAAAAGATGACGGACGGAGTTATTTAACTTTTCATGAATTATTTTCTATTCTCACTGCAACAATATTTGCAAGTTTCTGTTTGGCCCTATGGTTGGCTGGTAGAGAATGCCTCTTGGCATTAAATCCGCAATTTGTACTTATATTGATTCTGCAGAAAAGCTTAAGGCGCAGGGTAGGGCAAGGCCTTCCCCATACAAACTTTGTGCACGTTTTATTCGTCGGTTTTGGCACTAACAAATATAATATTTTTTTTGGTTGTAAATATTAGATATGCGAAGATCGTGATGTGAAAATTTTCAAATATTTCAAAAAAAATCAAGATTAAAAAAGTAAAAAAAAATATTTAATAAAAAAAATTACATCACGAAATAGCTATCAGAAAAATAAGCATACTGACCAAAAATCATAACTTTAATGCAAACACAAACGAAGTAAATCCTGCACAAAGTTTGTATGGAGAGAGCTTGCCCTACCCCTCCTCTTAAATAAATGAATGTCACACTTGTGACGCGCGCGAGGTCGAGGCTCACGGAAGTCGCCTGGACACAAATAAAACAAATCATATTCAACGCATTTTGTTAGTCTTATTTAAGTATAAATATGGTCTGGCCACACTATAAGAGGCAGTGACAAGTGGAGCAAAAAGGTGACCCAGTGGTACCCAAGGGGCTGTAAGAGGAAAAGAGGAAGGCAGCGCAAAAGGTGGGACGACGACATAAGGCCAGTTGCTGGAGTCACATGGAGCAGGGTCGCCAGAGACAGGCACGAGTGGAGAAGGCTGGAGGAGGCCTATGCCGATTGGCAAGTGGACATCCAGGACAAATAGAAATGAAAACTAAAAAAAAACGGGGGAAAAAAACCTGGATGGACAACATGAGGCTATATATATTTAAGTATAATATAACTATTCCAAAATTCAAATCAATAGTATAAGTAGTTCTGTAGATATTTAGCGATATGCCCGACAGACAAAGTCGCACCAAAAGTGTAACTTTTTTTAGCTTTTGGTACGGAGTCCTTATTTATTTTATTTATCGTATGGCATTTATTTCGAACCGTGAGATCTTCGAGAAGACAGTACGGTTGCCAGTTTTTTGTTGCACTTTTAGAACCACCCAGGGGTCACGTGTAAGGTAGCGGTGGGTACTTTCCCTACGGACGTGGTGCAACTTCGACCCCCCTTTGTCATGTGAGTGGGCAACTTGACTATTAGAAGTTTTCAAGCCGCCCGAAGGCCTCCAAATTGGCTTAACGACTGCTGCTATAGACAGCAGCCGGGATCAACGGCTTAACGTGCCTTCCAAAGCACGGGAGCGCTCAGTTAGTAACCACTCAGAGCGGTCACCCATCCATGTACTGACCGCGGCCCACGTTACTTAACTTTGAATAACGCCGCTGGGCCACGAGCGCTCCACGGAGTCCTACATGGGTCATAAACACTTGAAAGAATAAAAGTCGTGCCTCCAGTTATCAATAGTTAACGGCTTATGTGCATGTAAGTTACGTTTTTGGGTCATAAACACTTGCAAAAACAAAAGTTGTCTCTCCTGTGGTCAACAGTTAACGGCTTACGAGCATGTGAGTTATGATTTTATTACATGGATTTATAGAACCGGAGACGCCGTTTATGCGGGGGGGGGCAAAACCTACAAAATGCCGCCCCCGTCTGCATATATTGTCTTACAAATTGTTACCTCTACCATTTCAGAACAGTAAAAGTAGCTACTAGTTATCTACTCTAAGGGGGGACGGGTCATAAAGTCATTACACATCTACGTATAGATGAAAACGCGAGCGCAGCGAGCGCGAAAATTTTCAAACTTATGATGCAGATGCGGAAAATACTTCATACGCATCAAGTCTTAAAAAAACGCGAGCGCAGCGAGCGCGAAAATTTTTTTCCTGTCAAGACGTATTTTGGCCTGTCAAGAAGTTCGAATTGCCGCCCCCCTGCCGCCCCTAAATTTGCCGCCCCCTAAACTTGCCGCCCGGGGCATGGACCCCGGCTTGCCCCCCCCCATACAATTAAGCTTTGTAGCTCTTAACTTTTGATATGTCTACAGGAACGACGCGCACCCATATCTGTTTATGATCCAAATAGCGTTGCTTATGAGTGAGAAAAACAAACTGTCAGCAACTTTGCTTTGTATATGCACAGCGATAACAATATTGATACAGGATACGCTACCGTGTACCTATCCGCTAGGTGTTTTTTTGAGTGCTTATCTTACACGAAATTGTTTAATGAAATACAGTAAGTATAGACACGTGCAATAAAGTTTAAATAAATAAATAAATTAAATAAAATCATCTATGAAAATTTCAACTTTCTAACTATCGCGGTTTTTGAGATACAGCTTGGTGACAGACGGACAGATGGACGGACAGACGGACAGATGGACAGCGGAGCCTTAGTAATAGGGCCCCATTTTACCCTTTGGGTACGGAACCCTAAAAACTGGAGGAAAAACGCCAATATAGGTAGTAAGTCGGACATTGATTGTTAACTTGATGATTCATAGGTGCATTAGTACGACTGTTAGCTCGAAGTACGGTCACATCTGGAAGAAAGCACGAAACTTGGTATGCATGTAGCTTAAATTTTTGTGTTTCAAAAATTTTAGGGAAACACGTTGACAGACCTTTTTTTCCCCCCCTCCCCCCCACTTTTGTGTGCCGAATTACAGTTTTTTGTGGCTTGTAACCCGATGCGCACAAAAATGTTAGTAATCTGCCCTCTAGCACCTTTTCTGCTGTACTTACCCTAATGAATGCTCGTATATTTTGAAAACTATAGGTCCAATCAAAATATATCTAAAGAATGACTTTTAGATAATTTTATAAGGAACATTTTTTCCATTGACGGTTTTCTCCTAGCTTCAGCCGTTTTCAATAAAATTAAAAAAAACTGTAATTCGGCACACAAAAGTGGAGGGAAGGGGGGGAAAAAAAGGCCTGTCAACGTGTTTCCCTAAAATTTTTGAAACACAAAAATTTAAGCTACATCCATGCCAAGTTTCGTGCTTTCTTCCAGATGTGACCGTACTTCTTCATAGTTTCGAGCTAACAAGTCGTACTACATTACATGTATTTATGATTAAATTGAAGAATAAATGACTTTTATTTATTTTTATCGTGATAGGACATTTTCCTATCTATAAATAGTCAATTCAAGATAACACTTGTGTTTGTTGATGATTAATATGATTGATTAGAAAAAATAATCAGTCACACTCATAATTGACTGAATGAGTGAAACGTATTATTTTCAGCGGTAAAAATACTTTGTACCTATGTGTCCGGATGTCCGGTTGTTATCTGGCATTTATAAACCGATATTCGTAAAATCCATACTAATATTATAAATACGAAAGTTTGTCTGTCCTCTTTACGCTTAACCGCTGAACCGATTTATATAGATGAAATTTGATGTGGAGATTGTGTAAGTCGCGGGGCAGGACATAGGATACTTTTTATCCAGGAAATCATCCCATAAGGGGGTGAAAGGTTGAATTTCAGAGCGATAACTAAGTAAGCGCCTAACGTAAAATAATAGCAATAATTCTAACGCGATGTATGAGTTCTTTGCGAACAAAGTCGCGGGAATAAGGTAGTAATTATAAATATTGTGTTTTTGGAATTTTTCAAAATGGCGGTGCTGAAAACGTATTCGCACAACGCTTCTCATTGTGATTTATTTTGTCCGAGCTGGTACAGTCGACGTCAAAGATACCTATGTTTACAATTTTGCACAATATTCCATCGTCATAAGGCGAAAATTTATACATCTTGTATAAATTCACCTCTCCTCTACTGTACCAGCGTAACGGGGGTATAGTGGAGGGGCGCATCTTCATAGTTTTCTAAATTTCTTGGGCCGTCTCACCTCTGACGGAAAATATCACGATTATTATGCTGTGATAATTGTTAGTTGTTTTTGTTTAGAATAAATATTTCTTATAATTTCTTATAATTATAACTTTGTCTTAACACATTAATTGCCGACGAGTGTGCTACGCGCTACGCTCGTAGCCGATCATAGTTTTTCCGCTTTGTAACGAAAACTGTCTACGAACGGAGGACCTGATAGCATGTCCGCGGCGCTGAATGTGTTAACTGTTAGATAGCGAATATATCTTGTAATGTGTTATTATCAATAAATTATGTCTATGTCTATGTCTATGTCTATTCAATACGGCACATGAGTTACATGACACCATTAAAAATAAATTATTCTGGCATTACCAATAAATAAAACTTGGAAAACAAACACGTGTCACCATTTTTTTGCTATTTTAAGAATTAATTTAAAAAAAATACCGGTGAACTTTAAGAATAGGGACGTCACTTTTTTCAATTTCCCTACAAACTTCATACCAACACAGCGTTTTTGAGGCTTAATTGAAAAGTAGCAGATTTCACTATCGGCCATTATCCCTTTGTTATTCCGGACTTTGCGCGCGTATGGTAATTCATCGGTTCACAGCTCAAGGCTACACGGTTGACCCCCGATAGTCAAGTTGATAGTCGAGTTGACAGTCGAGTAACTGACCGTTTCGCGGCATGGTGCGTGTGGCGCGGTTGGGAGCTGCCAGCGGACTGTGTGGTGGTTTGGTGCGCGGGCGCCGATTATGCTGCCCGTGACGCCTGCCACGCTACGCAACTCACCCCTACACGAGTACATGGTAGAAAACAAGGTCTTCCACTCTGGCTCGTGGCATAAGTGACGTCACTGTCGACGCCGCAAACACACTTATGACCGCATAGGTACCATCGATAGACTCTATTCGGCAATCGAATCGAATCGGCAGCTTGTATCACCCACACTACGAACAGGACAGGGCGCCCCACGCCTATGCCACATGGAGGGAAAGTACTTTGAATATTGTAGATGGAAGATTTTACTAAAAGAAGACATTATTTTAATTTAAAAAACTATTTAAACTGCATTCATAGATTTTTAGTTCAACCGGGAATCGAACCCAGTACACAGTTGTATGTCCTTACGGCAATTAATTTGGTGACAATGATTAAACAAGACCCTTTGAGGGATAAGCTCGCCTTTGTACATTAATTTATATATTAATGTAACATATAAATATAAAGCATAATATCAGCAATGTCAGAGCATTATGCCGAGTGGTGTCCAATTGTGGCCATTATAGCAGCACCACTGCTCTTTGTAAAGTAATTTTACCATTGTAACTCCTAGGTTCTAAGTTTTAAATTGTAATGTGGTGTTATTTTGGTTTGTAATAAAATTTTAGTCGTTCATTCATATTTATGTAGGGTGATGGCACCAGTAACCGGCAGGCTCCAGTAATCGGCATTTTTTTTACAAGTTGGATTAAAATTAGGACTGCCAACAATTATTCCAATTAATCAACACTGGACCATAGACAGTGTATATTCTACTCTCATCCAAGACAATATCATAGACACAGGCGGTTTTGTTTAAAGATGATAACATGAAAATGATAAGAAAAACAGTGCTTTTGAAGAAAATGAATAATCCATAAGGAAATAGTTAAGAGAGTGACTGTACATATTTGTCGATTATTTAATAACTATGAAAAATGTTTGAGTTTTTGTTTACGTTATGTATAGCTATAAATATGCTTCAAATAATGTTGTATTAGAAAAATTTAATGTTAGCTTATTCTTGTTAAAAAATATAGTGCCGAATACTGGTCCCGTGAAAGTACACTTTCGCCAGTAATCGGCAGATGGTGATAATAATGATTCTTAATATGCCATTAATAAATTATTAGTAGATACATAGATTTTGCCCGACGCAATGACTCACAATATATCAATACGAGGACAGATAGTGAGAGAAATACATGATTTTCATTCTAACTGCAGTACTAATCTAATATTATCAATTAAAAAAATCAACGTCCTAACAAAACTACTGAACATAGAAGCTTGTTTTTTTTTTACAGTAGTCTTTCTAGCCTATACTTACTGTTTATCGACCTTTCCAAGCTAGCTCTCTCGGAATATTTCAACTTCTCACTGTCACTTTTCATTTTCATACATTTTATAACCTAAAAGTTTCTTTTAGGTTATATAAAGAAACAGAACACCCTAAGCAACTTTCTACAGTTCGATTCTTTATTTATTCGTTTCATTCAACGATAACTTTTTATCCTGTTCCGTAAAATACATCAAAACAAAAGTACCTATTCGAAATACTTGCACTAAACTAGTGCCGATTACTGGGTGCCGAATACTGGAGACTGCCGATTACTGGGTGCCGAACACTGGAGACTGGCTGCCGATAACTGGAGATTGCCTATATTTTTGGTTATTAGAATGTTTATATTTATCCGTGTCTCTTCAGTCAACAAAAAGCTAATATGTTGTTACTCAGAGATATATTTAACGTTTTTATTCAGTTATTTTTGTCCTAAGTACAACCATATTATTTTTATCATTGATGAAAGTACACAACCTCCTTAAAGTGCCGGTAACTGGTGCCATCACCCTATAACTAAACCTGTTATTGTACAAAAGTGCTTACATACAATGATTAAACAAGACTATTATGGCAAATTAAATTAAAATCGCATATATTATTTGATGATTACATGACAAATTATTTTGTTTTTCTAGTTCCGAATTTTATCTTGCTAAATTATAACAACATTTATGACGGCACCGTTTCCATCTTTTTTAATACTGACAACACTAATTTTTACGTCAATACCGATCATGCGTATTAAAATTAAATGTGTCCCAACTGCGCAAACTGTAGGTACTCGCATGGGGTTTTCACTTAGTACATTTGCCGCAATCCTCGCCGTGCCTCGCTCTGATTGGCTAAAATGCTACTAGTTACAAGAATCATCCGTTATGCAGCAGGGCGCTATAGTCTCCGGGTCTAGTTTTGCGTTTTTAAGAATGACTCAAATATCCCTTCTCCGACCTCTTTGCTTCATCAACGAAAAAAGAATAAGTATGTCAAAATTGTCAATGATCACTCATGTCAATAAAATAGGATTTTCTGTTAAAAATTTTGAAATACAATAAAATCGTAGCTTGAATTTTATTGTGAATATTGTGTGTTTGTTAACATTTTATAAATTGTTTGGATGTAGTGCTAAAGGACATGATAGAGTGTCAAGCATCCGAAGAACCGGAAGAAGATGTTGAAGATAGAGCGAAGTGGCGAAGATTAGTGCGGAAAGCTGACCCCACCACCATGTGGGATTAATAGCTAGGAAGAGAGAGAGTTTCTTATGTGTTTAGTCTTTGTTAAATAAATTATTCTACCAATGTTGCATATTTATATTTTACTTATCAAATCTGTCACTGAAACGTAAGCGTGTGGGTGCGTCCGTGTATGCATGTGTGTGTGTCTGTGTATGAATACGTATAGGTGTATGGGTGATGTGTGCGTGTGTGCGTAAGTATGTTTGTGTGCGTTAGTGTAATAGTCCGCTTGATGGCTATTTTTTGGAACTGCGCAAGAGATGGCGCGGTAACCATAAAGCTTGACTGATGACTCTATTCTCAGTATATATTTAATTTTCTCTATGGGTACTCGTGCGCGCCCTATATTAAACTGTAGGTAGTGAAGGCTGCAGAAGAAGGTACGAGTATTACACAATTACACACCATACCGAGTGTCTATTCAAATTGAAGTACCTGCTGTGTACATATTTTTAATGAGGATACTTAAGTAAAATAGATAGAAGCAGCGATAATGCGTATGTATGTATAGTAAAGCCACCCACCCTGAATCGCCATATCCTTTCAATTCAATTCAATTCAATTCAATTATTTATTAATAAAATATTGCATTGTTATTTCATTCCCCATTCAGAAACAATCACCTAATGAGGTTACGAAAATATAGCCGCTCGTAGTCGTACCCTTCGCGGGGACTAAATTCAACTAAACACAGGTAACCTGTGCAGGTAACCGACCCAACTAAATAAATTATAAGAGACTAACTAACATAATTTGACGTGTAAAATATCGTATTGTTCAATTCCTTAGTTCAGACATTTTGTTTTCTACGTGATCAATTCTAAATATAGAATGCTGCTTCTGAATTTCAAAAGCCAGATGTTTATGTTAAATTCATATCAGATGATATCAGAAACGTGTGAACGTATTTTAAACTGCTATAAAAAAGGGTCATACGGAGGGGCACTTGTATTTGTATCTGCTTGTGAAAAATACTTGAAGTTTGATAATAGTAGTTTATGCAACTGGTACATAATGAGAGGCATTAAAATACGAGTGTGTTTTATATTATTCATAATAAGGTCACACGAGTGTTTTAATGCCTAATTATGTACAGTTGCATACATTACTTTATCTACACACATATTATAACTACTCTAAGATGGGTTCAGAAACCGTAGTAAATAAAATAATTGTGTTAATACAACCTTTTTTGCACGGTTGCGGAAATATCGAAATCAGAACTGGCAACCGATACCTGAATGTTATTTTAAAAAGTAAAGAGTTCCTATTCTGATGTGATCATGTCGTTCTAGCTCAAATTTCGTGCGATATATACTAAAAAAACATCGAGTTGACATTTCGCATCGACTGAATTTGAATTTTCAGTGATACTAGAAGCAGGGGCATGTCAACTTTGACATTTAAATTTTGACAGTTTTGTTTGACGTTTAATATTTAAACATCATATATGAGATTAAAATGAAAAATTATATTACTGCTGTAGCCTTAGCCACAGATAAGAAAACTGCCATAAATTCATTGAATGTTGAAATGAGAGTCATTTTCTACGGTTTCCGAACGCATATTAGAGGATTTATGATATGTGTGTAGATAAAACATATTATGTAAATAATATTGGGGACCCGAGCAGATAAGACGTCAAGTCGGTCAACAGACTTTTAAGTACCTATATTTTTATGAGCATTTATCGTTTTTTTATTTTTTTTATCTTACTGTGGTTTTATAGGCTGGGCCCAATAAAGCGAAGGGCCGGGCTCAAGAGCTATTATCCCACTGTTTGAATAGTTATTCAAAATTAAAAATATTTATTCTGCAAGTTAGGCCTCAATGGGCTTTTTTAGATGTTTGTTATTCAATAACGCAAAAACGGCTAAACGGTTTATGATGAAACTTGGTATACAATGAGTCTATAGTCTGGATTAACATATAGAATAATTTTAATCCAGAAAATCATCCCTGGAAGGTATCAAATAGGGAGTGGAAATTTAAGCGCAGGAAGTCGCGAGCAAAAGCTAGTAAAATTATGAAACTGACCTTCTAAACCAGAGGGGAAACTAGATCGTTTCGTGATCCTTCACCGAAAAACTACTTTTTTAAGTTTTTTTAACCCTTGTGGTACGAGCCGGGATTCGAAATAGCGACCTCAAGATTGAAAATCGGGTGTCCATGCAAATACTTATCTATTTCTAAGTATCTAAATCACTTAGTACCTAAGAAAGAGGTTACGAATGTTACAGGTACAGGGACACCATAGCGAAAGCGCCCAAGGCGATCACAAACCGATTATTCGCTTCGATACGGCCAATCGGGTTTACTTAAAAATCGATTTATTTGTGCTGAATAACTTCCTTTGGGACCAAAAAATGCTCAGCCGAGCGTCAACCGTTCTGCAGATTTTGGTGAGTTCTAGATGGTATCCATTGTAGGTTTAATGACATTAGGTAACTCTAATTAGTTACGTTGTCAAAGTGTAAGCAGCGTCAGTCGCTAGAGGTGAGAAAAGTATACTCCTCGGGGATGAATCTGGGGGCCGATTTTTGAGTGTCGAACGCTCGACTTTTCACTCCGAATCTGTCAATAATCTATGATGTTTTGACAGATGTCCAGTGAAAAGTCGAGCGTTCGACACTCAAAAATCGGCCTCCTGTTTTTGTCTTGGGTGTGCTTCAAGCCCTCACTGCACTCAGGACTCATAACATCCACGCTCTGAACGGGAGTAAAATCTGGAGTCTATCATTACGTGCAGGATTCAATATCACTATGACATAAAAGAGTGCTTTATCCCCTCGGTGTACAATCTTTTATTTTCTACCTAGTGACTTTTGAGGTAGGTCTTGCTTAACATGTGACGAGTCTAATGTGCATTATTCGTAATCAGTATGTATTTTAGGTTTATGAATATTAAAAAATTATCACCTGTACGTCGATGATTCGCAAATTTACGCTGCGGCATGCATTGACGACCTTCGTCCTTATATGTTTAGAAAACTTAATAAGTAGTGACTTAGGTGTGTTTGGGCTTCCAATTTTGGACTACAAGTGAATGCAAGAAATCGCAAGCAATTTTCATTGACAGTCCTCATTTTATTTCCAAACTGTCTGATATGGTGTTGCCCGATGTTATTTTTGACGGAACAACAATACCTCTCTCCTCTGGGTCATTCATCTGTCAAAAGATAGGCATAGCTAGCCAGCGGGGGAATGTACGTATATTGTACCCAGCCTTGTGGGCAGCATGTCTCAGGGGACAAATTTGGGGGATTTTTATAAGTTTAATATTTAGTAATAGGTTAATTGTATTAGGTTTTTTCTAAATGTCGTATTTTGTTTATTTTATTACTTTTGTTGATCTAGAAATTACTTTGCGGTGACCTATTTACCCCATATGTATGCCAGAAAAGCGAAATTTCACGACGGTATGCGCAAATTGAAGTTGAAGTTAATAATGTGTTTCCGTTCGGCCTAATTACGAGCATCCTTAATTAGTACCTACACAAGAACTCGAGATCTATTTTTGTTTTCGCTTCCGATCCCTGACACATTTCAAACGGTTTAACACGCTTGTTTCCTCTAAGTCCCATTTACGCAAGTGCAAATATGGCAAACAAGTTTAACTAATGCGGTTTCTTTTTCCTGGTCGAATCCTCATGAAAGATGTGACGACTGAGGGAAGGGAATTTCTCACCAATGCTCTCCAAGCTGCGCGGTCTTGGGATCTATGATGGTCGCGAATGATAGGTACCACTCGATAGAAAATGACAGATGCCAGGGTTCGAAATGATAATTATCTTGATAATCAAGATAATTAAATAATTATCAAGATAATTATCGTGAATAATAATTATCAAGATAATTATCGTGAATTTTATGCTTTGATAATTATCGATCTGATAATAACCTAAAACTTTTTTTTTTTATAAAAACCTAAAAAATAGACGACAAGATAAAGCATATGTCACTTTCTTATACCACTCGATAGAAAGTGACAGATGCTTTATCTTGTCGGTTTGCTGTAGCTAGCCTGTAACGTGGCTTTCGTTGCAGATATTACCGGTACACGGTACACTGTAAGATCTACGACATTTCAGGTTTACCAAGACATAATGATTTCAATCGCTATGCTCCGTAATGGTATACTCCGTTAACACTTGACTTGCACGCAATTATTGCATATACGAGTATGTACAGTCTACTACATAGCCACATTTACACTTTAGCACTTTATTACAATGGAATAAGGTGCAAAAGTGTAAATGTATCTATGGCGTCGACTGTGCATCGGGCTGTGACAGAATGAGCGCGGAATGAAGCTGTTGAAACCTAATTGGAATGGGAAGCGTAAGTATCGAATTGACCCGGTCGCTAACTGAAAACTCCTGGATTAGCGAGTCCTTGACCCCACCACTGTTGAGACAAAAACTATTACTTAGTATACAATATTAAACACCGGCCAAGAGCGAGTCAGATTTCGCACATTTAGGGTTCCGAACCAAACGAAAAATTAACTTGGTTTGTTTTCGCGCCTTCTTTAGTTGTATGGGACATAGGTTCCTTTCAAAGTGAAACAGTTTCAGGATACGACTTATGAAGTGGAAAATTGGACTAAACAACATCTGGGGGCCGATTTTTGAGTGTCGAACGTTCGACTTTTCACTCGAGATTTGCCGTTATTAAAGTAGGTTTAATTTTCCTTATATAAAACGACGGCGTGATGAGTCATTTTTCATGTCTTATGATAGCTTTCCTAATGTTTAGATAAATATTTAATTTTCGGAGACGGAATGAACGAATGACATGTGACAGTGTCTTCATACAAAATACTACAGATAACGGTGACATGTTAATGCAGCGCTAACATGTATGTAAATAACTGAACAATAGCCCAGTTTTGATATTAATGAGTAGTTACACCAAGATTTACTGTCTAGATAATATGAAATGTTATTAGGTTGGAATAGTCAGGTGTTTATTTCGAGCCGTGATGCATAGAACAATAAACACTCAAGAGCATTGAAAGTGGGTTAATATGAACGAAAATTAGATACATACGTACGTAAATTAGGCGCCGATCGACTTCAAAAACTACACTCACGGACCAAGAATATGGGTCGGTAAAAAACCTTCATATTTCCTAAAATACTGCGAGGTTGTAAGTTTTTTTAATCACGTCATTATATTTATTTAATTTTAACATCTGTACTGCAAAAGTAACAGCCAAAAAAGTAACGTTTCCAAGTTTAAATCGGACTCGTAAAATCACGGAGTGAGATATCGCGAAAATCGTAATTTTTGGACATGGTTGATATTTTTATGATAGGATCCCGGAAATTGCTAATACAGTTGGGCAATACGAAGAATAGTATATAATATTTAAATAAAACGAGTGTAGAATATTTAACAAAACCTATTGATGCTATTTAAACTATATAGTGTGATCCGAAATTTTTGACCGCGAGTGTATACATTATTTTTAATACCTTTCGGTGGCAAACTAGCGTATGGCCCGCCTGATTTTCAATAAGGAGCGTAAAGCCGCGAATTGAGCTATTACAAGTTATTTATGAGCTATTAAGTATTTTAAGTCTGTTAAAGACAAATGCAAGTCTTCCACAGTGCATCCTCGGCATCCCTGGCGCCCTTATTCCCCAATAAGAACCATATGATACATGTCAATATTCCCGAGTATATTTTCCAGTGGCATTTTGATGAGTATTCCTAGAAGAAAGTCAAATGACACATCAGTAAGCAAAACGTTGATACTTAGCTGTGTTGACAATTTGGACCCTAGCAAACAAACAACACCATTAACTACTATTTATTACTAAATAATTATCTAATGGTTTCGAATTTAGCCGCCCGTACTCTTCGCGGGGACTAAATTCTACTAAGACATAGTATTTACAAAAAAAACTACTTACAGAGGTCAGCAACCTTTTAGCGGTCAAGGGCCACATAATCTTCTTCTTATTCCTGGCCATTATTATTTGTGGTCGGCCCTCCTAATACCAATTCGCGCCAGTTAATCCGGTTGACTGTCGTATCTTTGTTTACTGCTCTCATATCGCTGGTGTCTCTGGTGCTGATCCAAGTCGTTGGCGGGCGTCCCCGTCTTCTTATTCCGCCCTCCAATTCCATCATTGCCCTGGTCATGTGGCTCTTACCGCTTCTCATGATGTGCCCGCACCAGCGTAGGCGACCTTCCGCCAGTTTGTCAGCAATACTAGATACTTTAAATGACCCTTCAAATGACCTGAGTCAAGCCACATACCTAATAGCTAACGAAATTACTGAGGGCCGCATGCGTTTATAATTTTTCACACCACCTGCTCAACAATGCCTAAAGTTGTTTTTTTCTTGGGCGTGCTTAAATCCCTCACTACACTCAGGCCTCAGTCTTAATTACCTCGCTTCGCTCAGGAACTACGTCATTGCTCCCTCGCTCTGCTCGGGAGTAAAATTTTGAGTCCTTCGTTACGTTCGGGATTCAATATCGCACCCGTGACATAAAACAGTGCTTTATCCCCTTGGTGTATAATATACTAGTGACTTTATCAGACAAAAGGTCCCCCATTGTCAATAAGGAAGGATGCTCGCGGGCCGCCTGTTGCCGACCGCTGAGTCTTAATAATATTTACAAATTATTTAGTACCAATAGATAATGCTGTATATAGCTTGTTTGCACAGTTAGATGTGATTTGACGAGTCAGAGGTCCTAATGAGCTGCAATTTGCTACAGATAAGCTGTGATGTTTTTGCTTCAAGCGCCGCTGGGAACGGAAGTGACTAACGATTATATTTTTAAAAGTAATTATGATAAGGCGGGTTTGAAACCCCGTTCGCGTCGCAGACTTAAAAAAAAGAAATATCCATTTCCATACTAATATTATAAATGCGAAAGTTTGTCTGTCTGTTTTAGTAAAGTAAAAGTTAGCGTAAGCGTGAAAAGGTAAAACAGACGGACAAACTTTGAACCGATTTAAATGAAATTAGCTGTAGAAACAGTTTGAGCCCCGTGAAAGGACATAACATTAGTTTTCATCACGAAAATCATCAACTAAGGGAATAATGGGAACGAAAGTTTGTATGGAGGTAGGAAACCGACTACCACGCGGATGAAGTCGCGGACAAAAGTCTAGGCTAGTCATTTGATATTTAACAGTGGCGTTTCGGCGAAGGAAAACATTGTGAGTAAACCGGTCTAAGGCTGGTTTTCCACCAGAGCTATGCTATGCAGCTATGCTGCGAGGATGTGATGACTTTCCGTTTCTACCAGTGCTATGCTATGTGAACCAATGGATATGATTGGTGAATATCAACGCATAGGAACGTAGAATGAAGCATAGCACTGCTCTGATGGAAAAGGCACCCTAATCCAAACAAGCTCTAGTTTTACCTCTTGGCACACCTGTGACACGCGAAGGAACGTAAGCGCTGTGGGTAAGTATGTGTGCGTACGCTGTCGGTACACGCGTCAATTGTTTGCGTGTGGCGCTGTCGAGTGTCGAATCGCGTGGCGCGTTGCACCCGATCGGCACCAGGCGGGTCTCTCAGGGACGAGGTAACTGACCTCGGTGCGGGGGGATCGTGTCCGTTCTGTATATAATACTTATTACTATTCTGTGCTCTTGGTTGGCAAGTCGCTTTCGTAAAAACTAGTTTACTAAATCTTGGAATTAGGTGGTCTAAGCGAACCCCGGGCGCCCTAGGTTTCTACGGGTGCGAGTGCGGCGTCCATTGAGACAAATGTCTATGACAAAAACTCCCAGCAGAGTATAAAAAATGGTCTCATTATAATAAAATCAGCAAGTCAATCGATTCCGCGTCGCTAATGAAGAATAACAATCAGAACCGGTCCTTAATTCAATGCTCGTGGACAGAATTACGTTTTAGTAATAGGTACAGTCAAGGGCACCAATATGTATACACTTTTTCACCTTATTCCATTGAAATAAGGTCCAAAAATTTATACATATTTATGCTCTCGACTGTACTACTACAAACAAGCCAACGGTTTAAGTCGTTATTCTACTAAAAGGTTAAAACTAACGTATTAAATGTCACTTTTAATACAATGCCGGTGGCATATAAGCGTACGGGCCACCTGATGGTAACCGGACACCGCAGCCTATAGACGTTCGCAACTACAAAAGAGTCTAGAGCTGAGCGTTTTTTTCAATAAGCGTTTCGTAAAACGCTTTCGCTTACAGTAACGGAATAACAGTTTCTTATGAGAACAAAAAACAGTTTTTATAAAAACGACCACCAAAGCTGCAATGCAACGCAACAATGAAACTACACTACATGAAAATAGAAACGAAACTCAAAACTGACATAACTCAAACTATAACCTATACTCGTACCTTTCATTGATGTAGCGATCGAAAAGACGAAACGAAACAAAACTTCGCTTTGTTCGGGTGGTATGGGCGCGCTTTGTGCTAAAAACGTTTTGTATTGATGATTGACAAAAATGCGCTCTATTCACAAGATGTTAAGGCTTAATTTTGAAAATTCATTCATATTTCTTTCGTTCGTTTCGTTTTGTCGGGCGCCGCAGTGAAACAAACTAGTTACTTTTGAAACTGTTTCGTGAAACTGTTTCCAGATTATGAAAAGCTGTTACGTTTCGTTACACTTAAAAGTCGCAACGACCCAGCTCTAAACTAAAAGAGTCAGGTGCGCGTTGCCGACCCATTGTAAAATTAAGGATCCATTATGTTGACAGCAGAAGGGACAAAAGGTTGTTCGCTCTCAACACAGTGCGTCCTCGGGAGCTCTGGTAACCTTGCCCACCTCCAGGAACGCGTGTTGCGCATATAATTGTGTAAGTAGTAGGTAGGTAAATAATGTTATTATATAGCAGAGCTGTGGTCTTCTCCAAGGCGGAAGTACTTCCCTAGTTGGGCTGCTCCAAATTCGAGCAAGACGTCATTTTAATTTTGCTGTGCCCAGGGGGGCGATTTTTGAGTGTCGAACGCTCGACTTTTCACTCGAGATCTGTCAAAAAACTATGATTTCTTGACAGATGTCGAATGAAAAGTCGAGCGTTCGACACTCAAAAATCGGCCCCTGCCTCATTATTTCTGTGCCCTACCTCATTAACTCACCTTCACTTCACGGGTGACATGTTACGAACTCTTCAGGAGTTCTTTCTTCAGGTTGACATTTATGCGGCGGCGGCGCAGTCCTCTGCTAGAGATGACACTGACCGCTCTAACAAATTGTCCAAGTCGACCGACGGCAGGCACACCGAACTAACAACGTCCACACGTTCATCGTTACACAATTTTAGTCCAGGAATAACAGGTTTCCTTTCCACGCTGGCGGCAAAACCCAGCCCTTGTCTCTATTAAAATTAGGGCGTTGTCCATACATACATGAAACCTGAAAACATTACACTATTTTTTTTGGGCAGTCGTGTTAAAAAGAAACTGATATTAATTATGTTTTTGCTTCCGTCAGCGACACATGAAACCACGGTTATAAAATTTTGCAACGAAGAATAACTTATATTAAAAAAATATGTTACAGTAATACCATAATTTGTAAGAAAATTAACTGTATACCTATTGCGGTTCATGAGATAAGCGCGACAGATAGACGGACGGACACGGGAGGCTTAGTAAAAGAGCTCCTTTACGCTCGTAAAAACAGTTACTTATCTACCCGTTTCAAAACAACAATAGTGGCAGAATGTTAACATTAATACGTATCAGTTTCCAATGAAATGAAGTTTATCTAGGGTTATCATTGAAATGCGCCGGCGTATTCGTTGTGTAACCTATTGTCATGGACTACATTAAGTGTATGTATTTAATAATGTAATTACTAGTATCTAGTGGGTGCCTAGAAATCTAAGCAAATAGGTATTGGCATTCGCGGGGGCGCGAAGGATAAAAAGTACTTACCATGTGGTCTCCAGGATTCAAATTGTCTTCAAATAAAATCATAACTTCAAAAGGTATCAAAAAGTCTACAGTACCACAGAATAATAGTATTCCAATACAGAACGGACACGAACCCCCCGCACCGAGGTCAGTTACCTCGTCCCTGAGAGACCCGCCTGATGTCGATCGGGTGCCGTCGCGCCTCGCGATTCGACCGCGCCGCGCGCTACGCACCCGCGCAAACAATTGACGCGTGTACCGACAGCGCACGCACACATACTTACCCACAGCGCTTACGTTCCTTCGCGTGTCACAGGTGTGACAGTACTTTCATATCACGAGCGCGAGTTGGCCATAGTTGCAGTTTTGACAGATAGAAACACATAGACAGCGTGAGCTCATAGTTCCTGCGCTGACGCATACATAGACAATGTGCATTGTGCATTAGTTCAACTCACAACAACCATGGCCGTCATAACGTCAAAAACTTGTTTCGGAATGGAGAGCTAATCGTAATCACAAATCATATCATAAAAATCATAAATCTCTAGCCGATTTGGTTTCCTACCGAATTGATACCGCGCCACTGGAGTTGCGGACTGCGGATATAAAGTTTACACCATTGAGATAAGGTTGAAAATTAGGTACAACTTGTAATAAAAACCTCAGACACTCGGACCGACTCATTTTGTGATTAGGTATCTTTATATGTTGTGAAGTTATTATAAGAGCCAGGGATATTTTTTTCCAACCTTGTCTGTAGAATGAATTTTCCCTTGGGAAAATCAGATGGGAGTTAATTAGTATTATCTTCTATATACTAATAAGTAGTCTGTGGAGACTGTAAGCCTCTATCTACATTGTAGTGTGATAGCTACTAGCGACATCTAGTGTGGAAATCTAAAAACACAATTCGTTGTTCTACTCGTCGATAGATGGCGTTTTAGCTCAAAACTCAATCGACGGCTTGCTTCTCACTGTACTTGAGCTCTATAATTAATTCCTGGTTAGTGCCTAACTATGCTACGAACTTAGGCGACTTCCTGATTTATCGGGTCGGAAGCAGTACGATATGAGAAAAGTGTCAAATGTCAGTGTCAGCTGTCAGTCAACTCGGTACCATTTTACAACTCTCTACCTACCTACAACTATAAATTTATTATTATTCTATGTTTTAGACAAGCATCTGAGGCGCTGATACATCTAAATTACTTATTAAAATTGTAAAATCCAATTTAGTTTTTAAGTTCTAACATAGTCTTAAGGTATTTATTTTTAAGTGTCTAAACTAACAATAAATGAGATCTTTGTTATCTTTCAAATAAATAAATTGAATTGAATTGAATTGAATAGTTCACTTGACACGGTTTAGTTTTACTAATGAAATTGTATACTTTGTTTTCTAACAAATTAAGGGCCCTTATCAGTTAAAAAACGCTCATCTATTTCGGCCATTTTCTGTTTAATTGAGACTTATCTTGACATTTTCTCAATATTACTATCTAGAACAGGACTATTGCGACTTAATGGCATCAATTTCAAAAGTACTCTTTGTATTTTTCATTAAGAAATATTGTTTCAAACATCACTCCAAATCGACCATTTTCGTGCTTAAAACTGCTTTTTCCCGCTTAATTTCTACTACACACAATAAAATCATAAAAGGGCAATCTAAAACTTTAATAAAATCATCGTATCCTTTAATCACTTTATTTGTATTATCAATACTTTTCTCAAAATTTGAATTCAAAATAATTTAAAACCTGTAAGGCCTCTTAAGTGCCAGAACATATTATTTGTTCTTCACACGGAGTAGTGTGTCCTCTTAACTTCCCGCTCTCTCAGACTCGCGGGGTCGAGCGAGACGCGCGCACGCAGCGGCGCCGGCGCATCGGGAGCCGCACGCGCAGCCGGCGTGCCCGCCGCGGCCCACACGCAGCGGTAGAGCAGCGTGCACGCTAGAGAACCGCTCAGTGGACCCACCCAGTACAACTGAGGAAATATGAGTACAAATGTTAAGTAACCTAGGGCCTAGGGGTTATTAAAAGCGAAAGTCTCTTTTGAATGAAAGGGTTGGAAAAGAGACTTCCGCTTGTAATATTAGTTACAATTCGTTATGCAATATGCCCCTAAAAGTGTTACGAAGTGTCGTGTTCACAGCGCCAGCGACACCTATAGGTGTTAGTGCGCAAAATATCAAAGTATAACATTTACTTCAATGCTGTCAAATAAGTAGCTCTAGTATAAGTTTTTTCGAAACATTAACTAATTCGAACGCGTTTGCGTTTTGTCTCAAAATGTATGAAAACGCTCTCACCGAATTTGAAATACGCGCGTTCATCGGTTAGCAACAAATGTTATACTCGCTGTTTTAGTTTCCAATAGTGACCACCAGAGGCGCTGTTCACGTTTTCATACCACTTTCATACATTCTGAGACAAAACGCAAACGCGTTCGAATTAGTTAATGTTTCGAAAAAACTTATACTAGAGCTAAAGGTCTTATCTTCGCATCGATTTACTGTTTGCTCTACAGGTGTGTGGTTAGTCCACTAAAACCGAGCAAAGCCTCCAGAGTCCAGAGCAGAGCATGGACAGTCAAGGGCATTAATATGTATACATTTTTGGACCTTATTTCAATGGAGTAACGTGAAAAAGTGTATACATATTGGTGCCCTTGACTGTACTGTGTTGCTAGCTAAAACCTGATTTTTTAACCGACTTCAAGGTTTCAAAGGAGGAGGTTATGTATCTTGCTGTCAACACAACGGTCCTGTAATCATGCGCCATCAGGTGGGCCGTAAGCTCATTTTTAAAAAATACTACGGTAAGCGGACAACGCAGCCTATAGACGCTTGCAACTCCAAAAGAGTCACGTGCGCGTTGCCGACCCTATATAAACTTTGAGGATTATTTGCACACATCTTGGTTTAAAAAAATATAGGCACTAACCCAGTGGTGGTCCCAACGTCCACTCCACAGCGCAGGCGCGAAGCTGCGTACTGGATTCATACTGGCGCCTGTCAGGGGGCCCTGTAAAGAAATCATTTCAATCATCTTCTTCGTACCCTTATGAGCTCATGACTTGTGAATAAACGACCCAATATGCAAAACGGCAGGCCGATGCTGCGCCATAAGGACTGCGCCAAGCGAGACATGCACGCATTCAACATCTCGGTTCACAAATGGGAGGAGCTTGCCGAGGACAGGGACAAATGGCGCAAACTGGTGCTCGATGGGCGCAAAGTTCACGATAAAGCATGGTTTGCGACGCTTGAAGACAAGCGAGCCAAGAGACATCGACCGGAGACCTGTTCGCCACGGGCGAACTTTACTTGCCAGGGCTGCGGTCGTGTATGCCACTCTCGCATCGGCTTACACAGCCACAAAATACGTTGTCTACCTGCATGACACTGCTTGTATAGTCTGTAATAGACTCGAAGGCCATTGATTGATGCAAAAGCAAAAGGACATTGATGACAATTATATTGTCAATTCATTGTTTCTAACGTGTTATGTACAGTAGGCCAACGAAAATGCTGAGCACTTTAGTACTTTGTCAATTTAAAGAGGTTTCAAATTTTATGACGTTTCAGTCTAAATATTTCTTAGATTTCGATGTGACAAGGTTCTAAGTATGCTCAACATTTTCATGGGACTGTACATAAATAAAATAATAAATAAAAAAGCCTTTATTCTATCATAAAATTACAGTAGGTATTAGTAGGTAGTACATACCACACTATTTAGAGTTTTATACTACTTTATTTATGAAAGTCGCCTGAGCGGCGTAGGCCTCCCCCGTTTTTCTCCAATCTTCTCTGTCCAGAGCCCGTCTTCTCCACATAGGCCCACATATATAGGCCCACATATATAGGGACTGTACATGGTCCATTGCAAATAAATGAGTATTAGTATGAATAACGACCATATATGCACACAGGACTAATGACAAAGGCGTTCGAGGGCACATATATTTTGTCATTTTCGAAACATTCATACAATATGTTTATGACTTTGAGACTGATGATAGAGAGGTTGGCGACGCTAAAACCGATTCGATGAGGTTAAGGTTCCGTCAGTAGCGGGTTGCATTGGTTGATCCCATGACGCTATGCTTGATAACGCTGGCACTCCTCCCAGTCCCAGAACTCCTTTGATGCAATATGCACAGGCACACCGCTCATAACAGACGTAGAATACCCACCGCTATGCTATCATTACAAACAATTTCATTTACAAAGAGGCCAGAAGTCCGCCAATAGACGTTTGCGAGTCCCGCAACTTTTAAGAAACCCACATAATCAGACACATTGAATAGATAAGACGTATACGGAAAGCGATGAGAGAAGCCCAATGCGAACAGGCCAAGAGTTCGCCAAGTCAATCATGCACTACTGTCACTCGAATACCTAAGGCAGGTGCGATTGAGATATTCGAAATATTTTCGAGGTAATATCTCGACGACCGCTTTAGCTTAGTTGGTAGTGACCCTGCCTACGAAGCTGGAGGTCCCGGGTTCGAATCCCGGCCGGGGCATTTATTTGTGTGATGAGCGCGAATATTTGTTCTTGGGTCTTGGATGTTTTCTATGTATTTAAGTATTTATTTATCTATATAAGTATGTATATCGTCGCTTAGTACCCATAGTACAAGCTTTGCTTAGTTTGGGACTAGGTTGATTTCTGTAAGATTGTCCACAAATATATATATATATTAAAAAAATAAAAAAATAAACCTCAGAATACGCACCGCGATGAGAGAGAGTCCGGCGACGCTAAGACCAATACGAAGAGGCCAGGAGTCGGCCAGTAGACGGTTGCGAGGGTCCCATGAGGCCATGTTAGCTAGTGCTAGTAATCCTCCCAGTACTGCTTCGATGCACACCGCCTGGAACAGACATAGGGTATATCATTGACTTAGGTATTTATTAAGGATAGACGCAATGACCGCGATTTTGGGGCAAAAATCTTGGTTCAAAAGAATCAAAAGTACTGTAGAGGTTGTATGCCAAACCTCTACAATGCTGGATATACAGTGTTCCTATTTCCAATCCAGCTGTCTGGAAGATTATAAATAGAAGATATTGGAACCGCCCTGCAGGTTTTGGACTCGAGGCCACGCGACTCCTGTGACATTCCTAGGGAAGTTAATAAATCAATTATCAAGTCTTGTGTGTTCGGCCATTTCCTCCACCTCTGAGCTACCTACACCACTATTAACAGTACCAAGGCAAATAGGCGGCGGTAAGTAAAGGATGAGCCACACAGCTGCTCAAAATAGGTCCGCTGATGTACCGTAAACACAGTGACGATAGGGAGAGAGTTATGTGTTGAAAACGTAACGAATGAGTGACGTCACTAGGTTTCCGCGTCAGCTTATTTTGAGCAGCGATGTGGTCTATCCATCCTTAACACTGGCTGAGTATTTATTGACATTCTAAGATTTTTAAGTAACATACGTCACATGGTAATTGGTAAGTGAGCCAGTGGGCGCAATAGTTGGGTAGGGTCCTTCTAGCCGGATGTTCCTGGCACGAGCGTCAACTTGCCTTGTATACCGTTAGACCGTCCATAGGCAGCGTGAGGCAGGCATCCGCCGCAGTGGCGCTAGATGGTGCTAATATAAGCAGTGCACCGGCGCCCGCAGAGGCGCCGAGCAGCTGGGCGACAAAGATGGCGACGCCTAAAACGGGTGCCACCCGTCGCGCCAGCACGGCTGCTAGGAGTACTGTTGGGTTCAGCATGGCGCCAGAGATGTGGTCAAAGCACTGCAGGTACGCAACACAAACCATTATTTTTGAGAAAAAATACTAAATTACTGTCCGCTGATATAAAACGTCTAAATGACGGTAAATTTTGCTGAGGCAGGGAGGAAAATTAATGAACCAGTTGAGGCCCTGTCTGACATCTGACAGGGATGTTTCCTGGCTCGTAAATCAAGAGCTGTCCAGAGTAATTCCGGCCGGCCATGCTCGAGGGAGTGCAGAGTTAAGGCCTGCACAAACCGACGGACGGGATGGGAAAGGGTTTTTCACACCTCCTGCTCTATAATGGCCAATTATATATCATGCAAACCTTACCGAAAGAAAATAATTATAGCCCTTGGTTTTAGTCAGGTTGTAATGTTCACATTATAACCCGCTGGGTAGTAATACAAATAAAGTAAATTCAAGATGGCCGTCACTTTTAGGAAATCTGACTTCAAATTCGTTCTAAAGTGGCCCCTCGGACGCTTAGGTATCGATTTTGAACGTTATCGGACCGTAAATAAACAAAATCAAGACGGCCATCACCACTTCTTGAAATCTGACGTCAGATGGATCATTGTCAGATTGGGTGGGCGTCTTTTTGGTGGACATTCTCCCCTGCCGTCCGCCGGTTTACACAGGCTTTTGTCCCGGTTTATGGTTCAAAAAGCGCTAAACCTTTTTCATGTCTACGTGTGTGACGTCACCTGCACTAGCAGCGCCACAGCGAGCCCCGCGGCGGCTGCGCGCGCATGCGGCGGCGCGCCCGCGCACGCCGGGAGACAACTTAGCAACACCAACAACGCTGTGCCCGCCCATTCTGCCAGGAGGATGCCCCGCGCGGTGTAGTCTAGGCTATTCCATCGTTTCTCTGCTAACACAATCATAATCCATCAAAACCATTAATAGGCTTTTATGTCACTCCTGGCCAGGGGGTGACATAAAATTTTGTACTTAACACGGGCGGTAATAAAGAAAGCCTCAGATCGCATATTTATAGACCGAGCACCTGCGATCTGAGACATTCTTTGTTTTACCGCCCTTGTTAAGTAATGTACTATTAGAGACTCGCATTCGAGTTTCACTACATTGCGCGTTACCGAGGTGTGAAAGCTACGGTAGCCCAGTGGTTCAAGCATGCGGCTGTCAAGCGGCGGTCGTGGGTTCGAATCCCAGCTCGTACCAATGAGTTTTTCGGAACTTATGTACGGAATATCATTTGATATTTACCGTTAGCTTTTCGGTGAAGGAAAACATCGTGAGGAAACCTGCATACATCCGCGAAGAAATTCAAAGTTGTATGTGAAGTCCCCAACCCGCTCTGGGCCAGCGTGGGGACTACTGCCCAATCCCTCTCATCTATGAGAGGAGGCCTGTGCCCAGCAGTGGGACGTATATAGGCTGATGATGATGATGATGATGATGATGAGGTGTAATGAAAACAATCAATCTAACCGCGCAATGTAGTGTAATAAGGCTATACTGATAGTCAAATGAGAATTTTTTTATGAAACGTCAAAAACGCACAGTTATTCTAGTACATAGGTAGGTACTCTTTTATTTTCTTTCTTTATTTTATTTACCTATTGTTTTATATTTTTTCTCATTTTATACCTGTTGACGATCCTTTTGTGAATTAATTTTGTTTTAAAAATGTAAAACACTGTGTAATTTTATAAAGGAAATAAATAAATCTAATCTAATCTACTAAGTTTGTAAGGAAATCGGAATCAGTGACGGCACGACTTTTCTATGGCCAATCATCATCCATATCTGATCTTTTATCTTATCTGCAGAGGAAAACAGTCGGACATCCAGACATACGAAAACATTTTTGCCCCAGCTGAAACAGAGACGCTTCGCTCGCGTGGTCAAATAGATATTTAAGTGTTGATAAATAAATAAAAAATACAGTGTAAAACTTCTTGTCTCGATCAGTATTTTGAACCCATGTCCTCGATAATGCCAGAAGGCCAAGTTAATAATGTAATGTAGGTACTCTTTGGGCCAAGCCCCTCTCCCAAGCAAACTATCTTGTCTCTCACTAAACAATCCCTAAACCTAAAAACAGATAAAAAAAAAGTTCATATAATTACGAAAACCAAGGTCTATGGAACAACTGATGGGATTAATTACTACTTACCTACTTACTTTAACGGCGCAGCGACTCAAAGAGGATCTTGGCCTCCGAAACGAGAGAGCACGCCACCTTTCCCGATCGTGGATCGATGGGATTAATTTACTTACTGCGGCGCGGTGCTGAAATCTCCTGTGACGAGAGAGACATCTGCTCTTCTGTTCTTGTCTCCACCGTGACTAGTAAAGCCTTAACTTTTGCCTTAACCTAGTCCCATAAATAACTGCACATTTCGCTATAGGACAGAACCAAAATAAGCGCACTTTTTGAACATTTACTATAGGTATTAAATCCGTGGGCACTCTGGCGTCTTCTAACCTCTTTCTTGCGTCAATTATTATTCTAAACACTTTCTACGATTAGGAAGTCGATTTGCAAGTTATTATGGCGGTTTATGGACTTAATTTCAGCTCACCACTTCAAAATACGCTACGCAAATGACAGGTGTCTATATAAAACGTTATCTCGAGTTATAATAGTCTGTTTACTTACGGCTTCACATATATACCTACAGCTTCCATGGCTCAACATCGCTATAATTGAACCAGTAACTCTGGCCTTCAAGATGTCAAATTATACTGGTTAGAAGTTAACAGACAGTGGAAGGTTTTGTGAAATGCGTATTGCGTACAGCCATAGATACGATTCAAGAACCTCATCTTTCGTTTCACTTTTCCAAATATACATATATAGCAATTACACGTAATGCCACTTATGCTAGCTGAGTAATTGTATTGTTGCAGTAGGTACGACTACCTATAAGTACTATCATCAGTTCGCCACTGACTTATTTGAACGCGTTCATTCCCAAGTATGAGAGTCCCGTCTCTTTAAAAACGTCACTGATTATATTCTCTTTGTTAATTTTCACGCTCTGTTTATGGATACTAGATTCCTCTATGAGCTCATTATTGTGAGCTATAAGAAAACAACAACCAAAGACAGCCAGAATTTGTTTTGAGCTTGCCTAATAGCAAGAGGGGAGATCGTTCCGGAGTCGAATTACCTGAACAGCGAAGGAATTGGAGAGAAAACCAGTACGGTGAAAACGAACAGTTTTGAGACTCCGGGAAGTACGAAACTCGCCACCCGGACGCGGATGATATTTATGACTTTAGCAGTCTATGTACAAATTCAGACAGAATGTAAATTTACCCGTATCTACAGTCAGTACAGTAAGTAGCAAGTGGTAGAAGTTTATCTACACGGGTAAACACTAGTGTTTGAGACACATAAGCCTTGTGCAAACTCTTTTAGGCGTTTTTATGTCAACAACTTCGTGAAATCGTTCTGTATTTATGTATAAGTGAAATAGTAATAGCATGCTGGAAAATATAGCCTTGACCCACTATGGAATTTAGTGTGTACTAAATCGTTAGAAATGTCACTAGGAGATCGTACAATATATACCTACGTAGGTATGAAATTTGTGATCCATACCGCACCGGATGTGACGACGAAACGAAGGCACGCCGTTTCGTCGCCTAAATAATGTTTTAGTTTCAAGTATTCAAGCTATAAGGTTTATACATATGGGCCTTTGTGGCCTGAAATAAATGAATTAATTAATAAATAAAACTTATCCAATAATAGTACATACTTACTAGCGCGAAAAAACCCACTTCCTGGCAAGGGGGTGGGGCTCGCCCGTGGTAAGTACAACATTTTATGTCACCCCCTTGCCAGGAAGTGGATTTTTTCGCGCGCGGAGCGTGCGATAATGGCCACTTTATGGCCAGGTGTGACATAAATTACATTTTGTAGGTGTGAACCTGCGTTGTGCTGGACTGTCCCAGCCAAGTATCGGGCTACGCCTCATGTGTCCACGGTACGAAAACGAGGAGGTTTACGAAATACTGAGCGTGGCGAGGGATTCAGGCCACGCCTAATGTTGACGACCGCTTTAGCTTAGTTGGTAGTGACCCTGCCTACGAAGCTGGAGGTCCCGGGTTCGAATCCCGGCCGGGGCATTTATTTGTGTGATGAGCACGAATATTTGTTCTTGGGTCTTGGATGTTTTCTATGTATTTAAGTATTTATTTATCTATATAAGTATGTATATCGTCGCTTAGTACCCATAGTACAAGCTTTGCTTAGTTTGGGACTAGGTTGATTTGTGTAAGATTGTCCACAAAAAAAAAAAATGTTACCACGGTACGGAATACTGAGCGTAACGAGGGATTCAAAGGCAATAAAACATGATTGACATGATTACAAAATGTTTATTCTTATCGGATCTAACAGTGTTATATCTTAGCCTTCTACAGTCTACAGTCTAGCCAGATGCGGAGTAAGTGCTGCATCGAGCTGTTGCCTGCGTTGCTGCAGTCTGCCAGCCAAGTACCGGGCCACGGCCTCGCCGGCCCACGGTTGCGCGTAGAATTCCGAGCGACGCTCCTCTTCCGGGTTACCGCCGCCGCCGTTCATCGTCTGCAATAACCGGACATTATAACATTTAAAGGTTACGTCTATAATAGTACATTACTTATAGTTTGTACAGAACTCTAAGGTCAAATTCTGTCAAACGAACGCAAGCAAAACTCGACTTAGATCTCGGACTGTAAGGTAGATTTTTGCTTAAGTTATTTTGACAGCACTTGGCGTTACAGTTGTGTACGAACCATACCAAGGGCGTTAAAACAAATAATGTCTCAGATAACAGGTATTTGACGCCCAAGCCGAAGGCGAGAACGATATATATGTGATGTGAAGCTTTCTTTATTACCACCCGTAATAAGTACCAAATTTTATGTCGCCCCCCGGCCAGGGAGTGGGATTATCCGCGCGCGGAGCGTGCGGTAATTGCCACTTTATGGCTAGGTTTGACATGAACACTTTTACTGCCAGACTTAAATCTGGAATGTACCCCTGAAACCGTTTTTTTACCTGATAAGATTTTATAGGCCGGGCCCAATAAAGCGATGGGAGTGCGCAGTTAGAGTGCTCTGGGTAAAATCCAGGGGAAATCTCCGACACGACCACGGGGGCGATTTAAACACTAGAATACTCTAAGAGTTTGCGCTCCATTGAGATCGCTTGAGCGGCTTCAACCGGATCTGAGGTGTCAGTGGAATCGAGCTACTTTAAGTTGTCGCTGGTTCACTAAACCTAGCCTAGCTGAGAAGAGTCCAGCAAGAAACTCGGATAGGCCCGACCTGGGTGAAAGGTATAACCTAGTCTCATACGTATATATTTTCAAGGGCAAATATACATACATTATACGTCCGAAACTGTGAGGCCCGATTGTGTCAAATGAACCTTATATTCAGAGCTCTTAGTAGTCTTTTACTAGCGTTCGTTTGACAGAATTTGGCCTCAGTTTACTATGAAGTATACCTTGAGGTCGCGCGACTGGGAGACGAGAAACTTGTGCACAAACTGCTGCGGATCCTTGCTGAACGAGAGGAAGAACTCGCGGTGAGTCTTCAGCTGGTTGATCGTGTCCACCTGAGGTTGGGCGGGGATGGCCGTAACGGTTCAACTTATGATGCTGTAATGGCCATCTCCGCCCCGGGTCGGCGCGGGCGCGCGGGCCGCGGTATATAGTAAAGCTGGTCCTTACCTACACTTTTTTGAGCACATTAAAGAGGATTTCCTGTATGGGTATAGATAAAAGCTTGTAATAAAGTGAAATACCTTGAGGTCGCGGGACTGCGAAACCAGCCACTTGTGCACAAACTGCTGCGGATCCTTGCTGAACGAGAGGAAGAACTCGCGGTGAGTCTTCAGCTGGCTGATCGTGTCCGCCTGAGGTTGGGCGGAGATGGCCGTAACAGTTCAACTTATGATACTGTAATGGTCATCTCCTCCCCGGATCGGCGCGGGCCGCGGTATATGGTAAAGCTGGTCCTTACCTACACTTTTTTGAGTACATTAAAGAGGATTTCCTGTATGGGTATAGATAAAAGTTTGTAATAAAGTGAAATACCTTGAGGTCGCGCGACTGTGAGACGAGCCACTTGTGCACAAACTGCTGCGGATCCTTGCTGAACGAGAGGAAGAACTCGCGGTGAGTCTACAGCTGGTTGATCGTGTCCACCTGAGGTTGGGCGGAGATGGCCGTAACGGTTCAACTTATGATGCTGTAATGGCCATATCCGCCCCGGGTCGGCGCGGGCGCGCAGGCCGCGGTATATAGTAAAGCTGGTCCTTACCTACACTTTTTTGAGCACATTAAAGAGGATTTCCTGTATGGGTATAGATAAAAGCTTGTAATAAAGTGAAATACCTTGAGGTCGCCCGACTGGGAGACGGCACAAACTGCTGCGGGCCCTTGCTGAACGAGAGGAAGAACTCGCGATGCGTCTTCACCTGGTTGATCGTGTCCACCTGAGGTTGGGCGGAGATGGCCGTAACGGTTCAACTTATGATGCTGTAATGGCCATCTCCGCCCCGGGTCGGCGCGGGCGCGCGGGCCGCGGTATATGGTAAAGCTGGTCCTTACCTACGCTTTTTTGAGCACATTAAAGTGGATTTCCTGTATGGGTATAGACAAAAGTTTGTAATAAAGTGAAATACCTTGAGGTCGCGCGACTGTGAGACAAGCCACTTGTGCACAAACTGCTGCGGATCCTTGCTGAACGAGAGGAAGAACTCGCGGTGCGTCTTCAGCTGGTTGATCGTGTCCACCTAAAGGTATACAAACGAACGTGTTTATTTACAGTTTATATTTTTTATTTTTGAATTGAAAACTTCTTTAGCGGCGCTGAACGATTTTCGTACTGGGGAAAAATTGTTAAACTCGCGACAGATTTTAAGATTCTAAGACCAGCTAGTTGACCCCTCCTAGTATCGTGATTGCGATGTTACGAGGGGTCAACTCGGCTAAACTCAGCTGGTCTTAGATGCGTAAGACACAATGATACTCGGGACATATTATGTATATTATATATGTAAAGTAGTGTGAATATTGAATATGAATACGGATACGGATATCGATACCGATACGGATATGAATATATTTGTTATTAACTTTCTTTATGTCACACCTGGCCATAAAGTGGCCATTATCGCACGCTCCGCGCGCGAAAAAACCTACTTCCTGGCCAGGGGGTGACATAAAATTTTGTACTTACCACGGGCGATAATAAAAAAAGCCTCAGATTGCATATTTATCGCCCTTGCCTTCGGCTCGGGCGTAAAATACCTGCGATCTGAGACATTCTTTGTTTTATTGCCCTTGGTAAGTAATGTACTATTATTGAGTTTTCACATCTGCCGGCACTCCCGGAGTGCAACCCGTTGTTTTTTTATAGCCTGTATAGTGGTAGTGGCCCACTGGGCCTTAGGCCTCCCCTCTTTTCCAGCACCTGCCAGTCCGTACAAAATGTATCAAGGTCGTCACGCCATCCCCTTTCCGGTCCGCTTCTGCCTCGGGTAGCCGTCCTGTGGGATCCATTCATGGCTATTTTGGCCCATCGCTCCGGGTGCGTATAGGGAGAGGATCAAAAGTTTGTATTGCCAAAAAAATTTTCGACTAGAAAAACCACAAATCGAGGAAAACTTTGTCAATTCTTAGTATTAAAGCTATACACACCCGGAGCATCATCATCATCATCCTCCTAACGTTATCCCAGTACAGTTGCATCCTGGAGGATGCCTGGGGTCCGCTACCTAATCCCAAGATTTGGCGTAGGCACTAGTTTTTTACGGAAGCGACTGCCATCTGACCTTCCAAACCCGAGGGGAAACTAAACCTTATTGGGATTAGGCTTTGTCAAGTGAGTGGGCAACTTGACTGTTAGAAGTTCTTAAGCCGCCCGAAGGCCTCCAACTTGGCTTAACGACTGCTGCCATAGACAGCAACCGGGATGAACGGCTTAACGTGCCTTCCAAAGCACGGGAGCGCTCAGTTAGTAACCACTCAAAGCGGTCACCCATCCAAGTCCTGACCGCTGCCCACGTTGCTTAACCTTAGATAGCGCAAGCGGTACGCAGGCGCCGCTGGGCCACGAGCGCTCACTGGCGTATTATGATTATAAGTGATTAAAGAATAGAAAATACTCACCGTCTCATGTATCTTGGCGTCTAGACCCTGGATCTCCTGCTGGTTGGCGGTGCTCAGCAGGAAGTTGTTCATCTGCGTCTTCAGTGTATCGTCCACCTAACACACAAACGATAAGTCATTACACAAATTATGACAAGACATTTATAAGTAGCTAATTTTGGGTTGCTGTCTATGGCAGCAGTCGTTAAACCAAGTTGGAGGCCTTCGGGCGGTTTGAGAACTTCTAACAGTCAAGTTGCCCACTCACTTGACAAAGCCTAATCCCAATAAGGTCTAGTTTCCCCTCGGGGTTGGAAGGTCAGATGGCAGTCGCTTCCGTAAAAACTAGTGCCTACGCCAATTCTTGGGATTAGGTAGCGGACCCCAGGCATCCTTCAGGATGCAACTGTACTGGGATAACGCTAGGAGGATGATGATTTATAAGTAGCTAATTTTACAAATACATGGCAATAGAGCCGTGTTCCGAATCACGCTAAAAATGCTCGCAGCGCTTACAGTGCTGACGGCCGGTCCAAATCAAATAGCGCGCTCAAGGCCGCGTGGGTAGTGTTTTGTCAAGGGGCTTGCAGTGGGAGGCGCGCGTCGCTTTAAATGCCTACCGCTCGCTCGGCCCGGGGCCGGCCGTCAGTCGAGGGCCGCCCCCCGCCCGCCGCCGCGCGAACGCGTCTATATGCACGTTACCGCTGTCGCCGCAAACTAGAACGCGACGAGTCGATAGCCCTAGCGCTACACGTGCCGCGTGTGAAGGAATACAAGTTATACAATAGACAGAGATGCACAGAGTAGGCATGTTTTTTATGCCTAAACGCCGTTTTTGTTAGAAAGTGAAGCTTCTGTAGGTACTTGTACTATTACTTATTCTGTGGTTTTGTTTCGGACCGGTATTTGCTTGAGCGCGGTTACGATCGGACCGATTCACGCTCATAGCCCGTGTTTACTGTCATGTTCATATATCAAACGACAACTTGACGTTTGGCTCAACGCGCTTACGCCTGGGAGTGTGAGCACCGTGAGCGCCGTCCATGACATCATCAGTGACGTCACGACATCTCATGTAAGCGCTATGAGCGTGAATCGGTCCGATCGTAAGCGCGCTTTGTGCGCTGTAAGCGTGATTCGGAACATGCCTTAGATTGGTCATATCATCCGTAAATCGAACTCCCAAGGTCCAAGAAGGCCCTGACTTGGCAGATACCCGGCAAGCGGAAAAAAGGTCGCCCCAGAACAATTTAGCGGCGTACCGTGGAGCAAGAGTTGAGCTCTCTTGGGGTGAAATGGGAAAATGTAACACAAATTGCCAAATGGACAGAGTTGATTCGAGCCCTATACCCCAGCAGAGGGTAACAAGGTAAAAAAAGAAGAAGAATATAGATCAAGTAATAATAAGGAAGGTCTAACCTCTATCACGGGAGACCAAATGAGAGGCAAGGTAAATTAAACGTATGGATTAATTTAGGTAAACCAAAGAATATAGAAAACTAAGAACGCTAACTCTGTACATTGCTAGTTATCTCGCTTAAAACTTATTATCGACGCCGGTACCTCGTAGTTCAACTTATTATTACAGATGGCATTGTTTTCAATCTAAACTCGTGTTCTAGCGGCGAAACAGACGCAGCAGCAAAATTTTATGTCACCCCCTGGCCAGGAAGTGGGTTTTTTCGCGCGCGGAGCGTGCGATAATGGTTACTTTATGGCCAGGTGTGACATAAATTCCTTTATTCGTCGAGTTATGAACTTTTTAAAAAGTAGAAACTCTCATATAAAAGGAGGCACAGGTCGTATTCAGCCAATTCAGCTCGTATTTTTCTGTTAGAAACGCGACGTTTTTTTATGTCTCGAATAATTTGCGTTTTTCGGCGGAAAAATACACTTGCGATTCTGTTAAAAAAAAATAAACGGCGGGAAAGCATGATGTTTTTGACGTTTTAAGGTTATGTTTTTCAAATCTTAATTAAATTTTTGTCGTATTTCCCCCATTTTTGAGAAATTACTTTAGATACTACGATACGAGTACCTACGAGTAATTACCTAGCATTCATTAATGGGCCAATTTTTTTGGCGTTGTAGTTTTTTTTTATTTCTTAGAATTGCATGAAAATTGGTAGGTTGGGAGAGCTCCTGATTCTGAACAATATGTGCGCGATTTCCTACACTGTCCCACAATTTTTTTCCATTGAGTGACAAAACGTATGAGATTTTCGTAACTCAGTGGAAAAAATGGATGGGAAAAAAATTTTTTTGACGCCTTGTTGTAATTTTTTTTTTACTTGTACAAAATCAGGAGCTCTTCCAACATACCAATTTTCATGCAATTCTAAGAAATAAAAAAAAACTACAACGCCAAAAAAATTGGCCCTAATAGTATATTACTGCAGAGGCCGTGAAGTAAGGGATTGCTGGACGACTGTTGTGGTGTAGACGGCCGAGTCGTAGACGAGGCCGGATAAAACGAGTCCTGCAATCCCTGTTCCGGCCGAGGCTTGTATAGTGCTTTTCTCAAACAATGTAATGTAAGGAAATATTAAAATTATAATAACTACCAGGTAATCAAATAAATAATAGTTTAAATTTCCTCCTAATTTTTTTTGCGAAAACCGACCCGAACCGATCCGAATTATACTCTATGTCGACTAATTCAGGGATAAGGATTTCAAATTTTATATTTACTTTGAATTTTAAGTAAATAAAAAAAAATTGCGGAAAGTCGTCATTATATTGGATTTCGACTAATTCAGGGGTAAGGATTTCAAATTTGACATTTAATTTGAAGTTTAAGCCAAAAAAATTTTTTTTGCGAAAAATTGTCATTATACTCGATTTCGACTAATTCAGGGGTAAGAATTTCAAATTTGACATTTATTTTGAATTTTAAGCCAAAAAAGTATTTTTTTTGCGAAAAAACGTCATTTTACTCGATTTTGACTAATTCAGGGATAAGGATGTCAAATCTGACATTCATTTTAAATTTAAAGCAAAAAAAAAAATTTTTTTGCGAAAAATCGTCATTATACTCGATTACAACTAATTCAGGGGTAAGGATTTCAAATTTGACATTTATTTTGAATTTTAAGCCAAAAAATTTTTTTTTTAGAAAAATTGTCATTATACTCGATTTCGACTAATTCAGGGGTAAGAATTTCAAATTTGACATTTATTTTGAATTTTAAGCCAAAAAAATATTTTTTTGCGAAAAATCGTCATTATACTCGATTTCAACTAATTCAGGGGTAAGGATTTCAAATTTGACATTTATTTTGAATTTTAAGCCAAAAAATTTTTTTTTTGCGAAAAATCGTCATTATACTCGATTTCAACTAATTCAGGGGTAAGAATTTCAAATTTGACATTTATTTTGAATTGTAAGCCAAAAAAAGTTTTTTTTTTTGCGAAAAAACGTCACTATAATTCAACCAATCATCTTTATTGCAGACCAAAACGATCCATAGTTTGTTAGCATGTCTTACATAACTACTTATATACTAGGGTTAGGGTGACTAAAAGATAAACATGTCAATACACATTATACTCGATTTCGACTTATTCAGGGATAAGGATTTCAAATCTGACATTTATTTTGAATTTTAAGCAAAAAAAAAATATATTTTTTCAAAAAATCGTCATTATACTGGATTTCAACTAATTCAGGGATAAGGATTTCAAATCTGACATTTATATTGAATTTAAAGCAAAAAGATGAATTTTTTTGCAAAAAATCGTCATTATACTCGATTTCAACTAATTCAGGGGTAAGGATTTCAAATTTGACATTTATTTTGAATTTTTAAGCCAAAAAAAAATCGTTTTGGTCTGCAATAAAGATGATTGATTGAATTATAGTGACGTTTTTTCGCAAAAAAAAAATATTTTTTGGGTTAAAATTCAAAATAAATGTCATATTTGAAATCCTTACCCCTGAATTAGTCGAAATCGAGTATAATGACGAATTAACGCAAAAAAATATTTTTCTGGCTTAAAATTCAAAATAAATGTCAAATTTGAAATCCTTATCCCTGAATTAGTCGAAATCAAGTATAATGACGATCTTCACAAAAAAAAAATTTTTTTTGGCTCAAAATTCAAAATAAATGTCAAATTTGAAATCCTTACCCCTGAATTAGTCGAAATCGAGTATAATGACGATTTTACGCAATAAAATCTTTTTTTGGCTTAAAATTCAAAATAAATGTCAGATTTGAAATCCTTACCCCTGAATTAGTCGAAATCGAGTATAATGACATTTTTTCGCAAAAAAAAATATTTGGCTTAAAATTGAAAATAAATGTCAAATTTGAAATTCTTACCCCTGAATTAGTCGAAATCGAGTATAATGACAATTTTTCGCAAAAAAAAATTTTTGGCTTAAACTTCAAATTAAATGTCAAATTTGAAATCCTTACACCTGAATTAGTCGAAATCCGCTTTAGAGGTGAGACGTACTAGGCAAAACGCGTACTGAGTTTTGCGAGTACGCGTCCACAAAAAGATTCAAAATTCAATTCAAAATTCAAAATTATTTATTTACCGAAAATAGCAAAAACCATACAAGTAGATACAATGAATACCCACACTAGGCAAGCCTGTGTCGTGGGTTTCAGGCTCAATGATAATAAATTTCAGTATGATGCGGCTTAAAATTATAAATTATCTTACAGCTTCAAAAACTTAGGTAAAACAAGGTAATGAGTTTGTATTAACAACTAATTAGTTTTTATATATATATATATATATATATATATATATATAGTTATGCGTGTGCGTGTGTGTGTGAGTGTGTGAGTGTGTGTGTGTGTGTGAGTGTGTGATCATGTCTGAGTGTGCGTGCTTTAAATCCAATCGTGGCTATAATCATGCGTGCGCGAGCATAGTATGAGAGGTAACTCAGGAAAAATATATATATATCCTTTTGGAGTTCAGAAGATATTCGACTTTAGTACCGATTACAGTTGTTGCACTCTCACAATTTCCTCTGACATATCGTAGTTCCATGTTAGGAGGAGTTTACGGAGGAGGCTTCGGGCCTCAGTAACACTGCTGTGCCTTATGTCACATATTTTTACTATTTTATTGTATACATGAGGGAAAAGATACTTTGAGAACCTCTTTGCAAAAACCGTGTTGACATGTGGTTTGGATATTTTGAAGACTCTTTTATGTATGATGTTTTGGTATTCGAGCGATTTCAAAGTTTTGATGTGTACATTCACAGTTACGCGCATCAGGAATAATCTACGAACACTTAGAACTGCAGCTTCTTTGAACAGGTCTGAAGTCGGATACCGCCGAGGTCTTCTCAGGCAGACTTTCAGAACCGCTCTTTGGGCTCTCTCTAGTATTATCAAATTAGACTTAGCAGTCCCGCCCCAGGCGAGTATGCAGTAGGATAAAATCGACTGACATAGAGCCAGATACACAACTTTAAGCAGTTTATCTCCGGCAGGTTCACGTAACAATTTCATTGTATAAATAAGTTTGCGAACCCTGCCAGCAGTGGTTGCTATATGACCCTTAAAGCTAAGATTCTCATCTATTATTACGCCAAGGTATCTTAGGGAGCTAGTCCTTTTTATTGTGGTACAGGAGCATGCTAATGCTTGGGAGTTCGGGGGAACCAAACATGTGTCGTCATGCACTTTTAAGAATGCCAGGGGGGTGGGGGGACGAGACGCCGCGAGATTAGATCCAAAGACGCGCTAAACCGACCCCGACCGAATACGAATAGCGCGGAACATTAAGACCCTTAGACGTTTCGAGTCTTCAGAGTCGTCGTACGCCTAGTACTCGATACGCTAAAAGACGCGCGGGCGGGATCGCGTACTTACGCGTCCATGCCCAAACCTATTCCAAAAACCAATCCCGTAAATACGTCTCACCTCCGCTTTTAAAGCACACTATCCAACAACTTGAATCAAAAAAAGTCGTATCTTCATAGGGGCCTTACGGCACTTACGTCCTTTTATTTGAGCAAGACAGTTCTCAAACACCCATACATCCATCTTGTTCAAACCAAAAATCGTTGAAAGTATTAATTAATGGGCACACTTTTTAAATAAACAATTTTTATTTATTTACGACTTTGACAGCTAATATTTCACCAATAATTGACTTGGATCGAAATCTTGTTTAGTAACCTCTATTTCATTTTTAAAGGTTAATCGATAAATATTCAACACGACAATGTGCATTGTAATATTTGAAATTATGTGGAGTGCCCCCTAATATATAATTTTTTCGTACTTTTACATCACCTTTGTAGTGGTTCATAATATAATGTCCCACCAAATTTCATAATTGTACTACTCATACTTACTTCTCAGACTAAATTGATTGTGACATACGGACGGACAGACAGACATGATGAAATTATAATATAAGGTTTCTGTTTTAGCCATGATGGCTACGGAACCCTAAAAACTAATATAATATATTTGATCCACCACTGGCTGGAGTGGCTGGTATGTGTCATTCACCAGTGTTGCCAATTCATACATAAAAGTAATAGAACAAACAAACAAGTTTAGTATTATTGGAGCGCTCGTGGCCCAGCGGCGCCTGCGTGTCGCAAGCGTTATTCAAAGTTAAGCAACGTGGGCCGCGGTCAGTACATTATTATTATTATTTATTTATTTAATAATCAGGGTATAAAAGCATAAAATTAACGGGGTCTCACAAAACTGTCGGAACAGTTTGTCTGTGTGATCCAGTAGGGTCATGGATGGGTGACCGCTTTGAGTGGTTACTATCTGAGCGCTCCCGTGCTTTGGAAGGCACGTTAAGCCGTTGATCCCGGTTGCTGTCTATGGCAGCAGTCGTTAAGCCAAGTTGGAGGCCTTCGGGCGGCTTGAAAACTTCTAATAGTCAAGTTGCCCACTCACTTGACAAAGGGGGGTCGAAGTTGCACCACGTCCGTAGGGAAAGTACCTACCGCTACCCTACACGTGACCCCTGGGTGGTTCTAAAAGTGCAACAAAAACTGGCAACCGTACTGTCTTCTCGAAGATCTCACGGTTCGAAAATAAATGCCATACGATAAATAAATAAATAAGTATTATTTAAATTCATAGTTAAAGTATAACACAAATAGGAATATCTTGGAATAGTAACCACTTCTAAGTAAAATCAGTTATACTATTAATAACGTAAATCTAAACGCAATTTATTCTTTCATCATGAATGTAGTTTATCCCAGAAGTTTACCCTTTTTCAATAGCCTGGCAACTTCATTACATGATTGTTAAAATTTGCGCCATCTGCCGGAATACAATACAGACACTTGGCCATGTAGTTCACAAAAACTTACGATCAGTTGAAGCAAATCAACTGTTAGAAAAGGGCTATTTTTTATTTTATTATTTTCGTGTTATATTGTGACACACTGTATCAAATTATATTTTATGCTTTATAATGTCTAAATATGTCGATTTAGAATGTTAAAATGCAACATTTTGGCGAAATCAACAATACGTTTTTCATTTTCAGCCTGGTAGCGTCATCTCGCTAGTGCTTTCTGACCTGCTATGATACTTCCAAAGAGTTAGCGTTCTTAGCTTTCTATATTCTTTGGGTAAACGAAGTTGGTTCATGCAGTTATTGCCATAGAGGCACATGCCGTTAATGACGCACTAGCAAATATGGCGCTCAACGGAGCTTATAACCCAATAAAGTACAGTAGAATCCGATTATAACGACTCCGCTTATAACATTTGACCGCTTTTAACGACTGCTAAATCACCTGACGTTAGGATTCATACCAAACATTTTCATAGAAAATCAGTCCGTTTTGTATGACGTCCTGTTAGTGCGACGTAATATCGCCGGTCCCTTGACGGTCGATACACATTGCACCCAATAACGTAATGGCCCGGCACCTCCGCTAGCGTCATGCTGAACACAACCCACCTCAACATCTATATCGTAGCAGGCGGTCTGCTTGGCGTCGTGCGGCGCCTCGACCCCGATGACGTGGTTGATGACGATGGGGTCGGGCGCGTGCAGGAGCGCGGCGAGGGGCCCGGCACCTCCGCCACCTTCATGCTGAACACAACCCACCTCAACATCTATATCGTAGCAGGCGGTCTGCTTGGCGTCGTGCGGCGCCTCGACCCCGATGACGTGGTTGATGACGATGGGGTCGGGCGCGTGCAGGAGCGCGGCGAGGGGCCCGGCACCTCCGCCACCTTCATGCTGAACACAACCCACCTCAACATCTATATCGTAGCAGGCGGTCTGCTTGGCGTCGTGCGGCGCCTCGACCCCGATGACGTGGTTGATGACGATGGGGTCGGGCGCGTGCAGGAGCGCGGCGAGGGGCCCGGCACCTCCGCCACCTTCATGCTGAACACAACCCACCTCAACATCTATATCGTAGCAGGCGGTCTGCTTGGCGTCGTGCGGCGCCTCGACCCCGATGACGTGGTTGATGACGATGGGGTCGGGCGCGTGCAGGAGCGCGGCGAGGGGCCCGGCACCTCCGCCACCTTCATGCTGAACACAACCCACCTCAACATCTATATCGTAGCAGGCGGTCTGCTTGGCGTCGTGCGGCGCCTCGACCCCGATGACGTGGTTGATGACGATGGGGTCGGGCGCGTGCAGGAGCGCGGCGAGGGGCCCGGCACCTCCGCCACCTTCATGCTGAACACAACCCACCTCAACATCTATATCGTAGCAGGCGGTCTGCTTGGCGTCGTGCGGCGCCTCGACCCCGATGACGTGGTTGATGACGATGGGGTCGGGCGCGTGCAGGAGCGCGGCGAGGCGGCCCGGCACCTCCGCCACCTTCATGCTGAACACAACCCACCTCAACATCTATATCGTAGCAGGCGGTCTGCTTGGCGTCGTGCGGCGCCTCGACCCCGATGACGTGGTTGATGACGATGGGGTCGGGCGCGTGCAGGAGCGCGGCGAGGGGCCCGGCACCTCCGCCACCTTCATGCTGAACACAACCCACCTCAACATCTATATCGTAGCAGGCGGTCTGCTTGGCGTCGTGCGGCGCCTCGACCCCGATGACGTGGTTGATGACGATGGGGTCGGGCGCGTGCAGGAGCGCGGCGAGGGGCCCGGCACCTCCGCCACCTTCATGCTGAACACAACCCACCTCAACATCTATATCGTAGCAGGCGGTCTGCTTGGCGTCGTGCGGCGCCTCGACCCCGATGACGTGGTTGATGACGATGGGGTCGGGCGCGTGCAGGAGCGCGGCGAGGGGCCCGGCACCTCCGCCACCTTCATGCTGAACACAACCCACCTCAACATCTATATCGTAGCAGGCGGTCTGCTTGGCGTCGTGCGGCGCCTCGACCCCGATGACGTGGTTGATGACGATGGGGTCGGGCGCGTGCAGGAGCGCGGCGAGGGGCCCGGCACCTCCGCCACCTTCATGCTGAACACAACCCACCTCAACATCTATATCGTAGCAGGCGGTCTGCTTGGCGTCGTGCGGCGCCTCGACCCCGATGACGTGGTTGATGACGATGGGGTCGGGCGCGTGCAGGAGCGCGGCGAGGGGCCCGGCACCTCCGCCACCTTCATGCTGAACACAACCCACCTCAACATCTATATCGTAGCAGGCGGTCTGCTTGGCGTCGTGCGGCGCCTCGACCCCGATGACGTGGTTGATGACGATGGGGTCGGGCGCGTGCAGGAGCGCGGCGAGGCGGCCCGGCACCTCCGCCACCTTCATGCTGAACACAACCCACCTCAACATCTATATCGTAGCAGGCGGTCTGCTTGGCGTCGTGCGGCGCCTCGACCCCGATGACGTGGTTGATGACGATGGGGTCGGGCGCGTGCAGGAGCGCGGCGAGGGGCCCGGCACCTCCGCCACCTTCATGCTGAACACAACCCACCTCAACATCTATATCGTAGCAGGCGGTCTGCTTGGCGTCGTGCGGCGCCTCGACCCCGATGACGTGGTTGATGACGATGGGGTCGGGCGCGTGCAGGAGCGCGGCGAGGGGCCCGGCACCTCCGCCACCTTCATGCTGAACACAACCCACCTCAACATCTATATCGTAGCAGGCGGTCTGCTTGGCGTCGTGCGGCGCCTCGACCCCGATGACGTGGTTGATGACGATGGGGTCGGGCGCGTGCAGGAGCGCGGCGAGGGGCCCGGCACCTCCGCCACCTTCATGCTGAACACAACCCACCTCAACATCTATATCGTAGCAGGCGGTCTGCTTGGCGTCGTGCGGCGCCTCGACCCCGATGACGTGGTTGATGACGATGGGGTCGGGCGCGTGCAGGAGCGCGGCGAGGGGCCCGGCACCTCCGCCACCTTCATGCTGAACACAACCCACCTCAACATCTATATCGTAGCAGGCGGTCTGCTTGGCGTCGTGCGGCGCCTCGACCCCGATGACGTGGTTGATGACGATGGGGTCGGGCGCGTGCAGGAGCGCGGCGAGGCGGCCCGGCACCTCCGCCACCTTCATGCTGAACACAACCCACCTCAACATCTATATCGTAGCAGGCGGTCTGCTTGGCGTCGTGCGGCGCCTCGACCCCGATGACGTGGTTGATGACGATGGGGTCGGGCGCGTGCAGGAGCGCGGCGAGGGGCCCGGCACCTCCGCCACCTTCATGCTGAACACAACCCACCTCAACATCTATATCGTAGCAGGCGGTCTGCTTGGCGTCGTGCGGCGCCTCGACCCCGATGACGTGGTTGATGACGATGGGGTCGGGCGCGTGCAGGAGCGCGGCGAGGGGCCCGGCACCTCCGCCACCTTCATGCTGAACACAACCCACCTCAACATCTATATCGTAGCAGGCGGTCTGCTTGGCGTCGTGCGGCGCCTCGACCCCGATGACGTGGTTGATGACGATGGGGTCGGGCGCGTGCAGGAGCGCGGCGAGGGGCCCGGCACCTCCGCCACCTTCATGCTGAACACAACCCACCTCAACATCTATATCGTAGCAGGCGGTCTGCTTGGCGTCGTGCGGCGCCTCGACCCCGATGACGTGGTTGATGACGATGGGGTCGGGCGCGTGCAGGAGCGCGGCGAGGGGCCCGGCACCTCCGCCACCTTCATGCTGAACACAACCCACCTCAACATCTATATCGTAGCAGGCGGTCTGCTTGGCGTCGTGCGGCGCCTCGACCCCGATGACGTGGTTGATGACGATGGGGTCGGGCGCGTGCAGGAGCGCGGCGAGGGGCCCGGCACCTCCGCCACCTTCATGCTGAACACAACCCACCTCAACATCTATATCGTAGCAGGCGGTCTGCTTGGCGTCGTGCGGCGCCTCGACCCCGATGACGTGGTTGATGACGATGGGGTCGGGCGCGTGCAGGAGCGCGGCGAGGCGGCCCGGCACCTCCGCCACCTTCATGCTGAACACAACCCACCTCAACATCTATATCGTAGCAGGCGGTCTGCTTGGCGTCGTGCGGCGCCTCGACCCCGATGACGTGGTTGATGACGATGGGGTCGGGCGCGTGCAGGAGCGCGGCGAGGGGCCCGGCACCTCCGCCACCTTCATGCTGAACACAACCCACCTCAACATCTATATCGTAGCAGGCGGTCTGCTTGGCGTCGTGCGGCGCCTCGACCCCGATGACGTGGTTGATGACGATGGGGTCGGGCGCGTGCAGGAGCGCGGCGAGGGGCCCGGCACCTCCGCCACCTTCATGCTGAACACAACCCACCTCAACATCTATATCGTAGCAGGCGGTCTGCTTGGCGTCGTGCGGCGCCTCGACCCCGATGACGTGGTTGATGACGATGGGGTCGGGCGCGTGCAGGAGCGCGGCGAGGGGCCCGGCACCTCCGCCACCTTCATGCTGAACACAACCCACCTCAACATCTATATCGTAGCAGGCGGTCTGCTTGGCGTCGTGCGGCGCCTCGACCCCGATGACGTGGTTGATGACGATGGGGTCGGGCGCGTGCAGGAGCGCGGCGAGGGGCCCGGCACCTCCGCCACCTTCATGCTGAACACAACCCACCTCAACATCTATATCGTAGCAGGCGGTCTGCTTGGCGTCGTGCGGCGCCTCGACCCCGATGACGTGGTTGATGACGATGGGGTCGGGCGCGTGCAGGAGCGCGGCGAGGGGCCCGGCACCTCCGCCACCTTCATGCTGAACACAACCCACCTCAACATCTATATCGTAGCAGGCGGTCTGCTTGGCGTCGTGCGGCGCCTCGACCCCGATGACGTGGTTGATGACGATGGGGTCGGGCGCGTGCAGGAGCGCGGCGAGGCGGCCCGGCACCTCCGCCACCTTCATGCTGAACACAACCCACCTCAACATCTATATCGTAGCAGGCGGTCTGCTTGGCGTCGTGCGGCGCCTCGACCCCGATGACGTGGTTGATGACGATGGGGTCGGGCGCGTGCAGGAGCGCGGCGAGGGGCCCGGCACCTCCGCCACCTTCATGCTGAACACAACCCACCTCAACATCTATATCGTAGCAGGCGGTCTGCTTGGCGTCGTGCGGCGCCTCGACCCCGATGACGTGGTTGATGACGATGGGGTCGGGCGCGTGCAGGAGCGCGGCGAGGCGGCCCGGCACCTCCGCTAGCTTCATGCGCGCGCACCCGAAGATCTGCTCCAGGTACTTGTCGCAAACTATCCATTCGCGCTCATGCGGATCCTGGGGAAAAATATCAAAATATATTATAAAAATATATAGGTGTGGCTCACCATGGGCCTCATAAGAAGGCTCAAAGTCACCCAGAGGGCAATGGAGAGGGCTATGCTGGGAGTTTCTCTGCGTGATCGCATCAGAAATGGGGCCATCCGTAGCAGAACCAAAGTAACCGATATAGCCTTTCGAATCGCTAAACTTAGGTGGCAGTGGGCGGGGCACATTGCACGTAGAACCGATGGCCGTTGGGGCCGAAAGGTTCTCGAGTGGCGACCACGGACCGGAAGGCGCGGCGTGGGTAGACCCCCCACAAGGTGGACTGATGACCTGATAAAGGTCGCGGGAGTCCGCTGGATGCGGGTGGCGCAAGACCGGTCATTGTGGCACTTTTTGAGGGAGGCCTATGTCCAGCAGTGGACGTCTTTCGGCTGATATGATGATGATGATGATAGGTATGGTAAGTGATCGATCAGAAATCGTGTGCATCAAGGCTGGGTCATGACGTTAGTGCGCTCGCACTGCGAAACGGAACGTACGGTAACAGGTTACCGACGCCACACAGGCCGCGCGAAACGAACAAAACGTTTACCATACATTCCAGCGCGCAGCGCGAGCTTTATGTCGCTTGTGTCGCGCACGCGCCATTGACCAAGCTTTTATTGACGAGGCACGGAAGGAAGCAACCGCAGGCTGAGTATTAGTTTGAATATTTCTACGCCGTTGTCGGCAGGATTTGTGAAACTCATCTATTATAATAACATCAATTGTACCATATTCATAGAAATAATGATTCTGATTCCAATTCTGAAACGGACGACCACGGGAGTCCGTTTAAGTAACACTGTTTTATAAAATATCGATTAGCGAAAATAATCTATACACGTGATGCTTCCTGGCAGGACTACTTTAGTTTTCGTGAATTCCAATATATGGAAACAAATCTATACTATATCTATAAAATTCTATAACCAATTTAAAAAAAAACTATATCAACAGTTTCACTGTAAATCACATAGCTTTGTGCGCCTGCTGGGAAGCATCTTCCCAGCACACCGTGATATTTTTATTACTATGCACAGTATTTTAAGCACATACAAGACATAAAAATATTCTATAACAATTCTATATTTACCTAGCTTACACAATCCTTCCATTTTAATATAAATATACAAAGTTACGACAGCACAAACTTTTATTGTAAGTAGACAATTAACTAAGCGCCTGCTAGAAAGATCTCGGCAACAAATACGTTTACATAATTATAAATGTTTTGCAGTGAATCCAGGCGTTTATTAATAAAACAAAAAAGTTTGTGCTGTCGTAACTTTTAGGTTATTATCAAATCGAAAATTATCAAAGCATAAAAATCACGATAATTATCATTGATAATTATGCTTTCGAACCCTGAATAGCCGCGTATTCACTGAGCGAGCGGCCTCACGAGGCAGCCCGTGAGGCAAATCCTCGGTCAGTCCGCACGTGCCTCGCCCGAGGCTCGTGCTCGGCCGATCGTGCCGCGGCCCGAGCCGAGCATTGTCGGTTTTTGTCCATGCTCAAAAGCGCCTCAGTACGTTTGCCGCGCGCACTCGAGACGGTTGTCTTTTGCCTCGCAATAGATAAAGCAAAGCAAGAGCAGTGCCTTCAGTTAATTACTATATAGTGAATGTAGACGATTATGGGATGCGAAATGTCCCGATTTTAATAATAGGGGACTAAGAGAAGATGCGTGGAGAAATACAAGCCAGAAAATTAATATTCCAGTAGCAGATTTAAAGAAAAAGATGGACTCCTTGCTAGGAACGGCCTCATGACACACGCGGTCTCTTTGCGACTTCACGTTATGAGCGCTCGGTGTTGGCTCAGTCTCACCGTGGCTCGGCTTGCCGCGCGCGGCAGCCTAGTGCAACAATCGAGGCGGCCTCGCGCGGCAAACTTTGCGCGGCAAACGTTGCGCGGCAAACGTTGCGCGGCAAACGTTGCGCGGCAAACGTCCGAGGCTGCCTCGCGAGGCCGCTCGCTCAGTGAATACGTGGCTAATGTGGACAGACCTGCAAGCGGTGAGTCTTGACGTACTGCCACAGCGCGTTGACGATGACGGGGCGCGTCTGCGTGTGTACGCCGAGCAAGCGCGCGAGCCGCCCGTCGAGCTTGAACTGGAGCGGCTGGTAGTCGAGCAGTAGCAGGATCGTGCAGCGGACGTTCTTGTACCCGGGACGTTTCACCTGCAAAAATAAATACAAAAAATACAACAAAGGGACACAATACATAGGTATGAATCATCTCCGACTTTCAATTGACAACATTTCATATTTTTAACTACTTTATTTTATGAACTAGTTAGAAAATAGGTAAAAATTTAAGCCACCCGTATTTTTTCTTTTTCAGTTTAACTCAATATTTCATACAAAAAAAAACACGTTGAAAAGTAGGTCATTCCAAAAGGGCGTAAGTAAAATATGACGTCATCTTCCCAACAAGAATCCAGAGCCACTCCAGAGCAGCGATTGTCTGTACTCTGTACTAAGGTCTTCCTGAATACAGCGAGGAAGATGACGTCAACTTTCGGTTTACAGTAATTTGCGATTTTTTCCAAAATTAACGGAGAAAAATATCTAAATAATGTTTTTTGTGTACTTCACACGTTTTTACCGAAATGGCTTTCGAATTAAGACTTTTGGAAACTATGAAATATTGTCAATAAAAAACGCATTCAAATCGGTTTATCCGCGAGCTATGATGCCACAGAGTCCACAGACAGACACGCGTATACACATGTTAAATTTATCCCATTTAAAATATAAAGGATCTATCATCATCATATCAGCCGAAAGACGACGTCGACTACTAGACATAGGCCTCCCCCAAAGAGTGCCACAATGACCGGTCTTGCGCCACCCGCGTCCAGCGGACTCCCGCGACCTTTACCAGGTCATCAGACTAGGTCCAGGTCCTTGTGGGGGTCTACCCACGCTACGCTCTCCGGTCCGTGGTCGCCACACGAGAACCTTTCGGCCCAACGGCCATCGGTTCTACGTGCAATGTGCCGCCCACTGCCACTTAAGTTTAGCGATTCGAAGGGCCATAGCCCTTCACCAAAGTAAAAAAAAAGAAAAAGTAACCGATAAAAATAAAATATCGATATAATATATATCGATTCAAAGTAATCGATATATCGATTACTCTGCTCTGCTACGGATGGCCTCATTTCTGATGCGATCACGCAGAAAAACTCCCAGCATAGCCCTCTCCATTGCCCTCTTGACTAACTTTGAGCCCTCTTATGAGGCCCATGTAAAGCCCATACCCATACCATTAGGTTGTTTTGTTTGTTTGGTTCAATTACATGGCTCACCTGAAACCCGTCCGTCTCCTGCGTGGTGAGAGTGCGGTGCCACTCCACCAGATGGTTGTCCGGCCCGTACAACTCTTTATCTAACCATTACCATACCATTAGTTTATGTGTTTTGTTTCTTTGGTTCAATTACATAGCTCACCTGAAACCCGTCCGTCTCCTGCGTGGTGAGAGTGCGGTGCCACTCCACCAGATGGTTGTCCGGCCCGTACAACTCTTTATCTAACCATTACCATACCATTAGTTTATGTGTTTTGTTTCTTTGGTTCAATTACATAGCTCACCTGAAACCCGTCCGTCTCCTGCGTGGTGAGAGTGCGGTGCCACTCCACCAGATGGTTGTCCGGCCCGTACAACTCTTTATCTAACCATTACCATACCATTAGTTTATGTGTTTTGTTTCTTTGGTTCAATTACATAGCTCACCTGAAACCCGTCCGTCTCCTGCGTGGTGAGAGTGCGGTGCCACTCCACCAGATGGTTGTCCGGCCCGTACAACTCTTTATCTAACCATTACCATACCATTAGTTTATGTGTTTTGTTTCTTTGGTTCAATTACATAGCTCACCTGAAACCCGTCCGTCTCCTGCGTGGTGAGAGTGCGGTGCCACTCCACCAGATGGTTGTCCGGCCCGTACAACACTTTATCTAACCATTGCCATACTATTAGTTTGTGTTTTGGTTTTTTGGTTCAATTACATGGCTCACCTGAAACCCGTCCGTCTCCTGCGTGGTAAGAGTGCGGTGCCACTCCACCAGATGGTTGTCCGGCCCGTACAACTCTTTATCTAACCATTGCCATACCATTAGTATGTGTGTTTTGTTTTTTTGGTTCAATTACATGGCTCACCTGAAACCCGTCCGTCTCCTGCGTGGTGAGAGTGCGGTGCCACTCCACCAGATGGTTGTCCGGCCCGTACAACTCTTTATCAAGCTCGATCACCAGAGATTTGAAGAATGACGAGAACTTGCGTTTCACCTGCTAACAACAATTGTAGATAAACTTAAATAGACTTTGTCCCAAACTGAGCAGTTTGTACTATGGTTACTACGCGACCAAGTACATATTTATATAGATAAATAGATACTTAAATACAACACATATTCATGTTCATCTCCAGTTGCGTATAGTGCGCGCCATCCACGACGACGCGCCCCTCCACTGCCCGTTCCGTACAATTGCGCATAGATTAGTATGAGATGCGCTGTGGAGGGGCGCATCGTCGTGGATGGCGCGCACTATAGGCAGGTTCACTACCAACTAGGCTAAAGTGGTTGGTGGTCTAGGGGTGGTTGTCTAGGGTAAAGTGGTGGTGGCCCAAGTTAGTGAGCCCAGCATGTGGGGCCAAAATAACGAGCTAACGGCCAACACTAGCAATATACAGCCAAGTAGATATATACACGTTGATCCAACATGCTGGCCCAACTACCTTGAACCAATGTCTACAGCCTAACCTGCTTACCTGCGGCACTTTGCTGGGGTCTCCCTTGGCGTCGTCGAGCAGACGCCCTTCCACGCGCAGCTCCCACGACGCCACCGCGTTGTCACCCTGACCTAAGGAACGTGAAGACCATTATATTAGCCGCATCGGATTAATTAAGTCTTATGGAATTTAATTTTCGGATATATAGACTCATGTTCATATCCTGCAGTGTCTCAAGACGAAAGTCTTCGACCAATGCGTGTTGCCAGTGACGACCTACGGCTTTGGAACATGGTCGCTCACTATGGGCCTTATAAGGACGCTCAAAGTCACTCAAAGAGGAATGGAGAGGGCCATGCTTGGAGTTACTCTGCGAGATCGAATCAGAAATGATGAAATCCGCAGAAGAACCAAAGTAACTGACATAGCCCGAAGAATTGCCAAACTTAAGTGGCAGGGGGCAGGCCACATTGCCCGGAGGACCGATGGCCGGTGGGGCCAGCGAGTTGTCGAGTGGCGATCCGGACGACGCAGCGTTGGAAGCCCCCCACGAGGTGGGCTGACGACCTCGTTAAGGTCGCGGGCGGCCCATGACCGATCGTTGTGGCGCTCTCTGGCGGAGTTCGGCTGATTATGATGATGACAATAGTACATTACTTACCAAGGGCGATAAAACAAAGAATGCCTCAGATCGCAGGTATTTTACGCCCGAGCCGAAGGCAAGGGCGATAAATATGCGATCTGAGGCTTTCTTTATTATCGCCCGTGGTAAGTACAAAATTTTATGTCACCCCCTGGCCAGGAAGTGGGTTTTTTCGCGCGCGGAGCGTGCGATAATGGCCACTTTATGGCCAGGCCAGGTGTGACATAAAAGACTATTCTGAATCGACTGAATTAAATGTATTCCTGGGCGAGGTACGCAATTGGTGCATAATATAATTAATTAAATAAAAACTTTATTCTCCAATTATCTAGCTACTTTGCTATGGCCTAGGGACTAGGGCATAATACCTAAGTAGCAGGTCAATATAAAGATATACTACATATGACTCACGAGCGCGGGTGAGCCATGGTTGTAGTTGTGACACATACGAACACATAGACAACGCGAACTCTTAGCGCCTTTGCTGACGCACACATAGACAATGTGCATGTGTGTGTGTGTGTGTGCTCAACACACAACCACAAAATAAAGAATATACAGAAGGTCCGTTCCCGCCGTTGTTGAAAATACATACCTAAACTTGCCTGACTCACAGGGTTGCTTCTGTATTGATTCTGAATTTTAAAAAGGAGCAGGTATATTAAAAATTCTTCAACATGACATTTAAATATGAACCAGCGTATCTTGGTAAAAAAACAACCGGCCAAGTGCGAGTCGGACTTCGCACATTTAGGGTTCCGAATCAACCTCAAAAATATGATTTATCAATATATTAGTATTTGTTGTTAAAATATACGTAATTTTGAACATTGTCACCAAATTTCAAGTTCATAGGTCAATGAGAAGTCTAAAAATTCTTCGGAACAAATTTTGTGACAGACGACGGACGGACGGACGTCTGGGCGACACCAATAGGGTTCCGTTTTGACCCTTCCGGTACGGAACCCTAATAAATTGATGCGTGACCCGCTGCGAGTTGTGACTTGTGACGGGCGGCGGTCGAGAGCGCCAACAAAGAATATACTTAATTAATTAGGTACCTACTTAACTAAACCATAGTACTTAAATACTGGCGTTTTACCAGCGAACGATAAGATGAATGTGTAATGGTTGATCGTCGTTATCAAAGCGGCTAGTTTCAAAAAATTACCTACCTACCTAGGTGTTGTAACTACCAAAATCAGAAAACCGTTTTATTTACCTTTCAATATCGTTTCAAAATTTTAAGAAAGTGTAGGCACAGTTTTTTGTTGTATTTAAGTGTATTTAAACAATAAAATAAATTCCAACTGTAATAATATCTGTTATTCATTTTGACGTACGTGACACAAAGTACCTACGTAGCGGCGGGGACGTCAAGTGATCAACGCGCGCACAACTAGCACTCGCGACGCGACAGTGACAGTCGCGACTAAGCTCGTCCGAAATCAACCGAGAATGCCTGTAAATGTTACGTCTGTGTGCGTGCGGCGAAAATGTCACTTTGTACTGAGCGGACTCTCTGCTCCGGGGCGCGCCGCCGCTATTTACTTTGTGACACAACCATGGCGCTCGTGAGATAGAAGTACTATACATACATAGCTTACATTTCTTCTGCATAAGACGCTAGCATTGAAGCTGAATGAAAACATGACTAGGTACCAGGCTAACATAACTACTACATAAAAAGATCCGCAGCTTGCGTTTCTGCTTCATCGGCCGCTTGAGGGACTCCTGTATGTCCAGCCGCTTGCGCAGTATCGTGGCGTCCAGTATTCTCTCGAACGCCAGCAAATCCATGTAGGTCTGCGACTCAGGGACCAGGTCGCGAACTTTTAGGTTATGCTGGCCTAAGGCAGACTGGGCAGAAGTACGCGATATAAAGGTCTAGGTACCAGAGCTTCATAACTAAGTAGGAGTTCGATACAACTTACAGTTCATCGTTCTTGGCTGCTGACGGATCCTGATGGTGATGACATTCAACCAAAACAGACAGGGTACCAGGCTCACATACCTGGGTAGAATGTGTTGGATATAAAGATCCGCAGCTTGCGTTTCTGCTTCATCGGCCGCTTGAGGGACTCCTGTATGTCCAGCCGCTTGCGCAGTATCGTGGCGTCCAGTTTTCTCTCGAACGCCAGCAAATCCATGTAGGCTTGCGACTCTGGCACCAGATCACGGACTTTCTGGGGCAGGATCTTGTCTGCCAGACGTTTCTTCCGCTTGCCACCGCCACCGGTGTACTCGCTGTAACAAAATCGCGTAAGTTGGTAAATCAAATTGTATGAAGTTTTGTGGTAGTTGTATGGCACAATTGCTTAGTGAAGTCGAGCTGTGGAAGTTCGCAAAAGGACAAAAACACTCGAAGGCACTGATTAAAGGTTTCAATAATAAACTACTAGAGAGATATTACAGCTCAAAAGACACAAAGCCTGCGCAGTGACAAGAATCCTGACAGGCCACTGCAAATTGAACAAACACTTGTTTCAAATGGGTATGAAATAAGATGAACTATGCAGGTTTTGCCAGGAGTCAGAAGAAACTGCAATGCACATATTCTGCTCCTGCGGATCACTGATGCGCAAACGAAGTACCTACCTAGGGCAGCACATCGTGCAACCAGAAGAGGTACAACACATCACCGCCCAAACAATCTGGAAATTCCTGGATTCAACGGGTCTTAGAGCAGTGTACTCTAAAGGGCTGTCACAATAGATCACGCGCTGGTCGAAGCGGCATACAAAGCCCAAAACAAACAATAATAATAATAATAGTGCCGTTGGAACAGTAAAATATAATTCGATTATATAATTTTTAAGTTTCATTGTTACTAATAAGATATGGACATTTCCGAAATAAATTATTATTGATTGATTGATAATCATGTAGGCGAGATTTTGCAGTAGGTATAATGAATGAATAATTTATTTGAAGCACTTAAAAACATGTACCTATATGTACTACCTTATAAAAAAAACAATGAGTTAATTTTTTTAAATTACACAAAATATTAAAAATAAAACAATTAGGTAACACGGAAGTGCCACGAAATGGTCCAGACTCAGCATATTGTCAACCTAACTGGTCAATGCTGGTCTCCCGTCGTGGCCAATTGGTGACTTCACGGCTACAGACATTGTAATGATATTAGATTAGCAGGTCTGCGCAGGTTCAAGAAGTTTGCCAGCAAGTATATTTATAAAACTCACTTGTTGTACATATTAGGCGGCTTATGCTGCGGCGGGAGTGGGCTGCGATTATCAGGCGGGCGCTTGGCACCCGGCGGCGCGGGACCGGGCGCGGGGCGGAGCGCGCCGGGCGCCGGCGGGGCGCCGCCGTGCGGGCCGGAGCCGTGCGGCGCGGGGTGCGGGGCCGGGTGCGGCGCGGGGTGGGGAGCCCCGCCATACGGGGCGCCGGGACGCGCGCCCGCGCCGCCCGCGGATACTGGTGGTGGTGTGAAGCCACTGCGTTGCTAGAATGTTAAGTGACTTCATGTTTTCAGGGTGGAGAGATACTCATCATCAGCCTTTGTAAGTAATGCAATAATCCCATAACTATATTTATGTAAAGTGGCAATTACCGCACACTCGGCGCCCGGAAACTCCCACTTCCTGGCCAGGGGGTAACATAAAATTTTGTACTTATCACGGGCGGTAATAGAGAAAGCCTCAGATCGCATATTTATCACATTCAGATTTTATAGTTGTGACACATAGAAAATGTGAACTCATAGAGCCTACTCTAACGCACACATTGACAATCTGCTCAGCCGCGCTCGTGAGACAGAAGTACTATACATAGCTTTCTTTGTTTTACCCCCCTTGGTAAGTAAGGTACTATTGTACTTGTGATATTCTGTACGTAACATTATTGTATGCAACACCCCAATGCTGGCCGCAGGCCTCCCCTCATAAATGAGATGGAACTGGCATTAATCCCCATGATACACCTTTGAATATTTTTTCAGAACAGCCTCACACAAAAACTATCAACTTCAAATTTGTTTAATTTCATAAAACAAAAGTTCAAGCTGTTCAACTAAGAGGCCTTTGGTTACTAAGGTTACTAACTAGGCTCAAAAACTGATATCATATACAACAACCAGAATCAATGGCTTCCATCACTCTGTAACACAAGTGACCAATGTACTTAAACCCAGTTGGTGCAATTATGCAATACAAACTGAACATGAAAAATCACACTTACTACACTCACAGTGCAAGAACTTGCCATCAAATTTCACTACATTGCAGGACTGCGGTCTACTATATAAGGTGAATCTCATGCAATTACTTGCTCAATTGTGCAGTTGATAACAACTAATAGTCAAATCAGACACATATGTCACTATTTGGAATTGTAATCACATGATTGATGTGAAACATGCATCAACATGGAAACTAGCATATTGTTGTGGTTTTTAATTGTTGTTTCTAACGGTGACTTTTATTGCACTGTTATGGCAACAACAATGTTTTGTCTGTCCTGTTGTCTAGCCAATTACAATTTTATTTTAAGCCTTTAAAACATACGTTATAAAGATCAAAATCAGCTTACCGGGAAATTGGGTCCAGGATATGGACGCGGAGGCATGGCGTTAGGAGGCGGCGCCGCCCCGGGATACCTCTGCTGAGGCGGCAACGAGGCCGCCGGCCCTCCGGGCGCCGGCCCCGGACCCGGCCCCATCCCACCCGGGCCAGGACCGCCCGGGCCTCCGGGAGGAAACCGCTGTGCCATGTTACTACACGTACGCGTATACAAACACACTACTCCATTACACGAATACCGACAACTCAAGCTTTCTAGCTTTATATAAAGTCAAGTTCACTAAATTCTAAACTGATTATGTTCTCAATGTAGTTATTTTAACAAGATTCTACTTGTAATAACGAAATAAAGTTTGACGTATCGCCTTTCGATTTGTTTGATTTGACTTTTACAGCAGGACGCCATGAAAGTAAATGTTGCCAGTATTACCTGGTATTACCACAAAGTAAATAGCGGCGGCGCGCGCCGGAGCAGAGAGTCCGTTCAGTACAAAGTGCCATTTTCGCCGCACGCACAATGACGTAACATTTACAGGCATTCTCGGTTGATTTCGGACTAGCTTAGTCGCGACTGTCACTGTCGCGTCGCGAGTGCTAGTTGTGCGCGCGTTGATCACTTGACGTCCTCGCCGCTACGTAGATAGTTTATGTCACGTACGTCAAAATGAATAACCGATATTATTACAGTTGGAATGTATTTTATTGTTTAAATACACTTAAATACAACAAAAAACGGTGCCTACACTTTCTTCAAATTTTCAAACGATATTGAAAGGTAAATAAAACGGTTTTCTCATTTTGGTAGTTACAATACCTAGTAGGTAGGTAATTTTTTGAAACTTGCCGCTTTGATAACGACGATCAACCATTACACATTCATCTTATCGTTCGCTGGTAAAACGCCAGTATTTAAGTAGTACTATGGTTTAGTTAAGTAGGTACCTAATTAATTAGGTATATTTTTGTTGGCGCTCTCGACCGCCGCCGGTCACAAGTCACAACTCGCAGCGGGTCACGCATCAATTTATTAGGGTTCCGTACCCGAAGGGTCAAAACGGAACCCTATTGGTGTCGCCCAGACGTCCGTCCGTCCGTCCGTCGTATGTCACAAAATTTGTTCCGAAGAATTTTTAGACTTCTCATTGACCTATGAACTTGAAATTTGGTGACAATGTTCAATATTACGTATATTTTAACAACAAATACTAATATATGAATAAATCATATTTTTGAGGTTGATTCGGAACCCTAAATGTGCGAAGTCCGACTCGCACTTGGCCGGTTTTTTACCAAGATACGCTGGTTCATATTTAAATGTCATGTTGAAGAATTTTTAATTTATCTGCTCCTTTTTAAAATTCAGAATCAATACAGAAGCAACCCTGTAGTTTAGGTATGTATTTTCAAGAACGGCGGGAACGGACCTTCTGTATATTCTTTATTTTGTGGTATTACCAATGGAATGGCTATGTATGGCGCACGTTTAGAAACTTTCATCGGGTAGGTATGCCGAATTATTGTACCATAAAACAAACAGCGCACATATTTGTATTTATATCTTATGAATCTTCAAATTTTTATTTAAAAAAAAACGAAGTTATAGTCCGAAATAATAGATTCCTAAATAGGACAAACTGAAACGATAACATGAATAGCATTGATTAAACATTTTAAATTCATTATTTCCGGCTAACCGCACTGGCAACATTGATTCGTATAGCGCGAAATTAAAGACAAAAAAGAATAAAATCTTACACTTTTTAAAAAACAACTCAAGAAAACAATCTTATTTGCATTATATCCGTTTCATAAATATATTTGGTGTAGTGGTTTACGGCAAACTTATGTATTAGCAGAGACTAGGAATTATATAGACTGCCAATGCCTATACATTGTGGCGTAATTTTAAAATAATGGGCCTGCTGTAGCTACTTTCACTATGGGGAGATCACTTATCCATTTAATTTGTATGCCACTAAGACCTCTGCTTAAAACATAGCGCCATCTATGAACACAACGTAGAAGCTCCCAACAGATGGCGCTATGTTTTAAGCAGAGGTCTTAGTCGCATACGAATTAAATGGTAAAGTGATCTCTCCATAGTGAAACTAGCTACAGCAGGCCCATTAATTTAAAATTACGCCACAATGTATAGGCATTGGCAGTCTATATAATTCCTAGTCTCTGGTATTAGTAAGGTTTAGGATTTTTTTGAGAGAGCGCCATCTTGTTCCTATGAGGAACTTCTAGAAGCTTCCTACTTTTGCCACTGGGTATCGCTAGCGCTAGTAGTCCACTCCCTTTGGACTCAGGTGGGACTCAGCCACTCTGGAATCTCAACCGTCCACAGGTTCCGGTTATCGCTAAAAGCCTTATCACACTACCCTATCGGTAGGGCCCTAACTCGGGGAGGGGAGTTAAACTATCTCGCTCTAATGAGTGACCCCGGCACCACACTTCGCTATGCGTGTCGCGTTGCGTATATTCCTCCCTTTCTTTTGGGATATTAAAGAAGTAGATGCAGCACGAATGTTTGCACGCATACGGCGAAGTGTGGTGGCAGCATCAGACGCTTTAACTCCCCTCCCTCAGTTAGGGCCCTACCGATAGGGTCGTGTGATAAGCCTTACCGTCATGCCGTCAGGAAGGTTGCGTCCATTTACCACTATCGTGTCGAAAAATAGAAAGCGTTAGGTCGTGTACACATTTGTGTCACATGTCTGTTTATTTATTTCTGACCTTAACTATGTCCCAGCTCGACACATTCACACGACGCATAATTTCTAACTAATGAATTTTATGGATTCCTTTACCTGACTACTTTGAATTTAAGATTTTTACCGAACTCAAATGTTTACCTATTTGTAGGATTTTGAGCGGTAACTCGAGCACAGTAAGGGCGATAATGGCGTGGGGGTGGATATGCGTGGCAGGGCGACCTCTGCGCCCGCGCCGACACCGGTACGCATGCGCAACGCGTTACAAGGTTACAACATGGGATTGCTGAAATGGTATATGGCTCTTTTTGTACCCTAATGAAATGAAAATAATTTATTCGTGACATTACAAGGTATTATAATTTTTTTATACCACGTCGGTGGCAAACAAGCGTGCGGCCCGACTGATGGTAAGCGGTCACCGCAGCCTATGGACGCTTGCAACTCCAGAGGTGTCACATGCGCATTCCCGACCCTTTAAAAATGTATACCTACTTACACTCAGGGCCGGCCCTAGGGTGGGGCGGATGAGGTGGCCGCGCCAGGCGCCGGATGTCAATGGGTGTCTAATAGTCTAGGTATAATTAACCATGTACTTAACTACTTATACTCAGGGATCGGAACCGGTTTCCAAATACCGGTATTATTTTGTTCCTAAACCGGTTTGATTTCGTTCTTACATAATACCGGTTTATCAAAATACCTGTTAGTGAAAGAACGAATTATTTCGGTTATCAGTATTCTAGGAGAACGGAATTTTAACGTTCCGTGGAACTTTATTAAACCGGTTTAAAATGTCACGGCTGTCACTTTTGAAGGCGTTGTCGTCAGGTAATACCATCACCCGCGGGCCCCGCGGCGCGTGTGCTCTTATAATATTTAGATTAGAAGCTAATTTATATGATGCCGCCGGAACGGAAGACAGCCACGTCGAGGGTCTGATGATGCAGCTGGAAGAGAGTCACTGGAACTGCCTAACGGAAAGTGATAAAGTAGTCGAGTTTGGGCTTGTTTGTTTTGTTGTCTCGAGTACTTACCACTGGACCTGATTTCGAGGGTCTGATGATGCAGCCGGAAGAGAGTCACTGGAACTGCCTAACGGAAAGTGATAAAGTAGTCGAGTTTGGGCTTGTTTGTTTTGTTGTCTTGAGTACTTACCACTGGACCTGATGTCGAGGGTCTGATGATGCAGCCGGAAGCGAGTCACTGGAACTGCCTAACGGAAAGTGATAAAGTAGTCGAGTTTGGGCTTGTTTGTTTTATTGTCTTGAGTACTTACCACTGGACCGATGTCGAGGGTCTGATGATGCAGCCGGAAGAGAGGCAATGGAACTGCCAAACGGAAAGTGATAAAGTAATCGAGTTTGGGCTTGTTTGTTTTGTTGTCTTGAGTACTTACCACTGGACCTGATGTCGAGGGTCTGATGATGCAGCCGGAAGAGAGGCACTGGAACTGCCTAACGGAAAGTAATAGTCGAGTTTGGGCTTGTTTGTTTTGTTCTCTTGAGTACTTACCACTGGACCGATGTCGAGGGTCTGATGATGCAGCCGGAAGAGAGGCACTGGAACTGCCTAACGGAAAGTAATAAAGTAGTCGAGTTTGGGCTTGTTTGTTTTGTTGTCTTGAGTACTTACCACTGGACCTGATGTCGAGGGTCTGATGATGCAGCCGGAAGAGAGCCACTGGAACTGCCAAACGGAAAGTGATAAAGTAGTCGAGTTTGGGCTTGTTTGTTTCGTTGTCTTGAGTACTTACCACTGGATCTGATGTCGAGGGTCTGATGATGCAGCCGGAAGAGAGGCACTGGAACTGCCTAACGGAAAGTAATAAAGTAGTCGAGTTTGGGCTTGTTTGTTTTGTTCTCTTGAGTACTTACCACTGGAACGATGTCGAGGGTCTGATGATGCAGCCGGAAGAGAGGCACTGGAACTGCCTAACGGAAAGTAATAAAGTAGTCGAGTTTGGGCTTGTTTGTTTTGTTATATTGAGTACTTATCACTGGACCTGATGTTGAGGGTCTGATGATGCAGCCGGAAGTGAGCCACTCGAACTGCCTAACGGAATGTGATAAAGTAGTCGAGTTTGGGCTTGTTTGATTTGTTATATTGAGTACTTATCACTGGACCTGATGTTGAGGGTCTGATGATGCAGCCGGAAGTGAGCCACTGGAACTGCCTAACGGAAAGTGATAAAGTAGTCGAGTATGGGCTTGTTTGTTTTGTTGTCTTGAGTACTTACCACTGGACTTGATGTCGAGGGTCTGATGATGCAGCCGGAAGAGAGGCACTGGAACTGCCTAACGGAAAGTAATAAAGTAGTCGAGTTTGGGCTTGTTTGTTTTGTTCTCTTGAGTACTTACCACTGGACCGATGTCGAGGGTCTGATGATGCAGCCGGAAGAGAGGCACTGGAACTGCCTAACGGAAAGTAATAAAGTAGTCGAGTTTGGGCTTGTTTGTTTTGTTGTCTTGAGTACTTACCACTGGACCTGATGTCGAGGGTCTGATGATGCAGCCGGAAGAGAGCCACCGGAACTGCCAAACGGAAAGTGCTACGGTAGTCGAGTTTAGGCTTGTTTGTTTTGTTATCTTGAGCACTTACCACTGGACCTGATGTTGAGGGTCTGATGATGCAGCCGGAAGAGAGCCACTGGAACTGCCTAACTGTAAGGGATAAAGTAGTCCATTCCGTCCGTTTACTTACGTCCGACTACTTTATCACTTTCCGTTAGGCAGTTCCAGTGCCTTTCTTCCGGCTGCATCATCAGACCCTCGACATCAGATCTAGTGGTGAGTACCCAACACAACAAAACAAACAAGCCCAAACTCGAATACTTTGTCACTTTCCGTTAGGCAGTTCCAGTGCCTCTCTTCCGGCTGCATCATCAGACCCTCGACATCAGGTCTAGTGGTAAGTACTCAAGACAACAAAACAATCAAGCCCAAACTCGACTTCTTTATCACTTTCCGTTAGGCAGTTCCAGTGCCTCTCTTCCGGCAGCATCATCAGACCCTCGACATTAGGTCCAGTGGTATGTACCCAAGAGAACAAAACAAACAAGCCCAAACTCGATTACTTTATCACTTTCCGTTAGGCAGTTCCAATGCCTCTCTTCCGGCTGCATCATCAGACCCTCGACATCAGGTCCAGGGGTAAGTACTCAAGACAACAAAACAAACAAGCCCAAACTAGACTACTTTATCACTTTCCGTTAGGCAGTTCCAGTGGCTCTCTTCTGGCTGCATCATCAGACCCTCGACATCAGGTCCAGTGGTAAGTACTCAAGACAACAAAACAAACAAGCCCAAACTCGACTACTTTATCACTTTCCGTTAGGCAGTTCCAGTACCTCTCTTCCGATTGCATCATCAGACCCTCGACATCAGGTCCAGTGGTAAGTACTCAAGACAACAAAACAAACAAGCCCAAACTCGACTACCGTAGCACTGTCCTTTAGGCAGTTCCAGTGGCTCTCTTCCGACAGCATCATCAGGCCCTCGACATTAGGTCCAGTGGTATGTACCCAAGACAACAAAACAAACAAGCCCAAACTCGATTACTTTATCTCTTTCCGTTAGACAGTTCCAGTGCCTCTCTTCCGACTGCATCATCAGACCCTCGACATCAGGTCCAGTGGTAAGTACTCAAGACAACAAAACAAACAAGCCCAAACTCGACTACCGTAGCACTGTCCTTTAGGCAGTTCCAGTGGCTCTCTTCCTGCAGCATCATCAGACCCTCGACATTAGGTCCAGTGGTATGTACCCAAGAGAACAAAACAAACAAGCCCAAACTCGATTACTTTATCACTTTCCGTTAGGCAGTTCCAATGCCTCTCTTCCGGCTGCATCATCAGACCCTCGACATCAGGTCCAGGGGTAAGTACTCAAGACAACAAAACAAACAAGCCCAAACTAGACTACTTTATCACTTTCCGTTAGGCAGTTCCAGTGGCTCTCTTCTGGCTGCATCATCAGACCCTCGAAATTAGGTCCATTGGTAAGTACTCAAAACAACAAAACAAACAAGCCCAAACTCGACTACTTTATCACTTTCCGTTAGGCAGTTCCAGTACCTCTCTTCCGATTGCATCATCAGACCCTCGACATCAGGTCCAGTGGTAAGTACTCAAGACAACAAAACAAACAAGCCCAAACTCGACTACCGTAGCACTGTCCTTTAGGCAGTTCCAGTGGCTCTCTTCCGACAGCATCATCAGGCCCTCGACATTAGGTCCAGTGGTATGTACCCAAGACAACAAAACAAACAAGCCCAAACTCGATTACTTTATCTCTTTCCGTTAGGCAGTTCCAGTGCCTCTCTTCCGGCTGCATCATCAGACCCTCGACATCAGGTCCAGGGGTAAGTACTCAAGACAACAAAACAAACAAGCCCAAACTCGATTACTTTATCTCTTTCCGTTAGGCAGTTCCAGTGCCTCTCTTCCGGCTGCATCATCAGACCCTCGACATCAGGTCCAGGGGTAAGTACTCAAGACAACAAAACAAACAAGCCCAAACTCGACTACTTTATCACTTTCCGTTAGGCAGTTCCAGTGGCTCTCTTCCGGCTGCATCATCAGACCCTCGACATCAGGTCCATTGGTAAGTACTCAAGACAACAAAACAAACAAGCCCAAACTTGTCAACTTTATCACTTTCCGTTAGGCAGTTCCAGTGCCTCTCTTCCGGCTGCATCATCAGACCCTCGACATCAGGTCCAGTGGTAAGTCCTCAAGACAACAAAACAAACAAGCCCTAACTCGACTACTTTATCACTTTCCGTTAGGCAGTTCCAGTAGCTCTCTTCTGGCTGCATCATCAGACCCTCGACATCAGGGCCATTAGTAAGTACTCAAGACAACAAAACAAACAAGCCCAAACTCGACTACTTTATCACTTTCCGTTACACAGTTCCAGTGCCTCTCTTCCGGCTGCATCATCAGACCCTCGATATCAGGTCTAGTGGTAAGTACTCAAGACAACAAAACAAACAAGCCCAAACTCGACTATCGTAGCACTTTCCGTTAGGCAGTTCCAGTACCTCTCTTCCGACTGCATCATCAGACCCTCGACATCAGGTCCATTGGTAAGTACTCAAGACAACAAAACAAACAAGCCCAAACTCGACTACTTTATCACTTTCCGTTAGGCAGTTCCAGTGGCTCTCTTCCGGCTGCATCATCAGACCCTCGACATCAGGTATAGTGGTAAAATTTAATATCAAATTATAAATTAGCTTTTAAATAAATTGTAAGCGCACTCCCGCTGCGGATAATAGTAACCCTTGGCGGCCTCTGTCAAAAATTCGAGTTAAGACTGGTTGTCTCCGTCGAAAACCGGTTAATTTCGTTCCACGGAAACGAAATTGGGCCCAGAACAGTTCCTTCACTAACCGGTTTTGAGTGCCGAAAACCAGAAACAAGAACGAAACCACAAACGCTATTCATTTCGGTTTGGGGTCAATGGCCGAAACCGGTTTGAAAATAATACCGGTATCCGATCCCTGCTTATACTTCGGGTTCCTAAAACAGGAAAATAATAGATACCTACATTATTTGTGGCCCTCACACTAGGCCCGGCCTGTGTCGTGAAGATCGAAAGAAAACAAATGTATAAATTAAACAATAAGAAGATGCATTAAACAATATTGGTAACGACGTCATGGCTATTTAACTGTAAACAAATTGTTTACTTACAGACAAATTGATTATCTTGGAAGCTTAGCCAACTTCGTCAATCCTCTATTTACATTTTAATGGCGATTCACATTACTACGTCATTAGTTAACGAGGGATCAATAAACACATTAACAGATGGACTAACTAGGTGGCGTGGCCATTGTTACCTACTTTAACAATTAGTCATTGTATAATTTAATAAATTAATATTTGTGAACAATGTTACACAAATCGACATAACTAGTCAGAAACTAAACAAAGATTGTTATGGATACTAGATGACGATATTTTATGTCATTCCTGGCGAAAATGGGAGTTTCCGCGCGCGGATAGCGTGCGGTAATTGCCACATTATAGCCCGGTGTGACATAAAATCCAGCCAGGCCAGGCCAGGTGAAGACGTGGAGTATATTCACCAGAAGACTAGCTTCTCTTCTCGCCTACCGATTCCTACAACGGCTTAGGCGACGCAACGGAGCCACGCCGTTTTGTCGCATAAATAATGTTTTTAGTTTTAAGTATATAATTGTATGTATTTTAGCTATAAGGTATTTATCTATGGGCCCTTGTTGCCTGAAATAAATGAATCAATAAATAAAATTAATTTATTAATTTATTTACTAACTTTTGCCCGAAACTTCGTCCGCATATAAATAAACATTCATTCCCTATTTTGTGCCTTCGAGGGATGATGTTCGGGATAAAAAGTACCCTTTATGTTAATCCAAGCTATATATACTCGTTGTATTATACCTAGCGCGCGTGTCATCCATGAAGGAGGCGCGCCCCTCCACTGCCTAATCCATACATTGCGCATAGATTAGTACCTATGAGTTTCGTTGTGGTGGGGCGCGTCAAATGACACGCACTATTATAGTGCATTACAGAGTAGTGCGGCTCGATAATGCCTAGGGTCAAGGAACCAAAAGATGAACACTTAAGCGACTAACCCAACTTTAGGAATTTTTTTCGGGGTGTTGTAACCTACTATATACAGGTTTAATTTTTTTATATGAATCTGTATATAATCGAGATTGAATTCCAATATTTTAAATCATCCTACTACAATAGAGTATTTTAAAAAAAATAATCTAAGCAAAAGTATGCCAATTTGCCCAGAAGTTGAACAGTGTGCCCTAATTCTGAACACTTTGACACCATTAGATGAACGAACACTTTCGCACCAATTTACTCCATTGATAACGGTGTATGTTAATAAAGATGAATGAAATATTAGTGTAAAATGAACAAACATATTTATTTATGCATTGTCCTGGCATTTATAAGCAAAAAAAATAATTTGCGAACTTGCATAATACTATAAATAATATTTACCAAAATAATACAGTAAACTAGAGAACATGAAAGCTAAGGATGGGTAAAGTTGCCAGGTTTTATGCTAATTAGTAACTTTGGAGTAAAGACGTTCATTTACTAACCACTGCCTAAATCATGAACGACTAAATTATGTTAGTTCAAGTTTTGGACACGATAGCTGTGAAATGAACGAACCAAAATCAACAAAGTGTTCACATATTGGAATAGTAGCCAGAAGTTGAACTAGTTAATTTTATTCGTTCAAGTTCTGGCCTCAGGTTCTATGTTGAACAATGGTATTTTTCATAGTAAAACAAACTCCAAAATAAACGTTTTGTCAATAGAAAGTTGCGTTCAACTTTTGGTTGAAAAATCAACGACAAAGAAACGATTAATTTAAGCTATAGAGGTTCTTATTATCTTTTCAGTAGGAATTTAAATCAATTTTTGAAAATACGACACCATGCCCGAATGTTGAACGCCGTTCAACTATTAGCTCAGGTACACAAAATTGGAACCATAACTTGAACAGCAAATATCTCCCAAATTATTAAAAAAATATATTTATCTAATATATAAAAATGTAAAGACATTAATCAAGAATCTATTTCACTCAAAACCTTGTAAGTATACGTTATATTCAATTTTATACGTAATTTAGTGCTTAAATTTGAGAGCGCTATCCTTAGTAAGATCTCCATACAAACTGAGTTTTTGGCGCGAGGCCTGGATTCAACAGCGGCTTATAGCCACGTATGTACGGTTACAGCCTGGGAGTTTAATTACCAGCCTCGACAAAGGATTGCCGCGTTAGAAAAAAAATATTCCGAAAGGGTGAAATGTATTACGATTTTTTTATTTCAATTTTTCAGTCGAATGTTCAACTATTGGGGTGTGTTCATCTTTTGGTTCCTTGACCCTATAAGGCTGTGCACGCACGAGCAATCTTTTTACTGTTTTTTTTTTTTGTAGTTTTATTAATGTTTTTTTTTGTATTAATCGTGTATTTCTGTTTTATTTCTTGTTGTTTTGTGTGTTTGTTTCGTCACTGTGCCGTGGTTTCACCAAATGGTCACAACGGAAGACCAGCGCTGGCTCTGCCAGCATAACGCTGAGTTGTGACCATTTCGTGGCAATATTCTGTTTTGTAATGTCCTATTTGTAAGTGTTTTGATTGTCACGAATAAATGTTTCTCTTTTTCTCTTTTCTCTTTCTTTCTATTACCAAGTCATAAATATCCGTTCAGCCGTTTTTGCGTGTTTTATAAGAAATAAGGAATATTTATTCGGGACAAAAACAACTAACAAATAAGAAAGCAAAAATAAAAATATAAAAAAAAACATGAAAGTTGTGTTGTCACGAAACGGTTCCATTTCCATCTCAGCATAATTTAGTTTAAATTTAGTTTTTGTTTTTTCAAGTATTACTAACACTATTTTTAAGTTTATTTGTACTAACCAATTATGGATGATAACTCCGAAATAAATTATTTTTATTTATTTATTTTATTTATAATGCGGGCAATGCCAGCGCTGGACTTCCGATGGAACCGTCGAGTGAGTTCACAGTGAGTAACACGAAAACCGAAAGAATAATATATACATAAATAAAAAATAACAAACATGAATTAAAGAAAATAAAAGAGAGAAAATAATAATAATAATAATATACAATTAACTTAAAATAAAAGAAGGACACATAGATTAAAAGATTTAAACATGGAAACATCTAAACTTTCGCATTATTATATTTAGTAGGATTTAAACTTAATTCCACACAACAAAAAAACTACCTACACCACTAATACCTATTTAAAAGTTAGGATGTTTGTTACAATATCACGCAAAAACGGCTGAACGGATTTATGAAAAAACTTGTCTAGTGAACGCAGAAACTTTTCTTTTCAGTACTACCTAACACATTCTATTTTTTTATATATACAATGTCGGTGGCAAGCAATCGTAAGGTCCACCTGATCGTAAGCGGACACCGCAGCTAATAGATGCCCGCAACTCCAAAGGAGTCGCGTGTGCGTTGCTGACCCTTTATAAAATTTGAGGTTTCACTGTGTTGACAGAAGCGACAAATTTAAGGTCCCTCGCTCTCAACACAGTGCATCCTCGGGTGCTCGGACGTCCTAAAGGGCCACCAGGAACACAACACCACTGACCACACAGGGTGTGGTGTTCACACACGTTCACTGTCCCCATAAAAACGATCTGATAATGTTACATCACAAGTCCAACTGACGGTTGGACTGTGCATTCAGTATGGGGATGTTACCCTACAGTGGAAGCAAGGGACTCCTGTAAGAAAGTTCATGACCCCTCATCGGGGACACCCTTACAGGGAAACTGTCAGGGCCATCTTTAACCAATTCGAGGCCCTGGGCACATTGGGATAATGGGGCCTTGATCTGGCAATTAGAGGGGCCCCCTATCGATCGCGGGGCCCTGGGCACGTGCCCAGAGTGCCCCGTGGGAAAGACGGCACTGGAAACTGTTAAGCGGTACTATTATGGCGGTGGTCTTCTCTAAGGTCGAGGTCCTTTCTTAGTTGGAGTGCTCCAATTATTATTGAGCGAAACGAAGTTCCGCTATGCCCTTCCTCTCTTCAATGTAATGTAAGCCCTAATTGTAACTGCGTTCATGAAACTACACTTGAAATAGTATCACTTCTTCATCGTGGACTCCATTCCAACAAGGTCTAGTTTTCCAACTGGGTTAGAAGGTCAGATGGCGGTCGTTTGGGATTAGGTGCTAAAGCGCGGACACTAGGATGCAACCGGGATTAGGACGATCACGCCTGTATCCCATTGAGGTACAGGCGTGATACCAGGAGACCAAAGAACGCCAAATACAGATCCAGACCTATATCTCCTCATACAAGCTCGTTGGATGTGAGTACTCCTGGCCTTTTTTCAGTATCCTCATCAAGACAGCCTTGCCTTGGTCGTCCCGTTCGATCCGAGGAGGCTGATAATAAATACCGCTTCGTACGTACCCAAAAAATTTTAGGACGATCCGCTCACATCACCAAGCGACCTCCTTGACTTAAATCAAAGACGTGTCCCTTATCACGTCTTCTAACTTGGCCTTTTTCAGTACCAGAAATTTGATCAAGACAGCCTCGCCTTGGTCGCCCCGTCGAGTCGAGGAGGATGATAGTGAACGCTTCTTACCCAAATAATCTAGATTCTAGAAAGATTCGCTCACATCACCAAGCGACCTCCTTGACTTAAATCAAAGTCGTGTCCCTTATCACGTCCAAAGTGTGTCAAAGGTCCTAGTCTGTTATCAGAGTGCAGCGGGAGAGCCACGTGGCGTAAGCGGGGGCGTGGGGCGTGCGGGCTTGTGGCCCGCCTATTGCCAGTCACCTCCGCGCCGCGTACGGCGCCGCACGCGCGTACAACGAAGATACGAAGCTATCCAAGATACCGGAGTGGCGGTTCGCATCTTACCGGGCAGCATTAGAGTTGTTACATTTTCTAATACTGTCAGGTAAAGATGTCCTCCGTGCTCCACGTTCGACGCACCTACGACCGCTCGCCGGTGCCGCGTGGCGATCACCGGGAGCTCGTTACGTCACCGGACCGGTAACGGACGCGTCACGTGGTGTCTTCGGATTAGCGAATCATCGTTATAATTGGTAAAATGCATTGTTTAAAGTATATTTCTGTGTAAAAAGTTTGGGCGCTGCCGCGTTGCCGCGCGGCTGCGAGACGGGACTCCATATCGCTGGAACTAATTAAAATTCCTCATAGCTCACACGCGTCCCTATACCCCGCTAACATTGTTATGACATTTGTAAACGACACTTCGCGAACTTGCTAATTTAATTAGAGACGGATATTTAGCTGGGGTCGTCAAACTTGTAAATATATTGTCTGTTAGAGAGTTGAAGAGCTGCCAAGTTGCAGCTCGGGCAAGCCGGTTGGATTGGACGGAACTCACGGAACGGTCGTTGGATGTTCAAAACGTGTTTCGGATAAATTTCGGACAGTCTTATTGATTCTGTTAATAGATACGAGATATTTGGTAAACTGACAAATATCAAAACAAGAAACGTTAGGTTCGGTTATTCAAAACCGTCGGTAACCGGAAATTAATATACCTAATGTTTGTATAGGAAGTATGACAGTTCTCTACGGGAAAACAGTAGTCACCGCCATATTTAACGTTTTTCAGCCTTTAAATGATGCAATTCCTGAATGTTACTTTAACACTGAAAAATTAAGAGTTGGTCCAATTTTGTTCGTTTTGTCGTTTCTCTTGCCAAAGATTTTGGTTTAGGAAATATTGGAAAAGTTGTCGTATGCTGAAAGGCTGCAGGGGCCGCATTATGCAGAAAAGTTTCTCCGAATATTAAGATGTGGGTCAAGGCTCTCGTCAGTCTACATTCAGATGCAACCTCGATTCACCGTGTATTAATTACTTATTACGGCTTCCGGTTCTGGTGAAACACTGAATTAATGTTAGAAATCTTCATTCGAGCTCATTTGAATTGCGGAAGTAGGTGCCAGTTTTCGAAACTTAAGGCTTCACCGTAACGTCGGCACAACCTGCTGCTAGGTCGTCAGTAACTCAGCAGCTATCTCACTTGCACATGTGCAGATGAAAGAGTGAGAGAGAGATATTCTCGCCACGCATATCGACGTGAGTTATGCTAGCTCCCGATCATCAAGCAATCATATAAAAAACTTGTACGAAAGCCGATAGTGTATTGAGGTATCTTTAGGGGTTCACTATCAGGGTTATCGTTCAAATATTTGCGGCGTCGGGCAGTCGGGCACACATTCAAAGGTCCGACGAAGTCGATACCTACGTAGGTGAAAGCGTTAATCGTTCAGGTGGATACCGCTTTCGAATTGAATTTTTATTGGCAGTCGCGACCGGTTCTTCTTTCCCCGCGTGTTTGGGTGTCGTTGACCGGCGCTCCTGCGTCCAGTGACGTCACGGTCCCCGCGGGCAGGGCTTGCTAATCAGCCATAATGTTATTAATAAGCGGGGGCGAGCCCTCCATAAACTGAGTTTATGGGCCATCACGGACATGCAACACGCAAGCCGTGGGTCGTCTTCTGCCAAAGAGTCTCCTAGAACACTCATAAATCATCATCAGTTTTTCAAACTATTGGACAAAGCCTCACCAGTTTCGGTGGTTTCACATTATTGAACACGCTCCACCATCTTGTCAACCGCTGTCTAGTTTATCGTTCTTCCACCTATTCGGAAGTCTTACTACTCTTGCTGATTCCCGGTCTATCGGAGCCAATGAAACTCGTCTATTGCGATATTCCAAGCAGACAATCCACTCAAATGTGGTTCCCGTTACGCCAAAGATATTTGTATAACAAACAAAACTTTTATGACAACTCTGACAAGCCAATGCGACAAAGATTCTTCACGTTCATGTGACGTTTATTTCTATGATATAAGATCTTCAGATTTGATAGTGAACTAGAAATCTGAAATACTACAATTACCTATTTTTTCGATGTCAACGGAATGATGAGTTGATGAGTTTCTGCCTAGTTATTTTCTTCCCACAGAGTTAATTATGTACAAATACATGCTAGTATTTTGTCTTAGAGATTACTGGGACTTTCTCGTAAATCTTATTTTGTTAACTCATCATGAGTAAGGTCGGGCTTTATAAAGGTCCGTTACACCAAATATGGATTCGATTTTTTGGAAAACTCATTAAATTTTTTGACGTAACGATTACATTTTCTCACGAACACAAATGTCAAAGAGACAAACGATTTTTAACGGCGTTTTAGGTTTGATTAACATTTATGAATAAGACCTATAGAGTCTGTTCGGAATAAGAAGAAGCGTAGGATATAAGAGCGCCGCCCTTAGAGGTATATCCTGCGCTACTTTTCATTCCGAACACACCAAAGTGTAACAGATTTTTATAAAACCAAGACTTAAATGTTTGAAATTACTACCGGAATTAAGTCTATAAACTCGGATCTTAATTCAGAAGGACCGTGTACCGATATGACCTTCAACCTTCAGTGTGAGTGTACTCCCATCTGAAAGCAATAAACAGCGTTTCAAAATCTCCACTAATTTTCTACAATGCGTCTTTTGATATGTATTTTATGGCTATAATCTAATCGTTATCATACTTGACCTATTACATATTTACGTGATAGATAATTAAAATGCATGACTTTCTTTTTTAATCAATTGAAACTTCTGTAAACATGTTATTGTAGTATTTTTTAATCTGGCCATTTATATTTAAAGGGGTGAACAGAAACAAAGAAGGCATTTTCTTAAAATAATGCTAAATACAAATTCTAGTTTAGCATTAATTAAAGAAAAGTTGTAGTAGGTACCTATGGGCACGAATATAATTATGTTCCTGAATCTTGTGTGTTTTCTATGTATTTAAGTATCTATATAAGTATGTATATCGTCGCTTAGTATCCATAATACAAGCTTTGCTTAGTTTGGGACTAGGTTGATTTCTGGAAGATTGTCCATAAATTATTAATAATATTTACCTATTATTAAAAACAATCTTCAAATAATATGCGTTATTTCGTCATGTTAGCTCAGAAATGTCAATTGTTAATGTCACGAACACAGGCTGTTATCTGTGGCGAGCGTTATCTCGCGACCCGTGACCCGGAGCTGGCGATAAGTCCTCCTCGCGACCTTCACGACGAACGTCCGACTACGGTCTTGGTGCAGGGTTCAAACATATGTCTACGGGCTGTGATTAAAAATATGTGAACACGATTTTCTATGGGCATACGGTTGCTTAGTTTTAATATGTATTTCGTTTTCGGTTTGCGATAGCCGCTCATGCTAAAAGACATGTTCATTGTTTGGTCTAAACTCTGCCTAAATGACGTTCTAATTTTTGGTTGTAAGTCTTTTTTTAATTTTTGGTGTTTGTTGCTTTGAATTGTGATATAAAAATGTCCCCAATTGTGACACGTGTCAACTCCTTTCGAGAATGCAGGCGTGAGTTTAATGTGGTTGGCTATTGTTGTAGTTGTGACACATACGAACACATAGACAACGTGATGACGCCCGCTCCTACGCCGACGCACACATAGACAATGTGCATTGTATAGCTCAACGCACAACCATGGCTCACCCGCGCTCGCGAGATAAAAGTACTCTATGTAGGTTTATTCTGGTCGATTGAGTTTCTTTCGGTGTTTCTTCTCGGCAGTGTTCTTCTTTTGAGAAATTCTAATAGATTTTGACTTGTAAAAGTGCCATTGCGGTCTATACTTGCAGAATAAAGTTAATATTTTTCATTTATTTCATTTATAAACGAAGGGCTGTACACACCACGTGTTTGTCCATTATCGCGGGGCCGACGCCGCGATAGCATTATCGGCGTGGCCGAGCGTTATTCCATTCGTGCGGCCGCCATATTTGCTCCTCTTCATTCCGTTCTGGATAAAATGTTACACTAAAATTTAAAACTTTTGGCGTCGCTCCTGGCAACTGTCAAATCTGTCAGTTTTGACATGTTCTGCAACGCGCTATCGAAGTTTCTTAAGTCAGTTGAATCTTCAACCAACTCTCACTGGACTTCGGTCCCTGAGAGATCTTTTCTATTAACGTTTTATCCCAGCCCGGGAAGTTGTTTGTGTGATGAGTACGAATATTTGAGTCTTGGATGTTTTCTATGTATTTAATTATCTATTTACCTATTTAAATGTCCGACATTTTATAAAACTTGTCATTGGACTTTGAATCTTCACGCTTGGACACTAAATTCACTTTTTGAACGGCCTAATTTGATACAACTCGGACAGTTTAAATAATTTTAAGTATACCCATAGTGCAAGCTTTGCTTAGTTTGGGTTTAAGTCGATTTGTGAAGATCATCATCCTCCTAGCGTTATTCCGATACAGTTGCATCCTGAAGAATGTTCGGGGGTCCGCTACCTAATCCCAAGATTTGGCGAATGCACTAGTTTTTTACGGAAAAGACTACCATCTGACCTTCCAACCCGAGGAGAAACTAGACCTTATTGGGATTAGGCTTTGTCAAATGAATGGGCAACTTGACTATTAGAAGTTCTCAAGCCGCCCAAAGGCCTCTAACTTGGCTTAACGACTTGTATCTTAGACAGCAGTCGGGATCAACGCCTTAACGAGCCTTCCAAAGCACGGATGAACACAATTATTTATTTATTCTAAAGAACTAACGTACGGAGTTCCACAAGGAGTGTTTTAGGCCCATTACTGTTTCTATATGCATAAACGATCTCCCACAAGCGGTTGACAATATTTATTTATGTTTACTTATTCATTTTAAGCTGTTTATGTACCTACAGTCTACATACATACCTAGCTCAAGATGTATAACGTGTTGTATGGTCAAGATTCTAATTACATTCTAGTTAGGTAGTTCGTGCTGACAAGTGGAATACAATATTATGAGCTCCAATTTCTAACAAATACGCGGCAATAATATAATGATGCGATAAGTATATGAGGATCAATTAGTTAAAAGGTGTAAGTAATTTAATACTATATACTAAAATTAAAAAATGTGAACGAGTCGATGAATTTGAACGACAACTGTTATTACCCATCACCTCACATTGTACCTACCCATAGTAGTTTTGTTAGAGCTTAGGACTAGGTCGATTTGTGTAAGATGCTCCACAAATATTCTCTTAGGAAACTTTTCAGATGTGTAAAATATCTGCTATTTCTGCTAAATGCGATTAAACTAACTAACTGGGCTGGCACGACGACGCAAAATGAGTCTTGGCCTCCGACACAAGAGCACGCCACTTTGCTCGGTCCTGCGCGATTTCTCACCAGCTTGCACCGGCTCCGAGCTCACGCAGGTCCGCTTGCACCACATCCCTCCAGCGATACTTGGGGCGACCCACAGGCACAGAATAAGTAATAGTACTACGTACAGAAGCCTCACTGTTAACAAATCCCATTGTGGTAATAAATGGTACATAGTTCTGCTTACATTAGTTTGTAGATGAGTATAATGAGGAATAGGTACAATAGGATACCTACTAATTATCTTCATCATATTGCGTTGTTTATTAATGTTATTATAGACGGGGTAGGCAAACGGCTGCTGAGACTGAAGTTCAAGGTTACAAATGTATGGTCACAACTAACAATTAATTGTAATGCCTAATCAATATCAGGATCATTGCGTTCACATACAGTGCTTGTAAGAGATCCAAGATATATAAATTCAATTACATTAGAAATGCACTTTGAAGTTAAGAACTGTTGAATATTGAATGACCGTTATAATAAAAGGCAAATCGACTTCGGGGTTGTTTCATGCCGACATTATGTTACTCTCCGATTGCTATAACTGTGGAGTAGCAAGCTTGGCTTGTGTGCACAGCTGTAATACGGCGACGCCTGCGCATTGTACCAATTAAATAGTCTTGTTATATACGCAGTGAATGAGACGGCCTAAAAACGGAGCAACACTGTCATGAGAATTATTATTCAAGTAGAATAAACCATTTTTTGGTTAACAATTTCGCTGCCATGCTTTTCGTGGTGCTACGCAATTTCTTGTTCATACCAGGTAACGCACGTTGCAGTTTAGTTGTAGCTGAGCAAAGAACTGCCTAGGGGAGTTCTTGGCACTGAAATTGTTAAGATGTATTTGTATATTATTGTAGGTGTACGTGTCGCCTAAATCTAATGTCCGAAAATTCTAATACTTAGGGCCGATTTTTCAACCCCCTGATAAATTTATCCGTCGGTTAAAATTATGGTTGTCTTTTTCAGAAGTCAAATGAAAGAAAAGACAGATTAACATTTATCTGATGTCTGAGGATTGCAAAATCGGCCCTTAGTCAACATTTCTGACCGATAGCATGTTAGCCGCAGTTGATTTGATACAGGATAAGGGTTCCTTTTAAAACTGATAAGATACCCGAAAAATGGGTAATTACTAAGAGTAAAAGGTAGTCAGTTATTAAGGCCGTGTATTACCACTTTTGAGTTTTTAAAAACCATCTGAGACTTAGAATATAGTGTCTTAAAATCTAAAAAAAATATATGTGTTACATAAGGATCTTGTCTAGTCAAAATCGCAGTCAGTTACATGACCTGATGAATTTCACTCGATAGAAAAAAATCGCGAAGTTACCCCTTTTTAGGGTTCCGTAGTAAACAAGGAACCCTTATAGTTTCGCCATGTCCGTCCGTCCGTCCGTCCGACCCCCGTTTTTCTCAGTAACCGTTAGTGCTAGAAAGCTGTAATTTGGCATGAGTATACATATCAATGACGCCGACAAAACGGTAGAATAAAATCTTTAAAAAAATTTTTTTTAGGGTACCTCCCCTACATGTAAAGTGGTGGTGCAAATTTTTTTCCTGCCAAACCCCATCGTGTGGGGTATCGTTGGATAGCTCTTTTAAAAATATTATTAGGTTTCTAAAAGCATTTTTTGATTAAAAAATTGGTTAGCGTGATATTAAGCTTTGAAGTGATAATTTTTGCTATGGTCAAGTGTCCCCCCCCCCTGCCAGCTAAACGGTGGCTACTAGGCATGTGAAAAAAATCATGGTAGTAGTATATACGATGAATTTAAAAGGAAAACTATCACAGCTAAGTAGACATTAGTAGTTAACGAGTAATAGTCGAACTTCAGAAATGTACTTTGCAAAAGCAAACGTTCGTACAATTTCCATTGATACCTTAGATAATGTTGTTAATTCTTTCAAAAACATAGTAAATATAAGTATTCGAACTTTTTAGTCCACATAATGTAAAGGGTAGACGACTACGGAACCCTACCTTGCGCGTGGCCCGACACGCACTTGGCCGGTTTTTGGAATGTATTTTCAATACTACGGCTATATTACTGATATTTAACGTTTTATTTTTGTACTCAATTAAAGATCGTAAATAGTTATAGACAAATTCGCAGGGTTTGCTTAGATATAATGATTGGCTTAATGACTATAGCTAAATATTTACAAAACTGCGCGCAGAGCTTGCGTAGAGAGCGGGATGGTTAATTGTAAACTCACGCATGTTAGAGCGGGACAGTTGCGTTGGGGATACCTCCCCTTAAGGACTTAATTGTCGGCGTCGGCGTCGGCGTCACACGCCTGGATACGTGACATGCGCGCGATAAGCGCCCGCGCGGATAGTTCAAGGATGAGACTTATATAGACGTCAGCGGCTGGCAACAGGCCTGAGCGGCTACGAACGAAGCTCGTTTCTGTATTTCCCTCTCTGTCCCTCGTATGGGCAAGAGCGATAAAGAGGGATATACTATATACTGTCACTTTCTCTGGAATGCTTAGGACCAAGACAAACCCCTTTCAGGCCGCGAAACACTAAGTACACTAAGTACTACATTAAACCCTTGCGAGTTGCGACTAGGGCTGTCATCTCGAATTTCGCCAAACCCGGACAAAGATTAAAAAAAACCCGGACATTTGGCGTAAATCGCTTTATTTCCCCGGACGAGTCCAAAAATAATATTTTTAAAAAACAAGACCTTTAAATTCAATGAGGTGCTTCCTTACATGAAAAGTGTCCGGGTTTTCCCGGGCACTTCTTGACACCCCCCCCCGAACGGCCCCCGGACGGCCTCCAAACTAGGACAAATCCGGGAAAATCCGGAAGGATGGCAGCCCTAGTTGCGACCCTAGAGTAAGCGTTGCTTACTTTATTTATTTGAGGATTCTTCTTGTCGACAGTTGAAGCAAGTTTTTGCATATAGTTTTGGTTCGTTTTGTGAATTATTAGACCTCTCTTGCAGCGTAAAGTTGAAATTATTTAAAATGTCCAACGTTTCATAGAACTGCTATTAGATTTTGAATCTTAAAGCTATCAGGCTAAAGTCGCTTTCTGAATGTACTCATTTGATACAAAACGGCCAATACAAATAATTTTAAGTATCACAACTCGTCATTCAGTGTGTTTGAGATTAGTTTTACGGTTAAGGTGTCTATTTGACATGCACGCCAAGACATTGCGGCACCAGCGGTGTACAAGAGTTTTCCGCTTCATATGTGGCTTCATCAAATGCAAAGAATACGTTAGACTTGCGTGCGTGTCAAATAGATCATTTATGACTAGTTTCCTCGCATTGTATTGTAATTTAGTATATTAACGTGAATTCTAGGTTCAAACATATAACGATAGTCGAACCAGTTTCAATATAGGTATATACATACCTACGTTTGCGTTTGAATTATGCAATTCTTTGTTTTTTTTAGCGGTTCAATGCCAAAGCGTCAGTGTGGAAGCATTTTGTTCATTCATTTTATTTTCCAACGGTCGTTTTTGACACAAACATACACATATAGGTACTACGAGTATTTCCAACTTCTCACTTCACGGGTCCCCAGTATAACCTGACCTTCCCATTCCTATAAACTCTTGTGTCAACAAATCAGAGTTACACTGGTTCATGCTAGTTGTCCGTAAGCGTCGTAAATTAATACATTTATGTGTGTGTTTGTGTGCGGATAGTCAAGGAAACCGGCTGCGTTGGCGCATTAACATTTTATAATAACCGACTAATATAAAAATAGTGTTGTGTTCACATTAATTCCAGCCAGCGACTCGACGCGACGCGGCGAGGTGTCCACTCATTCACAGGAAAAACGACCTAACAATACGCGATCAACATATGTTCTTAAGACATTATCCTCTGTGCCGCCTTTTCGGCTCGGCATTCGCGTTTTACTGTAATAGTAATAGTTCAGGCTTGGAGTCTTTAGCACCTGCCTCTGCTTGAGACCACACGATTATCTACTGTATTGTAAAGCGGTAAGGGCTAGTGTGGCGAAACAAATGAATACAGCCTTCTAGCCGGTCAGCTATAAGTGAATTCATCAGGAATGAAAAACTGCTGGGAATGCAATTTATTATTAAACCGTTTCATAATACTGGCTGTGAAGTTTACTAATAGGTAGGCTAATTTCTTATATTTAGTGCCTAATTACTATTTAAAATTACTACTACGGAATTTGTGAAGAAAAAGCGTTTGCAATAATCGTTCCACTGCTTTAGACTGGGGTACAATTTGACGCTACGTTTGGCATTCTAATGTGATTTTAAGCACTTGTTCTGACGTTTCATTCCGGCGCGCGTGAAACCATATACCAAACGTAACTTCAGTTTGACCTGATGATAAAGCATGACATTATTAACGAGATTAAACCAAATATTGTCTGATGCATTATTAACAACCCTTAAGTATGTTCTCAATTATAATTATCATATCATATTTCAAGAATGACATGTAATTTTTTATATTTTACGAATAAATGAGTATGAGTAACTCTCATAATTTTATGTAGGTTAGGTTTAAATCGGATACACCTCTGGCGTCTAGTGTAGCTTATTTATTACCTACTTTTAGTAACATTGTTATTGTTCACGTGTGCTGTAACATTTCAAATTGATCTGGTTATTAAAGCATGACCACCGAGATTATCTTCATACTTGTCTGATGCATCATTAAAAACCCTTGTTTGCTTCAGTTTTACGTAGGTAAGGGCTAAATCGGAAAGACGCACCTGACGCCGACTGATGTCGCTGATTAGTATTTTTAGTAACATTGTTATTGTTTCAGTATGTGTAGGTACATATGTGGTAATACCTCAAATTGGCCTGGCGATGAAGCGTCATAAACGATATTATCTCAATTTTTGTCAGAAGCATCATTAACAACTCTTAATGTCATACTTCATTTTGAGGTTAGGGTTAGGTTTATGCCGGAAGATACTTTGCGTAGTGTCGCTTATTAGTATTTTTAGTAACATTTTTATTGTCTCAGTAGGAATACATAAGCGGTAACATCTCAAATTGGCCTGGCGATGAAGCGTCATCAACGATATTTTTTCAATTTTTGTCAGAAGCATCATTAACAACTCTTAATGTTGCTTCAGTTTTAGGTTAGGGTTAGGATTATGTTGGAAGATACCTGGCGTAGTGTCGCTTATTAGTATTTTTAGTAACATTGTTTTTGTTTCAGTAGGTATACATAAGTGGTATCATCTCAAATAGATGAAGCGTCATCAAAGATATTATCTAAATTTTTGTCAGAAGCATCATTAACAACTCTTAATGTTGCTTCAGTTTTAGGTTAGGGTCGTTTATTAGTATTTTTAGTAACATCGTTATTGTCTCAGTAGGAATAGATAAGTGGTAACATCTCAAATTGACCTGGCGATGAAGCGTCATCAACGATATTTTTTCAATTTTTGTCAGAAGCATCATTAACAACTCTTAATGTTGCTTCAGTTTTAGGTTAGGGTTAGGATTATGTTGGAAGATACCTGGCGTAGTGTCGCTTATTAGTATTTTTAGTAACATTGTTTTTGTTTCAGTAGGTATACATAAGTGGTATCATCTCAAATGGATGAAGCGTCATCAAAGATATTATCTAAATTTTTGTCAGAAGCATCATTAACAGCTCTTAATGTTGCTTCAGTTTTAGGTTAGGGTCGTTTATTAGTATTTTTAGTAACATCGTTATTTTCTCAGTAGGAATAGATAAGTGGTAACATCTCAAATTGACCTGGCGATGAAGCGTCATCAACGATATTATTTAAATTTTTGTCAGAAGCATCATACTTCAATCACTCTTAATGCCATACTTCAGTTTTAGGTTAGGGTTATGTTGGAAGATACCTGGCGCCGACTAGTGTCGCTGATTAGTATTTTTAGTAACATTGTTATTGTCTACGTGTGCTGTACGTGTGATTGTGTGCTATAAATACGGCGACGCGTCGCGGCGGGGTCGGAAACTGCCCGGACCGGCTACATTCCTACCGAACGGGCAGCGGCTGATGTCACATGTCAATTAGTTTTTAGGGTAGCAGGTAATCAGGTATTGATTGGTCATCATGGGCCCATACCTCTCATAGATGGCAGGGAATGGGCAGTTGTTCCCACTCTGACCTAGTAGTATAGTTACCTTTTGAGTTGTGTTGCATGCAGATGTTTGCACGTTTTTTACGATGTATTCATTCACCGAAATGCTAGTGGTAAATATTATCAAATAATATTTCGTACGTATGTATAAAAGTACCTAACTTCTTCTGTCTGAAGGTCGCGGACTCGAACCCCCGGCTCGTTACTGTGTTGTAAAAAAAAACGAATTAACGAAATATCATTTGATATTTTAACAGTAGACTTTTGGTGTACAAATAACGTGAGGAAACCGGTAATCCCAACAAGGTCTAGATTCCATCTGGGTTGAAAGGTCAGATGACAGTCACGCAGTTTTTTATTTATTTATTAGTGATGGCCAATGGGATTGCTCTTGGCCAGTATCTAGCCTGGGGGCAAATATGAGGCCGACGATGCAGCGAGCTCACACAGATAATGCCAATTCACTCTTGCTTTAAATAGGTCCAGGTTATACGAACTCGGAAATACAGATGCCGGCAGGGAATTCCAAATCTTAGCAGTGCGCATTATAAGAGATGAAGAAAAGCGCTGGGTTCGAGTAAGAGGAATTTTAACCAGGCAAGGATGGTAAACCTGCCGTACGTCTGGAATCTGGATGTCCGATGGAAGAAGGGTACAGGCGCAGCTGTCAATTGTCATACACAAATACTTGTCTTCTGTTTTATTCTAGAGGTGAGCAAGGTTGCCAGAGCTCCCGAGGATGCACTGTGTTGAGAGCGAAAGGACCTTAATTTGTCCCTTCTATCGTCAACATAGTGAATCCCTAATCGTTGCATAAAAAAAAACTTTTCATACATTCCATGTTTCAGACGGTTTGGTGTTACGCTACCAGTATGTCTCTGAGCTCCATACAAATAAAAAATTACGTACAAATCGTTTCCAAGAAATTACGATGTATGACGTTGCTCCGTTATAATGTGGTGCTCGAGACGTCATAACATAAATGAGACGGCGTGGCGCATGCGTGTGGGTGTTCATATTAATTAGACATTTGTTAAGGGATCTTACACAGGTTAACTACGGTCTGGAATCGTTAGTTTGGCAAACCCTTGAAGTAATTACAACACAGTGCGTGTCATCCACGAATGCACGCCCCTCTAAAGCCCAATCCGTACAATTGCATATTGATTAGTATCTAATGAGATTCGCTGTGGAGGGGCGCGTCGTCGGATGACACTGACATACACTATACATAATAATAGTACATTACTTACCAAGGGCGATAAAACAAAGAATGTCTCAGATCGCAGGTATTTTATGCCCGAGCCGAAGGCAAGGGCGATAAATATGCGAGCTGAGGCTTTCTTTATTATCGCCCGTGGTAAGTACAACATTTTATGTCACCCCCTGGCCAGGAAGTGGGTTTTTTCGCGCGCGGAGCGTGCGATAATGGCCACTTTATGGCCAGGTGTGACATAAAACTACTTACTGCTTCCTCTTTAGGTATGTGGCATTCACCTATACAAGGTGTGGCCTGTAACAGGAGCAAATATTTAAAAGGATGCTTCCTTAGAGCATCTGCAGTAACCCCTTGTGTCCAAATATTTTATTGATTATTTCAATTCGGAGAAACGTTGATCTAAAGTTAGGACCCTCAAAATAATGGATCTCGACCACGAGATCATCGCACATCCGTCAATGCGGATTCTAAGGTAGCATCAAGATATGAGTCGTCATAGTTTTAGCATTTTTGGTTTAACAGGATATTTTTTGGCTTTTTTATTATTTTATAATTTTCATTATTGTTTTAAAAAAATAGTTATTCATATTACTCCAAAAGAGTAATAAAATACCGGACAACTGTCTGTGTGATCTAAGTAATTAATGTAAGTATACACAACGTAGTAAATGTCAATGTAGTTACCGAGACTCAGATCCCACAGTCAAACTGTGTAAACCGTTTTGTGGGTCAAACATTAACTATAAAATTGTACCCTTTTTATACTAATAAATAAATAAAAAGAATATAAAAAAAATTAGAAAAGTATATTTTTTTTCAACTGTAACCATGTGGAAATAATAGCAAGCAAGGTTAATTATCTACCGTTTAATTTTTTGCTCCTATTACATGCCACACCTTGTGTACCACTATTATAAGTTTTGTCGAAACAAAACAAACGCGTTTGCGTTTAGTCTCATTTTGTAGGTATGGCAACGCGAGCAGCTACTCTGGTGGCCTTAGATTGGTAACTATTTTTTGCCATATAAATAAAGACTAAATCAATCAATAAATCAATATTTGAGGACAATCTTACACAAATCAACCTAGTCCCAAACTAAGCAAAGCTTGTACTATGGATACTAAGCGACGATATACATACTTATATAGATAAATAAATACTTAAATACATAGAAGACATCCAAGACTCAAGAACAAATATTCGTGCTCATCACACAAATAAATGCCCCGGCCGGGATTCGAACCCGGGACCTCTGGCTTCGTAGGCAGGGTCACTACCAACTAAACTACAGCGGTCGTCCACCAGTGGTCGTACTAAACGCAAACGTGCTCCTCCCGAGGACGCACTGTGCTGAGCGAGGGTCCTGCCTGGCCTGGTCCTGGGTTGTCTCCAGCTGTCAAAAAGGACTGGCAATTCGTTTGTGATCCTTCTGAAGCCGCCAGCGCCCATTGGGTGCGGTCTGTTCAAGGATGATTCACGCTAGACCGTTCCGTGTCCGGGCCGGCTCGTTTTCTAGTACCTACAATAAATCGACGTCCGTCGCGCGTCCCGCAGGCTTATCAGGCAGGTCGTAAGCTGTATGCCGCTGTAGTTGTAGAAAAAAGAAACCAAACAGCATGATTCTAGCAAATTCATGATTTTTTCCAGACCATAGGTTTTATTTTAGAGAAATTGCCTTTAAAACTCGCTTGGGGATGGAGAAGGATGGAAGGTATAAGCTGGAAAGGAAAGACGAACAAACGAGGAAGTGCTGAAATTGGTAGGAGAGAAAAGTCGTCTACTTGAAGTTATTGAAAATAGAAGAGGAATTATGTTGGGACACCTGATACGGCATGACAATTATATAAATACCATAATTGAGGGGGAAATAGAAGGAAAGAGAGGAAGGGGAAGACCGAGACGGACTTTTATGGACCAAGCCAAGGAAAAAGTTAATGTAACGTCGTATCAGGAGCTCAAGACAGTGGCAGAGAAAAGAATGGAATGGCGATTACTCCACCGAGAAGAACCCAGCTCTTAAATTTATGATGATGCCTTTAAAACCATGTTAGAGGTAATTGAAGTTACATTTACACTAAGAACTACTTATGCCAGAGTAGTCCATCCATACGTTATATCCAATGGGGTCAGGGTCAGTCAAATGGCCCAACAATCACCTTCAGAATGCCGTGACTTTCCCTAACGCGACCCATTAGTGATGCTGATCACCCTGCAGCGAGTGCAGGTAAGTATTACTTATTAGGTACCTAAGTAGTATTTCCCGGTTATACTCTAAGGAACCCTTGGTCTTAGTTGACAACTAATCCCAAAATTTTACGTAATAATTACGAAATCGGCAATCCAGAGGTAAAACCTTTTTGGGATTTAGACTAGTTTCCTCATATTAACCGTTGCTATAAAAACTTATTATCATTTAGCTGTTACATAAATTCTGCTAGCAAAGCACGATAGGTTATACCGACATGTTTTTAGAAATGTTTTGATGCATTTCGGCCATAAAATGTGACGGACTAACCCATGCTAGCGGGGTTGAAGCGAGTTGAGTGAAAATAAAATCATGGTGCTGTGGACTGTCGAATTTACTTGAAGACCCTATGTGAACAGGTTATAATAGCGTAATTTGCCATAGACAAGTGTGTTGCCGGCGTATTGCTACTGTAAGTGTAAAGACGCGGGCAAGACTTGTTCGTATGTTCGTTCGAGCGAAGATCGTGGTCAATGAATACATTATTATCCTTTATGAACTTTATTCCAATGACAATAAAGTCTAATTAAGCGCGTATTCGTTTAAACCAGTAGTGTTATGCCAACGAATACACAAAAGCGAATGTTATGAACTTTATTGTAACGTGTTAAAGTCTTTTTTTGTGTGTTCGTTAGCGATGGCAGCTGTTACGCGGCCGGTTCTTGCGGCGCGCGCGACGCACGCAATTAAACGGCTTATTTATGTGTTTGAGGCTGAAGAGCCTGTTTCTATAAATATGTACACGATTTCATACCTTAACCGGTTGGCTTAAGGTTCAAAAGCGTGTACATATTTGTGTTATTAGTTAGCGGTGTCTATGTGTATATCCCTCGGAGCTGTCTCGAGAAATTAAAAGCCATGTTCTGGATCTCGTTTCTTAAAAATGCTTACGTTGACTTGTTTCAATGGCAGCAACAGTCGTCACGCACACATTGACATTCTTATTACTAAGAGACGGTACTTATGGTTTATCCGACGTACGGTCAACCAATTTGATTTCTGGGCCACTTGGTACCTTGTCACAGTGAAAATCGATATGAAAGCCGCTAGAGATCTCTTATTAATGTTACTGTGACAGGTACGAAGTCTAGAAATCAATTGTAACAAAATGTTATTTGATACATAACGGTAGCTTTATCGGTGAAGGACAACGTCGTGTTCCTCTGGGATGGAAGGTCAGGTGGCAGTCACTTTCGAAAAAACTAGTGCATATGTCAAATACTCGGATTATGTGCCAAACCGGACCGAAATAAGTATCAATTATAGAAAGATTTTCCAAAATTTTCCCGGTCGATACTTAAGTTTAAGGCGACTTCCTAACTTGGCGGGGCGGGATCGATATGTGACATTTTCTTCTTTGACGTAAACTTACTTACGTCGCAAAGATTCTCACTTGCCATAATACAGTCAGTATTACGTTTGCGCAGGTAGTAATATCATGCGCAGAAGCGGAGCAGTACCGCCTTCGCATCGTCCCGCTGCCGCGCATCCCGCGCCAGTCAGGAAGCACTCATCTAAACATAGGCACAAAATAAAGAATATACAGAAGGTCCGTTCCCGCCGTTCTTGAAAATACATACCTAAACTTGCCAGACTCACAGGGTTGCTTCTGTATTGATTCTGAATTTTAAAAAGGAGCAGATAAATTAAAAATTCTTCAACATGACATTTAAATATGAACCAGCGTATCTTGGTAAAAAACCGGCCAAGTGCGAGTCGGACTTCGCACATTTAGGGTTCCGAATCAACCTCAAAAATATGATTTATTCATATATTAGTATTTGTTGTTAAAATATACGTAATATTGAACATTGTCACCAAATTTCAAGTTCATAGGTCAATGAGAAGTCTAAAAATTCTTCGGAACAAATTTTGTGACATACGACGGACGGACGGACGGACGTCTGGGCGACACCAATAGGGTTCCGTTTTGACCCTTCGGGTACGGAACCCTAATAAATTGATGCGTGACCCGCTGCGAGTTGTGACTTGTGACCGGCGGCGGTCGAGAGCGCCAACAAAAATATACCTAATTAATTAGGTACCTACTTAACTAAACCATAGTACTACTTAAATACTGGCGTTTTACCAGCGAACGATAAGATGAATGTGTAATGGTTGATCGTCGTTATCAAAGCGGCAAGTTTCAAAAAATTACCTACCTACCTAGGTATTGTAACTACCAAAATGAGAAAACCGTTTTATTTACCTTTCAATATCGTTTGAAAATTTGAAGAAAGTGTAGGCACCGTTTTTTGTTGTATTTAAGTGTATTTAAACAATAAAATACATTCCAACTGTAATAATATCGGTTATTCATTTTGAAGTACGTGACATAAACTATCTACGTAGCGGCGAGGACGTCAAGTGATCAACGCGCGCACAACTAGCACTCGCGACGCGACAGTGACAGTCGCGACTAAGCTACTCCGAAATCAACCGAGAATGCCTGTAAATGTTACGTCATTGTGCGTGCGGCGAAAATGGCACTTTGTACTGAGCGGACTCTCTGCTCCGGCGCGCGCCGCCGCTATTTACTTTGTGACATAGGGGCACAGTAAAAAAATGGCACCGAGTCGACTGACAGCTGACACTGACATTTGACACTTTTCTCATATCGTACTGCCGACACCGACAAACCAGGAAGTCACCTAAGCAAGCGGAAACAGGGCGGCCAACTCCTCCGCTATAAAGATGTGCTGAAGCACCACATGCGGAGATTTATTTATTTATTTATTTAAACTTTATTGCACAGATACAAAAATAAAAGTACAATTGGCGGACTTAATGCCTTAAGGCATTCTCTACCAGTCAACCATTAGGCCAAACAGAAACTATAGTGGTGCAGGATCATGAACGACGAGACGCGAAACTATAGACACAAATCATTATAATTTTTACGTATACGATCAATATACATACACAAATAATGAATAAAATACATACACATACATAAATATACTTATAATACATACTTTACATGTACCCATACAAACTTAACACGAGGATCATCAATCTTGACGTCTTAGAGAGAGATGCTTCCGTAATGGAGGATGGAGGAGATGTGATGTTGAACCATCACGCTGGGAGTTTTTGGCTCAAGATCGGTCAAAATGGAGGCATACAGTAAGGGTTCATGTGCAAGCCTTCGAAAAACGAAAACGAAGTCAACTTGACGCTATGCGTGAGGAGTTGAAGGCCCAACCACTTGCGGCCATCTATTGTAATTATGTCGGAGGGGTGCTGAGCTGTGCTCGACGTCTACCAGACCCTGGTATCCCAGGGATTTTTAATGGCTCCCCCCACTTGATACCTATGCGTGGTTTTTTCGCGCCAACTCAAATTACCATGGGAGTCGCTGGGCACACGCTCGGTGGCGGGAAACCGGTAGACTCGAACTGCAAAAATTTTACCTGGGTTACCAAGGACCGTCAAGTAGCGGGTGTAAAAAAATTCTGACCCCTGGTAGACGTCAGGAGTGGGAAGTGCGCTCGCACATTCACCGCGAAAATAGGACATGTCAGTCACCTGAGAGCTCACGAGCGACGCCCTCACTAGCCAGGCTATTCTTTCCAGTCGCCGTGATCGAAATCGGCCAAGATGATGATGATGATATTACGTGGTTACCATTCTAGAACCTTCCTGCTCGAGTGGCTGTCTCAATGATCAATACTCATCTAAGGTGTATAAAAGAGTTAAAAGACTTAATAAAGCCGTTGTTACAAGCGTCGATTACTTATTCAAACAACTCATTTATCTTTATACTACTTACATTCCACGATCACCGTTCTCCAATACAAAAAGGTCGTATTTTATATGAAATACATACGGAGATAAGTCATTTTGAAGTAGCACGGTAGCAACTAGTAGAACACTTGTATACACATGGTGTCTGGGCGGTTATTCACAAAGCCACTTCGCTGGTATGACAAGGTAACTAAACTAATACTCGTATATACGAGTTTGCTGTCTCAAACCAAGAAAAACATAGGACATTAAAAACAACTAGTCCGCCGCAGGTCGGGCCTATAGCTGAGTGAGTATCTTGCTGGACTCTTCCAGCTAGGCTAGGTTTCCTTTAGTTTCCGCTTACAGTGGTTACTAACTGAGACTGAGCGTTCGCTCACGTGATTTGGAAAGTACGTTAAGCTGTTGATCCCAGATGTTGTATATGAAAGCAGTTGTTAAGCCAAGCTAGAGGCCTTCAGGCGGCTTGCGAACATCTAACAGCTAAGTTGGCCACTCACTTGGCAAAGGGGGGTCGAAGTTGCACAACGTCCGTAAGGAGCTGACCGCTACCCTACACGTTACCCCTGGGTGGTGCTAAAAAGTGCACCAAACTGGCAACCGTACTGTCTTGAATTTAAACTTTCGCGAGACATGTTATAACTTTATTTTACTAAACGGTTAAAACTCACGTATTAATTGTCACTTCGGGCGACATGTTTCGAACTCTTCGGGAGTTCTTCATCAGGATGAGTGCGTCTGCGACCCGCGCCGATTGCACACTGTCGAACTACCCGCCGCCCGCCGCAAGGCACGTGACGCACGCGCAGACAGCGCGGGGGCGCGGGTCGCAGACGCACTCATCCTGATGAAGAACTCCCGAAGAGTTCGAAACATGTCGCCCGAAGTGACAATTAATACGTGAGTTTTAACCGTTTAGTAAAATAAAGACCGTACTGTCTTCTCGAAGATCTCACGGTTTGAAATAATTGGCATACGATAAATAAATAAAAGTTTTGCTGACTGACGCAAAGTCCTTACAAATCTTGGGTTCAAGTTTTACTAGATATAAGAAGAGAGACGACACGAGACTTGCTGTGAATGGCCTAGGTTGCGGTCGCTGAATAACTTCGACAAATAATCCAACCAAGTGCGGAGGTAGAAGGAAGTATTCGTTTTCTTTAAAGGTATGACGTGTCTGCCTTGGTCGGTTTATCCGGTTTTCCTACCTGATCAGGAACCTGAACGGTTTCCGTTCGTCGTCGAGTGTCCTTCCGCTTGAGTTTCCACTAGAACCGAGTGTACCTGGTTTCATTAAGGGACACTGCTTCATCATCTTCGTTTATACTAAAAATATAGCTAAGCCGTACATAACTGGAATCTAAAACAGGCCCTTCCGATGTGAAGACGGAGCAGGAACCCTATGAAGACCGGATCTTCTAAACTCCTGGACAAGAAATGCATTACAGTGAAGACAGCTGACTTACCCAAAGCAGTAAGAGGTATATCTCTACACCTAGCACACAGTTACAAAGCAGGTAGCAAAGAGTACCTACTTGATTTTTGTTATGTTGTATGCTTGGTATACTGTAAAACTCTGTTGTAAGTTGTAACCCTGTTTTCAATCATCAAATTAATCACTAAATCAGGCCCACATACTTCACATTCACACAACGGCATTTGTGATACGGCCGTACTTTACAACATTAACTTTTCTTTTATTTCTCTTTATTAGCAATTAAAACCCCAACTTTTTGTAATTTCGATCGTAAATTCATGAATTCGCTAGCGTGAAAATCCTTGCACAATGCTACTATTAGCGACGCATGTATAACCTAAATTCTATTTAAAAGCGATTGTCGGATTCCTCCCGACCCGGCGCGAGCGCCGACGCCGATAAGCGCCGCCGATAGCCGTTAAAACGCCCATAAACACATTGTCATTCACGACGCGCGAGGTTACGCAGTAAATACATGCCGTAATATTGACAAGACTACAGTCTATTCATCCTTACGTGTACCTATCATGTAAACAAATTATTTTTGAAGACGTTTCACACACACATTCATTATCACACTTTTCTCTAGGATTATAGGCGCGCCCGCCCCTCCACAGCCCGATCCGTACAATTGCGCATAGATTAGTAGAGCTTCTTTAAACCTATAACAATATCTTATCTACACACATATCATAAATCCTCTAATATGCGTTCGGAAACCGTAGAAAATGACTCTCATTTCAACATTCAATGAATTTATGGCAATTTTCTTATCTGTGGCTAAGGCTACAGCAGTAATAAAATATTTCATTTTAATCTCATATATGATGTTAAAATATTACGTCAAACAAAACTGTCAAAATTTAAATGTCAAAGTTGACATGTCCCTATTCTAGTATCAGTATCACTGAAAATTCAAATTCAGTCGATGCGAAATGTCAGCTCGATGTTTTTTTTTTTAGTATATATCGCACGAAATTTGAGCTAGAACGACATGATCACATCAGAATAAGGACTCTTTACTTTTTAAAATAACATTCAGGTATCGGTTGCCAGTTCTGATTTCGATATTTCCGCAACCGTGCAAAAAAGGTTGTATTAACACAATTATTGTATTTATTTACTACGGTTTCTGAACCCATCTTAGAGTAATTATAATATGTGTGTAGATAAAGTAATGTATGCAACTGTACATAATTAGGCATTAAAACACTCGTGTGACCTTATTATGAAACTCGCCTTCGGCTCGTTTCGTAAAACACACTCGTGTTTTAATGCCCCTCATTATGTACCAGTTGCATAAACTACTATTAAGTGATGATTATATTGTAATCGTACAGAAAAGGGTGATAATGATTAAAGTCTTCAAGAAGAGTTGGCTTAAATGATATGACGAGTAAGGATGAATAGACTGTATTGTTGACCATTTTTAACCAACTTCGGCAAAGCTAATGGTTATGCTTTTATCCTATAGCCCGGCAGTGGGGTAGATTAGGCTATAAAGTCTAAATAATAATTTGATGAATGGGATGTCGGTATTGTGGGTTGTTCATTCGACGATCATGTTGTATATAGTCATCTCCGCGAACGATCTAAGGCGATTACCTGATTTGTCGGTGCGGGCGCAGTACGATATGAGAAAAGTGTCAAATGTCAGTGTCAGCTGTCAGTCGACGCGATACCATTTTTTACTGCGCCCCTACATTGAAATGAGTGCTTCCTGACTGGCGCGGGATGCGCGGTAGCGGGACGATGCGAAGGCGGTACTGCTTCGCTTCTGCGCATGATATTACTACTGCGCAAACGTAATACTGACAGTATTATGTCAAGTGAGAATCTTTGCGTCGTCAGTAAGTTTACGTCAAAGAAGAAAATGTCACATATCGATCCCGCCCCGCCAAGTCAGGAAGTCGCCTAATAGTGAAGATAATCTCGTCTCGACCAACCTCAATAGATGGCTGGGCTTGGGTCAGATACAGAAGGTGGTATTCCGATAGTCAGTGGCCTCTATGAATCGCTAGTAAGGTTTGACTTGTAAAAGTGCCATTGCGGCCTACTTACAGAATAAAGTTCATTTTATTCATTTATTCAGGAGGTTCCGCTCTCTGTCGCCCTAACCAGTAACCACCCCTGGCTTAATTAGGCCCTGCCTCGCTACTTGGCACCCTTTTCTAAGTATAGTTTTATATTTCACTAATGATACAATTATTGTAAGAACCTAGCCCAAGTCTTTAGGTAAATATCGAGCTGGTCTTCTCGCAAGAAAATAGTACATTACTTACCAAGGGCGATAAAACAAAGAATGTCTTAGATCGCAGGTATTTTACGCCCGAGCCGAAGGCAAGGGCGATAAATATACGATCTGAGGCTTTCTTTATTATCGCCCGTGGTAAGAACAAAATTTTATGTCACCCCCTGGCCAGGAAGTGGGTTTTTTCGCGCGCGGAGCGTGCGATAATGGCCACTTTATGGCTAGGTGTGACATAAAGTTATTTTTATTTAACTTGACTGTGGCCTTATAGGCAGCGCCCAAAAAAGCGACAGGAGTGCGCATTTGGAGAGTATTGGCCTGGGGAAAATCCAGGTGTAACCTTCCGGCTAAATACTGCAATACTTAAAAAAGTTGTCCAAGTGTTCCCCCTTGCGTGTGTCGTGTTAGTCATTTGTGAGCTACTGGTACTAAGTGGTGGGTGGCGCGTTAATGGGGCACGTGGCGGGCCAACGTGCAACGGTCGCGGAGAAAGGAGGGGAGGGGACCTTTCCCCTCCTTTTTCAAGTGCACACCTGCGGTACCGCTCAGCTGATACCTACAGGTATGTTACCCCATTTGCGGGGAAGAAAATCGCATACAGAATGTACAAGTATTATGTAGGTGACACCAGCAGTAATGGACAAGGCCCAAAGATGCACATTGACTCTTATATAAAAGAAAATAAGAGTCATTAATTTTTTGTAGAACAATCAATTTAAAACCGTATGTTCTTTGACTTAGGATATGAAGTGTCCTCAATTACTAGTGCTTTGTCACCCTATGTATTGTACATATGTAAACACCTTATTGTACACAAAACAGATTAGAGCAATATACATGTCACATAAGATTAAAGTACAAAGGTGAACTTATCCCAATGAGGGATCTCTTCCAGCTAACCTTTGAGAGATTGAGTGGAAAGTGGGGGAAAATGAGATAGATAAACTTACACTGTGTAATATTTTTCGAAACTCTTATCTAGACAATGATAGGGAATGGGTAAAAATGTATGGAGAAAAAGATGTAGATAATTTTATCAGCTTTCATTATGTCACAGAACAAAATTTCCTGTGAAGCATCGTTTTTGAGATTTAAGCAATAAAAACTAAAAGTTCCAGTAGAACTTCCTTTGCGCCTCCCTCCTAGGCCAGATCTCCGAGATTACACTTTAAATACTCTTGGCATTATTTGAGTTTATAATCTCGTAAACCCTCTAAAGACTATTAAACGATCTTAAAGTTAATACAAAATACAAAAAAAAATACAAATACAAATAATTTATTGTATGAATGTGAGTAATAATAAAGGTGAAAATCGTTCGATAGATCTTCACAATCAGCCATTATATGGCGTACAATATTATGATTCTATCTAATAAAATAATAGCATCGCGTTAACCTCAGGAGGTTAACTAAAGGGCGACTAGGTATCAAAATTTGCCAGAATAAACCTCGTACTCTGTCAAACTGAAAAAGAATCAAAATTGACAACATTTCATATTTTTAACTACTTTATTTTATGAACTAGTTAGAAAATAGGTAAAAATTTAAGCCACCCGTATTTTTTCTTTTTCAATTTTACTCATTATTTCATACAAAAAAACACGTTGAAAAGTAGGTCATTCCAAAAGGGCGTAAGTAAAATATGACGTCATCTTCCCAACAAGAATCCAGAGCCACTCCAGAGCAGCGATTGTCTGTACTCTGTACTAAGGTCTCCCTGAATACAGCGAGGAAGATGACGTCAACTTTCGGTTTACAGTAATTTGCGTTTTTTTCCAAAATTAACGGAGAAAAAAATCTAAAATGATGTTTTTTGTGTACTTCACACGTTTTTACCGATGGTTTTCGAATGAAGACTTTTGGAAATTATGAAATATTGTCAATTCAATTGGCGCCTATGTATAGTGCGTACTGAGTGCGTGTCATCAAGGACGACGCGCCCCTCCACAGCGAATCTCATACTAATTCGATGCACAATCGTACGGAATAGGCGGTGGAGGGGAGCACCTTCGTGGATGACATATATCTCATCATCATCATCCTCCTAGCGTTATCCCAGTACAGTTGCATCCTGAAGGATGCCTGGGGTCCGCTACCTAATCACAAGATTTGGCGTAGACGAAAGCGACTGCCATCTGACCTTCCAACGCCGAGGGGAAACTAGACCTTATTGGGATTAGGCTTTGTCAAGTGAGTGGGCAACTTAACTGTTAGGAATTCTCAAGCTACCCGAAGGCCTCCAACTTGGCTTAACGACTGCTGCCATAGACATCAACCGGGATCAACGGCTTAACGTGCCTTCCAAAGCACGGGAGCGCTCAGTTAGTAACCACTCAAAGCGGTCACCCATCCAACTCCTGACCGCTGCGCACGTTGCTTAACCTTAGATACTGCAAGCGGTTCGCAGGCGCCGCTGGGCTACGAGCGCTCCCTGGATGACATATATGTATTTGTATATTATTATGTATATTAGGACGCCGGTCGTCAGGAGGATATCATATCTCGTTATCGACAGCTGCTTAGAACATTTCTATTAAGATATCGACTTGTTTATCACCCACTATCTCACACATGCAGCATTAGTGATTATCGATCGGGAATCAATTATTTTTCGATTAGTTTTATCGCCGATAACGATTTTAGAACGGTCTATCCAACGGATTATGGTATAGCTTAGCTTTTTGCTGCTATGCGTTTGTCCTTAAAAGATTTGCTTAAATGTCTAACGTGATATTTATGTATTAACCTCTGTAACTTATGTTTCACCGATCATCAAAAAAAATTACAAATCTTTTAAGGCTGGGTTTTACCACTTTCGAGTTTTTTAAAACTATCTGAGACAATATAGTGTCTTAAAAATCCAAAAAAAATATATGTGTTACATAAGGATCTTGTCTATAGTCAAACTCGTAGTCATTTATAAGATTAAGACCTGATGAATTTCACTCAATAGAAAAAAAACGCAAAGTTAGCCCTTTTTAGAATGTTTTTTCAATATTACGGCTATATTAGATATTTTAAATTGAATTTTTGTAATCAACTAAAAATCCTAAATAAATAGTTACCTATAGACGAATTCGTAGGGTTTGCTTTGATAAAATGATTGGCTTAATGACTATAGCTATTAGCTAAAAATATTTACGAAAACTACGCGCAGAGCCTGCCTCGACCTCGACCTACCTACACTGGGATACTAGTAACTAGACTGAGTAAGCAATAAGCATGTTGCATGTAAAATTCTACATGACATTTGTATACCTTCTGGTCAGGCACAGTGATAAATATTTAGCAAACTGTAACACCTATTGTACTTAAACTGTGTCATACAAATAAATAATTTGAGTTTGAGAGCTTTCGTAGAGAGCGGGATGGTTAATTAACCATTTCTCTCTACGGAAGCTGCAATTGCAATTGCTGCTGTTGCAATTGCAAACTCACGCGTGTTAGAGCCGGACCGGTCATTGTGGCACTCTTTGTGGGAGACCTTAGTCCAGGAGAGGATGTCTTTCAAGTTGATGGTGAAGAGATTTTAACGTGGATTTTAACCTCTTCGTATGCTTAGTTACTTTCGACGGTGCCTGTAGGTGCAGTCACAGTCAAAAGTAACAAACAGACTATAGAGAGAAACAGGACTGTTCTGTGAGCTAGATCAGACGATTAAACCTAAGTAGGTCAGCGCAGGATCAAGGGCGCGACTCGAGCGCATACTATGTCCACTCAGGTCACTGACCCCGCAATAAAATATAATACATTTTAATATCTATAGATCTTGTACCGGATGTCGACGTGGTAGGGTTTAAATTCACATGCAAGGTCTTAATCACTTACATTTTGGGTTTGGGACAATATGTTTGAGCTATAAGATTGAATTTTCCTTACAATTTTGTATGTTACAATTATAAACCACTTTAGCGTAGGTTTTGAAACGTATTTATATGGAAGATATAAGGTTTAAATTCGTTTACTGCGGCCAGCGTAAGTATGCTATTATAGATGTTGAATCGTACGTCTCTAGGAATAAGGTTTATTTTGGTTTGTCTTCGATGTTGGTCCCGTTATATCTGGTTCCAGGACAAGCTTGTAGCCTTAATCTAATTAATTGTTGCCGAATTCAGTAGCTGACCGATGGTTGAAACCAAAAAATAAAAAATAATAAGGGCCTGATTTAAATTTAAGATAGTTTTAATATTATTTAAGTTATCTTTGTTAAGTTAAGTATATTCAATCATCAATCATCATCAGCCTATATACGTCCCACTGCTGGGCACAGGCCTCCTCCAATAGATGAGAAGTTAAGTATATTATAATAAATAAATGCAACTTAGTATTCAAGAAAAAAACATGAGTTTTACCAAAAACACTTTCGATGACGTTCGGAATTGGACTCATTTGGACTGAATAAGTATGGCTTAATGATGAAAAAAGTATTCCTGTCATTAATTAAATTCTTAATTTTGTATTAACGCAAACTACAAATTTCTAAATAAAGGAAAAAAATTAAATATTTAGGCACCAGGCAGGATTCGAACCAGCGACCTTCTGGCATTCGCGATTTCGCGGCCAGTCGCTCTAGCCTCTGATATCTATGAGTTACGGGAGCAAGTTAAGTACTGTTAAGTATTGTATGCAACTAATGTAATGGCATATAACTGGTCCAAAACGGCTCGTAGTGACTTTTCGCCAAGGCTCACATCGCAACCCATACCACTCACTGTTGGATCCTTTTCAAACAACCGTTGCCTAAAATACTATTGAAAAATGGTCTGTAAATGAATATTAGCAAAATAAATTGAGAAGAAAGGATCTACAGTTCATAGCTTGATTTGATTGGTCTCTTATAATTATAACCAATTTCCGTAGCTCTCGCTCACGACACGTTCTCGAAGCGCCGGCGCCGCCACCTGTCGATCTCTTCACAAACACAGCAAACTAAGCCCTAGTATAACCAGACCCCGACACTCGAACCAACTATAGGCCATCGGGGGTCACGCTGAAACTACAGAAACGCCTTGAGTTGTGAATAAGACTCAGCCGGTTCCGATGTCAACTTCATATTAACCGCTTAACCTCAAAAGATCATAAGTGAGTATGGAACTTGTTTGGGAATACGACCTTTTGTTTAAAGAATCGCTTAATCTTATAATGTCGTATGTACGTATGGAACAAGTTTCGAGATAGGATATTCCGTTTTGAGGCTGTATTAACGAACCTGTCTGCGGGGAAATGTTCGAGAGGAGTTTGAACCCGACGCTAAAGGTTGTCATACACGGTAAACATTGGCCTCGTTTCGGGACACGCAAGATTGAACTTTAAGAAGACGCTAGAACAGATTGGGTTTATCAGAAATAAATTGATTTAAGAACCTAATGAGAAAGGGTACATCTCCTCCGATACTCTAAGGCGATTTCCTGACTTGGCGGGATGAGATCGATATGTGACAATTTCTTCTTTGACGTAAATTTACTGACTTCGCAAAAATTCTCACTTGACGGAACACTGTCAGTATTACTTTTGCGCAGAAGTAATATCATGCGCAGAAGCGGAGCAGTACCGCCTTCACATCATCCCGCTACCGCGCATCGCGCGCCAGTCAGGAAGCACTCATTTAAATGTAGGGGCGCATTAAATAAACACTTTTCTCATGTCGTACTGCCTCCGCACCGACAAATCAGAGGATTTCGCCCGTCGCCGCGTTGGTGAACACACGTGCTCTTCACGACGACGGGCTGAATCCACTACCGTACAAAACCAGTTGCCTACTGTCATGGCGTCGTTACCGAACAACGTCTAATGAACACGTGGTTGGCGAAATCATCATAAATTTGATGGGAAGCTATTTAAAAAAAAGTGACAAGTCGGGAAGTCGCCTAAAAGTTTGCGCTTCAGTGAGATTAGTTGAGCGGCTTCAACCGAATCTGAGGTGTCGGTGGAATCGAGCTACTGGGAGTTTTGTCGCTGGTTCACTGAACCTAGCCGAGCTGAGAAGAGTCCAACAAGAAACCCAGCTAGGTCCGACCTGGGTCGGACTCACTGTACCCGGATTGCGGCGGTATACCGGGACGAACAGCGACTATATGTGTCTGTCTTGTCGCGATCGCGCAGTGGACGTAAGCCAGCTACATCACCAGGTGCTTCCATAGGCTACGATGTATATTTAGTATTTACCATGCCTGTTTGCCACCGTCATAGTAAACGGCATAGGACTGTCTATACATTATAGTCCAGTATGGCACTATGTGTTACGATCTTCATTTGTCTTTGTATGACTATGAATTCCATTACGTAGGTATCATATCGCTAACCTTGAATTATAAACACTAGATCGAGCAGTAGGCGCCATGTTGTTACTATATCGTTTGTAAGAACTATAAATGCGTTTAGTTCAAGGCTAGAAATGTGATACAATTTGTTCACATACCTAATCTATCAGCTAACAACAATACGGAAGTGCATAACATTCCCAGCGGCTTACTAAGCTTATATATAGATATTTTATCAATTAAATACCTACATTGTCTACTACTTACTCATAGCATTATGCCGTTTGTACCAAATAGAAGCTCCAGGTCTGCTTTGGCACCTAAAATCCCAAGATATGGTACTATAATAGGGGTTAGTAGTAGCTCAGTGGTACGGTTGAGGGATCTAGGAGAAGGGTTTAGATATCTGGAAGGAAATACGCAATCCACATACGAATTATAATGTATTCATACTATTTCCGAATACATTCACATTCAATTGTAATCTAATTAAAATAACACATCAGCTGTGACCCCGAGCGAGTCCCAGGCCAGAGTCCTTGGAAAACCATTTGTTTCCAGCAGAATGCCGCTTTGGCAGGCATTCCAGAATATATTCAAATACGAATATGTTACTTTATGGTTCTAGACCAAACATGGCCAGCCTCATACAGTAACAACCTCTACAGTACCTATACACTAGTTTTGGGTCATTATAGAAGCTCAAGGTCTGCTTTGGAACCTAAAATCCCAAGATATGGTACCTATACACTAGTTTTGGGTCATTATAGAAGCTCAAGGTCTGCTTTGGAACCTAAAATCCCAAGATATGGTACCTATACACTAGTTTTGGGTCATGATAGAAGCTCAAGGTCTGCTTTGGCACCTAAAACCCCAAGATATGGTACCTATACCTATACACTAGTTTTGGGTCATTATAGAAGCTCAAGGTCTGCTGTGGCACCTAAAATCCCAAGATATAGTCCTATACACTAGTTTTGGGTCATTATAGAAGCTCAAGGTCTGCTTTGGAACCTAAAATCCCAAGATATAGTCCTATACACTAGTTTTGGGTCATTTTCGGTTGCAAAAACAAAAGTTGTCCATCCGGTGGTCAATAGTTAACGGCTTATGTGCATGTAAGTTATGTTTTTATTATATGGATATAGTAACGGAAACACAGTTTATGCGGGCTACTAGACCAATCCACAATTAAGCTTTGTAGCCTTTAACTTTTGATATGTCCACGAAAAGACGAGCATGACGACTTTTATCGTGAGAACAGCCAAGCTGTGGAACTCCTTGCCGAAATCCTTGCTCCCTGTGAAATACGACCTTTCGGTCTTCAAGGCGAGAGTGAATGGGTTTTTACTAGGTAAGTGCGTTCCATCCTAGACCACAATATCGCTTACCATCAGGTGATATGTGGTTCAGCGCAAACCTATTAAGAATAAAAAAAACACCTATTGACGAAAGCGGCTGCCATCTGACCTTCCAACCCCGAAATCTGACTTTCCGAACCTTGACTCCTGCCCGGATGGGACACCGTTCGTTCAGGTCCATAGTAGGCAGGATTCGGTAGGTTGTCCCGGAATCACCCAAACTCGACAGTAGTGACCGAATGCTATTTACCTGAACTGATACGCAACGGAGCCACACCGTTACGTCGCCTAAATGAAATAGTGTTGTTATATAAATGTTTTTCTTCTTTCGTACGTATATTTTTACAATTGTATTGTTAAAAAAAACATATAAGTTAGATAATTTTGTTTTAGATATTTTTTAGGCTTTTTAGTTTTAGATTTTAGTTCAGTTTAGTTTTATTAAGGATTTATTTTTAATTTTAGTTGTAAATATGTGTTATAGTCTATAACCTGTAAGTTGTTGTTTGATACAAATAAATAAATATCCCACTTGTACGTTCGTTCGATATTTTACTGAAACTAGGTAAGCAAAATAAAACCGTTAAAATAAATGGAGATTAATGTATTTTCTGTGCTATTGTGTAATGAACTTGGAACGAACAAGTAGCAGTTGTACGAGTAATTGCATATTGTAGAAGGATTACATCGTTACGTACTTAGGTATTATACAAGGTGTGGCCTGTAATGAATGCTTCGAATTAGAAATAAATCATTCTTTATAATCAGTTTGGGGTCACTTTAGACTAAACATGGGGGCTACTTTAATAATTTAGACCATTAGTAAAAAAACAGTCCCATAGGCAATTAACTAGATTTAATCAATTAAACAAGTTGACAAAAATTTTGGTATATCGTTATATTTACCATCAGAGCATCAAATGAAATGTATCATATGATGTAACAAAGTCAGTCCTTTGCTAAACTCAAGTGGAGTTGGGCAGGACATATTGCCAGACAGAGTGATGGCAGGTGGACCAGAACGTTGACAGATTGGTGGCCACTTACAGGAAAAAGAAGCGTCGGTCGTCCGCCGGCACGATGGGTTGACGATATTGAAAAGATAGCGGGTCACTCCTGGATGAGATTGGCAAGGGACCGGGACGGGTGGCGTACAAGAAGAGAGGCCTATGCTCAGCAGTGGGCGATTACGGGCTGAAGATGATGATGATGATGATGATGTAACAAAACCAGTCATAATCTAACTCTATTATCTATAAAAAAGTTAGTCATATTTTTCTCCACAGAGACTTTTATTTGGTTTTAAAACATTTTTTAAAAACACTAACGGTATTTAAAAACCACCAACTCTAGAATCAATCGTCATATTTCACGTAATACTTTATAAGTAATTGTCCATTTTGCCGGTCACATGTTGTATATCGGCACATTGCGATTAAGGTGGATGGCGAGCTGGCTCAACAGGTTACGAGCGGCGGGGCGGCCCGCAAAATCGGCAATTAACTACTTTCACTGCACTACCAGTTGCAGTGTGTCGTGAGAACATTGAAGCCAGCAGGCGATGCATGCCTAATTCAGCGTTACGGTGAGTTCTTTCAGGGTTTTGGGTCAACATTTTAATGTAAGTCGGGGTTAATGGAGGAAATTAACGGGGCTACTTTGTTTTTTAAGCCCGTAGTTAAGGAGAATCCCCTATAGTTTGGCCAGGTCCAGCTGTCCCTTTGCGGCTTAGCTCTCTCCACTGAGGCAGAGCGGAAATGTTCAAAAGTGACCAATCAAATTTATCTTTTAAATCTAAGCGGGGAGCAGCGTAGTCAAAGGATGAATTTTACTAAGTGACTACTAGAAAGCTGTAATTTGGCATGTTTCTATATATAAGTATTTTAGAGATATGTATGTTAGTCTGTAAGGTATTATGTAAATATGGGCCTTGTTGTCTGATTATTCGGTCATACTATAATTTTGATCGCAGAACATTTTGATTTTAAATTTCCAGAAATCATCCCCTGCCTCAACCCTTATTATTTTAACCTACATTTAAATGAAGCAATTGACAATATTTCAGAATTTCCAAAAGTCTTAATTCGAAAACCATTTCGGTAAAAACGTGTGAAGTACACAAAAAACATTTTTTTAGATTTTTTTTCTCCGTTAATTTTGGAAAAAATCGCAAATTACTGTAAACCGAAAGTTGACGTCATCTTCCTCGCTGAATTCAGGGAGACCTTAGTACAGAGTACAGACAATCGCTGCTCTGGAGTGGCTCTGGATTCTTGTTGGGAAGATGACGTCATATTTTACTTACGCCCTTTTGGAATGACCTACTTTTCAACGTGTTTTTTTTGTATGAAATAATGAGTTAAATTGAAAAAGAAAAAATACGGGTGGCTTAAATTTTTACCTATTTTCTAACTAGTTCATAAAATAAAGTAGGTAAAAATATGAAATGTTGTCAATTACTAACCGACTTTATTGGTTGACACCTATAGTCTTGCACAATGTTCCTCTGTAAGGGTCAGCCAATATGGTTCAGTATGTGTTGACACTTCAAATACGACAGTGCCTGCGAGTCTTTTCGGAAAGCTGAGCACCACTCATGCTCATGTAATATATTCGATGTGTATGTGATTGGTCGGTAAGCTCGCTTGCACGCATTAGGTGTTGCGCTTGGGGAGGCGAGAGCGCACCGAAAATACAATTCTCATCGAATCTATATCCGAAATAAGTTCTGAAATGGAGCCTTTTATCTTTATTTGTCCACATCCAAACGTACTGGGCGTTAACACTCATTTTCAAAGTTGGTGATGATTTTGTAACTTTATAAATTAGGGGACGGTTATGAGCAGCGGATTATTTATTATTTATTATTTCCTCGAATTTTTAGCGCTTCTACGCTCGCACACAGTATTTCGCAATATTAAAAAAAAAATAGATTCTAGATCAATGAATTAAGTTGTAATGGCACCAATTATGGACGGCTTGAGAACTCCGTCGACATCTTTTGGCTGTAACTCTCTTATTTTATAAGTTTGATGTTAGTTATTTCAAAGAAAATGTAGCTTAATAATCACTAATTATAATAAACATACAAAAGTTTTGGACAAACTTGTAAGTTCCGAGAAAATTGCTCCAAATCTGAAAAAGTCGAAAATCTTCGAAAATCCTATGATGGACAGACAAAATCCAATTATGGACACCCAATCTTGGACACCTTATGTTCTAAAAACATTGTAGGCCGTCTGCAATTTCACATATAAATTCCTTTATTTGTTGAATTCCAAACTTTAAAAAAAAGTATAAACTGTCATATAAAAGGAGGCACAGGTCGTATTCAGCCAATTCAGCTCGTATTTTTCTGTTGAAAACGCGACGTCTTTTTAAGTCTTGAATAATTTGCGTTTTTCGGTAAACCAATACACTTACGATTCTGTTAAAAAAAAATTAACATCCCGCTGTTTATTTTTTGTTGAGCATGAGGTTTTTGACGTTTTAAGGTTATGTTTATATCAAATATTTATCCAAATTTTGTCGTATTTCCTTCATTTTTGAGAAAAGTACTATATTAGCCTCGGCCGGAATGGCAATTGCAGGGTTCGTATTATAATTAAACGGACTCGCAAGCTCGTCCGTTTAAACAAGTACTCAGCCTGCAATTGCTTTTTTCCCCGGCCACGGCAATAATGTATTATTTTTTTTCGGGATAAGGATTTTTTTTACGAAAAATCGTTGTTATACTCGATTTCGACTAATTCGGGGATAAGGATTTCAAATTTTATATTAATTTTTAATTTCAAGATAAAAAAAAAATTTTTTCGAAATATCGTCATTATACTCGATTCCGACTAATTCGGGGATAAGGATTTCAAATTTTACATTTATTTTGAACTTTAAGTAAGAAAAAATTTTTTTTGCGAAAAATCGTCATTATACTCGATTTTGACTAATTCGGGGTTAAGGATTTCAAATTTTACATTAATTTTGAATTTTAAGAAAAAAACATTTTTTTTTGAAAAATCGTCATTATACCTACTTGATTTCGACTATTTCGGGGATAAGGATTTCAAATGTTATATAATACCGGCTACTATAAATATGTAACCGGTAGCACCAAGCACCAAATGACCTGCATTGCTACCAAGCAATGCAGGAAAGTATAATGACGATTTTTCGCAAAAAAATTTTTTTTTTGCTTTAAATTCAAAATTAATCTAAAATTTGAAATCCTCATCCCCGAATTAGTCGAAATCGAGTATAATGACGATTTTTAAAATAAATGTAAAATTTGAAATCCTTCTCCCTGAATCCTTATCCCAAAAAAAATAACCTATATCGAGCTGACCTTTCGTATCGACTGAATTTTAATTTTCCTGTTTCAAATTAAAAAAAAAGACATTATAGTACTAAATAGGAAATTATAATGAATATTATATTACTGCTGGTAACCTTCACCACAGGTAAGAAAATTTTCATAAGTATGATGTTAAAATGAAGGTTATTTGCCTACGGTTTCTGAACGCATTTTAGAGGATTATGATATTTGTGTAGATACTTAAACTACTATTATGAAAAGATTTCTTAATTTCTATACAGTTTACTAATTATTTATTGTTCACCAAATAATGTACATTACAAAACAAGTAACTGAAAATAAACCTAAACTACCTGAACTACTATTATATTATAATAAAACTAGGTGGCATTTTTCAAACATTTACCTCGCCAATAAATCCGTCCAACATTGGGTGTCCATAATTGGGTAACCAGAATTCAGTATGAAAACCAATCATGGAGAAATTGTCCATAATTGGAGATTAACAAAAAATAGGAACCAGTAATGTACATCCTCTCTAAATCATTCAAATTTGATTCTAATGCAATAAACACTTTAAAAAAGTATTGTTAAATATGTAACGCTTCTCACGAAATCATATCAAAATAATATAGTTTAGAGAAAATAAAGTTTACAATCAAAAACGTAAACCTACTTCCTTAGTTATTTCTGTAAGAAAATAAGGTTTTTCGTGAAAAATGCCGGAGCACACTTTTTGCCGCCGCGCCATTTTTAAACAAAATGACCGAGGTGTATGCCATTTGTCAATGTGATACATAGAAGCCTATTCTTTATGCTTAAAGTGTTTCCATGACTAAAATACTTTTCCGTTGCTTAATTTCGACCGTGAAAGATTTTTGCGTCCATTACTGGAGCCAAGTCCATTACTGGTGCCACTACGTTACCTACTAATATTTTTTTACAGAACCGAAAATGTGTTACATATGTTTTGGAGTATGTACTTAGTAGCAAAGTTTAAGCTTAAAGGATTTCAGGATTTTTTGCCGGCCCATATATGATCTTTAACGTTACAAAATCGACTCAATGTATTATTCTAATTGTACATATCCTCGTGAATTATTATATCAAAACATTCAGGGTGGGCAAAGTGCATTATGTCATTTGAATAATTTATAAATAACGACCAATTAGTGATATGATGCGAAGTGGGGCGACTCCGACTCAAAAGTGGGTCGAATCCGCGTCTACTTGACATCTGTCAATGTCTTTTAAGTGCCGAAAGTTTGAAATTGAAATCAGTATTATAAATATAACATGTAAGAAGATTACGTTTTACACATCAAAATAAATATAACTTGTTTTACATCAAAACTCCGCATTTACGATCCAGTAAAAAGTGACTTTATTTTGAACAAACATACATAATTCAGCATAATTAACAATTTGAAAGACCGATTGTATTCAAATCGGTGTCAACAATCTGTTACGTGGCTACAATAAGCGGCACGCTACTGTGCTACTCAATCCTTTGGGCACATCTTTAAGGGGAGGTATCCCCAACGCAAATGTCCCGCTCTAACACGCGTGAGTTTATAATTAACCATCCCGCTCTCTACGCAAGCTCTGCGCGCAGTTTTGTAAATATTTAGCTATAGTCATTAAGCCAATCATTCTATCAAAGCAAACCCTGCGAATATGTCTATAACTATTTACGATCTTTAATTGAGTACAAAAATAAAACGTTAAATATCAGTAAAATAGCCGTAGTATTGAAAATACATTCCAAAAAGGGGTAACTATGCGATTTTTTTCTATCGAGTGAAATTCATCAGGTCATGTAACTGACTGCGATTTTGACTAGACAAGATCCTTATGTAACACATATATATTTTTTAGATTTTAAGACACTATATTCTATGTCTCAGATGGTGTTTAAAAACTCAAAAGTTGTAATACACGGCCTTAGGGGTGCCATACACTGCAGCGGCCTGCGGCGATACCGCGAACAACAAACGAAGTTTTCCCTCTCTGTCGCACTTACGTACATACTTGCGAGTGCGACAGAGACGGAAAATTTCGTTTGTGGTTGGCGGTAGCCCCTCTGTGGTGGCGGCCGCGGTGGTAATCGGTTGTATATTTTATACAGCGAGCCAAGACCAAATGGCCATAAAACTGTAAGCAATAAAATTATTAGTGCATCAATAGGACTTTTTATTTCAAACGGTCATAAGACTTAACACGAACTTTTGAATTGCAACCTAAGCCTCGCTTCTATAAAGCTTTAAATACCTTGTGTGTTCCGTAAACGGAGAGTATCTCAACAACTACCGTCAAATATTTTTTGTCGTATTACAATGTTTATTGATGTCATTTCCTATTGAACTTTAAAGTGTGAACTATTAAGTTAGCTTATGCTATATGTAAGAATTCACTTAATGCTCTTTTGCAATAGATTAACTAATTAGCTTATCTTTGTGCTTAGTCATTTTTGTTCATAGAATACACAAGGCATTTCAAACTTTAAAAGAAGGCATTTAAGTGGTAATTCGCACGTTTGTATTATGACATACGATCATTACACATAAAAATGCCTATTTTTAATAGTTTTTATGCCATTTGGTCTTATAAAATACCCTATGACTATCCTGACATTAATTCAGACACACGCGGCCTTGATTGTCATAGTGTGGACTGGCCACCGCGGCTGCTACCGCAGGGTGCTGCAGTGTGTGATAGACTTTATTCATCGTTTCCAAACTAACCCCCTTATCCATAAAACTTGTCAAACCTGAGGGGTTAAGATGATCGCGTATATGTCCGACCATATAGCATTCGTCCCTTACTGTCAGTAAGTAAGTGCGAGAGGGACGAATGCTATATGGTCGGACATATACGCGATCATCTTAGCCCCTCTGAGCTACCTAAAAAATGTCGAACCTTTCTTATAAACATAAATGTCAAAGTGACAGATAAGGACAAACACATTTTAGCGTCATTCAACTAAATAAAATAAGCTTTGATGGATTTTGGTCGTCGCCGCGTTGGTGAACACACGTGCCCGGAGCGACGACGAGCAGAATCCACTACCGTACACTGTCTTTGTTGCCTATACTGTCATGGCGTTGTTACCGAACAACGTCACTGAACAAGTATTAATTGGCGAAATCATCATAAATTTGATGGAAAGCAATTTTTAAAAGAAGAAGATAGGCTTTGATAAGCTATTTTCATAAGCGATTAGGAAAATAAATATGAAGGTAAATATTTTCTGCTAAAAACCGTGTGATATTTTATCCCTGTTAAATATGGGGCTACTTTGATCATTTAGTTAGCAACATTAATAGTAGTACTATATTGGCAATTAGGTTAACGGCAGGGTGGAATACTATTTAGTTTTACGGCCGAAGGTCACGCAAAAATACTATCAATAATTTAGCGAAACAGCCCATTTGAACAATGTCACCCCTCGAACCAAAGTAATCCCAACGGAACAGTAACGGTAGCATATCAAGCTGAAAATGGGCTTTTTTCTATTTTTTTCATAATATAGATTTTAATGTTTTTTTTTTGTTCTTTTTTTTTGAAATTCAACCGGAAACCGGAAATTGGACCTTATTACAAAGGCAATAGGGTGCAAAAAAGTTCATATACAATACAATTCAATACAAATACTTACTCTTTAATGCATACCTCAATTATAGGACACAGACGTATATTAATCCTCTCGACTGTACAAATGAGAGGCTGGTCTTAACGGTTTGCTAAAAGTGCTCTGGCGCCGCTTTCCGCTATGATTCCCAACCTGTCTCAACTTAACCATTCGTAACTTGACCCCTAGGATCATTATAACTAAGCTTAATGAAGGATCAACTTAAACTGGTTCGTAGTAGTGGTTGTGTAATTCATACCGTTGTGAATTATTAAATTAACATAATTTATGCGCACTGCACTTGCATTTTATCCGCAGTTTTGTAACAGTATCTCTTTGCTTTAAACGGGGTCGATTTGAGACAAATATTTCGCATTCAAATTTGATTTCAATGCTTTTCAAGCACTGATAATAAGACGGGCACACTTGGAAAGCGCGAAATACATTGAAATTTTATGTTACTGACGACCGCTTTAGCTTAGTTGGTAGTGACCCTGCCTACGAAGCTGGAGGTCCCGGGTTCGAATCCCGGCCGGGGCATTTATTTGTGTGATGAGCACGAATATTTGTTCTTGGATGTCTTCTATGTATTTAAGTATTTATTTATCTATATAAGTATGTATATCGTCGCTTAGTACCCATAGTACAAGCTTTGCTTAGTTTGGGACTAGGTTGATTTTTGTAAGATTGTCCACAAATATTTATTTATTTATTTATTTATTTAATTTTTTTGACGGTGGTAAATAAGCGTACGGTTCACCGGTACGAGTAAGGGTACACCGCAGCCTATAGACGCCCGCGACTCCAAATTTAATTAAAATTCAAAATGTAGCTATAGTGTCAGATTGGGTCCTAATGTCATAAATATATATATATATATATTATTTTTAGACCGTGGATTTTTATAGGTCGAGCCAATTTAAAGCGATAGGAGTGGGTGGTTGGAGGGTGGCCTGGGGAAAGTCCAGGGGAAACCTCCGACACGACCACGCGGGTGGTTTAAACACTGGTATACCCTAAGATTTAGCGCTCCAGTGAGTTAATTATGAACATTAATGTATGTGAGGAATGTGAGGATATTCTGATGTATTTTTTCTTTTATACTAATGGCACATCACTAGCGGGCAAGAAAATGGTTATAAATAATATGAAAGCTAGCTTGTTTCCGTTGAAAGTTAACTCATAATATTTGATTACCTACGTTTTAAATAATTAACGAATAGTTAGGCAAATGAAACGGCCTTCGCAAATGGGCGTGTGATGTGGGATGACAGTTACGAGATAATGAGTGAGTCTATTTGAATAAAGGGTTTGAATAAGGATTAGGTTTGTTAAATATAGATATGTCGAGAGCTCGTTTTCAAGCGCTGCGCCAACGCTGCACAATAGGTATGCATAACGTGTCAACAAATACCATACTGATTCCAAATCTTTATTTTTAGTTAATCAGACAATAAATAGCCTTTTGGTGACGACCGCTTTAATCAGGTATTACACTGTCCTGAATCAGGCGTCCTAACTAGTGGAGGGGAGTTGAAGCATCTCTAACGTATAGGTCCGAACCCTTCTAAGTGTCCTGAATTCAGGACAGTATAATACTCGCTTTAGCTTAGTTGATAGTGACCCTGCCTACGAAGCTGGAGGTCCCGGGTTCGAATCCCGGCCGGGGCGTTTATTTGTGTGATGAGCACGAATATTTGTTCTTGGGTCTTGGATGTTTTCTATAGTAGTGCCCATAGTACAAGCTTTGCTTAGTTTGGGACTAGGTTGATTTGTGTAAGATTGTCCACAAATATTTATTTATTTATTTATTTATTTTAATCTATTACAGAGCAAAAGCAGCATCAAGAAGGGAGACAACGTCGAACGTCTTTCCTCAGACGTATTTAATGGCTGTGTTTTTTTTTATTACAACGATGGTGGCAAATAAACAGTATAAATTTTTTTTTTATTTTTTTTTAAACAAGCATAACATCCATCTAATGATAAGCGTACATCGCAGCCTATAGACAATCCAAAGGAGTCACATGCGCATTGCCGACCCTGTTTAAAATTTCAGGATTCACTGTGTTGACAGGAGAAGGGACAAATTTAGGTCGCTTCTGGCAACCGTGCTCACCTCCAGGCACACAGCACTACATACTTGTATAGTAAAAAATGTTATTAAGGCTGTGGTCTGCAAGGCGGAGGTCCTTCCCCAGTTGGGCTGCTCCAAATTCGAGCAAGATGACATTTTGCTACGCCCTACACTGAGCGAAAAAAAATACTAATTAGGTATTAGTAAGTTTTAGTGAATCCCAGGACAAGGAGATTATATACTGACGGTTACAAACCAGTTTTTGATAATAGTAGTTATTTACTAAATACCAAAAAAATTGTCCTTGTAACTACTAAACTGTTTAGTAACCGTTAGTATATAATCTCCTTGTCTTGGGATTCACTAAAACTTACTAATAATTAGTATTTTTTTCGCTCAGTGTATTTCTCTCTTATAGAGGATTGTGTGTTGTTGTTGTTACACATATTATTAGTGGCAAAACGGTGATCCAATGTGTAGATTTTACTATCCCATATTATATTATACGAGTTATACGTTATACGAGTATCTACTCTACTAATTACTAAAGTATCGATTCATTATTTAAACAGCACTGCACCGAGGAGCAATTGCGTGCGTTCACTGCACTTTTTCCGTGTCTATTTTAAGCTTTGCTCTTTCACAATACTGTCACTCGTCTAGAAACTAGAAACCAGGGTAACTGTGACCCCCAATCACGTAAAGTTGTAACTATTTTGAAGGGCCACGATATACTGGATGTTAACAGTGATCAGCGAGCCGAGGTGAAACAGGTCGTAAATAGCGTGGCTGGTGTTCACAAGTCTTAACAATTTGAACTCGTATCCAGCGTAAGACAGACCTCCAAATACCAATACCGTAAGGTTTCATAAGGGGTTATGAATGTTATGATAGGAAAATAAATGTCTACTTTGATAGATTTAGAACACTTATATAATCATTACTATTTTTAGTTTTATTCAGTTAGGTAAATAGTTAGGAATTTTACGAAGGATAGGGCTACCTATTGCTGCACCCTTCGGGAAAGAAACCCTAAAAATGGGTTGCGTAGTATGCTACCTTCCCTCTGTTGAAAGTTTTGCTGGATGTAGGCTTATACAAACCCCCGACAAAGACGTATTCACTTCAAAACATGGTGTTGCAGTACAGTCAGCAGCAACGGTTGCTACGCGGGCGAGGTGCTCAAAATGATCTTCACACACCTTTATTATAAGGGAATAAGAGCGAGTGTAGGTCATTTTGAACACCTCGCCCGCGTAGCAACCATTGCTACTGACTGTACATATTTTCGAATCAGGAGGGAAAATTCTAGAACTCTACGAATTATGGATTTTGCGTCAATATTCATCAACCCATCTGATACGTATTGTGATATTAGTGTAACGCGTGATAATAATCACCGTGTAACAGAATGCCATTGAGTTTCACTAATTCTCGGCTTTATAATGAACACTTTGTTACCCAGGATCAAGAAATACTGGGTGGAAGTGAGGTTGTGAATGAAACTGCGCACGCGACGCACCATCACGTGCGCTACTTACACCTGCGGGTAACTTTCGTTGGCCATAACTTTAACTCAAATCTATTGTCTATGAATGTCTATAATTATATTATGAATAGCGTGAATTACGTACTTGAACTTAAACTTTCATGACTAATGTTATAACTATATTACAATACAATACAAAATACTCTTTAAGGCGATATATCGATTGAAAGAGACACCCTTTGTTTTTCGCTCACGACAAAACGGGATGCAATAACCCTCTCCGAGAATGGCTTTTAAGACAAATCTCGTTAAATATCTGACTGTGTGCAGGTTTATTAAATTTCCTCTTGTCAGTACCTAGATGAGGTAAAATACCATCATATTAACTTAATCGTGTCTTTTAATATAATAATGCGTTGTTTTAGTAGGCTGAGGAAAAAAAGGAAAATATAGACTCGACTTTGGATTTATTTTCTATGGAGAAAATTTTAAGCATTCATGTTCCGCTATTGTCAGTACCACAATCATATAGTCAAGAATCATATATCTGAAAATCAGCCCCTACTGTTTGCTAGTCTGGGCAGGACAGCGTTTCAAAGTCTCCAAATTTCTCAGTGTAGCGCCTTAATGCACACCTCGATAAAAATACATACAGACACTACAGAAACACTACGAGTACATAGAGAGATATTTTAGTTTTTTAATCAAAGTGAAAATTGAAAAATTCAACACCACAGGTGGGATTTGAACCCACGACCTCAGGAATCCGTCCATTGCTCTACCAATTGAGCCACCGTGGTAATCGCCCGTGTTGGTGGTAACCTCACCTGTGGTGTTGAGTTTTTCAATTTTCACTTTGATTGAAAAATTGAGATTTTCGCTAGCGGACGCATCCGCTTAACAATCATTTAGAGATATTTTAGTTACTTAACGGTGAAAACTCACGTGTTAATTGTCACTCGGGGTGACATGTTTCGAACATTTTGGGAGCAGCTTCAGGAGAGCTTCAGCAGGCCTTGCGGCGGACGGCAGGGAGATCGGCAGTGCGCGTCGCAGATGCACTCATCCTGAGGAAGAACTCCCGAAAGTTCGAAACATGTCGCCCGTAGTGACAATTAGCATGTGACTGCGTCTAAATAGAATAGCTATCAAATTAACAAAGTGTCTCTTGTTGAGTCGCGAATGTCCATAGGCTTCGGTATCTGCTTACTGGCAGGACGTAAGCTTGACTGACACCATCGTAAAAATACCGTTATTTTTAAGAGGGCGTAGATGGCATTGCAAAAATCCCGCTCTAACACACGTGAGTTTTCAATTGACCATCCCGCTCTCTACGGAAGCTCAGCGTGTGTTTTTCGTAAATATTGATGTTTATTCTAAACGTGTACATTTATAAGGATATTCTTTTTTATCAGGTTTGAGAACTTATAATTTTACAACTATTAAACCAAAAATCATTGTTAAAGATGGGAGGGTTTTAAAGATCCAACCAAAAACATCTAAAAAAAGGGTTATGTTTGAAAAATAAAAGTATCCAGAAAGTTTTTGCAAATCGTGTTTTCACTTTTAACAGACTGGAGGAAAATCGTTCAAGATTAATATACTGAAAGGACAGATATTAAATCACTATAGATGTTGAGATCTAGGTCGATAAACATTGGCAAAAGTGCATATGTGGGCTCTTAATTACACGTAAAAATCGAACTGCGACAAATAAGTAGGAGAGCGTGTTGGAGAAAGCGGCGCGTCGGGTTTTGGGCTCGACCGGTTCGATCCCGGCTCAGCAGTGACGTCTGACGTCACAGCCACCTTGCTGGCCAGCAAAGTGTCACAGGCATTTTTTTTTAAATAATAGTAGTTGATCGGGTCCGTAACTCTACGCTGCGCTCAAAAACTGGCATCGCTGACGTTGGAGTTAAGACCGCCAAGCTCAAATGGGAATGGGCAGGCCTCGTATACCGCATGCATACACAAAGGTGGGCCAAATTGGCCACGGAGTGGTAACCGAACGATGGAAGACGACGGCGTGGCAGGCCAAGGCGGAGATGGCGGGATGACCTGGACGCATATTGGAACGATTGGCCGGAGATTGTCCACAACCGCAACGAGTGGAAAGAAAGAGGAGAGGCCTTTGCCCAGCACTTATAAAAAAAAATAGTAGGGGAGGCCACGACGCTAAAAGCCGGTAGGTAAATACCTGGTTAAAAGACTGGCTCAAGACCGGGACGAGTGGCGTACTCGAAGAGAGGCCTATGCTCAGCAGTGGGCGATTACAGGCTGAAAATGATGATGATTATGATGAAATACCTGTTGCAAGAACTTGCATGCAATTTTGATTACATTGCGGGCTGCGGGCCACTGAGGAAAGACGAGGACGATCGAACCCTGCGATGTAATGAAAATGAAAATATTGCACCGTGTAATGGGCCTTAAATGTGGATTTACTCGAGCGTCGTTGGGCCTGTTGGATTTTGAAGATTGTATGACATCAATTATTTTTCACTTCTCATGCTCTAAAAGTGTGTCATATTAGACTTGTGAAGCGGGGCTAAAGTAGTACATTTAAGCCCTAGGGAAAATATGTATACATATTTATGATTTACAAAACATTTTAATTTGACCAATCAAAATACTTCACCGATTAAATCCACCAATCACAGAAAAATAATTTGACAGATTAAAACATATTTGGTAAAAATATCAACCAACCAGAACACAGCTGTACTAAAATCGACCAATCAGGAAAGACGTTTTTCAGTTCTTTAAAGATTAAGCGGTGTCTATGGTCAAAGCAATTACTCCTCTTAAAAGAAAAAAAAGCGCATGTTTCATCTCTTTCTTTAATATAGCAAAAGAAAGGGAGGCGAATACGCAAAGCAAACACGCATAGCGAGGCATATGGTGCTGGCCTTAGAAAAAAAAAACATGATGTCAAATTAGACATACACCCGCCAAGAGTTAAATTATTCATTTAAGATGGATAATTTGTGTTTATGTGTTTTCTCGCAATCGAAGTGAAAAGTAGAGTGTATAACTCGGGCCTAAAAGCCATATTACCACTCGAACAATTTTCCCTCTCTACGTTCGGGAAAATAATCATCTCGTGGTAATATGGCTTACTTTAGACCCTTGTCAAACAATCTACTATTTAATTTTTTCGATGGAGTATGGAAATCACAATATAGGGCTGAGGGCCTACCGCGAACCAAAAACGAACTATCTATCTGCCTCTCTGTCGCACTTTCATATTGGAGCAACAAAGAGGGAGATAGATACTTCGTTTTCGGTTCCCGATAGAAGCGGTAGGTTACACCTGTCGCAGAACTGACAGCCGCTGGTATCAAGCGTGTTCTGGAGTGGAGACGGCGTCTCGGCAAGCGTAGTGTGGGGTGTGGGTCGCCCGCCAGCCAGGTTTCAGGTTCATTTTTGTTTTTCTTTAACCTGACTGTGGCTTTATAGTATTTAAGGTATTTAAAGCTTTAAAGGAGCAAGGCTTAGGTTGCAATTCATCGTTTACGTCTTGTGACCATTCGAAATAGAAAGTCCTATTATTGCACTATTAATTTTATTGCTTACAGTTTTATTGCTCTTTAATAAGAATTAACAGGGATTGAAAGTATCGCGCCTTAATTAATACTGCTCTGATACAGTGGGTAGCTACCCCATTATCAAGCACATCTTTCAAAATCATGATAATATGTCTTCTTCTATAGTCGAACTTTACAGTTTCGGACTAGGTCGATTCCGTTCACAGAGGTCGATAGTGTCGATGCAGTGAATGAAGCTACCTCCCCCATTTTCATGTAGGTACATCAAAATTGTAATGAAAGAAGACAAATAGAATCGCGTCCCAGATTTATACAGACACCCAATTTAAATTTCTGGGCCACTTCGTACCTTAACATAAACGCGTTCGTTTGTGTTAAGGTACGAAGTGTAAATCGATTTTTTTTTAGTAGTTCAGTAGAATCCGGGTACAGCGACCGTCAAGGGACCGGCGATATTACGTCGCACTAACAGGACGTCGGTCGTACAAAACGGATTGATTTTCTTTGAAAATGTTTGGTATGAATCCTAACGTCGGTGATTTAGCAGTCTTTAAAAGCGGTCAAATGTTATAAGCGGAGTCGTTATAAGCGGATTCTACTGTATATAGGTACCTGCTAGAGGTCCTGGATCGTTTCACAGTTTGGACGTGTATTAGCAATCGTAGATGATGATGATAGCACGATATGGCGATGTGTTCGGAATTGGTAGCTTATCGCTTGATAAGATACCGCCGTTGTTTGGGGAAGACATACAGAAAATGCTTCTTTTAATATTTACACATATGAGTATCAGGTGTAGTAAAAATAGTTTTTTGAGGGCCTAAGGCTTTGAACCTAAGCGAACAACTCTGAAACTTAGGTTAGGTATCTCACTGAAAATTCCGTTGTTTGATTTTTTCAAATAATATTATAGAGCGGACGTTATACGAAGATCCCTATGACACTGACAGTGACATACCATATAGTGATGTGCATGTGTCGATACTTCAATTGTTTTTTTATCTGTGGCGGTTCTTATCAGCGTCCTCTCACGTACATTAATTTAAACCTCAAATGCGGTTATCGTGTAAAAGATGTTTCTGGCTACTAAACCTCCATTTTTAGGGTTCCGTTTCCGAATGGTCCAAACGGAACCCTATTGTTGTCACTCATGCGTGCTTCCGTCGGTCGTCTGTCACAAAAATATTTTTCGAAGATGTTTTCAATTTCCCTTTGACCTATTGACATAAAATTTGGACATAACGTATTCTTACGCCGCACCAGAAGAAAGACCAGTACCTACAGGTCAAAAATGACCTGTGCCGCAGTGAACGTGTTAAATAATAAATAAATATGTTATTTAACGTTGTTTTATTTTTACACAGTCACGTAACAATTAAAATGAAATATAAGACTCGTTTTATTATTATCACTTCAATTATCGACATCTGTTATCGACAGCACCGCTTCCTTAGTCGATACAGACCAACGATATAACATTTGCAGTACGTCACCGTGTATATTCCGTTAAGCATATTTCTGGGAAATAAGGGACAATTCAAGTTTCTTTCATATTGTTATTATGTAAACGTTACAATCCTACATAAATTAATTAGCTACATTCCCAAAAGATGCTTATTAACATTTCGATGTGACATCGACGCTGTTCCAAGGTTATATAAATGAACTGTCACTGCAAGTGTCATAGGGATCTTCAAATAACGTCCTACGTATAGTATCGAGAATTTTTTTGCCAATAGTGTTTTCACTTTTAGCAGACTGGAGGAAAATAGTTAATATCACTATAGATGTTGAGATCTATGTCGATAAACATTGGCAAATACGGTATTAAACCCATAGTCAAATCAGCAACTTTTTATTAAATGTCAAAAACGATTTGTTAATATGAAGTTTGTAGTGAAATACTGTCTTAGTGACGTCACTAAGACAGTATGAGTAGGTTTGTTCATAATCAGCGTCCTTTTTAAATCTTTATGTTTATAAAATCTTTCAATTAGCTAAAATAAATTAATAACTATTTGTTTTTTTTTCGAGTATTTTCGTTAGATCTTTCATAAGTCAAGTAAAAAATAATTTATTTTTACCTTAGTTTAATACCCTATTTGCATATGTGGGCTCTTAAGGCTGTTTCCCACACGCTTGACCTTTGCATCGAATAGTCCTGAAAGCCAAAGCCTTCGGCCGCGGGAGTGCCGCGGTGTCACTCCACTAATTAACAGCGGGCGCGGCTAGGGCGTGCCGCGGGGAGGGTGGAGGGGTGAGCTCTCCATTACATGCTGTTTATCGTGACAATTATACAGCGTAGGGCTGACAACTAGCTACGGGTGAAAGCCCTTTGAATTTGGATGCAATTCTGAATAAATACGTGTAATATCCGTCATCTATCTGTCATCATCCCCCTAGCGTTATCCCAGTAAAGTTACATCCTGGAGGATGCCTAGGGTCCGTTACCTAATCCACAAGATTTGGTGTAGGTACCAGTTTTTACGGAAGCGACTGCCATCTGACCTTCCGATCCGATGGGAAACTAGAGGTTATTAGGATTAGGCTTGTCAAGTGAGTCAGCAACTTTAATTTTAGAAGTTCTCATGCCGTTGAAGGCCTCTAACTTGGCTTAAAGGTATAAAATGTATTAGAATTACGATTAAAAACCCATGTATATTGATTTACCATGTATATTGGTGGTATTGAGTTTTCCAGCGCTATTATCACGGAATAAACGTGGGCAGCGGTCAGGACTTGGATGGGTGACCGCTTTGAGTGGTTACTAACTGAGCGCTCCCGTGCTTTGGAAGGCACGTTAAGCCGTTGATCCCGGTTGCTGTCTATGGCAGCGGTCGTTAAGCCAAGTTGGAGGCCTTCGGGCGGCTTGAGAACTTCTAACAGTCAAGTTGCCCACTCACTTGACAAAGCCTAATCCCAATAAGGTCTAGTTTCCCCTCGGGGTTGGAAGGTCAGATGGCAGTCGCTTCCGTGAAAACTAGTGCCTACGCCAAATCTTGGGATTAGGTAGCGGACCCCAGGCATCCTTCAGGATGCAAAGAACGCTAGGAGGATGATTATCACGGAATAACTGCTGCGAGTTTTAGTTTTTTTTTGTTTAAAAATGGCTTTCCATCAAATTTATGATGATTTCGCCAACCACGTGTTCAAAGACGTTGTGCGGTAACGACGCCATGACAGGAGGCTACTGGTTTTGTTCGGTGCTGGATTCAGCTCGCTCGAAGAGCACGTGTGTTCACCAACGAGGCGACGGGCAAAATCCGCGAGTTTTAGTTGTAGTCTACCCACACACGATAGCGATCTACCCTCGTCTTGGTTCGCTTTTTTCGCACAGTGTCACAAATATGCATGGTAAATATCCCGTTTTTAATCGTAATGTAATCCTAATTTAAATGACCAAGTGAGCTTGAAACCTTATATTGTTATAAAATGTGTCTATCGGTGAGTTCCTTTAATTGGCTATGTTTTATTGCCTAAGCCCCTTATTCATTAATCGTTTCATCATTATTATTTAAGAGTTTCACTCTTGTCGGTGCAGTTCTTTCCAGTCCGTTCTACTTAACGCCAGTTATTTGACTTCTCTATATATACGACACGACGTCTATCTTTTTCTTTATTTGGTCCATGTAATTAATCCTCGGCCTTCCACTTCCTCTTCTTCCTTCAATTTTACCCTCCATTATCTTTCGTATTAGATCGTCGTGTCGGAAGACGTGTGTGTGGGATTTTGCTCGTCGCCGCGTTGGTGAACACACGTGCCCGGAGCGACGACGAGCTGAATCCACTACCGTACACTGTCTTTGTTGCCTACTGTCATGGCGTCGTTATCGAACAACGTCACTGAACAAGTATCAATTGGCGAAATCATCATAAATTTGATGGAAAGCCATTTTTAAAAGAAGGCGAAGAAGACGTGTGTGTGTAAGACAGGGGTGTTCACTCTCGCCACTAATATTCAACTTATTCATCGAAAGTGCAATAAGCCAAATTTTAGAAAGCACAACGGAAGGTATTATCTGAATTTAACGGAAATAGAATTAATTACGTTTATTAAATTTGCTGATGATATAGCAGTTTTAGCAGAAGACAGGAAACAGAAACACTTTTAAACGTAATGGACATTATTTTTCAAGACTTCGACTTAAAGATATAAATTTAAATTAAACTAAGACACTAATAACATCTAAACATAATCGTTTATCAAACCTATTTAAGTTAATCGCCGCTTAATTTCGTTTGACCTTATCTTTCTTTGACATTTATGTTTGTGAGAAAGGGAGAAAACACTATAGGTCGCAGAAGTTAGTTAAGTGTTGCCATAAAACGAAATAAATAAATTTAATATGTGCTTACAATTTCGTTAGCAGGCGCTTCCTGTTGGTAAAAAATACATAAAAAACGTGTGTAAAACCACACAAGCAGTTCAAGTTTAAGTTAGAATATAAATCTGTTATCAACTTGAAATTGTAGGTATGTTAAGAAAATGCTAATACGACCTTGATAGAGGCCGTTGATACGAGCAGTCTTATTAACATTTTGAATGGATCGTAACTCAGACAGGTGCTTAAGTTTATAACAAAATGATTAAACTAGACCTTATTGTAATAGAGTAAGGTCTGTAGGTAGTGTATGCAGTTACGTGTGTTGGTCGCATTCTTGCGGCGCTAAAAAGTTATGTTAAAATCTATAATGTTATGCTTGGCTAGCTGGTACGCTGCTATTTATTAAAATGAGAAGTATACAGAACTTATTATTGTGGAAGGGAAATTAGAAGAAAGGGGGAAGAGAGGAAGACCAAGAAGAACATACATGGACCAACTTAAGGAAAAAGTAAAGGTCGTGTCGCATCAGGCGGTCAAACGAAAGGCTCAAGAAATAAATACTTGGAAATTGCTCCACCGATAAGATAAATAAATAATATTGTCTCTTAAATTATTGATGATGGACAGAACTTATACTACGTATTTCATTTTTGGTTGGTTGATCAGTTGGTCTTAAGTTATGTCTAGTACAGTGTTTTTCAACCTTTTTCATGACACGACCCCCCTAGGACCAAAAAATTATTCGCGACCCCCCTACCCTTGGGTATTTTTCGTATATGATATTTTACGTTACAGTCGTTACACATATTCAATCCATAAAAATATTTTTATACGTTTACAATTTTACATAATTCGAATTGGGATCGAATACGTCGCCAATTGACAACTAACGCAAGTTTCGCGCGGTAAGTACTCTACGCACGACCAAGGCCTTGAAGTGTTTGATTCCATTTGCTACCTCGTACTTGTGTGAGTTGAAAAAATATACGTCATTGGTGTCTTCGATGTCAATGAAATTCAAAATACGTGATTTTGTTATAAAATAAACTGAAGAAAAGGAGAGTGAACCTAATACAGCATTACTGAGCACATCGAGAACAGTGGCGGCCGCCCAAGAACACTTCAGCTGATTGAAGGTAAGGCAGGCCACCATCTACTACATCCTTTTTCCTCCTTCAGACTTATAGACCCCGTCTTCGGCCTACGGTCTTCTACCGCTGGTCCTTCATATATCCTATCCTCCGCGCTGTCATTTCTCCCAGAAATATAATAAAATATACATGAAGGACCAGCGGTAGAAGACCGTAGGCCGAATAGGTCTATAGGTCTGAAGGCGGAAAAAAGATGTAGTAGATGGTGGCCTGCCTTACCTTCAATCAGCTGAAGTGTTCTTGGGCGGCCGCTCAACAACTCTCAACTCAACATCTATATTGATTAAATATCTGTCCTTTCAGTATATTAATCTTGAACTATTTTCCACCAGTCTGCTATAAGTGAAAACACGACTTGCAAAAATTTTCTCAATACTTTTATTGTTCAAACATAACCCTTTTTTCGATGTTTTTGGTTGGATCTTTAAAACCCTCCCATCTTTTACGATGATTTTTGGTTTAATAGTTGTAAAATGATAAGTTCTCAAACGTAAGAAAAAAGATTATCCTTATAAATGTACACGTTTAGAATAAACATCAATATTTACGAAAAACACGCGCTTAGCTTCCGTAGAGAGCGGGATGGTTAATTGAAAACTCACGCGTGTTAGAGCGGCACTTTTGCAATGGCATCTATGCCCTCTTTTTAAGATCGAACGAGATGTCGGCGCAACGTTGAAGCCCTCTGCCCCATCTAGAGGACACAGGGAGATAAGAACATAGTGAAGCCAATTGGGTATTTAATACATGTTATAGTACTTTTACGAGTATCTCAAGGCGCGGGTGAGCCATGGATGTGTGTTGAGCTATGCATGTACATTGTCTATGTGTGCGTCAGCGTAGGAGCTATGACTTCACGTTGTCTATGTGTTCGTATCTGTCACAAGAGGATGAAAGAGAATAGTCATTTATGTTATGGTACAAGTGTGGAAAGTATATAAGTGTATACCGTCGCTTAGTACCCATAGTACAGTCAGCAGCAATGGTTGCTACGCGGGCGAGGTGCTCAAAAATTATCTTCACACATCTTTATTGTAAGGGAATAAGATCGTGTGAAGATAATTTTGAACACCTCGCCTGCGTAGCAACCATTGCCGCTGACTTTACAAGCTTTGCTTAGTTTGGGACTAGGTTGATTTGTGTAAGATTGTCCACCAATATTTAGAGGTATTTTATTTTTTCGTTTTTCTTTACAAAAAGTATAGTACAGCCCTGCCGCGCCCCGTCATCATTCACGAAACGCACCCCCGCGCCCGCGGGCTAGTACTAATTAATATCACCATGCCCTGGATCCAACACGGCATGGGACTCAATACAGCACCATGCTCGAAATACTCATTTTTAGGGTTCCGTACCCGAAGGGCCAACAACCAACACCAACAACAACTTAAGGAACCAACTTAACCAACATGGACCAACTTAAGGAAAAAGTAAACGTCGTGTCGTATCAGGCGGTCAAACGAAAGGCTCAAGAAAGAGATACATGGAAATTGCTCCACCGACAAGAGCTTGGCTCTTAAATTGATGTTGATGATGATGACCCGAAGGGTTAAAACGGAACCCTATTGGTGACGCCCAGGCGTCCGTTCGTCCGTCCGTCGTCTGTCACAAAATTTGTTCCGAAGAATTTTTAGACTTCTCATTGACCTACGAACTTGAAATTTGACAATGTTCAATATTACGTATATTTTAACAACAAATACTAATATATTGATAAATCATATTTTTGAGGTTGATTCGGAACCCTAAATGTGCGAAGTCTGACTCGCACTTGGCCGGTTTTTATGTAGTCTTAACGCAGGGTTCGGCAACCTTTTAGCAGTCAAGGGCCACATATTAGCTACCAAAATTGTCGCGGGCCGCATATGTTAATAATTTTGACTCTATCAAACAAAAGGTACCACATTGTATGTGGTCAATAAGGAGGCTCGCGGGCCGCCTGTTGCCGACCCCTGGCTTAAAGCATACGGTTTTCGGCGAAGGAAAGCTGCGAGGAAGCCGGTGTATTCCCAACAATATTTCTAAATAAAGAAAAAAAAATTGGCTCCGAATAGAATTAGAACTTGCGGCGATTTCAATAATAATTTTTACACGACTGCCCAAAAAAGGAGTGTAATGTTTTCAGGTTTCATGTATGTATGTATGTATGTGAATTTTTTTGTTCCCCCAGAACTTCTCAACGCCTTAACTGATTAAGATGTGTGAGGTATCGTTGGAATCCTTACGTCATCCCGGGTGACTTCGACGTTGCAATAAAAATTATATGGCGGACAGTAGACTACATTTTGAGTGTTCCGTAAAATATTTTTTTTTCTATCCTAGCAAGTGAGGTATCAAAATGAAGCATTTGAGGAGACGATTCCAAAAATATATATAATGTATATGTTTCACCGTTTATGTTGATGCCTAGCCTTCTCCAGTCCAGATTCTTGAAAACATCCTCCAGTGCAGCGGAGAACAGTTTAGGAGAAATAACATCTCCTTGCCTGACTCCCCGCTGCAGCGGAACAGGTTTCGAGTTCCGGTCCTGGAGTCGGACTGACATAGTGGCGTTTTCGTACAAACACTTCAGTACTTCGATATAGCGGTAGTCTACTTGGCACCGCTGTAGAGATTGTAGTACCGCCCAGGTTTCGATCGAGTCGAAGGCTTTCTCATAGTCCACAAACGCTAAACAGAGGGGCAGGTTGTACTCTTCAGTCTTCTGTATAACCTGTCGGAGCGTGTGGATGTGGTCTATGGTACTAAAGCCTCTTCGGAAACCGGCTTGTTCAGGAGGCTGGAAGTCATCTAGCCTGCGTGCGAGACGGTTCGTAATGACTCTTGAAAACAGCTTGTAGACATGGCTCAAAAGCGTGATGGGTCGATAGTTCTTCAGAAGAGTGGTGTCACCCTTCTTAAAGAACAGCACCACCACGCCTGTGTTCCATGCCTTTGGCGTTCTCCCTTCCAGTAAGACGGAGTCGAACAACTTCTGAAGGGCCGTAAGGACCGGTTTTCCACCCGCCTTCAGGAGTTCGGCTGTAATTCCGTCTTCACCGGGTGCCCTGTTGTTTTTGAGCTGTTTAAGAGCCATTCTAATCTCGTACAGGCTGATGTCCGGGATGTCGTCGGTATAGTGCCGGGTTAGTCTAGCTCTAGGATCTTCTACTAGACCAACTTCGGGTCTGCTAGTTGACGTGTAGAGCTGTCCATAGAAGCGCTCTATCTCGCTCAGAAGCTCAGGTCTGGATGAGACTGTTCTACCATCCTCAGTTTTTAACTTGGCGAGCTGGCTCTGCCCAATAGACAGATCTCTTGCGAAAACTTTTGAGCCCTTATTCCGCTCGATGGCCTCTTCAATACGTTTTGTATTGAATTGGCGCAGATCACGGGTCAGGGATTTGGAGATCTGTCTATTAAGCTGCCGATATAATGTCGCATCGACTGAAGACTGTAGAAGCATCTTACTCCTTTCCTCGAAGAGCCTCTGAGTGGAGTTAGAGAGCCTATTGGTTCTGTTGGTCCGTTGGGCCTTGAAGAACTTAGACCCTGTGGTATGGACAGCTTCCACAAACCCGTCGTTGAATTCGTCCACATCGCCGCCTAGGCAATCGAAACGGTTCTGGAGTTCCAGCTGAAAGCTGTCGGGGTTTTGGAGTTGGGCTGCTACTGGTCGGAGCGTGGACTTCATCAGACGAGAGCGTTCCAGCTTAACACATATATTCAATGTGCCTCTTACCAGACGGTGATCGCTTCCGGTTTTGACCGTATTAATCACAGAGACATCATTGAATATATGCCTTTTCGTCGACATGATGAAGTCAATCTCGTTTTTAGTTGCACCGTCGGGACTCATCCAGGTCCACTTTCTATGCTCACGTTTCCTGAAGAAGGAGTTCATCATGTAGAGTCCCTCCTTCTCCATGAAACCAGCCAGTAGGTGGCCCCGGTGGTTCCGAATTCCAACTCCAAATTTTCCCACTCTCAGCTCTTCACCATCTCTCTTGCCCAGTTTCGCGTTGAAGTCCCCCATGACAACGGTGAAGTAGGTTTTAGAACTATGCATGACGTTTGAGATGTCCTCATACATAGCCTCCACCTCGTCGTCGGAGTGTGCCGATGTCGGCGCGTACACCTGTATGACCTTCAGCAAGTACCTCTTTGATACTCTGAGTATAAGGTACGCCACCCTAGACGACACACTCTCGATCTTCACAACGTTGTTTACGAGGGACTTGTGGACGATGAACCCGACACCTCCCTGGGACTGTTGGTCGCCCTCCCGGAAATAGAGCAAGTTGCCGGACTTTAAAATTATCGTGTCCTCCCCCTCTCTTCGGACTTCAGATAATCCTATGACATCCCAACGCAACTTGCTCAATCCTTCCTCCAGTTCGGCTATCTTTTCGTCGGTGCGCAGTGTTCGCGTGTTATATGTTGCCAGGGCCAGGAGTCGTCGGTGGTGGTAGCCGAATCTTTGCCGGAGATTCTTAGCACCCCTGACCCCGCTAGTGCCCTGGCCGCTACCATAACCAGGACACCGGGGGTCGCCGGAACCTCGGGGCCGTGGCCTTGTTGTACTCTGCATGGGGGGCATCAACATAAACGGCGAGTATATCACTTATCTTCGGTTTGCTGATGACATAGTAGTCTTGGCTGAAACCATGGAGGATTTAAGTACAATGCTCGATGACCTCAGTAAAGCCTCCGAGCGAGTTGGTCTAAGGATGAACATGGATAAGACGAAGATCATGTCAAATGCCCATGTAGCACCAACTCCCGTTACAATCGGACGCTTTACGCTCGAAGTTGTAGACGATTATGTATACCTAGGACAGACTGTCCAGCTAGGTAGGTCCAACTTTGAGAAAGAGGTCAATCGTCGAATCCGACTCGGCTGGGCAGCGTTCGGAAAGCTACGGCATATCTTTTCGTCCAATATTCCGCAGTGTCTCAAGACGAGAGTCTTTGACCAGTGTGTGTTGCCAGTGATGACATATGGTACGGAAACGTGGTCGCTCACCATGGGCCTCATAAGAAGGCTCAAAGTCACTCAGAGGGCAATGGAGAGGGCTATGCTGGGAGTTTCTCTGCGTGATCGCATCAGAAATGAGGCCATCCGTAGCAGAACCAAAGTTACCGATATAGCCTTTCGAATCGCTAAACTTAAGTGGCAGTGGGCGGGGCACATTGCACGTAGAACCGATGGCCGTTGGGGCCGAAAGGTTCTCGAGTGGCGACCACGGACCGGAAGGCGCAGCGTGGGTAGACCCCCCACAAGGTGGACTGATGACCTGGTAAAGGTCGCGGGAGTCCGCTGGATGCGGGTGGCGCAAGACCGGTCATTGTGGCACTCTTTGGGGGAGGCCTATGTCCAGCAGTGGACGTCTTTCGGCTGATATGATGATGATGATGATGATATGTTTCAAGCAAAAAAAGTTCTAAATAAAATAATAAATATAAAAATTAAAAACACGACTGCATTAAAATGATAAAAACAAGTTTCCTAATAAAGAACTCAAGGGAATATATTGTGTTTGCAGTCAAGGGACCTAATATTCTGGTTTTACTTGCATGTAGTAGGTCCCTTGACTGCAAACACAATATATTCCCTTGAGTTCTTTATTAGGAAACATGTTTTTATCATTTTAATGCAGTCGTGTTTTTAATTTTTATATTTAATATTTTTTAAATTCTCAATTACCTACTTGCGCAACATTCCGTAGCCGAAACGAGTATACATCGGTCACAAGGATGGCTACAGCATGTTGCGTACACGCATGTGGTCTGGCCAGCATTTGACTCGCTTCAATGACGACTGGGGACATGGCCACCAATCGGTCACTTTTATCTCACGAGCGCGGGTTGGCCATGGTTGCAGTTGTGACACATACGAACACATAGACAACGTGAACTCATAGCTCCTACGCTGACGCACACATAGACAATGTGCATGTATAGCTGCTCGACACACAACCATGGCTTACCCGCGCTCCTGAGATAAAAGTACTATAACATGTGTCAAATACCCAATTTGCTCCACGGCTTCACTATCTTCTTATCTCCCTGTGTCCTCTAGATGGGGCAGCAGGGCTAGCACATAATGGCCTCGAGAGTTTCTCGGCTTATCTCGAGCTATGCGTCTTTTTTTGATAGGTGCTGTTAGAAAGTGACGGATAGCTCGAGATAAGCCGACAAACTGACGATGCCATCATGTGCTAGCCATACAGAGGGCTTCAACATTACGCCTACATCCCGTTCGGTCTTTAGCTTCGCGCTTCAATTCCCTCGCCCATATATGTATGTATTGTAAAATGGAGCAAAGAAATAGTAGAATGGTACCCAAGAGATGGGAAGAGAAGAAGAGGAGGACAGGTTCGAAGATGGGAAGACGACTTAAAACATGTGGCAGGAGCCATTTGGCGAAACAAAGCCAAAGATCGGAAAATTTGGCGAAACTTGGAGGAGGCCTATGCCGGGAGGCAAGACGATGATGTCGATGTCTACAATATAATAAAATAAGTAATATATTTGTAAACTATCGTTTATGCATGCGATACACATGACATTCCTTAAATATTTGCATGTCCTTGTGACCAAACATGTAGTTCTTTATATTGTTCGATAATTACCTATTTTGTACCATGTCTTAGCAAATAAATGACTGATTACTGATTACTGATTACTGATTACTAATAAAGCCTTAAAATAAAATAAAATAAAATAAATATGTATGTTATGTTCTTCGCCTCTGCGATGATCTTCCGCCGCCAGGTTTGTTTAGGGTGTCCACGCTTACGCTTTCCTTGAGGATTCTAGTGTAGGACTTGCCTCGGTATGTGATCAGAGCCCTGAAATCCTCTCACCCGCGCTCGTGAGATGAAAATACTATACCAAGTGGCAAGGTCACATTAGAATCATCTTTGACGCTTCGTGCCGCGGCATGCGGGATGACCCCTTATTAAAAGGCTTCAGCTGTAACATGAGAAATTTCAAAAAAATAAATATATATTGTACCATAGCTGACATGTCACAAATCTCAAATTAAAGATTGGCGTTACAATACAATCACTCACTCTTTATTGCATAACCTCAACAAATGTAACACATAACAGTACAGTCAGCCCATGAAAATGTTGAGCATACTTAGAACCTTTGTCACATCGAAATCTAAGAAATATTTAGACTGAAACGTCATAAAATTTGAAACCTCTTTAATTTGACAAAGAACTAAAGTGCTCAACATTTTCGTTGGCCCACTGTACATAATGACAATGAGTAGAGGCAAACAACAGGCGGTCTTATCGCTAATGAGCGATCAGTTCCAGACAACCTTTAGGGTAGCGGAGATCATATCAAAGAATAACAATTCACAGTAGGTGATGCATAGATAATGGAATATACTAAAAATTACAACAGATTAATATACTAAGTGATGAGATAAATTATTATATATAGATACATAATATATAAATAGATGCCAAGCCTAAGCCATGTCACAAGATTAGCGATATCACGTGTTGCAATTAAAATTAGTCGAATTTAGGCACCGAACACGGAACATTTGCTATTTCGTTACTGTCGACTAATGACATTGTTCCTGTGTACTTAGCTTTTTTTTTTATATTTAGAGCAGATAAATGAGGACACAGGCTGAATGGTAAGATCGGAGACCTATGGAGATATGCTGAGGAATATTAATTACTTAATCTCAGGCCAACATTCACTAAGAGGCCTTACAAGAGTTACAAGTTATAAAAGATTTTGATTTCATAAAAGGGCATTTTCACTTTAAAGTGCACCGCCTACTTTTTTTTTCGGATCTCGGTGATTTTGGATATTCTGACTCAGAATCACGAGTACTATCCATTTCTGCGAAGAAAAAAAGTGTCCCGCCAAAAAAAGTCAGTTTTGTGACGCTTTTTTCATACAGTTTACATGGCTCGTCACAAAACTGACACAGAAAATTTGTATGGAAAATTAAGGACATTTTTTTTCTTCATCTGAATCAATAGTACTCGTGATTCTGAGTCAGAATACCCAAAATCACCGAGATCCGAAAAAAAAAGTAGGGGGTACACTTTAAAGTGAAAATGCCCATTTGTACAAAACATACGATGATTTTATGAAAGTTTTAGATAGTAAGTTTTTTGATTTTATTACCTGTAGTAGAACTTACTTAAGCGGAATAAAGCTGCTCGAAAATGGTCGATTTGGAGCGATGATTGAAACAATATTTCCTAATGAAACAACAAAAAAATACATTTGATATTTATCTGATTAGGTCGTAATAGTCCTCCTGTACTTAGAAACATTGAAGAAATGTCAAGATTCGCGTCAATTTAACGGAAAATGGCCTAAATAGATGATCATTTTTAAACTGATAAGGACCCAGCCAGCCACCCATGATCATTGACGCTTGCATACAAATCTTCTTAAAAGTGGTCCACTTTTAAGTAGACTTGTATGCAAGCGTCATTCAAGCAAACTTGACAGTAGAATTGATCGTGGGTGGCTGGCTCCGTGTTTGTTGAGCTCTGTTGATCGATTAAGTATAATAGTTATTTATTATTAATTATTATGAGCTCTGTCGAACCATTAAGTGTAACAATTAATAATTATTATACAGTGTGTATTTTTGATATTACCTGAAAATATAACCAGACGTTAATTTTAGTGCTATGAACCAGCACTGAAACAAATTGTAAATGTAGAGTCAACTACTAGAGCGTAATTAATTTTTGAATTTTTTTCGAGCAGCAATGTATTGCGTACACTTACTTGACAGTCTTGACACATGACAGAAGCGTGTTCAGCATTGTTGTTTACTTCTTAATAAAAATAAGATACATTGCGTGCTGAATTAGTTTTATAAAGAAAAAAATATATCACACAATTTTAATAATTTATTGAAAAACATATTTATTAGGGCCTATACTAAGTAACCTTGTAAAGTTTGAGGTAGTATCAAAAATACACGCGGTAGATTGTACGTTAATTTGAGGCACAAAGTTCCAGAATACCGATAAGCAACTTAGTGCCCAGTTGACCCATAGTGTCAACAGTTCCTTGCTCTAATTATCGAATGTGTGCGCGTGAGTTTCTGTGTGAGTGAGATAAGAGGTCGCGCGATAACCCTGCCACGTCCGCGCTTTGCCAGAAGAAACTCAACCTTTCTCGGTTGTGTTAAAGTTGGGATTGGCTTGGTGGATGCTGGTATCACAGTTGACAAGTGCACATCGCGTCTTGGCCCCAGTTTAATTTTAACTCTGATATCGACGGCGCCGTTCGGAATTGGGAACTATTGACATATTGCTATTTAGATAGTCATGGCGCCGGTATAGTAAATTTTCCAGCATTGTTATAATATTGTACCTACCTCTCGCTTATGGCTTAGGTTCCGTTCGCTGTTAAACACATTAAATAAATAAATAAAAAAGACTTTTATTTATACACACTTAGCGCCAGTTGCACCAACATACGAACACAGGCCGGTCATCGTCAAATATGGCGCCGGCAGCTGTCATCCCATAGAAACTTGTCAAATTTTCCATACAATCAGATTTGACGAACACCGCTTACGATTACAGACAGTTTGGTGCAACCCAGCCTTAATATCTTACAACCTTTGCTACCTAGTGGCATAATACCGCTTTTCACATCTTCTATGAGGGAAGAAAAGTACGACTTTAATCCCTCATCCGAGGGCAAGAATGACTCTTTTCTGAATAGCAGGTGTGAAAATCAGTTTGTGCCACTCGGTAGCAAAATTATTTGTATAACATAAAATGTATGTATGTATGTATTGCTTTATTGTACATAAAACACAACAAAGAGAAAAAAAATACAATAGGTAGATGAAGTACAAAGGCGATCCCTTGTCTCTTCACTTTCTTTTCTTTTTTCTTCTCTTTTTAGGGTTCCGTAGTAAACAAGGAACCCTTTTATAGTTTCGCCATGTCCGTCCGTCCGTCCGTCCGTCCGTCCGACCCCCGTTTTTCTCAGTAACCGTTAGTACTAGAAAGCTGTAATTTGGCATGAGTATACATATCAATGACGCCGACAAAACGGTAGAATAAAATCTTTAAAAAAAATTTTTTTTAGGGTACCTCCCCTACATGTAAAGTGGTGGTGCAATTTTTTTTTCTGCCAAACCCCATCGTGTGGGGTATCGTTGGATAGCTCTTTTAAAAATATTATAAAGTTTCTAAGAGTATTTTTTGATTCAAGAATCGGTTGGCGTGATATTAAGCTTTGAAGTGATAATTTTCGTTATGGTCAAGTGTCCCCCCCCCCTGCCAGCTAAACGGTGGCACCTAGGCATGTGAAAAAAATCATGGTAGTAGGATATACGATAAATTTAAAAGGAAATCTATCACAGCTAAGTAGACATTACTAGTTAACGAGTAATAGTCGAACTTCAGAAATGTACTTTGCAAAAGCAAACTTTCGTACAATTTCCATTGATACCTTAGATAATGTTGTTAATTCTGTCAAAAACATAGTAAATATAAGTTTGCGAACTTTTTAGTCCATATAATGTAACGGGTAGACGACTACGGAACCCTACCTTGCGCGTGGCCCGACACGCACTTGGCCGGTTTTTAGATGTTTATGGTTATCAAATTTGCAATGTAACTTCGCGTTTGACAATCGATAACCGGGTACCTAATGTGTAAATTTGCAACTCTGCCTACCTCACAGGATTAATATGACTATATGTAGTTCGTGCACAAGTCTAAGGCCAAATTCTGTCAATCGAACGCAAGCAAAACTCGACTTAGAGCACTGACTGCAAGGTAGATTTTTGCTTGCGTTAATTTGACAGCACTTGTGGCCTTACAGTTTTGTACGTACTATACCTATACAGGGTGTCCATGGGTAAAGTGCACAAACAATTGAGGATAAAACTAGATAAAAATTTATCGACAAAAAAAGTGAAAATAATTTTAACACACTTTTTTATGAACTTTCATAAAACATTATTCCATACAGTGGGCCTTATCGGAACAAAGCAAGATATCTCGCCTTGCATGGGCTCTATTAATTATAAATAAGTGAAATATATAGGTGGGCCATTTTACGAAAAGTTGTAGGGTCGACGCCATAGATACATTTACACTTTTGCACCTTATTCCATTGCAATAAGGTACAAAAGTGTAAATGTATCTATGGCGTCTACTGTACAGTCAGCAGCAATGGTTGCTACGCGGACGAGGTGCTCAAAATGATCTTCAAACATCTTTATTATAAGGGAATAAGAACGTGTGTAGATCATTTTGAACACTTCGCCCGCGTAGCGACCATTGCTGCTGACTGTACACTCGATTATTTTTTAATTCTGATAAAATCGGGGTTTTTTCTGCTCAAAATCGAAAGCACTTTCGAATCTTAAAGGAGAAAAAAATTGTCCCAAGCTGTTTTATTCCATTCTGTTACAGTTTCCATACTAATAAGCTTGTATGGTGTTGTATAAGTGTTTCGGTACCTCTCTTCGGCATTGACCCTGGGGCTACGTAGCCGGCCTGAATGTATTTGACTCGATTAGCGCCCGACAACGTGATTCAACGAAATCACCGAGTGACTTGCTTTTTATAACTTAGATATAGCATAGACACTGGTTTAAGGCCAAACAGTCATAAAGATAAGCTAATTAGTACTACAAAGGAGCTTACTATTACAATAGAGAATAGGTGATTTCTTACACACAGCATAAGCTAACGTAATAGTTCGCACTAAAGTTCAATGTGAAATGACACCAATAAAAATTGTAGTACGTCAAAAAGTATTTGACGGTAGTTATTGAGATCTTCTCTCTTTACGGAACACACCATGTATTTTAAGCTTTAAAGAAACTAGGCGGAGGTCCCAATTCAAAAGTTCGTGTTACGACTTGTGACTATTCGGAATAAGAAGTGCTATTGTTGCACAATTAGTTTTATTGCTTCAAGTTTTATGGCTATTTAGCCTTACGCGGCTGTCCAAGTTATACTTAAGCATACATTTTTTATACTACCGCAGGGAAAATAACCACCGCTACCTTACACGTGACCCCTGGGTGGTGCTAAAAGTGCAACAAAAACGGGAAACCGTACTGCCTTCTCGGGCCCAATAAAGCGCGAGTGCGCGGTTGGAGTGTGGCCTGAGGAAAATCCAGGAACCTCCAACACGACCACGCGGGCGGTTTTAACAGTGGAATACGCTAAGTCTTAGAGTTAAAACCGCCTTAGAGTCTAAGAGTTTGCGCTCCAGTGAAATTGGTTGAGCAGCATCAACCGAATCTAAGGTGTCAGTGGAATCGCTACTGGGAGTTTTTCGCTGGTTCACTGAACCTAGCCTAGCTGAAGAAGAGTCTAGCAAGGAACTCAGTTAGGTATAATGTTTCTCAACCGTTTCTCGTGGAATTTAGTGAGCAGGTACGATAAATACATAGGTTATTTTTGCTATTCTTTTATTTCAGGCGCACCTAGTTATCGCTTTTCCATACAAACTTCCACCCCCTTATGGAAGGATTCCTGGAATAAAAAGTATCCTAAGTCCTGCGGGACTCCTATCTCCATGCCAAATAATAAATAAAATAAATAAATAAATATTTGTGGACAATCTTACACAAATCAACCTAGTCCCAAACTAAGCAAAGCTTGTACTATGGGTACTAAGCGACGATATACATACTTATATAGATAAATAAATACTTAAATACATAGAAAACATCCAAGACCCAAGAACAAATATTCGAGCTCATCACACAAGAAAGGAGTGTATAAATTTTTAAAAGGGTCGGCAACGCGCGTGTGACTCCCTTGGGGTTGCAAGCGTCCATAGGCTGCGGTGACCGCTTACCATCAGGCGGGCCGCACGCTTGTTTGCCACCGACGTGGTATAAAAAACACAAATAAATTCCCCGGCCGGGATTCGGACCCGGGACCTCCAGCTTCGTAGGCAGGATCACTACCAACTAAGCTAAAGCGGCAAATTTCATCGAAATCCACACACACACACACACACACACACACACACACACACACACACACACACACACACACACACACACACACGCCGGTTGCATGCATGAGTCAAAAATAAATGACAACGCCTAACATAGTTGACAACTCTCTTAAATTAAAATGTCACGCAACCCCTAACACTATTATGCAAATGAAATAAAATAATCGCGCTTGACAGCTCGGTGACCATGCAGTTTTCACGCGATAGTGAATGGGTTATCCTCGGAAGGGGTGAATTAGACTATTATACATACTCTTTTATAGTTTAGGGGTGCTTATCAGGTACATACAAACAGTCATCTATTTTAACGACGACCGGGCGACGGTTTGGACGACCGCCTCACTTAGTTTGGGGCTAGGCTGATTTGTGTAAGATTGTCCACAAATATTTATATTTGGGCATTTTCACTTTAAAGTGCACCCCCTACTTTTTTTTCGGATCTCGGTGATTTTGGGTATTCTGACTCAGAATCACGAGTACTATCCATTTCTGCGAAGAAAAAAAGTGTCCCACCAAAAAAAGTCAGTTTTGTGACGCTTTTTTCATACAGTTTATATGGCTCGTCACAAAACTGACACAGAAAATTTGTATTGAAAATCAAGGACATTTTTTTTCTTCATCTGAATCAATAGTACTCGTGATTCTGAGTCAGAATACCCAAAATCACCGAGGTTCGGAAAAAAAAGTAGGGGGTGCACTTTAAAGTGAAAATGCCCATTTACACTGAGCGAAAAAAAATACTAATTATTAGTAAGTTTTAGTGAATCCCAGGACAAGGAGATTATATTCTAACGGTTACAAACCAGTTTTTGATAATAGTAGTTAGTTATTTACTAATACAAAAAAAATTGCCCTTGTAACAACTAAACTGTAGCTCTAGTATAAGTTTTTTCGAAACATTAACTAATTCGAACGCGTTTGCGTTTTGTCTCAAAATGTATGAAAGTGGTATGAAAACGTGAACAGCGCCTCTGGTGGTCACTAGTGGAAACTAAAACAGCGAGTATAACATTTGTTGCTAACCGATGAACGCGCGTATTTCAAACTCGGTGAGAGCGTTTTCATACATTTTGAGACAAAACGCAAACGCGTTCGAATTAGTTAATGTTTCGAAAAAACTTATACTAGAGCTACTAGTTTGAAACCCTTAGTAGGTATATAATCTCCTTGTCTTACTAATAATAAGTATTTTTTTCGCTCAGTGTATTTAGGCTGTTTTCTGTATGAATTAACACGTATCTTCACACTTTGTGATAATGTCTTGGACAGGACTACCGTCACTAGTCGCTAGGGTTTTATTATATAGATTTTGCAAATATTTTTTCGATTTATCACTCAGAGAAAACTCAAGGTAAAAGAGTTTTTTTGCTTTAAATTCTGCTACACACAAAATTGGAATTAGTGGTAGCCGTACGATTAAAAAAACCGCAAATCGATGTACAGTTTAGCCGTTTGGCACACGCATACTAGAGGTGAAAACAAAATTTTTGACCCGCAGTTCCTAAAAAAATTTCCCTTAGGGGGAAAAAAATATTTTTTCCATACAAAAAAAAGAATGTCTCAGCATTCTCCCCCTAAGGGAATTTTTTTTAGGAACTGCGGGTCAAAAATTTTGTTTTCACCTCTAGTATGCGTGTGCCAAACGGCTAAACTGTACATCGATTTGCGGTTTTTCATTGAAATTGGGCCTGTACCGCTACCACTAAATTAGAACCTGGTAAGAAAGCGTCGCCAAAAATATTATGACCATTTTTCAAATACGTACCTACGTGTTTTAATATGTTCTTTTAACGTTATCGGGCGAGCCTACTAATTACATTAACGCGTATAATCAGCGTTATATAAATAGGGCGGGTTTGTTAATTGCTAACCCTAAATAATAACCTCAAATAGCCACTGTCATGGGCCGGCGGCACGCGATACAGCAGGGCCTGGGGGTAGGGTTTGCAATCCGGATCCAAAATGTATGGAAGATCCGGATAATTCGGATCCAGATCCGGATAGTTTCATACAATTAGGATCCGGATTGCAAATCCTACCTGGGGGCCTACCGGGAACCGAAAACGAAGTATCTCCCTCTTTATTGCTCCAAAATGTAATTGCGACAGAGAGGCAGATAAGTCATTTTCGGTTCGCGGTAGGCCTTCTGTACTCCGAAGTTGTAAACTCGCATGCGAATCTCATAAGTAGGGTTGCCAACTTATGTGTTCGAATTTGCGGGACATTTGTTGTAGAATTGCGGGACTTGGCTAAAAAATGCGGGACTCGCGCACTCTATCACAGATGTCAATATTGTTAACGTACACCTAGTTGTGATGTAAGTATCTTATACGAGTACGGTCCTCCGGGAGCGGGATACAAATTACATATTTTCATTTATCGTATTTGTGCGCTCTTTGCTCTAATGAAACAAAATGTTCGCTTCAGTTCTTATAAATCTGCCGAGGCCTGAAAACGGAACAATCGGCGTCCCGCAGGCATCCTTTGCGAGACGCATCCTCTAGGGTAGATACTGGAAACCCGCGGCGGGATTGGCGGTTGGCAACCCTACTCATAAGGGTCATAAAGGTCGATTTCCATTTACAAGAGCTTGCGTGCAATGTACATTACCAATTTTCCTTGATCTCTTATGACGGATGTATCAGCATATATATGCGTCGTTCGCGTCGAAAAGGTTAATAAAAAAAAGATGCTGCCCAAATACGACCGAGATGACCTCTCCAAAGTGTCTAGTTTGACAAAGCGATGGAACTCTGAAGCGATAAACTTTAACCCGCCATTATAAACAAAAGAGTAACGAAACTTTATGTATTTCAGTTTATCACTAGGCAGCTTATCAGAGAAAGACTGGAAATAAATGGTTTGAATGACAATCGGGGTTTGAGAGGAGTTTTTTTTCCACTAACGCTTTGGCTGTGGCATACTTCCCGCCGCGGTTCACCGGAAGGACTACCAGATTTACCCCCTTTTTCATACAACTTAAGAGTAATGCTTAACTTAAGAGTAATGACTATAGCTAAATATTTACGAAAACTACGCGCAGAGCTTCCGTAGAGAGCGGGATGGTTAATTACAAATTACAAACTCACGCGTGTTAGAGCGGGACATTTGCATTAGGGATATCTCCCCTTAACAAACCTCTGCTAATCACGATACAATAATATGTATACCTACTGCGCCAGAAATAGAAATAAAAATAAAATTGCCACTAAAAAATTTCGTGTCCGTAAAGTATACAAATCTTTTGTAGGTCAATGTGTCCGTTTTTATAATAAGTTACCTGATGAAGTTTTGAATTTACCTTTTCCAGCTCTTAAAAAGTACTTGAAAAAATCATTGATGTCGAAGGCTTATTACAGGGTTGAGGACTATCTAACAGACAGAAAAGCATGGCCCAAACCAGATACTTAAATAGAGTAAAGATTCATATATTGTGTATTTTTTAATTTTATCTAGTTGACACAGTTCTTGCAAGAAAACATATCAAAAGATTTATAACTAAATTTATAGTCTAAAGGATTCAATTTTTTTTACCTAAATAGAATTTGATAATGCTTAGGTATACAGTTTCGAAATGTTTTCTTGCAGAATTACACACTGTACATAACTGGTTTTTTTCCTCATTTTATTCTTTGTTTTTGTGTTGCTTTATATAGATACTTAGATTTCTTGATCTTAAGTAGGTTAAGTATTATCATTTATCATTGTAATAAGCATATTTTTGTGAGAAAATGGCTGACTGTCGAGTTTCTTTCGGCGTTTGTTCTCGGCAGTGGCCTCTGTGAAACGCTAGTAGGGTTTGACTTGTAAAAGTGCCATTGCGGCCTACTTACAGAATAAAGTTCATTTTATTCATTTTATTTTATTCAGGTAGTGATCCGGTACGGTGGTTAGTAGTGTGCGTGACACAAGCCACGGCATCAGCCTATCGATGGCATGCGGACGTACGTGTGTGTGTGTCGTCGACAGTGACGTCTCTTGTGTCAAGATCCGGATTGTCAGACTTTGTTTTCTTAGACCATATCTGCTAACTAAAAAGAGTTAAATTTGTCTTTCTCTCACAAGACATAGCTCATGTTATAGACAATGAGCACGTATAGCTCAACCGCATTCGTGAGATAAAAATACTTACCATTACTAAGTACTTACTGACCTGACCTGACAATATGATTCTTCCCCTACTACGGCCAAGTCTAAAACTAACTAACTGGGCTGGCGCGACAACCCAAAATGGGTCTTATTGGCACGCCACTTTGCTCGGTCCTGCGCAATTTCTTGCTAGCTTGCACCGGCTCCGTAGCTCTAGTATAAGTTTTTTCGAAACATTAAGGCGCTACACTGAGAAATTTGGAGACTTTGAAACGCTGTCCTGCCCAGACTAGCAAACAGTAGGGGCTGATTTTCAGATATATGATTCTTGACTATATGATTGTGGTACTGACAATAGCGAAACATGATTGCTTAAAATTTTCTACATAGAAAATAAATCCAAAGTCGAGTCTATATTTTCCTTTTTCTCCTCAGCCTACTAAAACAACGCATTATTAAAAGACACGATTAAGTTAATATGATGGTGGATTTTACCTCATCTAGGTACTGACAAGAGGAAATTTAATAAAACTGCACACAGTCAGATATTTACGAGATTTGTCTAAAAAGCCATTCTCGGAGAGGGTTGCATCTCGTTTTGTCGTGAGCGGAAAACAAAGGGCGTCTCTTTCAATCGATATATCGCCTTAACTAATTCGAACGCGTTTGCGTTGTCTCAAAATGTATGAAAACGCTGTCACCGAGTTTGAAATACGCGCGTTCATCGGTTAGCAACAAATGTTATACTCGCTGTTTTAGTTTCCACTAGTGACCACCAGAGGCGCTGTTCACGTTTTCATACCACTTTCATACGTTTTGAGACAAAACGCAAACGCGTTCGAATTAGTTAATGTTTCGAATAAACTTATACTAGAGCTACCAAGCTCACGCAGGCCCGCTTCCACCACATTCTTCCATCGATACTTGGAAGTCCAAGTCAAACGGAACGGTTATAACTTTTTTTATCACACCTACTGTCGAATTCGCTTGACGACTCAACGTAAACAAGTCTCAAAAAAGCCTCAAATATATGTAAATCTATTATGTATTTATGTATGTTAATACGTATGTATAAATATGGAGCTTTCTATCAGCATTTGACCGTGACCCGGACCGGAATTGAAAGCGTTTTTTATTGCTTGTTTCAGTTTGGCCAGACGGCTTGCTTTTATAAGGCAAACTTGACGTTTCGTTGCGGAGGCGGTAGGGTAATAAGAAAGTCAGTCAAGTCAGTACCGTTCCTTTACTAAGCGCATTATATTATGTTTTTTAGGGTTCCGTAGTAAACAAGGAACCCTTATCGTTTCGCCATGTCAGTCCGTCCGTCCGTCCGTCTGTCGCCCGTTTTTCTCAGTAACCGTTAGTACTAGAAAGCTGTAATTTGGCATGAGTATACATATCAATGACGCCGACAAAATGGTACAATAAAATCTTGAAAAAAATTTTTGCCCGCAAAAATTACTCTCGGCACACTTTTTTCAGGCGAGTCCCTAGGTTGTATAACAATAATCTTATAGATATTGATCCATTCCATAGTCCACTTTCTGGTCTTAAGACGTTAGTCAAACGCAAATTATTTTAGTTCATCTATGCTATATAACCTATTAATAGTAGATTATACACCAAGGGGATAAAGCACTGTTATAAAACAGTGCTTTATAACATAAGCATAGTGCTTTGTGACATAAGTCACGGGTGCGATATTGAATCCCGAACGTAACGAAGGACTCCAAATTTTACTCCCGAGCGGAGCGAGGGAGTAATGACTTAATTCCTGAGCGAAGCGAGGGAATTAAGACTGAGTCCTGAGTGTAGTGAGGGATTTAAGCGCGCCCAAGACAAAAACAGTTTTATCCCCGTGGGGTATACTCTACTTTTCTCACCACCTTTGGCTTATTTTATACTTTATGTTATGGAATATGGAATCGACTATGATGACTATTTTAACAAAAAAGTTTTTTTTTTAATTCTAAATAAATATTAAAAATCTAGTAATCCTTAATTCTAAATCTTGAAATCCTTATCCCTGAATTAGTCGAAATCGAGTATAGGTAGTGACGATTTTTCGCAAAAAAAGTTTTTTTTAGCTTAAACCTCGAAATAAATATAAAATTTGAAATCCTTATCCCTGAATTAGTCGAAAACGAGTATAATGACGATTTTTCGCAAATTTTTTTTTTCTCTTAAAACTCAAAATGAATATAAAATTTGAAATCCTTATCCCTGAATTAGTCGAAATCGAGTATAAGGACGATTTTTCGCAAAATTTTTTTTTTTTAACTTTAAACTCAAAATAAATATATAATTTGAAATCGTTGTTATTGAATTAGTCGAAATCGAGTATAATGACGATTTTTCGCAAAAAAATTTTTTTTTACTTAAAACTCAAAATAAATATAAAATTTGAAATCCTTATCCCTGAATTAGTCGAAAACGAGTATAATGACGATTTTTGGCAAAAAAAATATTTTTTTCTCTTAAAACTCAAAATAAATATAAAATTTGAAATCCTTATCCCTGAATTAGTCGAAAACGAGTATAATGACGATTTTTTTGCAAAAAAAAAAAATTTTTTTAACTTAAAATTCAAAATAAAGATATAGTTTTAGTCATTTTTTTGAGAAAAAAAAACGGAACTAAAATCACGCGCTTGACCCGCTACAGGCGGCGGCCGTCGACGCAGTCTTTTGTTTCGAACGCGATGTTCCAAACAAAACACGGAGCTGGTGTGCCACCTCTTCGCCGCCGTGTGGACTTCACGAAATTAGACTTTAAAGACATATCACTAAGAACTATCAGAACTCTAATGAAATTATTACCCGGCGGGTAATAATTTGAAATTATAACCCGCTAAAACCAAGGGGCACGTGTAATGATTTGCTTTCCGAAAGGTTTGTATGATATATAATTGAGCAAAATCGAGCAGGTGGTGTGAAAAGTACATTTTCACATCACCTATTCGGATAAGGGCTTTTTCTTCCCTGCTAGGAGGGATCAAAATGGCACTTTTCTTCCCTGCTAGGAGAGATCAAAGTGGCACTTTTCTGTAACGAGTAATAAGATTTTGATAAAATAAATGCACAACCATTGTTATTTCAGATCTTTCATTATCCTCAACAGGTGATGTGAAAAGCAGTATGTGTCACATGGAAGCAAAATTATTTCCACTTTGGGCGTTCATTCTTGAATCCCTCACTACGCTCAGGATTATATTTTAGAATCCCTCGCTACGCTCAGGATTCTATTATATAATCCTTCTCTTCGTTCAGGATTCAAGTTACGCCCACGCCGTAAATATGTCATTTTGCTCCCTTGTGACACAATCTACTATTGTAGGTATGTATTTAAACTTGAAATTCCAGGTTTTGCCAAGTTCGAAATTGTGTAGGTAACCAAAAATTGATTCAAAGTGTGTTCCGGTTTTCGACTCATGCAATGATTACATTGGCATACTTATGATTCATTTTCATCTTGTTTATTTGTATATTGCGTCGAAAACCGGTTCTACCTAGTTTAGGTCTTATTAGTAGTACGTTTTTGTTAACAATTTGTATTGATAAATGAGCCTCCAGGTCTTTGTACTAACGTTATTTAGTACACTACGTGTACAACATTTGTTATTTGTATATGCGACTGTTTGTGTTCTTAAATAAATTTAAAAAAAAAGATTTTTTTTTTGATTCAAGAATCGGTTGGCGTGATATTAAGCTTTGAAGTGATAATTTTTGTTATGGTCAAGTGTTCCCCCCCCCTGCCAGCTAAACGGTGGCTACTAGGCATGTGAAAAAAATCATAGTAGTAGTATATACGGTGAATTTAAAAGGAAAACTATCACAGCTAAGTAGACATTACTAGTTAACGAGTAAAAGTCGAACTTAAGAAATGTACTTTGCAAAAGCAAACTTTCGTAATATTTCCATTCATACCTTAGATAATGTTGTTAATTCTGTCAAAAACATAGTATAATATATAAGTTCATAAACTTTTTAGTCCACATAATGTAACGGGTGGATAACTACGGAAACCTACATTGTGCGTAGCCCGACACGCATTTGGCCGCTTTTTTTTAATTAAAAATGGGATTGCTTTTAGTCAGCATTAAGGTCCGACCGAGAACACCTTTTTTGTCTCGGCCGAGACCGAGACCGAGACCGAGAATAAATTAAATTCTCGGCCGAGACCGAGACCGAGACCGAGAATCTGAAAATGTGAGAAAAAACTCCAATTTGTAATGTTTTATTTATTTAGTGATCAAAATGAAATAAACTGATGTTGTTAGATAAAAAACCGGCCAACTGCGTGTCGGGCCTCGTGCAATGTAGGGTTCCGTAGTCGTCCACCCGTTACAAAAGTGGACTAAAAAGTTTGCAAACTTATATTTACTATCTTTGAGAGAATTAACAACTTTATCTAAGGTATTACGGAAATTTTACGAAAGTTTACTTGTTATGTATGTTATGTTCGACTATTATACTCGTTAACTAATAATGTCTACTTACCTCTGATAATTTTCCTTTTAAATTCATTACATGTACTACTACCATGATTTTTCACTTGCCTAGTAGCCACCGTTTAGCTGATTAGAGGGCGGGTGGGGGGCACACTTGACCATTAGAAAAATTATCACTCGAAAGCTTAACATCACGCCAATGGATCCTTCTTTAATGAAACATGGGTTCCTTGTTCAATACGCTCTTCGTTAACAATTGCGGTAAAGTGTCATAATTGGTTTGAAAAGTATGTACATAATCAACATCGCGAAAATCAAAGGTGAACAAAACTACCAGCCAATAGATCACCACGTGCCGCTTCACAGGCGTGTGGTAAATTCAAATTCACTAATCTTTCTCGGCTACGGCCGAGAATCTCGGCTCATATTGGCCGAGACCGAGACCGAGTTCTCGGTTCGAATTTCGGCCGAGAATAGCCGAGACCGAGACCGAGATCTCGGTCGGACCTTAGTCAGCATCTAGCTTAGGAGACATACGAGTAGATGAGGCCCGCAGTGAACCGAGCTTATTCGTTACTTCTTGTCTAGCGGGGACTATAAACTCAGATACTACAAAACCATCAGAATGTCTTAATTAATTCATTGGAATTATCCATACTTTTATCATATTTTGTGTGATAAAATATCACTTAGGTATTCGTTTCTCAGAACGCTGAAATAACAACTGCCGGATGTTTCAACCCGCACCATTTTTGAACATTTTTCCTTAAATTCAATTTGTTAGCATAATGTGCTACTATTTATCATATAGTTTGAGGTTATGACCTCGAATAAGAATTAAAGAATAGTACATTACTTAACAAGGGCGGTAAAACGTAGAATGCCTCAGATCGCAGGTATTTGACGCCCGAGCCGAAGGCAAGGGCGATAAATATGCGATCTGAGGCTTTCTTTATTACCGCCCGTGTTAAGTACAAAATTTTATGTCACCCCCTGGCCTGGCCAGGAAGTGGGATTTCCCGCGCGCGGAGAGTGCGGTAATTGCCGCTTTATGGCCAGGTGTGACATAAAAAGTATAATATAAACAGAATTTAGGCAGTGAAATGACCTTAGAAAAAAATGGTATAAAGATTTTTCCTTCTATGCCAGATATGTTTTCTTTGGTTTACTAATGTTTTAAGATTTTTTGGCAGAAAAGTATACTGTTTACTTCGCGCAGAAATTTCATTTCATAGAAAACATTTTTTTTAAAAGGATCGGTGTTCTAACCTAACCTAACTAACCAAATTGTCTGGCAGATCTAAAAGGTTCCACACAAACTGATTAAAAAAAGTTTCTGAGAAATAAAAATTCTGAAAACTTGTATTTCTGGAAAATAATATTACCTACGTCATGTTAGACGAGGGTTAACCCATTTTGTTCCTTTTATATAGGTATGTGACTTTTTTTGGAAATATTGTATGGATTTATTTATGTATCGGTGACATCTTAAAAAAAAAATGAAAAAAGTTTATTGTTCTAAGTTACTTGTACATTAACATCACGGCTCTGTGTCCTGAGCGAGGAAGCCCTGTGTTACAGGACACAGTTACGTATCCATTATTGTTGCACTTAATTATACCAGTTATACAGAGAAGTAGGTGTCCTAAATCACACATTTACAAGTTATACAGAGAAGTATCTTAAAACATTCTTACTGTAAAATTATTTTAATTAAAACTTAACTAACAGCGTGTGTGTGTGCGTTAGTGTGAGTGTGTGTGTGTATGTGTCTGTGTGTGTGTGTGAGTGTGAGAGCACTAAGATCAAATAGACAAGGAAGAGGCAGTTAATTATATATAATATATATATATATATATATATAAATGTGTGTATTTTGAGAACGGCAATTTTATTTGTATTTTGTTACGACCAGAAGGAGTTCGGTCTCATAGTAATCAAGTTGCAAGTAAACAAGAAGACAGTACGGTTGCCAGTTTGTTGCACTTTTAGCACCACCCAGGGGTAACGTGTCCGATCAACGAATTAACGTGCCTTCCAAAGCCCAGAAGAGCTCAGTTAGTACTTAACCACTCAAAGCGGTCACCCATCCAAGAGTTGACCCCGGGCCACGTTGTATTATATACACACGCGGTACGCGGGCGACGCTGGGCTACGGGCGCTCCTATCATATTTATATTGTATCGGTAACTTATACTTACAAGTAATACTGTACCTATAAATCGAGTTTCATGCGCACCCTGCATAACAACCAATTATATGTGAGCGCGACACTGAGACAGCCTCAAAATCGAGACTCTAGCTACCCCAAAAAACGAAAATACTTAGGATGCATCGCGTGCTGAAACTGTGAACTTACCCACCTTACTCGTACCCACACCCGCGGTCGACGAACTCGGTAAATATGATATATGTCCACCCCGCAGGGACCATCGTCATAATTATTCTATGAATAGGTACACTGTAATGTCCGGCCGGGCATCAACTGATCGGAGCGTGTGCGTAGCCCTTAAAATCGCAGTGTGTCACGGCCTTAAAATGTTTTGTCTGTGGTAGATATAAATGCTTTAGGCGGGAACAAGGTATCCTGGCGTTTTATTTCAAAGTTATGTACTTAGGCATTAAAATGGAACATACAAGGCCCGTCATAAATTGAAGCAAAATTCACACAATTCTGAATCATCATCATCATCATCATATCAGCCGAAAGACGTCCACTGCTGGGCATAGGCCTCCCCCAAAGAGTGCCACAATGACCGGTCTTGCGCCACCCCCATCCAGCGGACTCCCGCGACCTTTACCAGGTCATCAGTCCACCTTGTGGGGGGTCTACCCACGCTGCGCCTTCAATTCTGAATATCACGATAATATTAACACCGCGGTATTGTGAGCATTATTGAGCGTAACAATCTTAAATTCGACCGAGAAAGATCACGAACGAAATTTTCGGTAAGCCATCTGAGGGTAGGTCGTAGGAAATTAAAGTAGGTATCTCCCTGTCGCTCGAATATACATGTGCGATAGAGAGGCAAATATTTCGTTTGTGATTCGCAGTAGGACCTCTGTAGTCAATACCCATGTTTTGACAGGTTATTTGCATTCATCACTCTCTTGCAAGGAGCTGACACGCTTTGATATAGAAAGATAGTCTTATTGCGACTCCTATAAGAGGAAATAGAAAAGAGTGGCATGTTTTGTCCCTATCACCGACCGAACATTTTTTCATGGTCAGGTTAATGCAAACGCAAACTTCCATTAGTAATATATTGGACATGCAAACCGGCCAAATTGCGTAGTACAAATTTTGTATGAATATGAGAAAGACAGCCCCGGTCGCGCGTTGGCGCATCTATAACTACAGAGTATATATTATATCTATGCTCTCTCCAGAAACGCAGAAACACAGCTGCGGCATAACATTATTCTTGCGCAGCGGCATATATAGAGGTCGTGATTATGCCTAACCCACCGGTTGACGTAAAGCGCCCAATTTGATAGTCTAATAAGGCACAGAGCCCGTTTGAAGCCAATGCTGAATTGATTAACTGTTAAATGAACTGGATAAGTTACGACATTGGCCGGGGATTTTGCCGGTCGCCGCGTTGGTGAACACACGTGCTCTTCGCGACGACGACGGGCTGAATCCACTACCGAACAAAACCAGTTGCCTACTGTCATGGCGTCGCTACCAAACAACGTCTTTGAACAAGTATTGATTGGCGAACTATATCAGATAACTTTTCCTTTTATTATTCTCAACCTTCTCCAGGTTATGTTATGCCCTAAGGAGCCCGTGGTCTGCGTCTGCGTGGACACCTAATCACAGAATAATTACCTACTAGTACCTACTTATGGACAGGCCCTCGGAGCGCTCGTGGTCCAGCGGCGCCTGCGTACCGCTTGCGGTATTGAAGGTTAAGCAACGTGGGCAGCGGTCAGGACTTGGATGGGTGACCGCTTTGAGTGGTTACTAACTGAGGGCTCCCGTGCTTTGGAAGGCTCGTTAAGCCGTTGATCCCGGTTGCTGTCTATGGCAGCAGTCGTTAAGCCAAGTTGGAGGCCTTCGGGCGGCTTGAGAACTTCTAACAGTCAAGTTGCTATTTTTTTAAATTAATAATGGGATTGCTCTTGGCCAGCAGCTAGCCAGGGGGCCGACGGTGGAGCGAGCTCATCCAGAAAATGCCTATTCATTCTTGCCTTAAATAGGTCCAGGTTATATGAACTCGGAAATACAGACGGCGGCAGGGACTTCCAAGCTAGAACAAAACAAAATGCTACGTAATTATTTATTTGTTTACATCAGTGGTTCTGTGAGTTTTAGACTGGCGAGTGATATTTTTTACCTTTTTAACTCCCAAAGGCTGCGCCATTTTGAAAAAAAAACAATAACTGAATCGACAAAAAACCATATTAATTATTATATTCTTTGAGGGAGACCTGCGCTCTAAAACACGCATAGCTGATGTAGGCGCAAAAACTGCTAGGCTCAAATGGGATTGGGCGGGCCACGTCTGTCGCTTGCACCCGGATCGGTGGGCTAATATAGCCACCAAATGGATGCCACAACAGCGACGCAGACGTGGCAGGCCTAGACGGAGATGGCGGGATAACTCAGATGCCTTCCTCGCCAACTGGCCGGACGAAGCACAGAGACGGGAGTCGTGGAATTCATGGGGAGAGGCCTTTGCACAGCAGTGGGACACCCCTATAGGCTAGCTAAATAAATAAAAAATATTATATTCGAACCAGCGGGGTAATCACGAAACGTAACGTTTCGAAAGTAAGGTAGGCATATTTTAATGACATTTTTAGTATGGGATTTGACATTTAGATCGACCGTACCGTAGGTACGTTCGAAAAATTACGTGACTACCCCGCTCTCACAAAATTTCAGGACAATCGGGAAATGCGATCTGTATAGGAGAACAGACGGACATACGAAAACATTTCAAATTGGTGGTCTCGCGTGGTCAAATTTTTATATCTTTTACAATAAATTGAATCCGCAGTTACGGTCAACTAATGTGATTTCTGGGCCACTTCGTACCTTGTCACAGTGAAAATCTATATGAAAGTTGTTAGAGATCTCATATTAATGTCACTGTGACGAGGTACGAAGTGGCCCGGATATCAAATTGGTTGTACTGTACATCTTCGGTGCGTGAGTTGAACCCATACTATTAGGTTTTTATTCGGTTCTCGGGTGCGAGGCCCGATCGCGCCACCCTCGTGCCGCGCCCTCCCACTAATCATCTAAATGATTACCTAGCCTAATATTACCGAATAGGAACATTGGTGGACAGTGCTAGTCTGTCTTCCTGTTACATTTAATATTGTACAAGCAACATATGAGGCCAACTATACTAGCTCCACCGGATCGAGGCTCCACAGGTGTGCAGCCACAGGTTGCCGCGCCCTTCACAACCCCGCCCACGCTGGCGTAGCGAAAATTTGGATCGTTCCCAAACTTATTGATCCTTAGGCGACTCCCTGATTTGTCGGTGCGGAGGCAGTACAATATGAGAAAAGTGTCAAATGTCAGTGTCAGCTGTCAGTCGACGCGATACCATTTTTTACTACGCCCCTACATTTAAATGAGTGCTTCCTGACTGGCGCGGGATACGCGGTAGCGGGACGATATGAAGGCGGTACTGCTACGCTTCTGCGCATGATATTACTACTGCGCAAATGTAATACTGACAGTATTCCGTCAAGTGGGAGTCTTTGCGACGTCAGTAAGTTTACGTCAAAGAAGAAAATGTCACATATCGATCCCGCCCCGCCAAGTCAGGAAGTCGCCTAAGGTACAGTCAACAACTCATCATCGAAAATATCTATTCGCACTCTAGTGACAAAATAAGCGACTTTAATGACAAGGTCCTAAGAGTGTACAGATATTTTTGACGCTTTGGGAATGTACATATATTTATGCCTTTGAATGTACATTACTTTACGTCATACTACGAATTCTGACTTACAAATGAAAAAAAAATTCTCGCCTTCGAAATTTGAAATTTTAAACAATACGGATTTGGATATAGGTAGATTTACATGAGCGCGGGCGCTTAGGTTTGCATGCACATTTGAAAGTTAAACATTACGTGCACATTGTCGGTGCATCGCAATATTATATGCGTCATTTTAAGGGATCTGTCTCAGACAGTCTAGAAGTCAATAACGGTGCCTTTCCACTAGAGCTATGCTATGCTGTGTTTTCATACATTTGACACATAGCTCCAGCTCCAGCTACGTAGAAAGGCACCGTAAGCCTATACCTAGTTTGATTTTTGCCTATATGTCATGTAACTATGACTACCGTGTAATTGGGACTACAGTCTATTCATCCTTTTACGTTAAGTTTCTTATTATGTAAACAAACTATTTTACGTCACACCTGGCCATAAAGTGGCTATTATCGCATGCTCCGCGCGCGAAAAAACCCACTTCCTGGCCAGGAAGTGACATAAAATTTTGTACTTACCACGGGCGATAATAAAGAAAGCGTCAGATCGCATATTTATCGCCCTTGCCTTCGGCTCGGGCGTAAAATACCTGCGATCTGACACATTCTTTATTTTATCGCCCTTGGTAAGTAATGTACTATTTGAAGACGTTAATCATTATCAGTTATCACACTTCTCTAGGATTACATTACTTTGTGAGCTTCTTTAAGTATACAACAACATTTTAAGTGATGATTAGAGAAACGGGTGATCGAAATGGTGGGTCTTCAAAAAGAGTTTGTTTACATTAGGACACGTAAGGATGAATAGACTGTAAATCGTCTACGGACTAGAAGCCACAACGGTTGTAGGCAAACAAATAAATGGTAATGAAATTCATAATTTTATTTGCCATTTTAACGATTGCCATAATCATCATTATCCTCCTAGTGTTATCCCAGTACAGTTGCATTCTGAAGGATTCCTGGGGTCTGCTACCTAACCCCAAGATTTGGCGTAGGCACTAGTTTTAACGAAAGCGACTGCTATCTGACCTTCCAAGCCGGAGGGGAAACTAGACCTTATTGGGATTAGGCTTTGTCAAGTGAGTGGGCAACTTGACTGTTAGAAGTTCTCAAGCCGCCCGAAGGCCTCCAACTTGGCTTAACGACTGCTGCCATAGACAGCAACCGGGATCAACGGCTGCCCACGTTGCTTAACCTTAGATACCGCAAGCGGTACGCAGGCGCCGCTGGGCCACGAGCGCTTTTTGCCATAATCATAATTTGCTCTAAATATTTTTTCAGTATTGTTATATAAAACAAAACTTAACCTACAAAGGAAAATCGCTTTTAAGGCGCAGGGTAGGGCAAGGCCTTCCCCATACAAACTTTGTGCACGTTTTATTCGTCGGTTTTGGCACTAACAAATATATATATATTTTTTTGGTTGTAAATATTAGATATGCGAAGATCGTGATGTGAAAATTTTCAAATATTTCAAAAAAAAAACAAAATTAAAAAATTGAAAGAAAAAATTATAAAAAAAAAATACATCACGAAATAGCTATCAGAAAAATAAGCATACTGACCAAAAATCATAACTTTTATGCAAACACAAACGAAGTAAATCCTGCACAAAGTTTGTATGGAGAGAGCTTGCCCTACCCCTCCTCTTAAGTCAAATGAGGATTATAGATATCGAAGGGGTCTGACTTGTCAACACCGGGGAAAAAGGGTCATATAATTGGTGACCAGACATTACACAAGCCAACAGGTGAATCGATGAGGCAACATGACACACATCCTCATGTTTGCCCAAGTGTTCCCCCTCCCCCTTTACCCCCCTTTGCCCCCACAATGATGTATCGATGCAAACACGGGGTCGCGGGGCAATGTCGTAAAAACTATTTACATACAATAATGCCCTTCGGTTACTCATTATGGGTTCTAGTTGAATTTTTGTGCAGGCTATTCCAATGCAATGTACTTACAGTCTTGTTGTCTTGTCTTACGGGCTTGTTTATGAGGCTTGTCAGATCTCTTTTAGCTAAAATGTGTCTTGCCTGTATCATAAAAGTGACTGATACCCACAGATAAAAGCATTATCACACTACCATATCGGTAGGCCTAACCTAACCTAACCTAACTCGGGGAGGGGGTTTAACTATATCTCGCTATAATGAGTCAGATGCTTTAACTCCCCTCCCCAGTTAGGGCCCTACCAATAGGGTAGTGTGATAAGCCTTTAATGAAACTTGAACGGCATTTTGGTTGAAATGGGTTTATGAATAAACCACTATCAATTTGTTCTTAGGTCATGGATGTTTTCATCACACAAATAAATGCACTGACTGGGATTCAAACCCGGGACCTCCATGTTCGTAGGCAGGGTCACTAAAAACTAGGCTACAGCGGTCGTCAAATATTGTTATCTTAAGGCGACTTCCTGACTTGGCGGGGCGGGATCGATATGTGATTTGACATTGTCTTCTTTGACGTAAACTTACTGACGTCGCAAAGATTCCCACTTGACGAAATACTGTCAGTGTTACATTTGCGCACTAGTAATATTATGCGCAGAACCGGACCAGTACTGCCTTCGCATCGTCCCGCTTCCGCGCATCCCGCGCCAGTAAGGAAGCACTCATTTAAATGTAGGGGCGCAGTAAAAAGTAGTACTGAGTTGACTGACAGTTGACACTGACATTTGACAGTTTTCTCATATCGTACTGCCTCCGCACCAACAAATCAGGAAGTCGCCTAACTTACACAGTTGGTAGTAAAAATAGCCGTATGCCCGCATGTGGTAAAATTATAACTGAATTAATTTTAGTAAATGTGCATTGTATGGACGCGTGTTGTACATGTTTCATAACGAAACTATCGCGGACACGCGCCACGGGTGTGCAGAATTAATTACATTTTAACATGAACTCATTACAGAATTTTAGGATACATACGAATACTATTGATGCCAAATTAAAATTTGAGGATACACTGTGTTGACAGCTGCTGTCAACACAGAGGGACCTAAAGTGTCCCTCCTGCTGCAGGAGGGTCCTTTAGGTCCCTCGCTCTCAACACAGCGCATCCTCCAGAACTCTGGCAACCTCATTTACCACCAGAAACAAAACACCACATACCTACCTCATGACCAAGGAGTGATATTATTATGGCTGCGTTCTTCTGTAAGTTGGAGATCTGGAGGTAATTTGCCAGTTGGGCTGTTCCAAATATTGAGTAAAATGCTGACGTGCTGTGTTCCATCTCTGTCACGTCATGATCAACGAAGAGATCTTTTTGAATTCCTATAGATGTATCAACTTTGATAGGACACGATAGGACGGCAAACGGAGGACGTTCTACAGATAATGTCGGGTCACGGAGCATAGTTTATCAGCGCACATACACCAATCAAAAACCAACTCTATATCTGTAGCATCATGGTGGTTCTTAAACTGGGCGAGAACAGGGTTAGGAGTTTATCGGTGGTAGTCGTTATTTTCCGATCTGTGATTGTGTGTAAACATCATGTTTGGGCCAGAGACGATAAGGGGACGTTTTTGTACGGTTAACTACGAAAATAATGCGATTTTGTATCTTAAAGCTTGAACATAAGGTTGACGTACATATATAGGGACTGTGCTGATAAGCTTAGTTACTGTTTCCCTATTCTGGTACAAGTTTCGAGTGTGTACTTTATAAATTGTATAGGTACTTACTTGACCTGTAAAGTCGAAGAGCGCAGTCGAGTCGACTCGAAAGGCGAGTCGAAGTGAGGAGTCCTACAAAAAAATGTTTACACTCCTTTCTTCCTTAGAAGTATATTTTAGTATTTTCAATTTAGTGTCGAAGATTGGTCGTATTTGCTCTCAATCCCCAAATCAATTCATTCATTCTGTTGATTCTGGTCAATATAAATCATTCATTCATCATCCATTCATCATTCATTCATTCATTCATTCATCAATGATCGAATATTATTCTATCACAAAAAAAAATCATAGTGGTTCAAGCATGCGGCTGTCAAGCGGCGGTCGTGGGTTCGAATACCAGCTCGTACCAATGAGTTTTTCGGAACTTATGTACGGAATATCCTTTGATATTAACCGTTAGCTTTTCGGTGAAGGAAAACATCGTGAGGAAACCTGCATACATCCGCGAAGAAATTCAAAGTTGTATGTGAAGTCCCCAACCCGCGTTGGGCCAGCGTGGGGACTACTGCCCAATCCCTCTCATCTATGAGAGGAGGCCTGTGCCCAGCAGTGGGACATAAGGCTGATGATGATGATGATAATGATGAAAATCTTATGCGACATATTGGTATTTATTTAGTTCATAAGTCTGTTTAGAATTGACGAGCCTTATCGAAAGGTCGCCAGGTCAGGAGACAAGATTTACGAGCGGTGCCGATGTCCCACTTGACAAGTTGTTTTAGAGCTACATAACTGCTTATCTATCATAATAAAATTGTTATAGTACCTACTTTTATCTCATGTGCGCGGGTTGGCCATTGTTGTAGTTGTGTGACACATACAAACACAACTTGAACTCATAGCTCCTATGCTGACGCACACATAGACAATGTGCATGTACCTATAGCTCAACACACAACCATAGCTCACCCGCGGTCGTGAGATAGAAGTACCTTAACAATGGCGGTTTTTTACAATGGTCGAGAATGACCAGTTAGGGGCTTAAGGGGGGACAATTGTCCCTATTGCCCCCCTCTGTGTCCGTGCCGTGCCTGACCGTCTTAGGCCTTATCTTTTCCTACTTACAATTACAATACAAAATATTGTTAGTGCTCACTAAAAAAATACCTACTAATTTCATTATTATAATGGCTGAATAACTAAGACGTTTTAATCTAATCGTGATTTTGTTAACTTTAATCATCCATCATCCTCCTAGCGTTATCCCAGTACAGTTGCATCCTGAAGGATGCCTGGGGTCTGCTGCCTAATCCCAAGATTTGGCGTAGGCACTAGTTTTTACGAAAGCGACTGCCATCTGACCTTCCAACCCCAAGGGGAAACTAGACCTTATTGAGATTAGGCTTTGTCAAGTGAGTGGGCAACTTGACTGTTAGAAGTTCTCAAGCCGCCCGAAGGCCTCCGACTTGGCTTAACGACTGCTGCCATAGACAGCAACCGGGATCAACGGCTTAGCGTGCCTTCCAAAGCACGGGAGCGCTCAGTTAGTAACCACTCAAAGCGGTCACCCATCCAAGTCCTGACCGCAAACCTTACCAAGCGCAAGCGGTACGCAGGCGCCGCTGGGCCACGAGACGCACGATTTTGTTAACTTTAATGTAGGTATTAAATTAGTACAAATTTATATCGTAATTAGGAGGACATCGGATGTTTTGTGTTTGCCCGCTAATATTTACTAAGAGTTTATTTTGAAGATTCTCAATAATTAAAAACCTACTTGTCAGAAAAAATGGGGAGATTATTCTTTTTGTGGTAACCCCAGAAAAACCTGTCACAATATCTCCGTCCCTGTGTGTGATTCGCTAACCCTCCTTGTATTTGTATAGGATCCTCTTTCTACGGTTGGAATGGAATTAGTCATGAAACACTACTAAAGCCATCTACCGGATGATTGATGTACTACTGAAACAGGCAGTGACAACCAACTCTGACTTTACACCATGGTCGCCAACGTACGGTGCTGTTTAGCGTTGTTAGTTCACACTCGTTCTCATAGATGGCGTTAAAATAACAAGATATTAAAAGGACCTTAAGGCCTTTACAAATAACGAATACTAAAAGTAAAATATATATCATACCGACGTTAATAAACTGACTCCATAAGTATTTTCAGGTACGGTACCTAACATTTATGTTAACGTTGTAAGCCCCTAGGCCACATAGGCCGTTTGCTCCCAAATAATACGGAAATTGAATTATTTAATTATTTAGTCTATTGTAATAGTACATTACTTACCAAGGGCGATAAAACAAAGAATGTCTCAGATCGCAGGTATTTTACGCCCGAGCCGAAGGCAAGGGCGATAAATATGCGATCTGAGACTTTCTTTATTATCGCCCGTGGTAAGTACAAAATTTTATGTCACTCCCTGGCCAGGAAGTGGGTTTTTTCGCGCGCGGAGCGTGCGATAATGGCCACTTTATGGCCAGGTGTGACATAAAGATTATTTACTTACGTAAACATAGGTAGGTACTAAACACGAAATACCTACATCACATCCCATAATCCCAGAAATAATATATTTTTCATTTTCATTTGAATCGTGCATAATAAATAATTTTCCATTTTATGGATATATTTTTTTTCAAAGTTTTCAACTGGAGTTACTGAACTGACTGAAGGATTGATGTCCAGGGGGCCGATTTTTGAGTGTCGAACGCTCGACTTGTCACTCGAGTTCTGTCAAAAAACTATGATGTTTTGACATATGTCGAGTGAAAATTCGAGCGTTCGACACTCAAAAATCGCCCCCCTGGTGATATGTCACTGCGCGTTTTCACGTTTCAATTGCGTAACTTTTAATTAAAATATTTCGCAAAAAAATAACTTCAGAATAAATCTTCCAGTAATAATACACTTGTAACAGCATATTTCCCGTTTTTTTAAGAGTAGAATTTTAATGGTCATTTTCGTCTACAATTATTAGTTTCCCTAAGACATTAGAGGATAATATTGTACTAATTTCACTTGTTTCAGTAGCTAATCACGTCTACTGAAATCACCGTTAAAGATAGCACGCCGCATATTTTCCCGTTTCAAGATTGTTTTCCCTGAAATCGCATGACGACAATCGCACGATTTTTCTATTCTGAAAAAAAAAAACAGAGTATAGGTATGGCCAGAGACTAGGAATTATATAGACAGCCAATGCCTATACATTGTGGCGTAATTTTAAAATAATGGGCCTGCTGTAGCTAGATCCACTATGGAGAGATCACTTTACCATTTAATTCGTATGCCACTAAGACCTCTGCTTAACACATAGTGCCATCTATGAACACAACGAAGAAGCTCCCAACAGATGGCGCTATGTGTTAAGCAGAGGTCTTAGTGGCATACGAATAAAATTAAATGGTAATGTGATCTATCCATTGTGAAACTAGCTACAGCAGGCCCATTATTTTAAAATTACGCCACAATGTATAGGCATTGGCAGTCTATATAATTCCTAGTCTCTGGTATGGCTATCATTATTGGATTACTAATATAATTTTTATTAATTTATCACTAGACGTTTTGACTTTTATTTTATATCACTTTTTATACTATTTTAATTTTGAACTTGTACATTTGTAAATTAAAACTTTACATTAATTAATTAACATCTATTTATTTATTTCTGCGTTTTTTATTAATTATTCCTTGACAATCTGTTAATTTAATTTTATTGTAATTTCACTTTAATTTAAATTTCTAGTCATGAATTCTAATTTAATTTATTCCAATTTACAGCATGTTGAATTCAATCAAACTGTTTTAAAATTTAATTTTTATTTGTAATAATTATGTAGTTATTTATATTGATTGTGTTATACTTATCCGGTCCAAGCCATTCTGTTTATTGTATATTATTATTATTGTGTAACGTCATACTAAGAGTAGTTGTAAAATTTTGTAATTTGTATACACTAATAATACACTTTATGGGCAATGCCTGAAAATAAACGATATTGAATTGAATATATTATGTCCTCGATTTAATCTAAACGCAAGTTCCCTAAATTGTAACAAACGACTAAAGGTAGAGTCAAACTTATTAAAGCATGTAACTCGTAATCCGATTTATCGGTGGCAATGACCGTGAAAATAGGCCTTTGAGCAATAACTTACTTAGTGTCTTAGTGCGTAATATTTTAGCGGGCGGAGCGCTCGTGACGTGACGGATGTGGCGCCCTTGTGCGGGAAACTTTGGAGAACTCTTAGAAGGCGTTGTTTCATACAAATTATACTTAGTATTAAGTAATAGGTATCTGTTTTTAAGATACCATTTTGAGGGCAATTTTTTTTGGCGTTGTAGCTTTTTTAGGGTTCCGTAGTAAACAAGGAACCCTTATAGTTTCGCCATGTCCGTCCGTCCGTCCGTCCGTCCGACCCCCGTTTTTCTCAGTAACCGTTAGTGCTAGAAAGCTGTAATTTGGCATGAGTATACATATCAATGACGCCGACAAAACGGTAGAATAAAATCTTTAAAAAAAAATTTTTTTAGGGTACCCACATGTAAAGTGGTGGTGCAAATTTTTTTTCTGCCAAACCCCATCGTGTGGGGTATCGTTGGATAGGTCTTTTAATTAACTAATTTTTTGATTAAAGAATTGGTTAGCGTGATATTAAGCTTTGAAGTGATAATTTTTGCTATGGTCAAGTGTCCCCCCCCCCCGCCAGCTAAACGGTGGCTACTAGGCATGTGAAAAAAATCATGGTAGTAGTATATACGATGAATTTAAAAGGAAAACTATCACAGCTAAGTAGACATTACTAGTTAACGAGTAATAGTCGAACTTCAGAAATGTACTTTGCAATAGCAAACTTTCGTACAATTTCCATTGATACCTTAGATAATGTTGTTAATTCTTTCAAAAACATAGTAAATATAAGTTTTCGAACTTTTTAGTCCATATAATGTAACGGGTGGACGACTACGGAACCCTACCTTGCGCGTGGCCCGACACGCACTTGGCCGGTTTTTTCGTTAGAATTGCATGAAAATTGGTAGGTTGGAAGAGCTCCTGATTCTGTACAAGTAAATAAATAAATTAATAGTTTAAAAACACTACAAAAACACGCTTTGCGTGTGGATTGTAACCTGATCGTGTTCAAAGTCCATTACATGACCTTTCTCACAAGTGCAAACACGACTATGATACGATATTCCATGATGGAATGCCAGTGCCTATCTTTCGGCTTCATCATCAGACCTTGAAACCTAATCGTGTTCAAAGTTCATTACAAGACTTTTCTAACAAATCCAAACACAGCTGCGATACGATGTTCCATCATGAAGTTCCAGTTCATATCTTCCGGCTCCATCATCAGATCAGTTCGACAGTACCATATTATTGTATTGTCATCAGAACTTCATACAGCTGCTAATTTTCATGACGCTACGATCCTTGGAAAATGGTTAAACTAGTTACCTTAGATTCCATTACATAGTTAGTTACATACTGGTCGACCTATCAGACCTTGAAACCTAATCATGGTCAAAGATCATTGCAAGACTTTTCTAACAAATCCAAACACAGCTTTGATACGAGGTTCCATCATTAAGTTCCAGTTCATATCTTCCGGCTCCATCATCAGATCAGTTCGACAGTACCATATTATTGTATTGTCATCAGAACTACATACAGCTGCCAATTTTCATGACGGTACGATGCTTGGAAGATGGTTAAATTAGTTACATTAGATTCCATTACATAGTTACATACAGGTCGACCTAATAAAAGCGTGTTAAAAATTACAATATGGCGCCGAAAAATTTTTTTTTCCCGCTGAGTTACGAAAATCCCAAATATTTTCTCACTCAATGGAAAAAAAATGTGGGATACTGTAGGAAATCGTGTATATATTGTTCAGAATCAGGAGCTCTTCCAACCTACCAATTTTCATGCAATTCTAAAAAAAATACCCCATCGCGAAAAAAATTGGCCCTTGAACGAGTAATAACCTAGACCTTTTTAAGGCACGAGTGAATAGGCATCTTCTGGGTGAGCTCGCTTCATCGTCGGCCTCATCTTTGCCCCCTGGCTAGATGCTGGCCAAGAGCGATCCCATTTTTAATAATAAAAAAAAAGTCTTCGAGTCTACTGAAAGGACCGGGCGTTTGTATTTGTGTAGGTATATAAAATTATGTACACGTATGTATGTATATAGGTATTATGTATATAGGTGTTCAATGATGATTTTACAATCTTTGAACGGAACGATGTGAAATTTGCTATAAGTACCTACTTAAGTGGGTAGTTAAGTCTATTTTAGTTGTTGTATTTAAAGTTGTAAATAATCCAGTGCTTTATTTGGAGATAACCCAATACAGTGTAATCAACTCTATAATATTAGTGACGTGATTTTATTTATTATTTCCGTGCGTCAGTGCGAATTTCTAGTTACGAAGTGGTTATTATGAAATGCGCTCAACGCCATCCCTACCTACCGCTGATCTACGTACTGCATCAACCGCTCGACTATTTCATCGTGTGCCTACGTCATATATTCGTGCTATATAGTTCGAGATGAAAGTAAAAAGTTCCGAAGTTTGTAGGGCAGCCGGCAGAAGCTGAAAGAGTTAAGTGGGCTATCACTCTCGCTTTCAAGGACCCGCTTAGACTTTACATATTGGATCGGAATCGATTTTGTATTTCTTACGTTGTCTGTCAGAATAGTGTTTCCCAATGTTATCGAAAAAGACAAATTCCAAATTAAAGGAAAAAATTAAACATAGGCGCCGAGCAGGATTCGAACCAGCGACCTTCTGGCATACGCGGCCAATCACTCTAGCTAGCCTCCTACCGGAGCAATCACGCTTGGCCCCCAAATTCCTCAACAGTTCCTTCTTGCAACGCCATCTACCGAGAAAACTCAGGCTTCCTTACCGATAGGTACTAACTGTATGGTCTTGTCTTGTACGGTCTTGTCTTGCTGTCTGCTGCCGCTGTTTGCGGCTGTCGATGAGAGTCTTCTCCTCGCTGCGGTTAAGTCAGTTCACCCTAGTTTACGTATCAAATAGATTTCAATTCGAAACGTCAAGTCGGATAGGCCCTAGACCGCCTGCCTTATTGATTTTGAACTCGAACTGACTTCTCTGAAGAACTTTCGCTTGTCAAGTATTACTGTTATTAACCGAATTAGAGCTAAGCGTCTTTGTCTCAGGTTGGGCAGTTTTTTTTTTTTTTTTTTTTTATGAAAAAACTCCTGTGGACTTACAGTTGGCCCCAAAGATGTCCACAAGATTAACTTCCCATACAGTATATTATTACTTAATTAAACTTAAATTAAGGAGAACATTTTACAATATAAATTCAATTAAAGCTAACGATAACATATTTTTAATTCAATGTATACTTAAACATTTTATAACGAACCGACTAGGCGGTTTGCGAAAAGGACAACTTTCGTTTTTACCATCGACAAGTTGTCAGCAAATACATCAGCGTCCTGGATTTGTGCTAGAAATTCATTCATCAGGGCTATGGCTCTGATAGTTGGTACATTCCGGGCCTGATGAGTACGAGTTCCACTAAAAATAGTGGCAAAAAGATTTGGCGCCCGCCTTCCCTTGCGGCCTACCGCAATTATATAATTTTCTGGCACAAATAAATGAAATTTGCACAGAGCACTAGGATTGTCCACTCTATGGCGCAGAAGCAAACAGTAATGATAGAGTGTCGCAACCTTCCTGCGTAGCTCGAGAGTCTCCAGACCTACCATCTCGGTCACGGACAGCGACGGGAAAAGAGTTGGGTAGTATCCATAGTAATGCTTGTACAGGAACCGAGCAAATTTGCGTTGCACTCTTCAAATGCTTTCATATATCCTTTTCTCCTCTACAGGTCTTTCATGGTCGCGTAATAGCGTTATAAACGGCAAGAATATCTGGGCGACCGAGCTTTGCTCGGCGTTTCCCCTGCATGAGACCTAGCTAGATCGATTGCTCGTCCCCGAAAACCCCTACATACCAAATTTCATCAAAATCGTTAGAGCCGTTTCCGAGATCCCCGAAATAAATATATAAATAAATAAATATACAAGAATTGCTCGTTTAAAGATATAAGATAAAGCATCTGTCACTATCTAATACCACTCGATAGAAAGTGACAGAGCTTTGTCGTTTATCATCACGCTAACACGCAACTATCAGGTCGCATTTCTCAAACGAGTCTCGTCAAGTTTTGAGAACAGATTTGATAATATGTACTTACGAGTATTTGGAGCTATCTGGTCGATTCAGTTTTTGGAATTGTTCACAACGTAAAACATATCTAATTATTTGCTTTCTGCAAGCTTAAGCACCTGAAATAAAAACATAGAAATTAAATTTGAACGCAATGAACGATTGCTACGCTGACGAAGTCGCGGCCAAGGCTAGTAAATAATACAACAATAAGAACTTAATGTTGGATTATTTAGTTGAAAATCCTTTGAGATTAAAGAATTCGTGATAGTGTCTAGAAGGTAACACGCACAGACTCCAAATATTATCCCCCACTCAGTGAGCGGTAACTTCCAGTTTTATTGGTCGCGAGTTAACAATCCACTCTTCCTGTCTAGCCAGACAAATGGGGGACAAACGCCATTTTTACTTTTGCATCATTAAAGTATTTCAGTCTTAGAGAGTCTATCTGACTTCAATATTAAATTTGTAAGTATGAGCAAGGATTATCTTTGCAATCATTACATTCATTCATTACTCACAGAATAAGTACGTCTGAATATTTGTCAGATTAGGTTAATCGTCCACAGTTCCGCATCGCACGCATCGTACACATCACACGCAATGGATTGTAGTATTCTTTGTATAGAAAGTCACACAAGTGCGTCTACTGATCCGCACCTCCGTACGTAGCGGATCAGTATTCAGTATTATTTGTTGGTGTTGCGTGCGATGCGTACGATGCGTGCGATGCGGAACTACTACTGCGCAAATGTAATACTGACAGTATTCCGTCGAGTGGGAATTTTTGCGACGTCAATAAGTTTACGTCAAAGAAGAAAATGTCACATATCGATCCCGCCCCGCCAACTCAGGAAGTCGCCTTAGACTACCTTGGCTGGCTTCCTACGAGGGATTCGTTGTAATATACTACACTCCCATGTTACAGGGACGTGAGAAGACCACTTTCAGGACTGTGCGTCCGTGGCTGTGTGAGGACGCTTGACCCAGACCATATAGATTCTACGAGAAACAAAAGATATCTATCGTGATCGACATCTAGTGAAAAATGTTAAGACTATTTAGGTACTGCTGGCTGCAGGGTTTGAAATTAAATATGAATTTCTTCTTGTGCGCCTCTTAAACCAATTTTCTTTCAATCTAATACGTGTACTCGGATTCATTCCAGGTGAATATTTTATGGGGATAATTTAGGGAAAGGATCCATTTGATAGATGTTCCTACGAGTGGAACAGACTTTTTGTTTAAGCGCACAATTGACAATATTTCATAATTTCCAAAAGTCTTAATTCGAAAACCATTTCGGTAAAAACGTGTGAAGTACACAAAAAACATTTCTTTAGATTTTTTTCTCCGTTAATTTTGGAAAAAATCGCAAATTACTGTAAACCGAAAGTTGACGTCATCTTCCTCGCTGTATTCAGGGAGACCTTAGTACAGAGTACAGACAATCGCTGCTCTGGAGTGGCTCTGGATTCTTGTTGGGAAGATGACGTCATATTTTACTTACGCCCTTTTGGAATGACCTACTTTTCAACGTGTTTTTTTTGTATGAAATATTGAGTTGAATAGAAAAAGAAAAAATACGGGTGGCTTAAATTTATACCTATTTTCTAACTAGTTCATAAAATAAAGTAGTTAAAAATATGAAATGTTGTCAATTCCCTGGCTGCGATTGACAAAGGGGGACCTATTGCCTCGACTCATTAAAGGAGAAAACGAACATTTGATTCCAATAATGCGATCAGACACCATCAAGATAGATGGTTTGTTCTATGCATAAGTAAATAAGTTTAAATGGCCCTTGATCGCGTCGTATGGCGGACGTTGTGATTGATCAGGAACCTCAGCCATGAGGGAACGAAGATGAATAGAACTACCAAATCAATATAAATTTTGTAGTGTCAAAAAAAATCAAAATATTTTTATTACCAGATTGTACACGATACATGAAAAATATTACAGTGATTCCCACTTTAGGCATAGCCTGTCTCGTGGGGATCCAAATCTAAGAGAATTGCCAGATTAATGCAAAAACATATTTAAAAAAAATTTGCAGTAACGTCTGTTAACGCAATTTATAAATTTCAAATGAAAGGGAACATGAAAAAAATTAAGCTACGAACCTTGCGACATCCTGGGCAAATTGTACCTTTAATTTGCAATTTACAACTTAAGTCTATATTTATTTATGTATTTATTTACCAATAAAGAAATCAAATTAACAAAATATAACACTCCTTTTTTTGGGCAGTTGTATAAAAATCAATAGACAATTATTAGACATACCTACACAATTTCACCTTTTGAAGAATTCAGGATCAAACCCTACTCCAGTTAGGATATTTAATAAGCCGACATGACAAACAGTGGCCTATTGACTTGTAACTCATATTACAAGCGGAAATCTCTTCCGAATGAAAGGGGTTGAAAAGAGACTTCCGCTTGTAATATTGTGCAATAGGACCCTGTTCTTTAAGAAAAAACAAACAAGTACTAACTCGCCGAAGTATTTACAGATCGCTGCTCACAGGAAAATTGTTGGAGTTCCGGACCAACAAAATGAAGAGAATGCCTCCAGTTGAGTAATGTTCAACTTTGTTAGGAGTAGGTACGTATCGCTTTTTAGAGCTAAATAAAGTATTAAGGCGTACACAGCCATCAACTTTTGCCCCGCTAGCTCTTTATGATAAAACTCAACATGCTGTGTCTGGGGGTCGATTTTTGAGTGTCGGACGCTCGACTTTTCACTCGAGATCTGTCAAAAAAACTATGAAGTTTTGATAGATGTCGAGTGAAAAGTCGAGCGTTCGACACTTAAAAATCGACCCCCTGGTCCATCACTGGACACACCGCCGACGAGTAGCGAGTACTCCCATAGTACCTATTCTACTCGCTTGAGCGAGAAAACTATTAGAATTACTATGAGAGTACTCGCTACTCGCCGGTGCTGGGACCAGTGCCTTAGGCGGCTTCCTGATTTGTCGGTGCGGAGGCGGTACGATATGAGAAAACTGTCAAATGTCAGTGTCAACTGTCAGTCGAGGCAGTACCGCTTTTTACTGCGCCCCTACATTTAAATGAGTCCTTCCTGACTGGCGCGGGATGCGCGAAAGCGGGACGATACGAAGGCAGTACTGGTCCGCTTCTGCGCATGATATTACTACTGCGCAAATGTAATACAGACAGTATTCCGTCAAGTGTGAATCTTTGCGACGTCAGTATGTTTACGTCAAAGAAGAAAATGTCACATGTCGATCCCGCCCCGCCAAGTCAGGAAGTCGCCTTAGTCAGCTGCGCGCGGCATGTTGCGAAAATCGGCATGAAAGTCATTATTTAAATAATTGTACCAAGTTATTACTATTTTTACCTAGGAGAAAATGTAGTAGCAAAATCGTTATAAGTAGATAATAAGGCGACTTCCTGACTTGGCGGGGCGGGATCGATATGTGACATTTTCTTCTTTGACGTAGACTTACTGACGTCGTAAAGATTCTCACTTGACATAATACTGTCAGTATTATATTTGCGCAGTAGTAATATCATGTGCAGAAGCGGAGCAGTACCGCCTTCGCATTGTCCCGCTACCGCGCATCCCGCGCCAGTCAGGAAGCACTCATTTAAATGTAGGGGCGTAGTAAAAAATGGTATCGCGTCGGCTGACAGCTGACACTGACATTTGACGCTTTTCTCATATCGTACTGCCTCCGCACCGAAAAATCAGCAAGTCACCTTAGTCTACTCTCTTTCTCTCCGTTTTGTCACTAAGTGCGTTTAGAAATTTTCAATGGACAAAGTAAAGCTCTATTAATAGTGGAACCGAAAATTCCTCAAATCCGTCTTTCCATAATTTATTCATTTTAAGATATTTTACAAACTAGTTTTTACGCAAAAAATGTCCTAGAACGGAGCTTAGAAAGCTTCTTTTCTCTTCTTTTTCATCGTAAATAAACCTTAACAGTTATATCATTCTCTGGAAAAAAAGGAGATTATCTATGTATTAAAGGGCGAACTCGCAAATAATATTTATAAAAGGCTTTTGTAAGGGGTATCCGGGGCAAAATAAATAGCTCCAAGACAAAGGGAATAGCTAAAACCTTTTGTTCCCTTCCTTACATTTAGTGGCACTTATAGCTCGTGAATATATACTTGACCCTTTTTGGCAAAATCAGTACCTCTAGTATTTTTTTTTTTTCGAAAAAAAAATGCGTAGGCTTTATTTTTAGTCTCAATTCGTATAGCAATACGAACAGCGCCCCTGGTGGTTTTTGGTTGTAACTATTTTTTGATGTAATACGAACCTAAATGCAAAGGCGTTCGTTTGCGTTTTGTTTCGAAAAAATATTATAATAGAGGTACTGAATGTACTTGAAATGTACTGATTCCTGATTCGAACGAAATGGAAGATGAATGATACGACAACAAACTTAGTAAGTTTTCACCAGGTGCTGTTTTTAAATGAAAACTTTGTGATGGTCTCGGAATTTAGCAACAAAGAACTGGAACTGGTAAACTACATTTTAAGTTTCCTTGAGACAAAGTTTGACAACATGCAGTAGTTTTGAGTATTTTTAAGCGACTATTTAAGCGTAGCTATCAAATAACGAAAAAATTACTCAGAAATTGACTTCAATAGAAAACGACTTCCACTTAAAACGTAATAAAAGTGCCCTTGTGGCCTATTTGCAGAATAAATGCTTGAATATTGAATTTTTTGAAAACTTCATAAGTCGTTACATCCTGAAACTGTCTCATTCAGAAATGTACCTATGACAAATCTGTAGCTCTAGTATAAGTTTTTTCGAAACATTAACTAATTCGAACGCGTTTGCGTTTTATCTCAAAATGTATGAAAGTGGTATGAAAACGTGAACAGCGCTTCTGGTGGTCACTAGTGGAAACTAAAACAGCGAGCCTACATTTGTTGCTAACCGATGAACGCGCGTATTTCAAACTACAGCTTCAGGCTACAGGCCACAGGTAGTAGCTCTAGTATAAGTTTTTTAGAAACATTAACTAATTCGAACGCGTTTGCGTTTTGTCTCAAAATGTATGAAAACGCTCTCACCGAGTTTGAAATACGCGCGTTCATCGGTTAGCAACAAATGTTATACTCGCTGTTTTAGTTTCCACTCGTGACCACCAGAGGCGCTGTTCACGTTTTCATACCACTTTCATACATTTTGAGACAAAATGCAAACGCGTTCGAATTAGTTAATGTTTCGAAAAAACTTATACTAGAGCTACTGATCAGAATAGTACTAAATCAGATTATGACCTACAACTCAACTGGCTGAATTCGAATCAGTGTCGAATGCTCGACTTTTCACTCGAGATCTGTCAAAAAACTATGATGTTTTGACAGACGTCGAGTGAAAAGTCGAGCGTTCGACACTCAAAAATCGGCCCTCTGGTCTGGCCCGCCTAAACCCAATTTCCCTTGATAACAAAGCAAGTGTCTGTTGGTAATTTATTCCTGGATATCACCATATCACCAGCCTCATTGTAAATTCATGTCTGACTTAGGTCTAGAGACATTCAACACAACTTAAGTATTCAAGTTAGTTCGTAGTTGAACGGGGCGTCTCTCGGGCATATTCGAAGTTGATTCGTGTTTGAAAGGCTCTGCCGGTGGCACGAACATATGGAGGCATGTTCCGAGTTGCTGTTAGGTAGCTCTAAATAAAAAGAACCTTGTTATAATACGTGTGATGATTGTTTGTCATAATAATAATAAATAATAGGGCTGTTAGGGAGTAGCGACACTACGTACAGTGGGCCAACGAAAATGTTGAGCACTTTAGTACTTTGTCAAATTAAAGAGGTTTCAAATTTTATGACGTTACAGTCTAAATATTTCTTAGATTTCGATGTGACAAGGTTCTAAGTATGCTCAACATTTTCATAGGCTGACTGTACCTGAGTGCTTCTGGGGGTGGCCTGTGTAGTTGGTGGGTTATTGCTACCTAATGTTTGGCAGTAACTTTCCTTGTGTACGTAGCTTGTAATATTACTGTACAGTGTACTGGGCGGATATAACCTAAACTAATGAATGTTGGTTTGAACTAGGTCATATTGAACCTGCTATATAGGAAATGAAGGTGTGTATTTTCATTTAGATTACTCCGTTTAATTTGTCTTATAAATAACAGGAGAGAATCTTATACTAAATCAAATCAGCCCAACACAGTTCAATAAAGCTTATGCTATGGATACCACATGACGTTATTATATATTTAATAGAATGTATATTATAGAAAATATCCAAGATAAATATCAAAATATATGATATCTGTACTTATTTTTATATGTATTAGTCTGAAATTGGAGACTCTATGTACTAGTGCGTGTGTTTAGGTATAGTTGTCATATAACGGCTATTGTTGTACATTACATATCACAAATAAGTTTCTCCGATATTTATTTGCTGCATGATTGCAATGAAGCATATAGAGCTTTCATTGATGTATTTATTAAAATTTTTGACCTTTGCATGCCATAGACAGCAGGATCAACGGCTTAACGTGCCTTCCAAAGCACTGGAGCGCTCAGTTAGTAACCACTCAAAGCGGTCACCCATCCATGTCCTGACCGCTGCCCACATTGCTTAACCTTAGATACCGCAAGCGGTACGCAGGCGCCGCTGGGCCACGAGCGCTCCTCTAATATAATAAGACAATAAATTCCTATCGTTTGAAAGGACTAGTAAACCCTGATGATAATTTCTGAAAAAAAAAAGTTATGGTATCCACAAACCAGCGAACAATTCTCAAAGAAACATGATGACGAGCACCCAGGACATAAATTAGGACGCCTTAAACGCAAATCTTGCACTCCCCTTAGTAAAGTAGCTAAGAGGATTTAGCTTCGTTAAAATGATTAATTATAATTAAGTTATATTTATGAGCTCGTTATAATTTAGCATTTTTTGGTGTAACTCATTACTCCTAAGACTGAAGAAATTAAGATTTTATTTGGCCCTCGCTATGGTATTTTCAGTAGTACTATATAATTTAAGTGGTTAGTTGGTTTGGGTTTAACTTAAGGCGCAGGGGTGGGCAAGGCATTCTCCATACAAGCTCTGTGCACGTTTTATTCGTAGGTTTTGGCACTTACGTACCTATATAATCTCTAAGACGTCAAGATTGATGATCCTCGTGTTAAGTTTGTATGGGTACATGTAAAGTATGTATTATAAGTATATTTATGTATGTGTATGTATTTTATTCATTATTTGTGTATGTATATTGATCGTATACGTAAAAATTATAATGATTTGTGTCTATAGTTTCGCGTCTCGTCGTTCATGATCCTGCACCACTATAGTTTCTGTTTGGCCTAATGGTTGACTGGTAGAGAATGCCTTAAGGCATTAAGTCCGCCAATTGTACTTTTATTTTTGTATCTGTGCAATAAAGTTTAAATAAATAAATAAATAAATAAATAAATATATAATATTTTTTTAGGTTGTAAATATTAGATATGCGAAGAAAGTGATGTGGAAATTTTCAAATATTAAAAAAAATATATCAGGAAATAGCTATCAGAAAAATAAGCATACTGACCAAAAATCATTACTTTAATGCAAACACAAACGAAGAATTTTTGATTTTTTTTTTGAATTTCTAAAAATAACGAGACGCTCCCGTCATTGCCACCAGTACAAAATAAGGTCCCTCGTTAAAATAGAATAAACATTATTGACAACTTCAATAAATCATCATCTCAATCGGCATCTGTATTTCCGAGTTCATATAACCTGGACCTATTTAAGGCAAGAGTGAATAGGCATTTTACGTTCATATATATTTTGTAAATGAACCCAGTGGTACGAGCCTGGTTTTTTTTAGAGTCCGGCTCGCACGTAGCGGGTTTTATATGGAAAAATGTCAAGTGACAAATTACATTTGACAATTCCAGGATAGGAATAGGAAAACGGGTTAGTAGTGAGGTGATTGAGTCGGTTTGTGAATCGTATAGCAGGATGAGTTCGCATGCAAATGAAATTTAAATACCCAGAGATTCCCCGATCGCAGAATTGGTGTGTCAGTCAGACGTTGAAATGAATTTTCGATTTGAAACTTCGAATGCACAGTTCGAACCCAATTTACTATTCCGTGTTCCAAAATAATTTACCGGCCACTTTGTCGGCGATATTGAATTGTGAGGAAAATTGTGTTAAATTGTTTTGGCGACGTGGGCCGCGTGGGCGAAATTACGATTGGGACTTTATAGCCGTGTTTTTACGAATTTACGCGGTTGAGCCGTTTGTTAGGAAATTGTGTAGCTATTGAGATTATATGTGATATATCAATTGGGAAAAATTATAGGTTTTATTACAGGGATTATCAAAAGGCCGATCAGCTAATTAAATTTTTACCTATATCTTTTGATTTGTTCAGTTTACCTACGAACGAAATAATTCAACTCGACTTTTTCATCGACAAAATTTTTGTAAGTTGGGGGCGTTACGAAGTTGATTGCTATGCAATAAAAAAAAATATATTTGTGGACAATCTTACACAAATCAACCTAGTCCCAAACTAAGCAAAGCTTGTACTATGGGTACTAAGCAACGATAAACATACTTATATAGATAAATAGATACTTAAATACATAGAAAACATCCAAGACCCAAGAACAAATATTCGTGCTCGTCACACAAATAAATGCCCCGGCCGGGATTCGAACCAGGGACCTCCAGCTTCGTAGGCAGGGTCACTACCAACTAAGCTAAAGCGGTCGTCAAAACACAAATATAAGTATAAAATAAGCTATGCAAGTGAAATTAAAAGATTTAAAAAAGTCAGATAGCTTTTTAGGGTTCCATGCCAATGAATGCCCCCTTCGAACCGTTTCATATTAGCCAACTTTCGGAGCCAGCTACCATATGGAGTGCGACGGGGTGCGAGCCTCGTCAGGAGTAGGAACGAAAGGAAACACAGGTTATTTTTTATTTATCGTATGGCATTTATTTCGAACCGTGAGATCTTCGAGAAGACAGTACGGTTGCCAGTTTTTGTTGCACTTTTAGAACCACCCAGGGGTCACGTGTAGGGTAGCGGTGGGTACTTTCCCTACGGACGTGGTGCAACTTGGACCCCCCTTTGTCAAGTGAGTGGGCAACTTGACTGTTAGAAGTTCTCAAGCCGCCCGAAGGCCTCCAACTTGGCTTAACGACCGCTGCCATAGACAGCAGCCGGGATCAACGGCTTAACGTGCCTTCCAAAGCACGGGAGCGCTCAGTTAGTAACCACTCAAAGCGGTCACCCATCCATGTACTGACCGCGGCCCACGTTGCTTAACTTTGAATAACGCTTGCGGCAAGCAGGCGCCGCTGGGCCACGAGCGCTCCAAGAGGAAACACAGGTGAGGAACTAGGACAGAGGGTATTTATTTAAAATATCAATAAGAGGCACAGTATTGTGCCTTGGCACAATATACTAAAACTGCACTGAAGAACACAATTGAAGACAACTAGTGAAGTGGTGAACCATCACGTACACATAAATAATTAGCTTTTACTGTTTCAATATATAAATAGAAAGATATTTAATTTTATAATCAATTTTTATATGATCAGCACATCATAAGTTCAGTAAGTTCAGTTCGGTCAGTAATGTAATGACGTATCATTTATCAAATTCGGTTGAGTCGTTGACATACATACAGATCAAACACACAACCCTCTTTTTGCGCTTTACCGCAGTCGTGTAAAAGCAATTCTGGAATATGTTAGGGTTAAGAGGAGGGGTAGGGCAAGCTCTCTCCATACAAACTTTGTGCAGGATTTACTTCGTTTGTGTTTGCATTAAAGTTATGATTTTTGGCCAGTAGGTATGCTTATTTTTCTGATAGCTATTCCGTGATGTAATTTTTTTTTATTAATTTTTTTGAATATTATTGAAATATTGGAAAATTTTCACATCACGATCTACGCATATCTAATATTTACAACCAAAAAAATATTATATTTGTTAGTGCCAAAACCGACGAATAAAACGTGCACAAAGTTTATATGGGGAAGGCCTTGCCCTACCCTGCGCCTCAAGTCTATACAATAAAGCTGACGAAGGCTGAGTACTCCTGACGAAGGTCCTTTATTACTCAAATCCAATGTCCAATTTTGTAAAAGGACGCTTGGTATTTCAGAAATATTGGTATTGAATAATGGCGAATGTGTATCACGGAGCGTCCATACAGCTCGATTCCCACCGGCTTGCCTTATTTTCAGCCCGTCCAGTTCATTTCCTACGGCTCATGAAGAATAAGAAAGGCAAATCATTTCCGGCTTCCCTAAGAATATTTTTGACGCGCCGCCACTGATGTGTATGGAAACAGATTTAATTTGTTTGATAACTTATAAACGACTAGGTCTTGCCTGCGACTTCGGCCGCGTAAAACTCGTTCATCGCGTTAGAATTTAATTGCTATTCTTGTAATTCAGGGGCTTACGTAGTTATCTCTTTTTCAAACAAAGTTCCATCCCATTAAAGAATGGTTTGCGGCATAAATCATAAAATTCATAAACCTATCCTTCCCTGGGACTCAAACTAAATTAATTCATACCAAGTTTCATCTAGAAGTCGGTTCAGCAGTTTAAGAGTGAATAAGAGGTAACAGACAGACAGACAGACACACTTTCGCATGTATAATATTAAGTATGGATTCTGTGATTCACATTAATCTCATCATTCTCATCTACTTTTCCCTGTCGGTCGGAATGTCAAATGGCAGTTGCTTTCGTCTATTAACCTATTTCTCGGCCACTTCGTACCTTGCCACGGTGAAAATCTATATGAAAGTCGCTATAGAGATCTCATATGACTAATGAAAGTTTAAATTCAAGGTACGAAGTGTCCCAGAAATCAATTTGGTTGACTGTAGCCATGCCAAATCTTGTCATTAGCTGTAAAACAACTGGCCCCTTAAGGCACAACTAAGAAAAGGCTTTTTTTTAAATAAAAATAGGATTAGCCTTGACTAAAATCTAGCCAGGGGGGAAAGATAAGGCCGACGGTGAAGCGAGCTCGCCCAGAAGATGCCTATTCACTCGTGCCTTAAAAAGGTCCAGGTTATATGAACTCGCATTAAGTCATCGGCTATCGCCAGTATGCCAGGACCGCATCTCACTACGTCATTCAGATAGCCTGGAGAGAAATATAATGACGGGAAAAGTTGAGGGACAGAGGTCCCGGGGCAGACCACCCGCTAGATGGAGCACCCAAATCACTGCACCCCTGCAACTACATCTGCACGAGGCCGTCCATAAGGCGGGTGACAGGAGCCTATGAAGGAAGGTCAGCAAGAATAGGACATGATGTCACGGTCCTCAGCATTGAGGGAACGTCTGATGATAGTGATATTATATGAAATCGCGAGGAGAATAGATGGAGTAGGTACTTCTGACGAATACCCTGTCCAAACTCTGACAGCACATGTAATGCCTGTACAATTTCCAAAGTTATCTCGTTACAACTTCGCCGCCCGCAATACATAATTTATAAGGGAAAAACTGATTGCCTTATTTCTATCGTAAAACTCAGGACGTCAGTTAATATCTTCAAGTCGATATAACTTTTTAAATACTGCCACGCTTATTTAATCGCGAGCTTGAGTTTTTCAATGATGATACCGCTAAGTCGATATAAGTTTTTATCTAATCCGCCGCTAATTTTGTCGGGGATTTTTTTTTAGGCGATATATTGATTGAAAGAGACGCGTGTATGTTTTTGTTCACGACAAAACGGGATGCAACTCTCTTCGGGAACGGCTTTTTTTAGACAAATCTCGATAAATATCTGATTGTGTGCAGTTTTATTAAATTTCCTCTTGTCAGAGTATAGATGAGGTAAAATACCATCATATTAACTTAATCGTGTATTTTAATAATGCGTTGTTTTAGTAGGCTGAGTAAAAAAAGGAAAATATACGAGCAACTTTGGATTTCTTTTCTATCGAGAAAATTTTAAGCAATCATGTTTCGGCTATTGCCAGTACCACAATCACATAGTCAAGAATCATATATCTGAAAATCAGTCCCTATTGTTTCCTCGTCTGGGCAGAACAGCGTTTCAAAGTTTCTAAATTTCTCGTTGTAGCGCCTTAACTTTATTAAGAGACCTCGCAAGTTTTAAATTATTTTGATTTCAAATCATGACAAAGTGATTAAAGGATAATATTAATAACTAGTTTTTGCTCGCGACTTAGCCCGCGTGGAACTCGGTCACCGCGATAGAATTTAATTGTTATTATTTTTATATGAGGCGCTGACCTAGTTATCGGTTTTCCATATAAACTTCCACTCCCTTAAAGGATGACTTTCAGGATAAAAATTATCCCATGTCCTTCCCCGGGACTCAAACTATCTCCATGACAAATTTCATCTAAATCGGTTGCGGTTTAAGCGTGAAGAGGTAACAGACAGACACACTTTCGCATTTATAATATTAAGTATGAATTAAAGTTTTAGATAGTGTTAGTGACATAGCCCTTTTTTAGGGTTCCGTACCCGAAGGGTAAAACGGGACCTTATTACTAAGGCTCCGCTGTCCGTCTGTCCGTCTGTCCATCTGTCCGTCTGTCCGTCTGTCCGTCTATCACCAGGCTGTATCTCAGAAACCGTTATAGTTAGACAGTTTAAATTTTCACAGATGATGTATTTCTGTTGCCGCTATAACAACAAATACTAAAAAACAGAATAAAATAAATATTTAAGGGCCCTTCGTGCGCGAGTCCGACTCGCACTTGTTATGGTTTTTTATTTTATTTTATTATATGTAGTAGAATTTTGGGCGGAAAAAAAGCAGTTTTTATCTCGAAAATGGTTGATTTGTAATGATGTTTAAAAAAATTAGATCGCAATAGTCCTGTTATAGATAGTAACACTGAGGAAATATTATTATCAAAATACGTGTCAATTAAACAGAAAATGGCTCAAATAGAAGAGCATTTTTAACTGATAAGGGACCTTAAGAGGAGTAGTAATGGCAGATGGTCGTTTTTGAAACGTTGTAGCTTTTAAAAGAGCTGGTGAATAGACCTGAAAAAAAAATTTTTGCCTGTGATATTTCTTTACTAATTAATAATTGTACATTCTATTTTTTTGTACGATTATAATGAATCTGATCAGTATCCGAAATCAGTACCTTTATCTTGTCAAAAAAAAGAAATGATGCTGATTAGAACTTTCAATTTGTAACTGCGTCTAAACAACAAACATCTTACGGTCTATTTTCCATACTTTTCTCAGATTTACATTATGTGAAATCCATACAGAGAAATGTCACATAGGCAGTAGGATAAAACAGTTCAAATCACTTTTTTCTTTGTCAGAGTCTAGTGCTCATAGAATAAGACACTATATTGTCACTTACCAATTTAAAAAAAAATTAAGCAATAAAGCCGCATTAGATTTTTCTTCATTACTATCTAATTAACGAAGAAAAAAATTCAAGATATGAGTAAATTCACACAAAATATAACTTGAAAATGAGCGTTTTTAATAAATGTCTACCCTATTGTACTTTCAGAGAAGTCTTCATAAGTTAAACAACCTTAAACTTATAAATTTATACTAAATACACTTAATAAGAGAATAATGGTTGATACTCACTTGGAAAACTTTAAATTTGTTTCAGGAAACGTAATAATATCAGATATTCATTACAATAACGTTTATTCAGTGCTAAAGAGGAAATTATTCTACTCGAAGAAAAATATTGCTTTAATATAGAACCTAGAACATAATTAACACGAGTGTTGGTGGTGTTTTCTCTGGCAACATTATTAAAATAATGTTTGAGTCTGGCTAACGAAAGCTGATACAAGAAAAAGGCGGCAAATTTAAAAAATCTACTCTAGCTTTATAAACGATATTGGACACTTGTCGTACTCCGGCTTTTTCTTTCCTTTTAGGGCCGCGTCCTTTGCGAGCTCATCGGCCCTTTCATTTCCAGCCAACCCCGCATGTGCCTTTATCCAGAATAAAGATACGGTCTTATTCTGGAGTCTGCAACTTTTCAGGTTGCTCCTGGCTTGGACTGCAAGGGGGTGGGTGGAACCTGTGTTAATCACAGTCTGTAGTGCCGATCTAGAGTCGCTATATATGCCAATAGTGGCCTCTTTGTTTTTAAGTGCGACTTCTGTTGCCCTACATATGGCCAGCAGTTCTGCCTGGTAGACGGTGCAGTATGGTGATAGGGCAAGTTTAAGGGCCCTGGTTTCCGTTTCGTTGTTCCATATCGACAACGCCGCTCCCACTTTGCCCTCAATCCTGCTGCCGTCTGTGAATATACGCACATCATATCCGCTGTGACGCAAGTACTGCTCTTCGTCCTCCAGGTTTTCGAACTGCAGCCCTGTTTGTTCTGCTGGGTGTGGGGCCATTATTTTTGGTGCCATCTGTTCGATCTCCCTATCGGCCGGCTGGTGATTATACTTCCCTTTTTTCGCTTCATAGAGTGACGCGGCTTCCAGAACCCGGAGGTCTAGTGGGAGCGTTCCCGTAAGTATTAGCGTCGAGTTTAAGGATGCCGTCCGGTAGGCTTTGCACATTTTTTGTGCATACCCTCTCTGTATTGCGCTTAGTTTCTTGCGAACACCATGCTTTTCGGCCGCCGGTGCCCACGCCGCTGCAGCGTAGAGGATTACGGGCTCCACCGCCGTGGTGTATATTGTGCGAATGACCTCTGGGCTCAGGCCCCAGTTTACGCGGGCCGCTCTCAATAGCTGTTTATAGATGTTTGCGGCTTTCTTGCATATGTTTGACACATGTGCGTTAAATGTCAGCTTATTGTCTATGGTCAGCCCGAGTATCTTTATCTCCGAGGACATTCCAATGTCGACCCCTCCCATGCTCAGTCGCGGTATGTCATATTTCAGCTTCTTGGTGATTACCATCACATTGGTTTTTTGTGGAGCGAACTTAAGCTTATTTTTGACACCCCACTCCCGAACATGTTCGAGGGCGGCATTGGCCTCCCTCTCGATTTCCCGGGCCTCCTTACCGTCGAATACTAGCACCACGTCATCCGCAAACGCTTGGCAGTACAGCCCCCGTTCCTCCATCTGCTTCAGAAGAGGGTCCAATAGCAGGTTCCATAATATTGGTCCCCCTATGGATCCCTGTACGCATCCTTTCTCAGTTTTCTTTCTGAACTTTGCCCCTCCATATCTCACCTCCACTTGTCTATCGCTTAAGTAACTACTGATTACCCGTCTCAAGTTTACCGGGCACTTTTCCTCCGCCAATCTGGTTTTTATGGCTGGCCACCAGGCACTGTCAAAAGCGCCCTCAATGTCCAGCGACACCATGGTGACAATTTTCTTTTCTTTTATTTTTGATTTTATTCGCTTGGTGAGGGCGACTAGTGCATCCTCCGTGCTTCTTTGGGGCATAAAGCCAAATTGACGGGTACTGATTCTGGGTAGTATGTGGTACTTTATGCGGTTCATCAGCATCTTCTCATATATTTTTCCCAGTACCGGTAGTAGTCCTATTGGCCGGTAGGACTTTGGAGTTGTGTAGGCCTCTTTTCCCGGCTTTCTGAGTATAACCACTGTTGCCTCCTTCCAGGTCTTTGGGAAGTAGTGGTACGCCAGGCACTTGTTGAGCAAGGTCAGGAAGAATTCAGGGGCCGCACTTATGGCACGTGTGCAGATGTCTGCTGTGAAGCCATCTACCCCGGGGGCTTTCTTTGGGTTAAACGATTTTGATGCTGTATCTAGCTCTTCGTATATAAATGGTGGGTCATGTTCACCATGATCGCTCTCATTTATTTTTTCTGCTAGATTTCTTGTGTGCTGATGATGTAGGTTATCGCCCTCGGTTGGGTCCCCCGGGTAAAAAGCTTCCGCTAGGAGTCTTGCAGATCCCTCTGCATCCAATACTTTGCCTTCTTTTGTTAGCGGAAGATCCTCTTCCCTCTGTGCCGTTCGTCCGATCACCCTGTAAATCCCCTCCCACATTCCCTCTCTGTCCTGTTTACTGCAGAATTCCTTCCAGCTTTGTTCCATTGCCTCTTTTACAGCTTTCTCATACGTTTCTTTTTCTTTCAGGTATAGACTGACTACCATTTGTCTTCGGTGTGGCGCTGCGTTCCTGATCCTTCGTTTTCGAGTGGCGACCTCCTTTTTTAGAGTCTGGAGTTTCTCGGACCACCACGGCAATTTAAGTATTTCCATCTTCTTTTTACTTGGTATTGTTGTTTTGCATGTCTCCGTGATTACTTTATTGTACCTTTGTATTGTTTGTTCTATGTCGTTTATGTTGTCCAGTTTCTCTACCTCCTCTATTGATAGGTTATTTTCAGTCATAAATTGTAGCAGTTTCTCATGAAACTGCTCCCAATTTGCTTTCCTCGTGTTGTACAGTCGTGTGGTCCTTTCTATTTTTGTCCCTGTCGATTTCTTTAACTTGATGCTAAAACTTATACCGTTATGGTCCGAGCACGTAAGCCCCTCAAGAACCCGCCATCCTCCTACTAGGGCCAGGATGTCTTCGGAGCATGCTGTCACGTCTACGTGGCTGCTATACCTTACTTCTCCGCGTATGGTATCGAAAGTGGGAATATCCCCATTGTTCAGAACTTGGAGCCCCATTTCCAGGAGTCCACCGCTCATCTGTTCTCCTCTATGATCTTCTTCTTTGCTGCCCCACCAGATACTTTTGGCATTTGCGTCTCCTCCAATTATAAGCTTCCCTTTTGCCATCTTCGATACCTCTTTGAGTGTCTCTATATATGGCTCTATGGGTTGGTCGGGTTCAAAGTAGTATGATGCGAGAGTGACCGTCCACGCTTTCGTTTGGATTTTGACTATGACGATATTGTTGGTAGTTACTTCTGGGCACTGTACTACGTCGATGTCATTATCAAGTATTACGATTGATGCTTTGACCGTCCCATCTGTGATGCTAGAATTTTGGTACACTCTCACTCCTCGATAGGTCTTCATCCTTTTTATACTACCGACATACGGTTCTTGGATAAGCACAATTGCTGCCTTTCTTTTTTGAGCTTCCAAGAGTATCTCGTCCGTTGCCAGCCTGCTTCGTTGGAGGTTTGCCTGTATAATTGAGTACTGGCTTGTGTTTGCCGGGACGCCCTTAGCAATACGCCACTGAGGCTCTTGCTATGGCGTCCCATTTTCTTCTGATGGGGCATTCCGTGCTAAAAGCGTTGTGCGCAGTGTTGCTGGTTTTGGCTCTTTTGCAATTTATGCATTCTGGTGCGTCGCCGAGTACCTTGTCTGGGCAATTTGCTCCAAAGTGTGGTCCCCCGCAGTGGCTGCAGCAGTCTTCGGTCTCATTGCAGAATTTTCGGCTGTGTCCATAGCCAAGGCATCTGGAGCATTGGACCAAGGGGGATTGGTCCTCCACTTTAACTCTCTGGAGGTCCACTCGGAGCGTGTTCTTCTCTATCGCCCTCTTCCATATTGCCGGAGACACTGTCAGCACAACGCTGCACGTATGTGGGTTTCTTGTTTTCTTTCTAAACTTTATTGCCATCCTATCTTCTTCTACTTTTAGATCGCAGAAGACCCCTTTGTTTTGGTTTCTAATGGCTCTCAGTAACTCTTCGTCGCTATGTTTTGCCAGGACCCCCTTTAGGATAAGTAGTGGGTCCTTATTTTTAACTTCTTCTACAACAAGGTTGTTTCCCATTGTCTCTATTCTTTCTTTCACTCTTCTCCTATCTTCCTGTGTCTCACATGCCATGATGATCTTTCTGTCCTTTGCCTTTCTAACTCTTTCTATCTTTACCCATCCTTCCTTTGCATCTACTGCCTCTCTGATTTTTTCCAGTACTTCGTCTCCCGTGTCCTGTTCATTTCTCGAGGTGATCACTACTGAGTGCAGCGCAGCCTGCTCTGGGTTTTTTCTACCAGTTTGGCCGACTGCTGCTACACTCGCGTATGTGGCCCTCTCCATCACATCTTTCTGCATTTCAATTATTTCCTTGAGTTCTTCTATCTTTCTTGTACATCCGTCTATCTTTTTTGCGTATTCCATTTGTTTCCTGTCATTCTCTCTTAGCATGTTTTCCACCTTATCTATTACTGCTTCCTCTCTGTTGGCTCTAGTCTCCCACCTCTCTCTTTCTTTCTCTGCGTATGCCGTGAAGGTTGTGTTTTCCTGGATCATTTTAGTATTTTGCTCGATCTTGGACACGGTAGGGTCCGAGTCCACATCCAACACGAAAGTGGTGTTGACTCCTGTCTTTTCATTTGGTGCCCCTTTGCTGACCCCTGGCTTTTCCTTTCTTGCCTCCACTTCAGTCTCCTTCACGAGCTGGTAAAGCCTGGGGCATAACGCCGTTCACAGTCAGTTAACGTCTTGTTCCCATAGGCTATTATTCTTGGTCCTTTAGCATCAATCTGAACAAGAACTGCTCCAAGGCCAACCGGGCTTGCATCCGCTATCACCTGGGTTTGATCTTTTACATCATAGTACCCGAGGGACTCCAAAGCCGTCAAATCTTTTTTCATCTGGTTGAATGCCTCTTCTTGATCTTTCCCCCAGTGTTCAGCGATACTCGCATTTTTGCCTAGTCTTTTTCTTAATATCTGTTTTAGCGGTTCGGTCTTTGTAGCCATGTTTGGTACCCATTTATTTATGTAATTAACCAGCCCTAAAAAGCTCTGTAGCTCTTCAATAGTTTTAGGTGCATGGAAATGCTCAATACTGTTAACATATTTTTGTAAAGGTTTGACGCCTTCTGGAGTAAGCTCGTGTCCGAGAAAATTGACTTTTGGTACCTTTCTTATGCATTTATTCTCATTGAGCAACACATTGTTCTCCTTCAACACTTTTAATACGCTTTCTACCCGACGATCGTGTTCAGCTTCTGTACTACCAAAAATCAGTATATCATCTATGAAGTTCACTACGCCTTCACAGGAGATAACCAATCTTTCTATAATTTTTTGGAAGACTTCTGGGGCACAAGTTATTCCGAACATTAAACGCTTGTACTGAAATAAACCTCGCGACGTTATAAATGTCGTAATATGCCGGGAATTGGGATGCAATTCAATTTGGTGAAAAGCAGTCTTGATGTCGAGTTTGGTAAAGAACTTAGCCTTGCTGATTTTTGGTAGCAGACTATCCATTGTGGGCAATGGATGATTCTCTCTAAGTATAGCGGTATTTGCACGCCTCATGTCGACACAAAGGCGTAACTCGCCGTTCTCTTTGAGTATTGGAACGATAGGAGAAACCCATCTGGATGGTTGTTTCACCTCCTCAATGATGTCGCAATCCAACAATTCTTGTATCTTTTCGTTGACCTTTTGTTCCAGAGGAATGGGTATCCGTCGGTACGGTTGGGCTACTGGTTTAACTGTTTCGTCAATTGGAATCTCGACGACGATATCCTTGAACTTAGGAAATTCTTTAGTCTCTATCTGATTGATTCCCACGCCAACTCTTAAGACTCCTAATTCTGTAGCCGTATCTTTCCCTAGTAAATCTCTTGTCCCTCCATTTATGACGTAAAACGTCCCAATCGTTTCACTGGCCCCGGTTCTAATAGTTGCCTGAAACGAACCTGCAACATCCAGAGGTTTGTCACTTCCATATGGGATTAACCGTTTATTAGGTTTCTGAACTTGATTGCAAACAAGTGCGCTTTGATTTTTCAAGTAATCCCAAGTTTTGTCCGAGATCAGATTTACTTTACACCCTGAATCAACTAACATGTTCAGTCCTACATCGCCAACTAGGAATTTTATTGATGTGTCATTTTCGTTACAGATGTTAAAAACGTACTCGACGTCTTCATTTACACAATTTACGCTAAATTCTTTCTTCGTCCGCTTACTTCCCTTATCATCCTTGTTTTTCTTCTCTTCGTTTGATTTATCAAATTTTCTCTTCTGGCTATTTTTGGTTTTGCAGCCCCGTGAGAAATGCCCTATTTTCCCGCAGGAGTGGCATTTTTGAGTTCTTGCTGGACAAGCACTGTCCTTTGAGTCATGTCTCATGCTTAAACACCTCCCGCATGCAGCATTCGAACTTTTCCTCTTTCGTGTATCTTCTTTGGTACTGATTTGATTCACCTCCAGTCTCTTTGTTTTATCTTCATAATCATCAAGTTGATGTTTGACCACTTCTAAAGTGTTCGCTTCAGTAACAATTCTTTCTAAGGTGACATCGTCGCCAATAGTCAAGATTTTTTTCCTTAGTTCAACAGACGAACATTTCTCAGTAATCTGATCGATTAGATGGTCATCCACTTCACTAAATTCGCATTTAGCGGCTTGTTTTCTCAGCCTGACAAGAAATTTTTCAAATTTTTCTGCCTCTTCTTGTTTTATAAGGCGAAAAACATGCCACTCGTAAACACGACTTTGCTTCGGCTGAAAATATGCATCCAACTTTTCAATTGCAATTTTGAAGACGTCTACACCATTTACTGCAGACACCGATGCACCAGGCAGATTGTAGAAAATCTCCTGCAACGGCGAACCCCCTAATAGTAAAAGAGTTGCCCGTTTCTTTATTGGTGTCTCAATTTCAGACGCCTCCATATAAATCTCCAACGACCTCTTCCATTTTTCCCATCTCTGGCCCATGGACGCATCATTTCCATCGAAATCTAACTTCTCCGGAGGTGGTAAGTTGTTCATTTTGGTGGATTATTTCGGATGGTCAGATGAGGCGACCTGAAAAGAAGTCCCTAAATTGAAGACCTACTACTCGCCACCATATTGCAAACATTTAATTACGTATCCAGTAAATAGACTTTCAGAATCATCTACTTTATCGATTCCTTAAATACCCCAGTCTTTATTGCAATTTAATTGCCAAACTTTATAATTCATAAACACATTGTCTAACTATTTACTTATTCCAGTTGAATACAGGCAGGCATTCCAATTAAATAGATTCCGGTTATCCAATTTAATGGATACGATGCAGATTTTCCAATTTAATGGCACAAACAGGTAATCCAATTAAATGGATTCAGGTAATCCAATTGAATGGATTCAGGTAGGTAATCCAATTAAATGGATTCAGGTAATCCAATTGAATGGATTCAGGTAGGTAATCCAATTAAATGGATTCAGGTAATCCAATTGAATGGATTCAGGTAGGTAATCCAATTAAATGGATTCAGGCAATCCAATTGAATGGATTCAGGTAGTTAATCCAATTAAATGGATTCAGGTAATCCAATTGAATGGATTCATGTATCAAAATTAATGCAGTATTAAATTCCAATTTAATGGATTCAAGAAACCCAATTGAATGGGGCCAAGTATTCCAATCGAATGGATTCCTGTACCAATTTAATAACTCAACGTTCAAATTTTTTATAATGTAGGTAAATAATATAGTCAAATAATATAGTCAATTAGCGAGAGAAGATTCGAGTGTACAGTCGGGCACGAGTGATGAGTTTGCGCTAAGGGCTTCGTCGTCGTTTTTCGGTCCCTCTACTAACTACTTTGAGGACGAGACTCTACCGAGAACGAAAACGCAAAGACATTGCAGTACAAACATTTAAGGCGCAGGGGTGGGCAAGGCATTCTCCATACAAACTCTGTGCACGTTTTATTCGTAGGGTTTGGCACTAACGAATATAATATTTTTTCGGTTGTAAATATTAGATATGCGAAGAAAGTGATGTGAAAATTTTCAAATATATCAATCTATAAAAAAAAATTACATCACGAAATACGAGTAGTTAGCTATCAGAAAAATAAGCATACTGACCAAAAATCATAACTTTAATGCAGACACAAACGAAGTAAATCCTGCAAAAAGTTTGTATAGAGAGAACTTGCCCTACAGGGGTTGGAGGAGGAGGGCCTCTTAAGAGATATATGGATAATACATTTTTTAACGACAAATTAGATGATTATTGCAACATATTATATGACCGGATTTGGTGGAGCAGTCGTCTGTCTCCGCTGAAGGCAGACTCCGCCGTTGCCGTCTACGCGCTGTCTATGGGATATTGCGTCGACATAAAGAAGAATAAAACTATTCTGCTCGCAACCGTTAATGCTTTTCAGCATCCCGAAGAAAAAGATCTTCCCGAGCTGTGTCCAATTTCGCAACGACTTGTTGCTCCAAGACTAACATTCATGCAAATTCGCCACTTGCAGTAATTTTCCGGTTCGAAAATATACTTTCATTCATTTCATCATACGTAAGTATCTCATTGTGTAAATCAATACGTAGGTAAGTGTTCCCACACAGTTCAAGGGCTTACACACATTCCAGTGACGTAACATGTAACAGAAAAACTACATCTTGTTATAGACTGAACTGTCATTTATATAACACATATAATTATATATGTAAGTACCCACATTTCCAATGCTCGATCTTTGCAAGGGTTGCGAAATCTGTGAATTTTTTTCCATATTTTCTTCCAACTGAAAGAAACAGACACGCGATTAATAATACAATTGAAAACTAGGTATTGTCGGTTCTAAAAGCTTATTAAAATATACACCCATTATACTCACATTCAAATGATCTTCGTAAAAAGTGTCCTCTTTGTTACTTTATCCAAACCCGCTGCAGTTGCAGTACACCACTCGGCCTTATTGCTATTGGGAACATTAAAAAACTGTTTGCCGGGCGACAATGATGTGTTGTTTTTGCAACTTTTCATAAAACAGTATTTTTGAGAGTCATTTTCAACAATCCTTTACAAATCGTTAGAATTTAGCGGTTGAGAACTTTGACGTTTATCGTGACATTCGTGACAACTCGAAACTGTCAAGCTGTTTAAGCATACCTACTAAGTATGTTTTTATACGTAATTATTAATTTGTTTAAATTATTTCAACGTTTTTTTAAGTGTATGAAACACAACAAGTGACGTCATTTACATAGTACTTTGACGTTTGTTACTTACGCCCTTTCTGCCCGAGTCATAATATAAATGGATATTTCCACTAAAATAAAAGATTTTCATAAATATAAAAAAATACGGGTGCCTTAAAATTATGCGTTCTTTCGAGCCAGACAATAAAAAGCGGCACTAAAAAAAATTAAATGTTGTCAATTTATTAGACAAAAATGCCCGTTTGGTGAAATTCACTCATATAACTGAAAGTATTAATCATGAAGAATACTAATTAGATATATTTTAATTAGATATATTTTATGTTTTTATTTTATTATGTCATTATTTATTGTAAAGTATACCTAGGTACATACTTTCCAGATTTCACTTAGTAAATTCGTAATATTTTCTCGTTCGTATTCTGATGAGTTATTTAGAGTTGATTTTTCGCTGAATATCTTGACCGAAAATGCTAGAACAGTTAGTCGCTTGAATCAGAAGTAGGTATCATGAAGAGAAAGTAGTTCAGCCTTTCAGCTTACCGGCCTTATTGATAGTGGGAGTAACTTCGGTTCGCGAAGTTACTTGGTCGGACAAGTTTCAGGGCGTTTAGAAGTTGTGGATACTTAGGAAAAGTCGCTCAGAGGGTCTACTCCAAAATTCGAAATCCGAACTTCGTATCGTGCCGTCCCTTTCGCCCATATGGTGTATAACACGAGAGTGAAAGGGTCGGCACGATTTATTTTGTCTTGGTCTATTCTTCTAGCTTTTTCCCGGTTATATCCTAATGCCCTTGGCTTTGACACCTATTGCCAAATTTTTTTTGTACCTACTACTTTATATATACTACATTGTCATTAAAATTCAAGCCAAAACAGCTACTGTAGGCTGAGCTGTAAGGCAAACTTAAATCGCCAGCTCGCGGGTTCGAATCTCGGCTCGTACCACAGGTTTTTTAATAACCACTTGGTATATACGCAAATATATACGCAAGTACTTTAGTGAAGAGGCTAGCGTCATGCAAACATTTATGGATGACATGAAGAGTATGTTCACGGCCTTCACAGAAAAACAAGACAATAGATTTACGTACATTCAAAGTTCGGTTGCGGACATCCGAGAGCAAAATGCAGGTATTCTAGCATCGATTGAGTTTTTGAGCCACAAGTATGACGAAATGAGAGAGGAGATCAACGCCTTGAAATCAGAACGCATGGAGACCCAAAAGTATATTACATCACTGGAAAGTAGAATAGACCAGCAAGAAAAAAGATCGAGATCGAATGAAATTGAAATCCGGAATGTTCCTAAAACGACACAAAGTGAGACAAAAAGAGACCTGCATACTACAGTGCAGCAAATATGCTCTGTAATCGGCGTGAACGCAGACGAGACCGAAATTAAGGACGTGCACCGCGTTAACACCAAAAACGAAAGTAACAAACCCATCGTGGTAGAGTTTACAACGGCCTGCAAAAAAGAATGTGTTTTAACCGCCTACAAGAATTACAACAAACAGCATCCTGTTAACCAGCTAAGTACCAAGGCGGTAAATGTGAACGAGCAGGACGTACGTGTTTTCATCTCGGAGTCCCTCACTTTTCAATCGCGAAAGCTGTTTCGATTAGCTAGAGATTTTGCGGCTGAAAATAACTTCCGCTTCTGCTGGACCTCCAGAGGAGTCGTTTACCTGCGGCGCGAGGAAGGCGCGCCAGCGCACCGAATCACCTCCGAGAAAGACATCGCTGCCATTAAAAAGGTTACCAAATGACTAGTTTATCCCCAACGGCCAAAGTGTTACTTGAGGTTCTCAAAAATCGAATCTATTTCTGTGAGTTCTAAGTCTTGTTTTGTACATGAACCCAGAATGTTACTTAATGCTATCCTTAATAGTATGTTAATGTCTTTACCTGAACAAGCTACGAAACAGCTACAAATCTTACTCAAACATCTAAACAATCATACCTTAGTTACCTATACCACACACAAACAAAGCACACTTAAACTTATAAACTCCCAAACTATGTTTATACTGTTAACCATACACCATACCACACTCATAGAATTAATGATTAAATATATCACATACCACTCAGTTGTTCACATATTCTCAGCCCCCGAAACGGTTCCTCTAACGCCGACCAACGTTTCAGTAACAGTCCTACAAAGATATAACATTCGATAGTCAAATTAAATTAAAAGACATACATGAAGACATTGATAAACACGGCCTTCCCAACTGCTCCAAAGTAAGCACGCCTTCTGACTATTCTCGACTTAAACGGTGCTGTAACTTCACAGTATTAACGGTGAATATACGCAGCCTTAATTGTAATTTGGATAAATTTTTAGTTTTCGTCTCTTGTTTTGATATTACTATTGATGTACTGGTACTCACTGAATGTTGGACCAGTGAAATTCGCATTCCCCCTAGTATCGAAAACTACAACCTATACTACACGAAAATAAACCTAAATAAAAATGATGGCGTTGTAGTATATGTACATAACACACATAATGTTCAATGCCAAGAACCAGTAGTTAAAGAAGGCAACTGCTTGGTCTTGGACGTCAACAAATGCTACACATTACTATGCTCGTATCGTCCACCATGTTATAGTAACCCCCAACCTTACCTGGATTCTCTTGATTCTACGCTGCGTAATATACATACCCCAAATGTATTGTTTGTAGGCGACATAAACATAAATATTTTACCAGGGCAAATTACGAATCATGGTGCCAACTACCTTACATTAATGCTGTATTATGGTCTTTTACAAGGTGTGGATAAACCAACAGCTGGCCCTAACTCTTGCATTGACCATTTTATGATAAAGTGTAAAAAGACGTGGACCACGCATGTCTTCGACCACCTCACAGACCACTGCCCCGTCCTACTAACTGTCTCCGACGGGACAGATCCAAAACCACTGAAACTTTGCCACAAAATGAAACACAATTATAATGACATAAGAGAAACACTTGCCTTAGAAAACTGGACTGAGTATTATAATTTGTGCGATGCTATTGTGGCTGCTGAAGTATTAGTTAGTAAAATAAAAACAGCTGTTGACCTTAACACGAGTGTTCAAATTATCCCCAAAAAAAGAAAACCATTGAAGCCTTGGATTACACAGGGCGTAGTTAGATCGATACGGAAAAGGAACAAATTACAACGTAAATCTAGTCGTATTCCAAGTGATACACTGGTAAGAAATGAATATTTACAATATAGAAATATATGTAACAAATTAATTAAATCATTAAAAAAAGAGTACTATCAATCACAACTTTATAAATATAACAGAGACTTAAAAAACACATGGAAAATTGTTAAAGATGTATGTAATATAAACACTAACAAAAATAATGCTGAAGAATTACTAGATATAGGTCAAAATAGGACGGATTCTCTAAACCAGGTTAATAGATATTTCACATCAATTGGAAAAACATTAGCTGACAATACACTTGCTATTCTTAACACCGCAGACACCCAACTTGCTTCTAAAAGTTCAAATGTATCTAGCTCAAATACTCGCTCCTTCTTTCTCTATCCCACTGATAGCACAGAAATAGCATCCACAATATTATCACTTAAATCTGGTAGTGCTCCTGGTGAAGATGGCGTCTCGTCGGAGATGTTGAAATTATGTAAGGAGTCTATAATAAATCCAATATCCCATCTTTGTAATCTCTGTTTCGCAACGGGTGTTTTTCCTAATATATTTAAGCGAGCTAAAGTCACCCCAGTTTTTAAAAATGGAAGTAAACAAAGTCCTAGTAATTACAGACCCATCGCGTTGATATCTGTTTTGTCAAAAATAGTTGAGAAACTGGTTAACAGGCGTCTCAAATGCTTTTTAGAAAGAGAGACCCTTTTAGGCAGCAATCAATACGGCTTCCGTGCCAAAACCTCAACTGAGGATGCCGTTCTTCATCTTACAAATGCTATCACAGAACATTTGGACGCAGGGAGAAAGTGTCTAGGGGTGTTCCTTGACTTACAAAAGGCATTTGACACTGTGTCTATACCAATCTTGTTAGCTCGACTGGAAAATGTAGGTGTTAGAGGCACTGCTTTGAACTTCTTCACGGATTATCTAACAGGAAGAGTTCAGTGTACATGCATTAACGGAATCAATAGTGAATGGGATCCAGTTGAGTATGGCGTCCCACAAGGTAGTACCCTGGCCCCTACTCTTTTCCTGATTTATGTCAACGACCTCTGCAAAGCTAACATAGCAGGTGGCGAAACCCTTATGTTCGCAGACGACACAGTCTTGCTGTTCCAGGAAAAGAGTTGGGACGGAGTGCGTACGCTAGCTGAAAATGGCCTTAGGAAAATCACCTCATGGTTGGAGGACTCGTTACTTTCACTCAACATTTCTAAAACAAATTACATTTGTTTTACTAAGACTGCAGCCACTGAACCCGGAAGTGATTTCAAAGTCACAATACACACCTATCCGTGCAACAGAAACAAGGCTACCAATTGTAATTGTGCTCCATTGTCTCGCGTCGACCATCTCAAATACCTGGGTGTTCATATTGATGCACACCTCAATTGGAATCATCACATTTCCGCTATCTCCACTAGAGTTCGGAAGCTGATATATGCCTTCAAAAACCTAAGAGACGTGGCAACCAAACCACTCTTAATGCAAACTTATAAAGCACTAGGAGAGTGTATTGTTAGCTACTGCATTAGCGCCTGGGGTGGGGCTGCTAAAACACATATGATGGAACTAGAGCGAGCCCAACGGGCACTCTTGAAGGTCACCTTAAGGCTACCGTTCCGGCATCCCACTGCTGACTTATACCATATATCTATGGTACCCTCAGTTCGTAAGTTGTACATCATGCAATGTTTAAAACGTTATCACCGTAAAGTAATACCTACGTTACCCGTATCTACCAAACGCATCGATCGTTGTCCTATTCCAAAATGCAGAACCGCATTTGCGCGGCGCAACATAAAATACACGGCCCCTAAAATATACAACAAAATTAAATTAAATTATAAGGATATTAAATCTTTCTCCAATTATGAATTCAAAAAGACCGCATGGATATGGTTGAGAGATATGAACTATGATGAGACTGAAAATCTTCTTCGATAAAAACCCGCTATAACCTCACCCATTAACCTCATACGTACTCTCACCCACTCACCCACACACAGTCACACACACACACACACAAATACACACACACACACGCACACGCACACGCACTCACAACATAATCTAATTAATCTTAGGTAGCTAAATTTTCTTTTGTATAACGTGTTACGCCAGACCTTGTAACTTTGATTTTAGTTATATAATTTACAAAATAAGTCTGATGTTCTTAACAACCAAACGCTGTTCATGTAAACGGGCAACCACTGGGGGCTGCAACACAGTGAAAACTAACGCAGTCTCCAGGGCTTCAAATGTATTATGTATAAGGTTTTTTGAACAATAAAAGATTATATTATTATTATTATTATTATTAATGATAAGCTTACTTGGGTCATAGACAGTTGTAGGTTCGCGTCTTTCTGTGGATATTACCAAAATTAAGGGATAATATAAGGTAAATTTTACAGTGCCCGACAGTCAGCCAATACATGGCAATTTCAATCTTATGACATAGTGACAGAGGTGATCAATAATCATTTATAGGACATTAACGTGCCGAGAATTGAGACCCTTACCTTCCTAATTTCTAGTAAAATTTATAATCCGCATAAAAATCTTCGTTTCTATAATATTAATATCTACTAAAATCATAACTTACATGCTCTGTTAACTATTGACTACAGGAGGAGTTTCACTTTTGTTTTTCCAATTCTGATCCACATGATCCACGCAATAACATACCTACAATCACTCCCTAACTAAAACGTATTGACGAAACCTTTTGGCCCCACAACGCCACCCTGCGCGACCTACAAATAAAGTAAAGCATGGCAGACAAGTATTCGACAAATTGAGAGCCAATTGACGCAATTATTAGAGCCCTTGGTTTGACCCTTCGAGCTGAGGGTTGAACCCGAATTGTTTTACTGGGCACTTGAATAGGAAAGATAGAACAACGAAAAGCTTTTTCTCGATAAAGAGGGTCGGAGAGCACAGATGGTTCGATCAAATATTGATACGAACAGTAATTAAGTATTAAAAGACTAGGCTGGGTTGCACCAAACCGTCTGTAATCGTAAGCGGTGTTCGTCAAATCTGTTTGTATGGAAAGTTTGACAAGTTTCTATGGGATGACAGCTGCCGGCGCCATATTTGACGATGACCGGACTGTGTTCGTATGTTGGTGCAACCGACCCTTATTGGCAGGGTGCAAAGCGGGTGGAGGGGGTAGCCTAAACGATCACAGCGCTCGCTACGGCTAAAATTTACATTTTGTCGGTAACTTGAGCTGTCAAATCCATATTGCAGTAAACATTTTCTAATCGTTTTTGTGATAAATTTAATATGGCCCTAGTAAAATGTGTTATTGTGAATTGTAAAAACACCACAGAATAGCGACTGTAAATTTTACCTATTTTCAAAACCGTGGTGGAAACGAGACCAAAGAAATAGGTGGATAATTGCCGTAAGAAAAAAAAGTAAGTCACCTAACCTGACAACAACAACTGAAAACAACAATTTTAATGTTATTGGCAATAATGTTACTGACTACCATCGTCCAATATTGTCTAATATAGTAAAATAACACAAGATTTCATTAATTTTTTTCACAATATTTACTGACTTCTCGCTTGACAGCTATGACAAAGTGTCCATAATGGCCACCTGTCAGTGGCGCTGTCGTCGTGCACGGTCCCAATACATACCGGACTACTTAACTGTTTAATGTGTGTGGTGTATATGTGTGTTTAGTGTACTGTAGTTTACTGTTGTATGAGTGTACACGTAAACATGCTTAAAATACTTCATGGTTTGACCCGAGTTACACTTCGATTTAAATTTGAACGATGTTCACACTTTATTAGTAAACCAACATTATTACAAAGCTTGAAAAGGATGTTGTGACACATCCAAAACATCGACGACCTCCAATAGGTAAATAAACTTAATTAACGCGATCAAGTCTCGTTAATTCTGACCCTATCAGACAAAAATAGACCTCAAAGTCCCTACGAAATTACCGGCTAATATAAAACTTGCCTGTTTGCCGAGGGCTTAATTGGATTCGTTAAGGTTTTGCGTCTTGGAAGAGATTATAGCAATGAGATTAGTTCATTTGAATTATTATTATTATTAATCGTTTATTTCAGGCTTAGCCCATATTGTACACATACAAAACAAGTCACACACAAATCATCAATAAATAAATTAAAAGATCAAACAATTACAATTAAATTACATTATCACAATACATTACATTATATTATTACATGTCAAATCAAAAACAAATTAAACAAAATAAAATAAAATACAATAAAAATAAAATCTAGAAAAATAATTCACAATTCACATTAATTCATTAGCCTAAAAACATGCTGCTGCATGCTAGCATGCTGCTTGGACCCATATAATAGTAACATTTGAACAGACATTTACAATTATATGTAATTTGTAATGACTGTTTTTAGGGTTCCGTAGTAAACAAGGAACCCTTATAGTTTCGCCATGTCCGTCCGTCCGTCGGTCTGTCGCCCGTTTTTTTCAGTAACCGTTAGTACTAGAAAGCTGTAATTTGGCATGAGTATAAATATTAATGACGCCGACAAAACGGTAGAAAATAATATTGAAAAAAAAAACATTTTTTTTTGGGGTACCTCCCCTACATGTAAAGTTGCGGTGCAAATTTTTTTTCTTCCAAATCCCATCGTGTGGTGTGTCGTTGAATAGCTCTTTTAAAAATATTATAAGGTTTTAAAAAGAATTTTTTGATTCAAGAATCGGCTGGCGTGATATTAAGCTTTGAAGTGATAATTTTTGTTATGGTCAAGTGTCCCCCCCCCCCCCCTGCCAGCTAAACGGTGAATTTAAAAGGAAAACTATCACAGATAAGTAGACATTACTAGTTAACGAGTAATAGTCGAACTTAAAAAAAGTACTTTGCAAAAGCAAACTTTAGTACAAATTCCATTAATACCTTAGATAATGTTGTTAATTCTGTCAAAAACATAGTAAATATAAGTTTGCAAACCTTTTAGTCTACATAATGTAACGGATGGACAACTACGGAACCCTACATTGTGCGTGGCCCGACACGCACTTGGCCGCTTTTTTTCTCATGATATTCGAACCAGTTTTAAGAGATGATCAAATGTTTGTATGGGACCGCTACAATTAAAGCAAGACAAAAGGCGAAAATACAGAATAGCGGACGAGCATTGAAAACGCTCCCATACTGACACGTGCTGACACACACAGACGTGACGTCACACCTGCTTCCTCGTCCTTTGTATGGAAAAAGTGGAATTTCCCGTTTTGCTCGTGAAATATTGCGTTTATGTAGATAGTTGCCAAACAATTTCTTTTTATTTAAACATGAGAATTCTATTGGAAACCTTCAATTTACATTTGGGCCATAAAAAAGAAAAAAAAATTGGGTACTTTTATAGTCCCATATCTTTTTATGTTTGTAATTAATTTGTCTAATTTACTATTTATTATGATAATATGACGGTTTTCTATTGATATAACCAAACTATATGTTATATATTGTAATATATGAATATATTACATGTATATGTATATATGTAGGTATGTTGTATATGCCACGCCATTTGTACAACTCTGTGTATTTTGTGCAGTAAAGTTTGAATAAATAAATAAATAAATATGCGTCATCTACCGAATTGGGCTGTGGAGGGCGCGCCTTCGTGGATATCACGCACTATAATGAAATGATAGTTATTACGATCGTAAACTAATCCTTATAGTAATACAGTAGACTTATTACTTAAAGATACTCTTTTAAGATTTATTCGTCCATGGTAATAACTACACATTAACATTGAGAAGTTAATGGATGCCGTGGACGTCTAAGCCTGATTGACGAGGGTTCGCGATTTTGGAGCTAATTTTGCCTACTTTGTACTGCCCTCTCAGAGCAATCTATTAGGTAATGTTTGTTTAATGAACAGAAGGGCACTTAGTGTAAGGGAGAATTTGCAGGAATGTTATTTCAGACAAGAGTATATAAAACCCCCAATAATAATGTGTGAAAATCGTGTAAGTTTAAATCAATATATAAGAGTATATAAAATCTTTATGGTCAAATATCACTCGGCATGTTTAAAACTGATACTTAATAAACTGCCTGCTACAGTTTTCAATAAGCTGCCTAAATCAATCTTAGATATAGACAATGTAACAATTTTCAAAAAAAGCTTGCGCAAATTTTTGATACAAAAAGCAATACTACTCAATACAGGAATATTTAATCGACATTGACATATTTATATATATATACAAGGAAAACAAACTTAATAATTTGTACAAAGGCGAACTTATCCCTACCTCTCTCCCCCTCCCCCCCTCTCCACCCCCTCACCACCACCTCTCTTATTAATTTATTGCACAGAATATAAAAATAAAAGTACAATTGGCAGACCTAATGACTTAAGGCATTCTCTACCAGTCAACGATTGGGCCAAACAGAAACTATAGTGGTGCAGGATCATAAAAACGACTTATTATTATGAATATAAGTAGAAAAATATTCATGTTATAATATTATATTTTCAAATATGTGGTAAACGGTGTGTAAACATGTATAACAATATAAGATAAGTATACACTTTGTAGTAACTGTTTGTTTACCTAAATAAAAATAAAAATTTAAGAGTGAAATTAATGTATTGTTTTCATCCCAAGTGCTATTCTTAAGTGCTTTAAATTTTTAATTCCTTTTTGCTACAGCTTTTGATGTTACAACGTTCTCACCTAACGATTCGAAATGAAGTGCTTCTTAATTTAATTTGGATTGTAAATGGACGGCCATTTTGATTTTTCCTTTCGAATTGAAATGTTAATTCCGACGTGTTACTGGTTGCCAGGCATCATCCTTATTTTCTAGGGAATAGAGTTCAACTCAAAACACAAAGCAAGCAAGTGGTTAAGTAGGTCGCTTATTTAGGTATTTATATTATTTACGGGAACGGGACCATTAGGTCATTATTAGAAAAAAACTAAGGGCCCCATTAAATTTTATTGTTTAGTAAGGTAGGAAAATCTACCAAGGATCAAATCGACAAAATAATTGAGTGCGAACGTAGCAGAAATTCGATTTGGGTTTCGTCAGATTGCTACAATAATCACGAATTTCCTGAAAAGGGACATAAACACTTGAAAAAACCAAAGTCGTCCCTCCTGTGATCAATAGTTAACGGCTTATGAGCATGTAAGTTATTTGAATTTAAACTTTCGCGAGACATGTTATAACTTTATTTTACTAAACGGTTAAAACTCACGTATTAATTGTCACTTCGGGCGACATGTTTCGAACTCTTCGGGAGTTCTTCATCAGGATGAGTGCGTCTGCGACCCGCGCCGATTGCACACTGTCGAACTACCCGCCGCCCGCCGCAAGGCACGTGACGCACGCGCAGACAGCGCGGGGGCGGGGGCGGGGGGGCAGCTCGGCGCTGAAGGTGTTGTATGAGGTCGTGGTGAGGGATCGTCCCCCCCGGATCAATGGTAGGCACACTGAACTCACTATGTCCACTCGATTGTCATAACGCACTTCCCGCTCTATGATCGGGATCACAGGTTTCCATGCCGGCGGCAACACCCAGCCAGCGTCACGATTAAAGTTAGGGCGGCGCCCTATTTCAATCGCCTCTCGGATCATGCGTGGTACGTAGCATTTTTCCCGTACCAAAATCCTCGCCTTGTCGAACCGAATGAAATGGGACGCGCCTGCTTCGCAACCATGCTCCGCCACCGCGGATTTCCTAGTCTCCCTGTTTTTCACGCTGCGTATATGCTATGTACGCCTTACCACAGTCACAGGGTATTTCATATACTCCCGGGTTACCGAGCGGCTCCTGGTCCTTAGGAGAGCGTAGCACCTGCCTGACCTTGGTATGGGGCCCCATCAGGCAGGTGCTACGCTCTCCTAAGGACCAGGAGCCGCTCGGTAACCCGGGAGTATATGAAATACCCTGTGACTGTGGTAAGGCGTACATAGGAGAAACCGGACGGAACGTCTCTACGAGATTGTCAGAGCATATACGCAGCGTGAAAAACAGGGAGACTAGGAAATCCGCGGTGGAAACCTGTGATCCCGATCATAGAGCGGGAAGTGCGTTATGACAATCGAGTGGACATAGTGAGTTCAGTGTGCCTACTATTGATCGGGGGGAACGATCCCTCACCACGACCTCATACAACACCTTCAGCGCCGAGCTGCCCCCCCGCCCCCGCCCCCGCGCTGTCTGCGCGTGCGTCACGTGCCTTGCGGCGGGCGGCGGGTAGTTCGACAGTGTGCAATCGGCGCGGGTCGCAGACGCACTCATCCTGATGAAGAACTCCCGAAGAGTTCGAAACATGTCGCCCGAAGTGACAATTAATACGTGAGTTTTAACCGTTTAGTAAAATAAAGACATGTAAGTTATGATTTTATTACATGGATTTATAGAACCGGAGATGCCGTTTATGCGGGTTACGAGACCTATCCAAAATTAAGCTTTGTAGCCTTTAACTTTTGATTTGTCCACAGGAAAGACGCGAACCTAAATCTGTTTATGACCCAAAACCACCTTTAATAATGTACCTACCTACATAACGTAGTTTTAAGAACTAAATAATTGATTGATTGATTAATATATAAATGACAGTTTTAAATTTATATATGGCTTGGTTTATTGTAAAACGAGTGGTTTAAAAGTTATATTTTTTAAATCTTGGTCTGAGCGCAGGACATAATTATTATTTTTAGGATTAACTTTTAGGGTTCCGTGCCCGAAGGGTCAAAACGGAACCCTATTGCTGTTACTCACGCGTCCGTCCGTCCGTCCGTCGTCTGTCACACAGGTTTACAGCCAAACGGTTGTTTTACATTATAAGCATCTTGTTGACACAGACCCAAATTGTCAAAACTTATTTTTAAATATTTTTAAGGGGCTCCCATATACTCGTACTTAGCTAAAGGGGGCGCGAACAAAATGTTTTGACCTAGTTGGTAGTGACCCTGCCTACGAAGCTGGAGGTCCCGGGTTCGAATCCCGGCCGGGGTATTTATTTGTGTGATGAGCACGAATATTTGTTCTCGGGTCTTGGATGTTTTCTATGTATTTAAGTATCTATTTATCTATATAAGTATGTATATCGTCGCTTAGTACCCATAGTACAAGCTTTGCTTAGTTTGGGACTAGGTTGATTTGTGTAACATTGTCCACAAATATTTATTTATTTATTTATTTAAGTACCTCATCGAATGGGATATCGTTTTTTAGAGTTCATTGAGTAGATACATACTGGATTTTTTCTTTAAAAAATATAGGAATACCAAGGAATGAGAAGACACCGTCAAATTCAGCATTTTTTACAACATAGAAAATCTTCGGAAGATTTTTTTAACTTCCCGTTCACCTATAAACTTGAAATTTGGTAATAATGTTTATTATTATGAATATTTTACCTACAAATATTGATAAATCACATCAACTTTTTTTTTACTAATTCTTATTTCATTAAATCTAATATCAATTCACAGAAAAGATAATAGTGGTAGCCGTACAGGCCCAATTTCAAAGAAAAACACACTCCCCTCCTAAGGGATTTTTTTTAGGAACTGCGGGTCAAAAACTTTGTTTTGTCCTCTCGTATGCGTGTGCCAAATGGCTAAACTGTACATCGATTAGCGGTTTTTTTTAATCGCACGGCGTACACTATAAAAGAGCCTTGGCAGAGATATGTGCTTGGAATACAATTTTGTACCTTTTGGCGTAGAAACTAGGTCCATGGGGTCCCAGTGAACACAAGTTATTTAGTGAAATCGCGAAGCGTCTGGTTGACACAACTGGTGACCGAAGAGCTGGCGACTTCCTCGCACAACGTATCAGCATTGCGATACAGCGAGGAAATGCCGCCAGCATCCTTGGTACAATGCCTCAAGGGCCTGTTTTAGATTTAAGTTAGCTTTGTTTAATCTATTCACAGAAAGAGACATCCTTAGCTAGCCACTTTTATTCGTACTCGCTTTAAAAAAAAAAACACCACGTATCACCGTTTAAGATATGTTTTATTTTACCCCATTTCGCTCAATCTTGTATTTTCGTACCGCTCACGCATGGCACAAAGAACCATTTAGGTGCGGCTTAGCTCTACTTACTCTAAGCATGAGTAGAAATGTAAGATCGCTGAGCCTCCTTTATTTACGTTTGTAAAGAGAGCTGTATAGAGTGAAAATAAAAGTACCCTTTGAACATCTGGAGAAAGGTTTAATGGATTGAATTCTGAACAAAGGCCATGATTATGGACGAGCGGAGCGATAAGCGGTGCGGTTAGTTGTCTTACAGGATGCGTCCCGCTCCACCTACCCCATAGATAGATAGATAGATAGATAAACAATTTATTCATTCCCACAATTTACATGGCATGAAATGATGAAAATAAACATGCACCTTAAGGACTAAAGGATGATTCACGCTAGACCGTTCCGTGTCCGGGCCCGCCCGTTTTGTAGTACAAGAAAACAACGGACGCGCGACGGCCGTCGATTTCTTGTACTAGAAAACGGGCCGGCCCGGACACGGAACGGTCTAACGTGAATCATCCTTAACATGATTATTAATCACAGACAATATTAAAAGAGAAAAAAAATAACCAAAAATGATACTGTATTAGCCATGTGTTGTGGCAGAGAATGGTCGCTGGCTCAGCATAATTGATGCGACAGGAGGCCACATCGCTGATATTCTGCCAGGACCCTAATACATACTGCTGCTATAATTAAAATTGTGTTGTATTGTTGTTGCGTATTTAACTGAGCTTGACGTAGGCCTCCAACAAAGAGTGCCACAATGACAGGTTCTGCGCCATCCGCGTCTTGCGGAGGCCAGGAACCTTTACCAGGTCTTAAATCCTCCTTATGGGCTATCCAGTCTGCGCCTTCCTACACATGGTTGCCACTCAAGAAACTTTCGGCCTCAACGGCCATCGCTTCTACGAGCAATATGCCCCGCCCACTGCCACTTAAGGTACAAACACACTAGACCGTTCCGAGTCCGGGCCGGGCCGTTTTCTAGCACAAAAAATCGACGGCCGTCGCGCGTCCTGTATTAGAAAACGGGCCGGCCGCGGCCCGGACACTGATGTAGATGTAGATGTAGTGAAGGGACGCCCGGCCGGAAACAGGCGGGCTGTCGATCGCAGTTCAGGATCATTCAGCCCAATTCCCTTAAAGTCGGAGCTTAAGGTTACTGTCCCGGCAGCCTTCCCACATCAGCTTCTTCAATTCTTCCAATTCTCCTGCAGAACAGAAGGACATCTTTAAGGTTGACATCCCTCAATTCATTCTCCTCTAAAACATCTCTGCCGAATATATTAAACCGCATTGCAGCGTACATAATACATTCTGCTAAAACATGCTTACTAGTTTCTTCTTCCCCACAATGTGGGCAGGAAGCGTCATTACTAACCGGCCCGGACACGGAACGGTCTAGTGTGTTTGTACCTTTACGTTTAGCGATTCGGAGAGCTTCTTTCTTCTTTAAAACAAGCTTTCCATCAAATTAATGATGATTTCGCTAATCAATGCTTGTTAAGAGACGTTGTTCGGTATCGACGCCATGACAGTAGGCAACTGGTTTTGTTTGATAGTGGATTCTGCTCGTCGCCGCGCCGAGCACGACACGTGTGTTCACCAAAGCAGCGACGAGCAGAACCTCGATTCGGAGAGCTATATCGGTTACTTTGGATCTGCTACGAATAGCCTCATTTCTGATGCGATCCCGCAGAGAATCTCCCAGCATTTTCACTATAGCTCTTCGGGTGACTTTGGTGACATATCAATTTAATATCAATGCGTAGAGTGCAGTAGACCACCACAAGGATGAAAGGTAACGGACAGGGTACGACACAATACAACGTGATTCGGTGAGTGATTCTGTGTCTATCAACAATAAAGCCATTGTATTCATTAAATGAAATGAAAACGAAATACGTTTAAATGAGTAAGCAATATGAAAGTGTGAAATGAAAGTATTCAGAGGAGTGTTCAATATCATCATCATTAATCTAAGAGCTAGGCTCTTCTTGGTGGAACAATTACCATGTAGGTATATCTAATGTGTAAACGGGGGTGTTGTAAGTGTAAAATGTGTATCTGTATGTCTGACTAGTTGTATGTATGTTCCGTAGTAAACAAGGAACCCTTATAGTTTCGCCATGTCCGTCTTCCCGGAATGCGAAAAGTCTTCCTCGATTTGTGGCATTTCTAGTCGAATTTTTTTTTTAGGCCCATATAAGCTTTTGATCCTGAATAGGAATGGAATCGATTGGCATAAAAAAAGAGTTTGCCAAAAATCACCTTTTTCTCGCACCCTGTATGTTTTTTCAAAATCTGTAAACGCCAATTTTCATTACTAATGGAAATTAAGAGAAGGTTTTTTTAAGACCATTTTCGCGTAGCAGCACGGAATCTGGTAGATGGCCTGACTGACCCAAAAAGAAAATCGACGCTGTAGGTTGTAGGCTGTAGGTATTGTAGGTGTAAAACGAATAGTTGTACGAGTAATACTTCAAGGACAAAAGATAGTGTGAGGTCTGTGTAAGGTCTGAGTGGACGCTCGGAGCGGAGCGTTCGGCGTCGCGTCCAGCGTTGCGGCCGAGCGTCCATACTATTTGTAAGGCGGCGACTCAGGACACCAGTATGAGTTTCAATTGTTTGACATGCACGCCCCGCTGGACGCAACGCTGGACGCAACGCTGGACGCAACGCTCGAGCGTCCACTCAGGTTCTACACTAAGCGGGCTTCGGACGCCTCTAGAACACAACCGGCAATACGCTAGCAGGATGATTGCATGTTTGTTCTGACTAGTTAGCTCCATGCATATGGCAGCGTGCATGCGAATCACATTGACACCAATTCAAAATGCAAAATATAAGTGGCACGTTGACCCTCCTGTAACCCGTTCTTAGCAGCAATAAAATTGAATGTGTGCGAATACGATGTTCGGAATAGACTTTTAACCGGGGTTGTATGTTTGAGATAAAACACAGCCACATGATTATAGTTTGAAATCTAAATAATAACTGTCGTTAAATGTTACTATATGTCCTTGTAGTTTAAAGATAGTAGAATCACTTCCAATTATGGTCTTCGTTATCAGACGTGATTTCTCAGAGTTATTGGTCGCTTTTATTTTTATTATGGACGTCCACGGCATGGTTCTATGCTTTCATTCATAATTACGTATCGTCTAAATATTTATGAATGAAACCATTAAGTTTAACTGTGCCGTGGACGTCCACGGTAAAAATGAAAAGCGTCCATTGGTTAACTAATCGATAGAATACTTGCTCTGTTAGTAAGCGTAAATTCGGGTTACTTTGACCCAATGAAGAGTAACTTCGGCCCATATGAAAACCAGACAGAAGGTAACAACAATATAAAAATGTCGACCGTTACTTCACGTTTCTCGAGAATCCTCAAATAAAAAAAAACCGGCCTAGTGCGTGTCGGGCCACGCACAATGTAGGGTTCCGTAGTTGTCCACATTATGTGGACTGCCAAGTTTTCGAACTTATATTTACTATGTTTTTGACAGAATTAACAACATTATCTAAGGTATCAATGGAAATTGTACGAAAGATTGCTTTTGCAAAGTACATTTCTTAAGTGCAACTATTACTCGTTAACTATTAATGTCTACTTAGCTGTAATAGTTTTCCTTTTAAATTCATCGTATATACTACTACCATAATTTTTTTCACATGCCTAGTAGCCACCGTTTAGCTGGTAGGGGGGGGGGGGGGGGACACTTGACCATAACAAAAATTATCACTTCAAAGCTTGATATCACGCCCACCGATTCTTGAACAAAAAATGCTCTTAGAAACCTTATAATATATTTGAAAGAGCTATCCAATGATACCTCACATGATGGGGTATGGAAGAAAATGAAATTGCACCACCACTTTACACGTAGGGGAAGAACCCTAAAAAAATTTTTTTCTGAGATTTTATTCTACCGTTTTATCGGCGTCATTAATATGTATACTCATGCCAAATTACAGCTTTCTAGTACTAACGGTTACCGAGATAATCGGGGGACAGACGGACGGACGGACATGGCGAAACAATAAGGGTTCCTTGTTTACTACGGAACCCTAAAAAGAGTCGGCAACGCGCTTGTGATTGTTCTATATTCCCAAACGTCCATAGGTAAACGGCGTTTCTTCAACAGGCAAACCGTACCCAACTGTGCCCTAATACCTAAATACATTTCAAGATTTTAATTTCAAAGGTATACCTCCATCGTTACCGTTAGTTGCAATAGTTATCATAAAATTAACTTAACATGTACTAGGGGAAATTGCCACTTTTCGCTCATAAATGGGACACTCGGGCCAGAAGGTAATTTGTTTTCAGCGCTTCCTATCTCAATTGCAATTCAATCTGTTTCGCCTCGCCTGCTTCCACTCGCCGTACCTCTAAAGTTTTTTCGAAACAAAACACAAACGAACATGTGATGTGAGCTTTGATATTATTTAAGTTATTGTTGTATATTTTCCTGTAAATAAATGTTTATCGTAATTCTAATGTGTGAGCTTGAAATCTTATATCTATAAGGATGTGTATGCAGCGCATCATCGAAATCATTGGCGAACCATCTGCACTCCCCGGTTACGTAGCGGTTACGATCCTTAGGATTGAATAAAATTATTTCATTTCATTTCATTGTCTGACCGACTGATTGGATTTGAACGGTACTTTTAAGTCACGAACGCGGGTGAGCCATGGTTGTGTGTTGAGCTATACAATACATGCACATTGTCTATGTGTGCGTTAGCGTCGGAGCTATGCGTCTGACATTGTCTATGTTTTCGTCTGTGTCGCAACTATTTTTTTAATTTTATTTATTATTATAAAAAGGTACAATCTTACAAATAACGTCTGTCCCACAAAACGGTTTTCACAGTTTGACTGTGGGATCTGAGTCTCTTCGGTAACTATAAATTCATATATATTAACTATAACTATGTATCTACTATGCTATCTATAAAAACTGGCTAACCCGCGCTCGTGGGATAAAAGTACTATATCGCGTGCTATATTGATATGTGTTCCGGATGCGAAAGAGACTGTCCAATAGGCCCTGCATCGTTGCTGCCAGTATAACCGGTTGTAAGCGGTTACGGCCGGCTGTTCGCGGTCCGTTGCCCGGGTGGCGGTTACAGTTAACCGGGTGTAGTCCGGGGTCCGAATTCAAAACACGAATTGTACGTCGAGTAAAAATATGTACGTTTCCAAAGGTTGCAAAATATCTTCGAAACCTTTATCATAATATCAGCCCAGCCCTTAATAATAAAATCGTGGCACATATTTTTCAACACTTTACCCAAGTTTTGGCGTAAGCCTTAGTATTACTAAAGCGACTTCTATCTGATCTGGCCTTCCAATCCAGAGGGAAAATTAGACCATGTCTGGATAAGACTGGTTTACTTACATTGTTTTAGTTCGCCAAAAAGGTAAACCCATTGTAAAAAATACTATCCAATATTTTGTAAATTTAGTTTTCTTTTAACATCCTAAGACCCGGAGTTTTATTTGTTGTTACTTATATAATTTAAAACTCTAATTGCTGTTTAGGAAAAATTCTAAATCAATTTCTGTGGTGTACTTCTGATCGTACCATTCGACTTATTCAAAGACTTACTTTACCTAATTATTAATGTTGACTTCAATTTTGAAATTTACGTTTCCTAATTTTAATAACAAACCTTTATTGTTTCACTTCCTTAATTCATTATAATTATTTTATCGATTTGGGTCGCTGAAACCAGCCGACTTCAAAATTTAAATTTATTTGAACATGGAAGCACCGAATTATAAAACCAGATGTCGAATCATTCCATCTAGTGTAATATTCCCCGTGGCTGACGTCAAATGTAATGATGTTTTTATATTCTTATCTGGATCTCGAACTAAGAAGACACCTAGGGTAGACCAGTAAAATGACTCCAAATTAAGATGACAGCAATGAGGAAAGTTGCTTAACGACTTTTACGTTAAAAATATAATTAAATTACACAGTTATATGGCCTATAGTATCCCGTAAAATATAAACGTTCTCTTTACTGTACTTATTCAAGTACCATATTCTTTTCTAATAACGTAAAAAATTGTAAAAACGTGCCGAAATTTGGTCTTTCTTTCTTTTAATTTAAAGTTATCAAGAGCCTGGGAATAATAGACATCTGTGAGCAATCTCAACCAATTATTAAACAGGTTCTCCGCTCTGAATAATGTTTTTTAATTAAAAACCAGGCTGCGGATTTTCGTAAAAACTCTGGCGATCACAATTTACACGTACACGATTATTAGGACCGGCCGAATTCGTGAACGAATTCGGCCGGTCCTAATAAAAAGTTACTAACTGAGCGCTCCCGTGCTGTGGCCCAAGTCCAAGTTGCCGGGGGGGTCGAACCCACTTCCACTACCACCACTTCCACCAGCTTCCACTACCACCACCAGCTACCACTTCCATAGGGTGTACCCACCGCTACCCTCACGTGAACCCTGGGGTGGTGCTAAAAGTGCAACGAAACTGGCAACTGTACTGTCTTCTCAAAGATCTCAAGGTTCGAAATAATCGCCATATGATAATTTGTAGCCTATATAGGTAATTTGACAAGATTGAGAAGAACAGTACCTAATTCCGTTAAAGTTCGCGAGCATGTTCGCCGCTCTTGCAACACTGTTGCGTAAGTGTGCGCCGATCCTAATTCCCTTATTAATTTCTTTCCCAGGGGTTCGCAAGTCATCTACGGAGACAAAAGACTGGAGTTATTGTTTCGACGTAAATTGCTCGGCGAATCATTCAAGAAGACTGTTATGCCGAGATCAAAGTACCTACCTATTGTATTTTAGAATAGAATCTGTCAGGCTCTTAAAGATTGTCCGTCGTAAATCATCGTCAAAATTAATAATTTTGTAATCGTTTCATACATTGAATATTTCAATTTTAATATCAGAAAACTGGCCATGTGCGGTTCCGTCCCATTATCTTGAAAAACGGCAAAAAAAACACGTTTGCTGTATGGGAGCCCCCTTAAATATTTATTTTATTCTGTTTTTTAGTATTTGATGTTAAAGCGGCAACAGAAACACATCACCTGTGAAATTTTTTTAGCGTCTAACTGTCACGGTTTTCGGAGATACAGCTTGGTGACAGACGGACAGACGGACAGACGGACGGCGGAGTCTTAGTAATAGGTTCCCGTTTTACCCTTTGTGTACGGAACCCTAAAAAAATATATGAATATCTACTAGAATATAAAAAGTAAGGCGTCAAAACTCTCGTACATGGGGTCCCAGAGCGTACACAAGTAATTTTCTGAAATTCCGAAGTGTCTAGTTGACGCAACTGGCGACCGAAGAGTTGGCGACTTTCTCGCACAACGTATTAGTAGCTCTAGTATAAGTTTTTTTCGAAACATTAACTAATTCGAACGCGTTTGCGTTGTGTCTCAAAATGTATGAAAACGCTCTCACCGAGTTTGAAATACGCGCGTTCATCGGTTAGCAACAAATGTTATACTCGCTGTTTTAGTTTCCACTAGTGACCACCAGAGGCGCTGTTCACGTTTTCATACCACTTTCATACATTTTGAGACAAAACGCAAACGCGTTCGAATTAGTGAATGTTTCGAAAAAACTTATACTAGAGCTACAGAATTGCGATACAGCGACGAAATGCCGCCAGCATTCTCGGTTACAATGCCTCAAGGGCCTGATTTAGATTTAACTTAGTTTTAATATGATTGATATTATTGAAGTTATATTTCAAGCCGTCTTGTGTACCTATACATTTTAAAGGAACATAAATAAATGCTTATTAGTCACACTTCCCTCCAAAAAAATATATGTTATAATAAAAACCAATTAGTAAATCCTTATTGTTCAATTCGACCCATTTAACTAAATACACCATTTTTTTGTATTTTTCTAATTCAGTGTGATTTGTAAAATTGTTTTCTTTAAGTCTTTAAGTATTAATATTTGTGGACAATTTTACACATACATATACCTATATGTTGCTGGACATTAGGTAAATTTCCATTTCAATAAAGTCCAAAATTGAATGCACACATTACATACCTACGCGTTGAGCCGTCGAAGCTGATTGCACATCGAGGCAATTTTCCAAAGAAATGGGATTCTGATCGTTGCGTTCGGTGCGGGGGCAATTCGATTAGCTTGCGCAGTGCGCGTGATTGGCCGGCGATGACGTCATCAGTACGGGAGATTGTAAGTGTTATCAAGCCTTTTATTTAAGGCGAGGTTGCAAATGTCCCGCTCTAACACAGGTTTAAGCTCGAAAATGGTCGATTTGGAGTGATGTCTGAAACAATGTATTCTTAATGAAACTCCAAAAAGTACTTTTAAAATTGATACTGAAATCCTATTCTTGCTTTTTCATTTTTCATGTACGATTCGATCCTGCGACCTCCTGGCGTACGCGGCCAATCGCTCTAGCCACTGAGCTACGGGAGCAATCACGCTCGGCCCCCAAATTCCTCTTACAATGCCTTAGGGAAGGCGTCCGTTAACGCATTCACTGCCCCCAACGCATATATGCGTTTCCGTTACTTTCACCCAGTGCCTTGAACGCACAGACGCGTTCATAATATTTTACACTTGCACCTTGCCTTAGTAGACTTAGAATAGTCGGTTGAACTCACATGTGCGTTTGGGGCACACAGCAAAGTGCAGCACCTGCCGAATGTCTAGGAAAAGAGGGTGGCAATGAATGCGTTAATTAGGAACGCAAACCACTACTTACTAAGCAGTAACGCTTTAATGCTTAAGTAATACAAAATTAGTCACGAAGGCGTTGTCGACGTGAGGATTCGTTGGGTTGACAGCCAGGGATATGCAGGTACTTAAGTCATAAGAATAACTGATAAATCAAACACCTTTCCAGCCATTCTCTGCCGCAGCATGGCGCCATCAGCGATTAATTGAATTGCACCGACGCTAATGCGGAGATGGCCTGGAAAAGCGCATTCAATTACCAGTAAAAGCGGTGGGTGACCAGCACAGGGGCGCCTTTTATCTACGTTACATGTGTTATTTAGTTAGGTGGTTCATTCATTGGAGCCCTAGATAAGAGTGTAATTGGAGCGGTCGTGGCCCAGCGGCGCCCGCGTCAGAGAGGAGACATACTAATGTAATAAGAGCGACACCGAAGCATGTTTGCTGTAAACCCGTCTCGCGGCTATGTGTGCGTGTCCGGACGCGAGCGGGGGCGCGCGAGGGTGGCGCGGTGTGTGGAAAACACTCCTCGGATGGGCAAAGTAGCTAAATTGCTTAGAATCGTAGCGTTCCAAGGTCACCGACACTCAGTTCACACCGATAGACCCGTGTCGCGCCTTTGCCCGCGTGTCGTGACCCCTGGGTGGTAGTACTATAAAGTGCAACAAAAATGGCAACCCTACTGTCTTCTCGAAGATCTCACGGTTCGATATAATTAACAAAAAAGCTAACTAAATGATAAATGGTTAATTAAGTATTAAATGTTAGTTCGTTCTTTTTTAGGGTTCCGTACCCGAAGGGTCAAAACGGAACCCTATTGCTGTCACTCACGCGTTCGTCTATGAACTTCCCGTTGACCTATGAACTTGAAATTTGGAAAAATGTTTATTATAAGGCGACTTCCTGACTTGGCGGGGCGGGATCGATATGTGTCATTTTCTTCTTTGACGTAAACTTACTGACGTCGCAAAGATTCCCACTTGACAAAATACTGTCAGTATTACATTTGCGCAATAGTAATATTATGCGCAGAAGCGGACCAGTACTGCCTTCGCATCGTCCCGCTTCCGTGCATCCCGCGCCAGTCAGGAAGCACTCATTTAAATGTAGGGGCGTAGTGATATGAATTGTTTATTTCTTATGTATTAGCCTAAGTAAAACGTCATGAATAAACTTTTTTCTATTTCTATTTCTATTTCTATTTCTATTTCTATTTCTATTTCTATTTCTATTTCTATTTCTAGTAAAAAATGGTATCGCGTCGACTGACAGCTGATACTGACATTTGACACTTTTCTCATATCGTACTGCCTCCGCACCGACAAATCAGGAAGTCGCCTTAGGTATATTTTACCAACAAATACTAAATTATTAGTAAATACCTAAATCACATTTTTGAGGTTGGTGCGAAGTCCGACCCGCAATTGGCCGGTTTTTTAAACTCACTGACATTTATTTAATTCTTTTTCTGCCTGCCCTTGTCCCAGTTCATCTGGGGCCGGGCCTCCTTGTGCATCGGCGCCAGGATATTCTATCCCGGGTTGTCACTGGCGAAAGCTTCTGGGCTTTTAAATGCCTCTCGACAATTGACCACCAAGTGGCTGGTGGCGTGCCTCTTCCTCTGGGTCGTGTATTGATGTTAAGAACAGTCTTCTCGGAGTAGTTGTCGTCACGGCGCATTGTGTCCATACCACATGTCCACATTGAGGTTGCTGAGCCATGCAGCTGCGTCTGGTGTTAGGTGTAGCAGGTGTTTCGTTGGTCCCAGGTACGAGTGCAGGGGACAGCGTTGGAAGATGTGATTCAAGGTTTGAACCTCTTCTCTAGTTTCGCCAGACATGGGAAGAAGTACTTAAGGACCGTTGTATTTGGCGTTCTTTGGTATTTTTTATGCCACCGTGTGGACCTGATGTAACGCGGACAGCAGCCGCAGTCTATAGACGCTCGCAACTCCAAAGAAGATGTGCGCTTTGCCGACCCTTTATAATTTTAACCCATTTGAGGATTAACTGTGTTGACAGCTGAAGGGACAAATGTAGGTCCCTCGCTCTCAACACAGTGCATCCTCGGGAGCTCTGGCAACCTTGCTCACCTCCAGGAACACAACACTACATACTTGTATAGTAAATATTGTTACTATGGCTGTGGTCTTCTGCAAGGCGGGTACTTCCCCAGTTGGGCTGACCTCCAGGGTTGGGTTCTTCCAATGTTTCAATACTATCTGTGTTACTGGAACCCATGAGTTCCAAATTGATAGTTGGGTTTACCACTTGGCTATAGAGGTTTATGATACAAGCAATTTATATTAACATTATAATAATAATCTCCGGTAAGGCGTTTGCTCGCGCACTTATTCTTGTCACTGCTCATAAATTCATATCCGTCGTAAAGGCTTTCGCTTTACGACACATTAAAATTAAACTGGCCACTAACATGGGAATATACTTATCATAACCTAAGATGGCGGAGGAATAACCTGTGACATGCGAAATGTATGGACATGAAATAAAACGATTTAACACTTTCGCTGACAAGCTTTTCGTAGCGCTACGCATGTTATCGGCTACGCGTCTACGAGCAGAGAACTCTCTCTCTAGGGGAGTTCTTTGCGCTGAAAGTGATAAGGCATTTACTGCTGGCAACGCGTATATGCGTTCAGGCCCCTGTACCACAAAACTTTACAAGTCTACTATTCGACAAAAAAGTACAATTTTCCATAGAAAAAGTTGAGAAATTTGTCGAATTGTACGCTTGTAAAGTTTTGTGGTACAGGCCCCAGGCCCATACTATTTCCTAAGGGGCGTGGCCTAGCAGCGAATATGATATGCCTGAAAACACACAGGGCCATCATGGCCACTCAAAAAGTTAATAAGGGCACACGGTCACCATCACGAATTCCTTTGATGTAACGGCCATGGACCGATTATGCTCGATCACGAGCAATGATTGACACTCGCAGACGATTGACACCGTCCACACCAAGGCACATGTCTGTGATTGGCCATGATGGCCCTGTGTGTGTTTCAGGTGTTAAACGGATTTAATCGCTTATAATATGTATTAAATACATTCCGATGTTTTGAGTCCTTTACTTCACTGAAAATTATACATTTACTTTGTCAAAATACATTTTGCACATTATCCGTATACAAATTAAATGTAAATAACTATTTTCCTGATATTGTACTGGCAGGAACGTCATGTCAGTTATAACATCAAATATTCTGTTTACAATAGTACTAAGAAAATAATAAGATTTCGGGAAAAAAAACTAGGCAATTCTGTGTCTATTTGAAACGCAATGACGGTTACATAAAATAACGTTTTGGAGCGACTTAAGACAGGAGAAAAAAAATGCAATAAATAATTACCATTCTGAAATATATACATTGCAAATATTATTGTTCATATCTAAAAAATATCGATAAAATGACACTTACAAAGCGCATCAGAAGTCACTGGAATTGTTGCCTAAATTGCTTTGGATTGCTAGCAAGCGTTTACTTAAAGACTTAGGATTAAAGTCGTCTGCGAACACCTAAAGTCCATAGTTGCACGTCGTTGGTAGGGTACTCACATTAATTTTATTTTGATCCATATAGGTCAAATGCATTTAAATTGCTCCACTTAGACTTTATGTTCGGGAAAATTGCTGAACTAACGCAGGGCGGTTGGCAGATCGCCGAGCATGTTCGCCTGTTATTGCAATGAAAATGGCAGACAAGTTGGATTAACTGTGTGATCAGGAGTTTTACAGGCCATCTAATTTGCATTATTTACGAGTAAATAATCTAATTGACTATTGGGGTTTGCTGCCAAACAGTCGTAAATGTACTTCGTTAGTTATTAGCAGTTTCTGGCTAAGTAAATAATTCATTTGTTCTTTACACATAGAGTGTGAATTTTTTGCAAGTAGTTGGATGAATATATGTGTAGAATGCATGAAGTTCTATGACGTGATGGATAAGCGACCGTCTTCTGTATTTTATTGATAGATTTTTATTATCAACACAGGAAAGTTATATTATATAATTTTATTTATTGAATATTATATAAGTTTAGTTTAGTTTATTTTACCTAGTGTTTTCTTCATTCCTAGTCGCATGACCTGTTACTCTGTATCTGTTTTGGTTTCCACGGGACAGGCCTAGCCTAGTGTGGGACCATTGCTATTTTGTTTCTGAAATTCTGTATATGTAATAAATATATTTCATTTCATTTCATTTCATTATACATTTCGAAGTGTTTTGGCAAAATCTTGGAAAACTGTAATTTGTTAGAATGGGACCCTGGTCAGCCGACATGAGAGCGTTCATGAAGACCTTGTCGTCGCGGCTGGTCCACGCCTCAGGAGACCCCAAAGCTGGCGCGTACCTCTCCCAACGGATCGCTCTCGCGGTTCAGAGAGGTAACGCCGCCAGCATTCTGGGGTCTATGCCGCAGGCAGAACTTTTAGAGGGAGTATTTTTTTTGTAATTAGTTTTTATTAGTTTTGATATGTTCGTAGTTTTTAGTGGTTTCATGTTATTATTTATATTTGTTTCGTTATTTTATATACCTTTAAATTCTTGTAATTATATGGTGTAAGTTATATGAATAAATGAATTGAATTTGAATAAAATAATAATAATTTTAATGACTGAATGCTAAATAATAATTATTGACGATCACTTTAGCCTAGTTGGTGGTGACCCTGCCACCAAAGTTGGCATCTTTTTGTAATTAAATACATAAATAGACCCTACGAGTACCACGACAGACGCTAAATTTACTTAAAAAAAACCGACCAAGTGCGAGTCGCACTCGCGCACCGAAGGTTCCGTACAAACCTGTAGGTATATAAGTAAAAGTTCACCCATCACGACAATTGAGTCATAGTTATGGTCCAAGTAAAAAAATTATAATATTTTTATTGTATGATGTAACTCAAAGTTAACGGTTTTCGCAATTTTTCTTTTATCTGTGCTATAAGACGTTGCTTCGAACCAAATTTCAAGATTCTGAGTTCACGGGAAGTACCCAGTAGGTTTTGATTCCCTTGCGAGTGTTGAAAATTTGCGGAAATTTATGGCATAAACGGTTGTAGGTATCTTTTGTTTGCGTTGGCTTAGAAGTTTGATTTTTTCACAGCTCCAAGGGACAGTAGACCTGAGTATTTGATATAAATTCCAGCTTGATACCTCCACGCTTACCTGAGAAAAAGGGTGTTGATAGACAGACAGACGGACAGACGGACAACAAAGTGATCCCATAAGGGTTCCGTTTTTTTCCTTTCGAGGTACGGAACCCTAAAAACATTGTTAGGCTGCGTACTCGAGCCTTCAGTTGTGTTACGTAATTAGTTCACGGCTCTTTGTTTTCAATGACCTTTGCTCAGCATCTCGCGATTCTGGTATTATTCATAAGCTTTATCTTATCAAAAATCTGCCACATGCGAGTCGAAGGGTTCCGTGATATCTCACAAGTTTATTTATTACTCTTAAATAATACATAGATGAATGGCTGCGGTTTCCTATATATGTTTTATGTTATTGCCAAAGCCCACAACTATCGCACATAACTTACCTGCGCCATAACATACATTTTGTATTATTTAGAACAACAATAAATAACTAGATATGAACGAAGGTGTTCCCAAGAGGCACGTTTTATATGTTCTGCGTGTAGTAAACTACAGTCTATTCATCCTTACCTAGAAATGTGATAATTATTATTTATCGTATGGCATTTATTTCGAACCGTGAGATCTTCGAGAAGACAGTACGGTTGCCAGTTTTTGTTGCACTTTTAGAACCATCCGGGGGTCATGTGTAGGGTAGCGGTGGGTACCTACGGTCGTGGTGCAAATTCGACCCCCTCTTTGTCATGTGAGTGGGCAACTTGACTGTTAGAAGTTTTCAAGCCGCCCGAAGGCCTCCAACTTGGCTTAACGACTGCTGCCATAGACAGCAGCCGGGATCAACGGCTTAACTTGCCTTCCAAAGCACGGGAGCGCTCAGTTAGTAATCTGACCTGACCGCGGCCCACGTTGCTTAACTTTGCATAACGCTTGCGGCACGCAGGCGCCGTTGGGCCACGAGCGCTCCAATGTGATAATAATTAACGCCTTCAAAAATAGTTTGTTTACATGATAGGACACGGACCTAAGAATGAATACGAGTAGACTGTATGTTAGTGGGTGGGTACGTCCAGTGAAATGATGACGTCTGATGAGTACTCGGTACTATAGTTTTTACCAGGGACCCGCCCGGTATCCCCTTCGAGGGTTTTTGAACGGGTTTTTAGTAAGGCTTTGCTTACCCAATCCGTTGCCCTTCAAACCCATTCATTTGGCTTTTAAAGCGCTTTTAATACGGTATCCCCTTCAAGGGGTTTTTGAAAGGGTTTTTAGTAAGACTTCGCTTACCGAAGTCGTTGCTCTAAAAAAACCCATTCATTCGGCTTTTAAAGCGCTTTAAATATGGGTAAGCCGTTCAGTTAACGAATATCAGATATTTTTACTAAGCGCTTAAAAAGCCTTTCGAAAAGGCAACAGTTTGAAGGGGTTTCCCTTTCCACGCTTATGCAATTTTTATCCTTTTACTGATGAAAATAAGAGCAGTATTGCAAATTTACGTTTGTCGACTGGATGACTGCCGGCGCTGTCGGCACAGGTGCCATAAAACGCCGGCGCCTTTGAAATACCGCTAAGTTGCGATTTGAAAATACCTTATCACATTGCAATACGGTTTCCTTTGGCATGGCGAAGGGCCGGAACAAGTTGAAGCGTGCAATTTATCGAACGGGCCGACTTTTCTGCAGTTGTAACATATTTAAAAAGTAGTGTTCAAAAAACAAATGCTGATTCTGTTAATGCAAATACTTTTTAGGGTTCCAAAACCGAAGGCTCTAATCGGAGCACTATTGCTGTCACTCACGCATCCGTCCGTCCGTCGTTTGTCACAAAATTTTGTTCCTAACAATTTTTTAACTTCCCGTTGACCTATGAACTTGAAATTTGGTGATAATGTTTATTATTTTACCAACAAATACTAATATATATATTGATAAATGAGGTTTTTCCTTTGAAATTTTGCGGATGGTTCGGAACCCTAAATGTGCGAGTGCAACAAGCACTTAGCTGGGTTTATTATGTTAATTAATTATTAAGGTACCTAAAAAATATAGATATACTCACGGATTAATGCTTGGATTTAGCAAAAAAAAATTCGGATGAATGTGATACACTCGGTACCGATACCGATGTTCCCCTGAGTGACGAAATTAAAATTAATAAAATGGTTGTTTAAAATACGATAATGAATATATTTTTCCCTAAATTATGAATATAGACTACAACAATATTCAAAATACAAAAAACATTGCATATATAGCAAAACCTAAAAATGTCTTAAAATAAAGACATTTTAATTTCCACTGAGTTACATTTTGTACAAGGTGTACGTATACGTACACTATTATTTAAGTAACATAATTTACCTAAAAACGAGAAAAAGGTACATATTTTTTTTAGTAAAGTGCCATGTAACAGACCGGTTCTATTTGAATGCATTATAAACGAAGAAAAACATTATATTCTACAAAAATATTTTTTGTGAGTTGTTAGTAATACCAATATGACGTATAATGCACAGTGTTGCGAAATCTTATGTCTTTAAACGAGCAATTCTTGTATATATATTTATTTATTTTGGGGATCTCGGAAACGGCTGTAACGATTTTGATGAAATGTGGTATGTGGGAGTTTTCGAGGATGAGCAATCGATCTAGCTAGGTCTCATGCCCAGGAAAACGCCGAGCAAAGCTCGGCCGCCCAGATATTTTATATCTTTATACGAGCAATTCTTGTATAAATCTTTATTTCGGGGATCTCGGAAACGGCTGTATCGATTTTGATGAAATTTGGTAAGTGGGTAAGGGTTTTTGGGGACGAGCAATCGATCTAGCTAGGTCTAGTAGGTCTCATCTCCGGGAAAAGGCCGAGCAAAGCTCGGTCACCCAGATATTTATATTTGTTTGACAGCTCATTTTCATGGAAGACTTAACGTAGTAAAATTGAAGTTTGAGCTTCCAGTGTGAAGAAATAATATAGAATTACACTACACAAAAAACTATTTAGACTGAAAAAGGACACAGTTAGTAAAATAACCGAAGAAAACATTGAAAAATGCCTTAGCTAACTCTGTCATAAATCCTAATATCATCGTAAAAATCAACTTTAGTGCGGATTATTTCGTAATTTTCAACGACAGTTATATTTATGTTCTTTTTTTACGAAACCGGTAAAGTGCGTGTCGGGCCACGCACAATGTAGGGTTCCGTAGTTGGTCACCCGTTACATTATGTGGACTAAAAAGTTTGCAAACTTATATTTACCTACTATGTTTTTGAAATACTTAATTAAAAGCATTATCTGAGGTACCAACCTCAATGGAAATTGTATGAAAGTTCGGCTTTTAGTCGTTAACTAGTAATATCTACTCAGCTGTGATCATTTTACTTATAACTTCATTATATAGGGTGTAACATTTTAATCGGTCAGTATGGGAAGTCTGAAACTATAAGACATTCGAAGATCTGTTCTTAGGAACGATGTCATAGATTTCAGTAACAAGAAAAACGCAATAGTAAAATCATCACCTAAACGAGTTTAATATTGCATTCGAAACCATAGTTGCCATTTCAAACATCAACTTAATGAAGGGTTATGTTATGAATTTATGATGCATTTTATTCATTTTAGATAACATCATAGTAACATTTACTTATGACCATACCTGTGCTAACTCGGAACAAGTTCTAGGGATTTGATATCGATTAAATTAAAATTTTAATTGCCAGCAATGTATTGCAAAGTAAATTGACAACTCAGTACAAATGACAGCCCTTAGTGTTCTGTTTACTATGATGTTCTCTTAGGCAGTCCACGTAGTACATTGAAGGTGCGGAATTCGGAAATTTAATTTCGCAGTTTTTGGGTTTTTGCTACTCCTCAGCTTAGTGAATCCTCAAATTTTATAAAGGGTCGGCAATGCGCACGTTACTCCTTTAGAGTCGCGAGCGTTTATAGGCTGCGGTGTCGGCTTACCATCAGGTGGACCGCACGCTTGTTTGCCACCATCGTAGTATAAATTCTAGTCGACGTAGAATGGCTAATGGAACATATTAATATCTGTTTAAAATTAATACCTGCTTCCCGGTAACGCACTGTATCAATACGTGTGCTCATTGAAAATTCTACTTACGTCACCATGAAAAAAGTAATCAGTCAGTAACAGGAAATTTCAATAATCAACACTTGGTAGCTTAATATCACGCCAACAGATTCTTGAATCAAAAAACGGTTTGAGTAACCTCACAATATTTAGACAGCACCAACATGATGCGGTTTGAATGAAACAAAAATAAATTCACCAACACTTGATGTCTAGGGAAGGTACCCTAAAAAAACATGTTTTTCAAAATGTTGTTCTATATTCGTCCGTTTATATTTAGTACCCGTGCCAAATTACAGCTTTATAGTACTAACGGTTTTTGAGCTAAGCTGGAACCGGACGGACGGTTCGACGGACATGGCGAAACTATAAGGGTTCCTTGTTTATTACGAAAACATGACAAGCAAGGACAGCTTTTTTATTGTTCTAACACAATTGGTAACCGGATAGATTGTTGATCCAGTATTCCAAAAAACGATCAAAATAAATATTTACGAAAACTACGCGCAGAGTTCCTTAAAGAGCGGGATGGTTAATTGCAAACTCACGCGTGTTAGAGCGAGACATCTGTAATGGCACTGCAATAAACTAGTACAGAATTCATATTTTAATTATTATCCTTCTTTATGCACTTATAACGCAGCTTTACCGTTACACTGACTAACTTTTCGATCCAATGAGAAACAAAATTTCTCAGTGGAACTTCACGCTTGTACCTTGAGATACAAAATTTAAGTTATTTTATTATGAAAAGTAACGGTAATTTCTATATCAATGAATGATGTTAATAATAACACCACATATAAGAAATACGATAAAATACGATAATTACCTTCTAAAACTTCGTCACTAAATGGAACTAAAAATAGTCAACCAAAAACTCTGCAATGTAAACTCCTTTTGCAACGAAAGCTTTTAGTATACTGACTAACCAACAAAACCAACACGGCATGGATAAAAGAATGTAGCCTTACCAAAATAAAATTGTCTTTTTGGAAGAATTAATCAAAATATCATCGAATAACATTCGTTATTCAATAGGAATCTCTACAGCGCTACTTTTTTGAGCAATATTATACACTAAACATTTAAATTAAAACCATTACAATGATGTAAATATCGATGTATCTATAAACTTTATTGCTAGTCAAATCATATACTCTTACCATACAAAAATCTGCATCTGCAATAAAATGCTGGGACATGGAAAAAATGGCAGTGTTGCTACCTTGTAGATATATTATATAAATTTATTTCTGAATAAACAACAAAGTTACATAACATGTTGTTAGTTTTTAGTTTAGTTTATTTTTAGTTTAGGTTACTATACATGATATATTATTAAAAAAAGTTCCTACGCATTATTGATGCAAAATTATCTATTAACGTATTTAATAGCACAAAAGATACGCAACTAATTTAAAAACATGTCTAAAGTGATAAAAATAATGTTAGGACTTACCAAAAATGCCGCTATACAACGGTAGAAAAATCGCCCGAACACGAAACAAAACAAAACTTCGGCGTCGGCTACCCAAATATTAAAAACTAAAGTGAAACTATTAATTCACGCCGCTCTACGCGAGTTGCAAGTACTTACGCAGCACAGAAAACTGAAGATCTTCCAAAGGGTAAGCGCTAAACTCGTTATGGTTAGCCTTTCCCGAAACTATTCATTGAATGGGCAACCAGCGCTTAAAATTGTCGGAAAGGGATACCCTTATAAAAGCGGTGGTAGCCTCTTTCCTAGTTCTAAGCAAAATGAAGGGGTTACCCCTTCGATTGGGTTAGCAAGACGTTAGGGCTATTCATTGAACGACTAAGCCGTTCAAAGGCTTTTTTCTGGGAAGGGGTGGTCGGGTCCCTGGTTTTTACCAGTAAGTAGTCAAATGAGCAACTTCAACAAGCAAGTCAGTTCGCTCGGTTGGTTTGCTAACAGTTTGTTGGGAAATACAAAGTCATCATCATCATAATCATATCAGCCGGAAGACGTCCACTTCTGGATATAGGCCACAGTGCCACAATGACCGATCCTGCGCCACTCGCATCCAGCGGACTCCCACGACCTTTACCAGTACCCTTAACATGAGTTTGCAATGTTTGCATTACCGTACTCGCTAGCGATTGCGTAAACGATCTAGTATGGCGATTCTTAGTTCTAGTGTGTAACCGCCATAGGCGCTGTATTTTTGTCCATACTAAATCGTTGACGCAGTCGCTAGCGAGTACGGTAATGCAAACATTGCAAACTCATGGTAAGGGTACAGGTCATCAGCCTATCTTGTGGGGGGTGTATCCATGCTGCGCCGTGCATAACCTTTTCGGCCCCAACGGCTATCGGTTCTACGATTCTACGTGCCATTGCACCGCTGCCACTTAATAAGCTTAGCCACTTAACTGTATCATCTCATCATCATCTTCAGCCTGTAATCGCCCACTGCTGAACATAGGCCTCTCTTCTTCTACTTAACTGTAAGTAAATATATTTTCGTATCAGTTTCTTTTTTTCAGAATCACAATTAAGTATCATTCGTCAAGAAAGAGCCCCCTAATTAAAGGACGTTATTTCATAATTCATAATAAAGATTAGAAGTTCGTCAAGAACTAACACAAAAAATAAATGCATATACGAGATTTTTTTTTATCTTTCAGGAAAAGCAACTCCACAAGCATCATAAAAAAAAATATGTGTGTCAGAAGTGAAAAATTGATATTAATTGAGAACGTGAAACGTAAGTATAAAATTGTCCTCGGATTTCGATATCCAAGCAAAGGGACGTTGTGAGTCGTGATGCGTAGCCCAAGAAATATCCACCAGCCACGGTACGCAGGCTATTAAATAACAGAGGGTGCGTAAATAATCCGACCAGACGTGCGGGACATATCAAAACGGGAGACACTTTTACACCCTACTGACTAGTGACTATGTTGAAGATGAATAACAATTAAAAATACCTTTGCCACTTGAAATATTGTTTTTAATATTACCCCGTGTTACTCTTAGACATGAAAATGACAAACTCAAAAATATATGACAATTTTGAAATAGGTAAAAAAGAACAAGTCAAATTTAAATAAAAAATTTAAAAAGGAAATATATAAAAAAAGGTTAGTTGGCCGGTCGGCAATGCGACGCCTCGCGAAAAATATTTTTTACTTTTTTAACCGCCATGGCTTCGCTGTACCTATAGAAAAAACACCTAAAGACTGAATAGACAAAAAAATCGAATCTGTTACAAAAGTTCACGAGAATCGGTTTAGAAATGCGAGTTGTAGGGGAGAACAGACGGACATCCAGACATACTGAAGTTCGCGGTCGACTTTTCCGTTTATTTTACATTTTATTAAGGATACTTACAAAGTTGTCTTGCATCTGTTATTTTGCAAAGATGAAACGTACCCGCTGCGTTCGCCGTCGGTTTCGCTACGGTACGGTCTAACACGTCACGTTATCACATCACAACTTCGAACCACTATCGTGTCGTATCGTATCGTAGTCGTATCGTCCCGTGTAACTGAGCTCACAGACGGACCACGTGCGTCTTGTTTACTACTCTATTATCGTTCGCACTCCCTCGCGCGTTGCCATCACTACACAAAATTATACTTATGTCCCTCTTCGCAAGATTTGTATTTTGACGACGAGTGGGTAAACGTTTCCACTCATTTTTCCAACTCTGGTTGCTACGTGTCACTCTTATTACAAGGCAATAGAGTTCAACTCAAAATTCAAAGTATGCGAGTGGTGAGCAATGATACATTTGCAGTTTATTATTAGGAACTTACGGCAATCTTTATGTATAAGTCGGAGTATGTAAAGCACAAAATATGTAAAGTATAATTATCATCGTCCTAACGCTTTTGAAATGAAAAATGAAAAAGAGTCCCTAATGAAAAAGAGTTTCATAGGTATGGCGCCAAAAATATTTAATAAACTTCCTGAGACGCTGAAATTAGAAACAATTAATAGTTTTAAATATTTATTACAGACATTGTTAATTAAAAATGCTATTATAATTTAGATGAGTATTTTAATGATAATGACATTTAATTTCTCTATTAAGATTAAGATTTATTTTATTGTATAGATAGATAGATAGATATCATTTATTGTATTGATCAAACATTGTCAAGAACATTATAATAATATAATTAATTATTATAATTTTTATGAACCTGATTGTGACATTCTATGATAATATGTACTTACTTATTGGTTAATTTAAGATTTATTGTGATTATTTACTTTTTTGTATAATTTTATGAACCTGATTGTGACATTTTATGATATGTACTTACTTGTTGATTATTTTTTCTTAAAATTTGAACTAATATTTGTACACCAACATTGATAGAACACAGAGTGCTTATTTTCCTCACTTGTCTCCACCATGTATAACATGTGCTTCGCAAATAAATGTTTTACTTACTTACTTACTTACTTTTCATCTAATCCCAAAACTTGATGCAAGCCACTACGTTTTATGAACGAGTGCCGTGCAGCCAAAAAATCAAGATATTTTTGAATAAAAAAAGCGAATCTTTATCGGTCCCTATTTTCAATTGTTTGTAATAATTTCGGAAAATAATATATATAAACCTATTAAATGATATCTACAATATTCAAAATATGGTAATCGGTTGACGATTAGGGGGTGAAAAACTTGGCTACTTTCAGTTATGAAAAAAAAACGGATACAGTAGCCTTTTATTAATCGAATAAAAAAAAGCTTACCACATTAATTTATGATTTATATTATAGGTATACCAATTTTGTAAACAGCTTGCACCGGCCCTTACACTTAGTCCCCGGAAGATAAGGAGGCAACCTGAGCTGATAAGAGTGACTTTTAGGAGTTTTAGGTTATTAAAATGTATGGAAATTCCAGTAGCTCTAGTATAAGTTTTTTCGAAACATTAACTAATTCGAACGCGTTTGCGTTTTGTCTCAAAATGTATGAAAGTGGTATGAAAACGTGAACAGCGCCTCTGGTGGTCACTAGTGGAAACTAAAACAGCGAGTATAACATTTGTTGCTAACCGATGAACGCGCGTATTTCAAACTCGGTGAGAGCGTTTTCACACATTTTGAGAAAAAACGCAAACGCGTTCGAATTAGTTAATGTTTCGAAAAAACTTATACTAGAGCTACAGGTGTCAGGATTGACTTTATATCTTGCGGGGACTGAAAGTGATAAAGTTGTTTAACAAAAACATTAAGCCTCAACAGAAAATGTCTCCAACTGTTATTAACTTTCTAGCGTCTCAACAAAACTTTGCAGTTTAATAAACAAGTCGCAACTCGTAAGAAATTTAATAAAGTATCTGCCAACTGTCATTCCGAAAAGTGGCAATATCCAGTGTTTCGAGTTGGCACTGAGACTGCGCCATATTGCATTTAAGCCATTTGGCATTATCACAGATTACAAAAAAAGGTCACTGGTAAAAACTGTCCGCAGTCATATCTTTTTAGTATCATTACCGTTTTAAGAAAGTTAGGGCACAGTGGAATGCAATCTCAGCAATCAGTATCTTTACTACTTTCATAGGTTATAAGATGTTACATTATTAAAGTTCAGCTATGAGACCCTGGTAGGCTAGCACAATTTGTTGTCAAGTCGTATCCCGCGCGACTAAGCGATTCCTTTCTCACTCGAACTGTGCGAATTACCAGTAGAAAGGTCACATATCCTATGTCACCCGGGCTAACGTAAGGATTCCAACGATACCTCACACATCTAAATCGGTAAATGCATTGAGAAGTTCTGGGGGAACAAAAAAAATGATACATGAAATCTGAAAACTTTACACTCCTTTTTTTGGGCAGTCGTGTAAAAAACATGTTATCGGCTTAGCACTCGTCGGCAATGAATGTGTTAAAACCGTTAAAAAATCAAATAGCTCCGCTGTACTAAGCTGTGACATTGCAATCGTCTGAAGCGACAGATGCACCATCATCGTCGGCACCTGCGTCTAATACACTGAATGCTCCAGTTAAAGAAAACTTTGCAAGTATAGAGACAACTCTAAAAAAACCGGCCAAGTGCGAGTTGGATGTGGCACATATAGGGTTCCGAACCAACCGCAAAATTACGTTTAATAGTACATTACTTACCAAGGGCGATAAAACAAAGAATGTCTCAGATCGCAGGTATTTTACGCCCGAGCCGAAGGCAAGGGCGATAAATATGCGATCTGAGGCTTTCTTTATTATCGCCCGTGGTAAGTACAAAATTTTATGTCACCCCCTGGCCAGGAAGTGGGTTTTTTCGCGCGGGGAGCGTGCGATTATGGCCACTTTATGGCCAGGTGTGACATAAAAACATTTAAAAGTAAGTTTTACTATTGGCCAACAAGATGCTTATAAACTGTGAAAATTTTAAGACTGTAGCTTTAACTGTTTGGCTGTAAAGCTGTGTGAGGTGACAGACGACGGACGGACGGATGGACGGTCGGAAGGACGGTCGGACGTGTGAGTGACAGCAATAGGGGGTTTTGACCCTTCGCTACGGAACCCTAAAAAGAAAAAAAAAACATTTTTTTTACAACGCCGGCGGCAAACGGGATCTCGTTTGCCTGAACGTACCGTAACCTATGGATACTTTCGACACCAGTAGCTCTAGTATAAGTTTTTTCGAAACATTAACTAATTCGAACGCGTTTGCGTTTTGTCTCAAAATGTATGAGAGTGGTATGAAAACGTGAACAGCGCCTCTGGTGGTCACTAGTGGAAACTAAAACAGCGAGTATAACATTTGTTGCTAACCTATGAACGCGCGTATTTCAAACTCGGTGAGAGCGTTTTCATACATTTTGAGACAAAACGCAAACGCGTTCGAATTAGTTAATGTTTCGAAAAAACTTATACTAGAAACAACTCGGCTAACTTATTTAATTGTAAGTATTTACCAAGCTATCTCAGTAATTGGAATCAACCTGCGGTTTGCCTAAATTCCGTTATGAAATTAATTACTCACGAAGTACAAACTTGTCGGTTTCTGATAGCAAGCCGTAATTAATTTTAGCTTTAAATCAAAACATTCTGAACGATAAATTCCGAAATCTGCCCGGTTACAGAGCCGCAGATTTTAAAATGTTTTGGACTAAAATTATGAAGTATTCATAATTCCAACAAAATTTAAACTATACGTTGTTTGTTATAAAGTTTAGTAAGCGAGCCATTTCTTGATTTTATTATTAGTAGTTTTTAGTAGTAGTATGTATGCGGGATAAAATAGATTTTCGCGAAACGGTATTTCTTATTGAAAAATTCAATTAATACATAAAATATATGATATCAATTGTCGCCAGATAACCTTTTATTAAGATGTTCTATGTTTTACTATAATTAATGGACTGCAAGCCTGAAGTAAATTATTTGAATTTGCGCGTAGTATAATAAAAAAATACTATAGGTAATAATATTAAAATAAAAAAAGTGTGGATTATTTGTGAAATATGACTCGTTAGCAGTTTAGGTATGAATATGTTGACTTCATGTTTTTAATTGCAAACCCATACGTAATAAAAATAAAGACAAAGAAACGTTTAATGATGTTTTTAAGACCAATCTTTGCAATTATTTTCTATCGAGCCGATTTCGTCAAATTATGTATGGAGGCCATTCACGGTCTTCGAAATATGATGAATATTAACATATATTTTTGATGTGCTAGAACAAATAGTTTTTGTTAAAAACTGCTTAAAAACATCAATTTCAACAAAATTAGGTCTTGCGTCAGCGTCTTAAATAAATACGTGTTATCACACGAATGATTGAAATCCCTTACTAGGATTCGAACCCAGGACCCTGAACTTCGTAAGCTAAGCTAAGCTCAACTTTTAAAAGTGCAGCTTTAGGCTGGGTTGCACCAAACCGTCTGTAATCGTAAGCGGTGTTCGTCAAATCTGATTGTATGCAAAGTTTGACTAAGTGCCAGTTGCACCAACGTACGAACACAGACCGGTCATCGTCAAATATGGCGCCGGCAGCTGTCATCCCATAGAAACTTGTCAAACTTTCCATACAATCAGATTTGACGAACACCGCTTACGATTACAGACGGTTTGGTGCAACTCAGCCTTAGTCTCGCCAATCTCGCCATCTCATGGTAAGCACTTGTCGAATGCAGCCGCAGTCTTCTAAATGCAAACGCTGAAGCCGGCGGTAGATATTGAGCCAATTATGAATACAAATGCTCAATTACGGAGTTTGGACGACATACACACCGTATTACATTACATTTTCACAACACACACACTATTCCTGCAATGTTTTTTTTTAGGGTTCCGTAGTAAACAAGGAACCTTTATAGTTTCGCCATGTCCGTCCGTCCGTCCGTCCGACCCCCGTTTTTCTCAGTAACCGTTAGTGCTAGAAAGTTGTAATTTGGCATGAGTATACATATCAATGACGCCGACAAAGCGGCAGAATAAAATCTTTAAAAAAATTTTTTTTCTGCCAAACCCCATCGTGTGGGGTATCGTTGGATAGCTTAAAAATATTATAAGGTTTCTAAAAGCATTTTTTGATTAAAGAATTGGTTAGCGTGATATTAAGCTTTGAAGTGATAATTTTTGCTATGGTCAAGTGTCCCCCCCCCCCCCCCCTTTGGATAATTGTAGGTATACCTACCTTAAATAAAGTTACGTAGGTATTCTGTTTTGTGTCGTTATTAAGCAGTTTTATTCTTAATGTTATTCTATTATCATTTTTACTGTTTTTCAGTTTATGTTACTCATTCTTATGTTGTTTTTTAGTATACGTTACTGCATGACTTCACCTGATGGTTGCATCGGAAAATCAGCGCTGGCCAACATGCCGGTAGCATACCTACTGTATTTTACATGCTGATCTTTATCCATGTATTTTTCACAGATAAATGCGTAATCTATTATTTTCTATTACGTACCATTAAAAATGCCATACCATGTCAAATCCCATTATCTAATACTGATTTACTAACATTTATGGGCGCAAGCCTAAAATATAATAAATTAATTGAATTGAATAATACTTTTCTTGAAAATTGCCGGCAAAGTGAATAGTATAGTTTAATGTAAGATTAAGATTGAACAATAAACAACATTGCATGCTCGTTTCACACGCCTTAAAAACGCCTATAATATAATAGTACATTACTTACCAAGGGCGATAAAACAAAGAATGTCTTAGATCGCAGGTATTTTACGCCCGAGCCGAAGGCAAGGGCGATAAATATGCGATCTGAGGCTTTCTTTATTATCGCCCGTGGTAAGTACAAAATTTTATGTCACCCCCTGGCCAGGAAGTGGGTCTTTTCGCGCGCGGAGCGTGCGATAATGGCCACTTTATGGCCAGGTGTGACATAAATTCCATTACCTACTTAATTCCAGTTCCAAACTTTTTAAAGCGTAAAAGGGGGGTATCTTGTTTAAAACTTAATATAAATAATACTCAGCCCGCAACTGCCTCCTTCCCGGCTTCGACAATAATGTACTATTGGAGATTTTTCGGTTCGGTGTGACAAAAGCTGGTCATGAATGCTAATCGTGATTTCTTGCAATAGCGTCACAGTCCTTGTTGGGGCGTCTAACCTCTGTACAGACAGACCTGACAGACATGACTGGCCGACTGACTGACAGACTAAATTCGAATGCGAATTTAGACTAGAACGCGACAAACAAACGACATGACAGACGGACAATTGACATGATTACCTTACCGACTTGACTCCAGCGAGGGCCGGACGTGCCTCTCGCCGTGAGACCAAGACGAGACCGTCGACGACTTCAATAAAGTACAAGACCTGACCGTACAGTCCTATTACAGCTGAGGTTTATTCACATACTCAGTTTCCATGCCAATGCTTTTTAGAAAATCTTTTGTTAGACACAACACGTGTACTGTTTTATTAAGGGTTCCGTACCCGAAGGGTCCAAACGGAACCCTATTGCTGACACTCACGCGGCCGTCCGTCGTCAGTCACAAAATTTTGTTCCGAAGAATTTTTTAACTTCCCATTGACCTATGAACATGAAATTTTGGTCATAATGTTTGTTATTACTATTATATTGATGAATCATATTTTTTGTCTAAAATTTCTTAATTTTTCCTATTAAAAACAACCTAATTTTGCGATAACCCTAAATGTACCAAGACCGAGACGCACATAGTCGGTTTTATTGCGGCGGCGGCAAATAAGTAGGTATACAGCCTGCCTCATGATAAGCAGACGCAGTGACAATACCTTAAACACAATGTTTTTTTTGTCTTATGACCGTGCCTTTAGAAAACACTACAATCTAGTGTTTTCTAAAGGCATTATTTTGAGATTATTAGATTAGATATTTCTAATCTTCTTCTTAATCTAGTGACTACGAGAGAGAATTAATGTATTCTAAAATAATCTCAAAAAAGAAATTCCCTAGGGGATGGATTTAGATATTTTTTTAATAGCCTCTCCCCATGTTGTCTAGACTAAATTAATCGTATATAATTTTAGTGTAAATAAATATTCATGTTGACTGGAAATCGTATAGTATGAATTAATTTATTAACAAATCGTTAGGTTGCTAAATTGATATTAATCCAGCGGGAATAGCAGGATTGAAAACATTAGGTACTGGTTTGTAATCGCTAATTAATATTTAAGAAGATTAATGGATTAGGCTTTAAGATAAAAGTACTAGTGCTCGACGCTGCATTAGTATTCGACATGGCCACTTTATGTCAAAGTCATATAGGCTAAATTCGAACAACGAAAAGATTTTTCATTCGAATTTAAGCCTTGTCTCTTTAAAATATAATGCCCGTGTCGAATCGATATTAAGTACTTTGACCTTATCAGACATATGAAATAAAATTTTCATCTTAAAGCTACTCAAACGCGATCAAGTGCATATTCTTCTACGAATAGCTGTTCCTTTGGTGAAATCTCTTTGAGCTGTAAGTCTTTGTCGTGATATCACGTCTAGCCGTCACTAATTCACAATACCGGAGACGTGCACTCAACGTACTGACGTACAGCCGATTTATTAGGGTTGTCACTAAAGACACGTTACAAATATACATAGACATAGACATCATAGAATAGGCAGATGGCAAACAACAGACGGTACTATCCCTCTATCTAGTACAATATTGAGTAAGGGTCTTCCCAAACCTATCGGCGCGAAGTCGGCATGAGCCGATCAAAAAAAGCTTCATGGCTACGCAATAAGAGCGAAAAATACGTTGATCGGCTCGGCCGACGCGAAGCGACTACTATCGGTGGTGACTACGGCTTGTCCTACGTGGGCGAATTAGACGCGACGGCGAAGCGGCGCGGCGCGGCGCGAAGCATTAACAAACAGTCGATACGATACCCTTTGAAGTGTCTTACGTGAGCGAACCGCTTCACCGCGCATTCGTGTATCGCCGCGCCGCTGCCGCATCGGTTCGCTTCGCGTTCGTTCGCCCACGTAGGACAACGCATTAATGCGAATCATCATCGTCATCATCATCATATCAGCCGAAAGACGTCCACTGCTGGACATAGGCCTCCCCCAAAGAGTGCCACAATGACCGGTCTTGCGCCACCCGCATCCAGCGGACTCCCGCGACCTTTACCAGGTCATCAGTCCACCTTGTGGGGGGTCTACCCACGCTGCGCCTTCCAGTCCGTGGTCGCCACTCGAGAACCTTTCGGCCCCAACGGCCATCGGTTCTACGTGCAATGTGCCCCGCCCACTGCCACTTAAGTTTAGCTATTCGAAAGGCTATATCGGTTACTTTGGTTCTGCTACGGATGGCCTCATTTCTGATGCGATCACGCAGAGAAACTCCCAGCATAGCCCTCCATTGCCCTCTGAGTGACTTTGAGCCTTCTTATGAGGCCCATGGTGAGCGACCACGTTTCCGTACCATATGTCATCACTGGCAACACACACTGGTCAAAGACTCTCGTCTTGAGATACTGCGGAATCATCATCCTCCTAGCGTTATCCCAGTACAGTTGCATCCTGAAGGATGCCTGGGGTCCGCTACCTAATCCCAAGATTTGGCGTAGGCACTAGTTTTTACGAAAGCGACTGCCATCTGACCTTCCAACCCCAAGGGGAAACTAGACCTTATTGGGAATAGGCTTTGTCAAGTGAGTGGGCAACTTGACTGTTAGAAGTTCTCAAACCGCCCGAAGGCCTCCAACTCGGCTTAACGACTGCTGCCATAGACAGCAACCGGGATCAACGGCTTAACGTGCCTTCCAAAGCACGGGAGCGCTCAGTTAGTAACCACTCAAAGCGGTCACCCATCCAAGTCCTGACCGCTGCCCACGTTGCTTAACCTTAGCAAGCGCAAGCGGTTCGCAAGCGCCGCTGGGCCACGAGCGTCCAATATTCCGCAGTATCTTGAGATACTGCGGAATATTGGACGAAAAGATATGCCGTAGCTTCCCGAACGCTGCCTAGCCGAGTCGGATTCGACGATTGACCTCGGATTAATGCGAATAGTGTGGAGTAAATCACTCGATTTATGCCGACTCCGCGTCGACAGGTTGGGGGAGACCCTTAAAGAGAACCACTGTGCTGATTCTTCGAGTAATTACTTCAGTACGTGGCTGCATCCCAGTTTGCATGCAACCAAAACGTTGCGATTAGCCAGCAGGGACAGCCCTACGTGATAACATCGTGCACGTACACGACGATAATGCAACACGTTCCATACACGAACTGTATGGAACAATGGAACGTGTTGCATTTGTGCTGTGTCGTTGGACTTTACTAATAATGCCTAATACAGCCAGTACATTTGTGTGGGTTAATATTAACCACAAACCAAACAGGAACTGTATTTTAAGTAAGCATAGTCCCGTTCTTCGGGTCTGAAAGGGTCAACTTTTAGTCTTACTTCGACCTTTCTAAGGGGCCTTCCTGATTTGTCGGTGCCGAGGCAGTACGATATGAGAAAAGTGTCAAATGTCAGTGTCAGCTGTCAGTCGACTCGGTACCATTTTTTACTGCGCCCCTACATTTAAATGAGTGCTTCCTGACTGGCGCGGGATGCGCGGTAGCAGGACAATGCGAAGGCGGTACTGCTCCGCTTCTGCGCATGATATTACTACTGCGCAAACGTAATACTGACAGTATTATCTCAAGTGAGAATCTTTGCGACGTCAGTAAGTTTACGTCAAAGAAGAAAATGTCACATATCGATCCCGCCCCGCCAAGTCAGGAAGTCACCTTACGGCAGCTTAAAAAACTTAGCGCTTGTAGCGGCGCGATGACGTCACGATGTGGATCAACCCTGCTTCTGTTAGGGTGTCCTCCTCTCCATTTGCTTCGGCAAATCTTATGCAATTTGGGTTTCTTCTTCCCTTTGCATCCCCAGAGAGCGCAACATAAATTAATTAATTTTAATTTTTTTTTGTAATTTAAAGAGAAAAATAAACGCATTTGTATTTTTACCCACGACGGAACGGAGAAGGTATATCCGTTTAGGGTGAGAGATTGTTTGTTACATAAGAAAAAATTGATCCACGGAAAGCCGACTAGTTGTTCTGGGACGACCTTGTGCCTCAATCGCATGGTGTAAAGAAAGAGTGGTTCTTCTATGCGTTTGCGGCAAATTTAAAACCGGTTCCAATGCAATAAGTTTAGCGAAACAGACCTACCTATCGTACCATTATTATCTTCAACAATCAGCTATACTGCTTCAGATGCACGTACTGCAACTTGGTTACCTCTTTGTCCTAATGGGGCCCGATTTAATTGAAAGTACAGTCAGCATCAAAAGTAAACTAAGGCTGGGTTGCACCAAACCGTCTGTAATCGTAAGCGGTGTTCGTCAAATCTGATTGTATGGAAAGTTTGACAAGTTTCTATGGGATGACAGCTGCCGGCGCCATATTTGACGATGACCGGCCTGTGTTCGTATGTTGGTGCAACTGGCCCTAAGTGCCAGAAGTAGAAACTTGTCAAACTTTCCATACAATCGGATTTGACGAACACCGCTTACGATTACAGACGGTTTGGTGCAACCCAGCCTTAGTCTCTATTGTAATTGACCTAGTGAAACAAAGAGGTCTGCATCAGCGTGGACAAAAATGCTTACGTATAATATCTAGAACTAGTTATTGCCCGCGACTTCGTCCGCGTAGAACTCGTTTATCGCGATAGAATTGAAGTAATTGCTATTTACTTATATCAGGCGCTTACCTACTCATCGCTCTTTCATACAAACTTCCACCCCTTTAATGCATGATTTCCGGGATAAAAAGTATGCTTCCCCGGGACTTAAACTATCTCCATGGCAAATTTCATCTAAATCGGTTCAGCGGTTTAACTGTGGAGAGGTAACAGACAGACAGACAGACACACTTTCGCATTTATAAAATTAGTATGGATTTTTATACAACTACGGTGGCAAACAAGCGTGCGGTCCACCTGATGGTAAGCTGATATAATATGTTACATGTACATGTAATTTTATTGTGACTGTGGTATTCTGCAACGCCTCTTCTTAAAAAAAACTACACCCGCGCATATAGTCACTAGTTGAGCTTTTGACCTCTTCATTCACGTAGTTACTTTCGATGCTGACTGTACCTACAGATTGTATTGTTAGCTTGCAATTTGTTGCGGGAAGAAAATTGGGCCAATTCTCACACTTGCTTTTGTAAAAACTACGGTTTTGCTGAAATTTCATTTCGGTCTTGTAATAGGGGGTTCAGTTCAGACCAAGTAAATGAAGCCTTTAGAAGCTACTACTACTATCCGTTTCCTGAAAAGGTAATTTTATTTGTTCGTTTTTAGTGATGTGCTACGTGTGGGATTTGTTTGAGTGATAAGTTCACTCGAACTTGAACTCTGATTCTAGGTATTTAAAAAAAAAGTATTTCGAACTTAGATACATATATTGACAATAGATAAAACAATATAGGCTAACGTCCAAGCGGTTCTCCCTATTAGATTCGGCGGTCTGGGTGTCCGCACCTCGTCAAGCGTGGCATTACCGGCGTTCCTGTCCTCCGCCTACAGTTCGTTTTCTCTCGTCAGTGTCATTCTAAATAAACCACAAATATCTGACGCGGAGATAACGAGCCTGGTGGAGGCCAGGGAAGCTTGGTGTGTCTCGTGCCCAGGTGCGGACATTCCAGTTTTAAAACATAACCAGAGGGTATGGGACGCTCCTCGTCTCAAGGCAACCCATGCATCTCTCCTCGAAAACAGTCAGGACGACTCAGAACGTGCCCGTCTTCTGGCCGTCTCAGTAAACGAGTCGGGCTATTGGCTGCACGCTCTCCCCTTCCGAAATGTAGGCACTGTTCTGGATCCAAGCTGCTTAAGAATAGCAATTTGCTTAAGACTTGGATCCAGAATATGTGTCTCCCACACATGCACCTGCGGCAAAAGTGTGGATCAGCTGGGGCGGCATGGGCTCTCTTGTATTAAAAGCGCCGGCCGCTTATATCGCCACGGCACCCTTAACGATTTGGTCCGCCGTGCGCTTGCCACTGCCTCTGTGCCCGCGGTTTTAGAACCAGTGGGTATGGCAAGAGATGATGGCAAGCGCCCGGATGGCGCCACATTGGTGCCGTGGAAATTAGGTAGAGCCTTAGTGTGGGACGCGACGTGCGTCGATACGTTGGCCGCGTCCCACATCCAGGCGACCCGTTCACAAGCCGGCGCTGCAGCTGACCAGGCCCAAATCCTCAAGCGCCGCAAATACTCGTCGCTAGTAAAAGACTACGAGTTTGCGGCGCTTGCGGTAGAGACCTTGGGACCCTGGTCAGCGGACATGAAGGGATTCATTAGGGCCCTGTCGTCACGGCTGATCCGCAGTTCGGGGGATCCTAGAGCTGGCGCATACCTCTCACAACGAGTTGCCCTTGCAATACAGAGAGGTAATGCCGCCAGCATAATGGGAACCATGCCTCAGTCGGAGCTGTTGGAGGGGATATTCTTTTTATAACTGTCAGATTTTAATTTGTTATTTATTATTATTATTATTTAAGCCTTTTTTTATTTCCTTAATATTTTCAATTTACAATTTACAATAATATTTTAATTTTAATTAAATAGCATGCAATTACAATTGATAATTAATATTAATACACATAATTTCGATTTATTTTTATTAAGGACCTCTTCATAGAGTAAAGGCCTCCTCCATTTTTCTCCACATACATCTGTCTTTCGCTTTTTCAGTCCAATTTTTTCCTGTTGCTTTTTGGATTTCATCTAGCCATCTTTCCGCCGGTCTACCTCTCGTTCTCTTGCCTACTGGTCCCTTCCATGAAGTTATCTTTTTAGCCCATCTGTCGTCGTTCATACGTGCAATATGGCCGGCCCACTTCCATTTTAATCTTTTGCTGTGTTCCAGAGCATCAATCAGTTTTGTTGTTTTTCTTATGTCTGTGTTTCTTTTTCTGTGTCTCAATTTTAGGTTCAAAATGCTCCGTTCCATGGCTCTTTGGGTTGTTAATATTTTGTTTCTGGTTTTTTTGTTGAAAATCCATGTTTGGGATGCATACGTAAGGGAAGGTAAGATGCAAGAGTCTAATATGATTTTCTTTAATTTCATTGATGTATTTGATTTTAGAATTTCTTTGAAACTCCAAAATTTACTCCAAGCCATGTTTACACGTCTCATTAACTCATCATAGTGACTAGATTTTTTAAATGACACTTGTTTGCCAAGATATGTGTACTCTTGGACATATTCTAGTAAGACGCTGTTTATGTGTATTGGTGACTTTTTGCTGTTTGTCATAATTTTAGTTTTCGATGTATTTAGTTCTAGGCCAATTTCATTGCTGACATAATTAATTTCATTTATCATTGACTCTAACTGCAATGAGTTTTCTGCAAAGAGTATAATGTCATCGGCGAATCTTAGATTACTTAGAAATTGACCGTTGATGTTTATACCTTTATTTTTCCACTTTAATGTCTTCATGATGTTTTGTAGGACGGTAATAAAAATTCTGGGAGAGAGGGGGTCGCCTTGACGGACGCCTCTACATATATCAATTTCAGTGCCGGATTTGTCTAATATTACTCTACTTGTACTTTTCTTATATATGTCTTGTATGAGCTCTATGGTTTCTGATGGAACATTACAATCCTGTAAGGCTCTCCACATGCTGCTATGGGATATAGAGTCAAATGCCTTGGCGTAGTCGATGAACGCTAGGTAGAGCGGGCGTTTCATTTCTTCGTATTTCTCTATAATTAGCTCCAACGAGTGAATGTGGTCTATAGTTGAGTATGTACTTCTAAATCCCGCTTGTTCTACTGGCTGGTGCTCTTCGGTGTAATTCGCAAGGCGTTTCTCGAGACATGAAGCAAACAACTTGTAGATATTCGATTGTAAGCTGATTGGTCGATAATTGCTTATGTCAGTGGGGTTTCCTTTTTTATACAGCAGCACGATATCTGATTTAGCCCATGCAGTAGGAATTTTTCTATCGTCTAAAATTTTATTGAACAGTGTAGTTAAATGTTGTACGAGGAGAGCCTTTCCCGTTAAAATGGCTTCGTTCGGTATGCAGTCTGGACCGCTACTTTTTTCTTTCTTTAAAGACTTTATTTTTGTCAAAATTTCTTCAGAAGAGAACCTTTGTAGAGTTGTATCATTTTTCAGTAAAGGCAAAGCCTCTGTACACGCCGGTGTTTTGCAAGCGTAGAGCTTTTTATAAAATTCAGTGGCAGCCTTTATTATTCCCGTTCTAGAGAATGTTTCCTTGTTACCGGTAGAGTTCTTTTTTAAGGAAGGAATCCATTTTTTAGATGTAGTTAACTCTTTTAAACCTTTTTTCATACTTCCTGACTTCTTAAGATATTTTTCAATTGTTGTTAGCCTGTAATCTTGATATTCTTTTCTTATAATTTTGTGAATATTTTTATATAGATAACATTTTTCATTTTTTTCTTCTATTGTCAATCGTTTTTTATTTATTAGCTCGTTTCTTCTTTTTATGAGGTTTTTTGTTGAGTCTGAAATAACGTAGTGCTGTTTTTTGTAGGCATTGTTGTTGTTGTGACAGTGGTGCTTTAAACTTTCATCGATTGCTTGTTTAATTTTTGCGTAATATGTCTCTACATCGTCATTTTCTTCCAATTTTATATTTGCAATATTCAATTTTAAAGCTTCAACATATTTTTCTTGCTCTTCTGTAGTTTTAAGTAAACAATTATTACTTTTATATGTAGCTCTAGATTTTTTAATATTGGTTAACAATAGAGTACTTCTTACAAGTCTGTGGTCACTTGGAAACGATAGATTGCTTATCACTTCAATATTAGTGATTTTATTTCTTATATTTGAAAGTATGTAATCTATCTGGCTTTTCTTTTTCTTTGGGGAAAGCCAAGTCCATATATTCTTGCTTTTCTTTTTGAATAGGCTGTTAACAACGAATAAATCATTTTCCCAGCAGAACTGAAGAAGGGTTTCCCCTCTCTTATCTCTTTTTCCGAAGCATGTGTTTCCCAGTATTCTATTTTCACCTTTCATTTTTTGACCAACTCGGGCATTAAAATCACCCATTATTATAAGGTTTTTACTACAATTCTTAATGGTTTCCAGTATTTGGTCATAGAATTCTTTAATTTCCTGTTCGGTTGCGTCAGAGGTCGGTGCATGTACCTGGACGATGGAAAGATTTGTGTTCTGAAATGTCAGGTTTAGTACGCAGATTCGTTCATTGATTGCAGTAAAACTTTCTATGCAATCTTTTAGGTATTTTTTTATGAGGAATCCCACTCCGTATTGTCCTTTCGTCTCGCCAAAGTAGCAGAATATATGTTCTTCACTTTCTTCAATATTATAGCCTGTACGTCTGATTTCTGACAAACCAATGATGTCATATTTAATTGTTGATATTGATTGCTTGAACTCTAGTAGCCTTTCTTCCGATAGTAATGAACGAGCATTGTATGTGCATATGTATATAGGGTGGAGTGGAGGGTTTTGGTCTGTGACCCCCGCGGTGACCGGCCGTGGTGGGGGACATGGAGAGGTCGCTTTTTTATGTCATTTCTTGGGTAGTGTTTGATTCGATAAGGAGTTAGTATCTGTATTCATAGGATTATTTTTTACTAGATACTGTTCCATTTTATTTTTCTTGCTTGGATTTTTTATAGTAGTTTTACTAGTATTTTGCTGTTCGCTCCCGAGCGCTCTCACTATCTCTGGAGACTGAGATAAAATTCTTTTTTGACGTTCATGTTGAGTGTTTATTTTTCCTGGTAGAATTACTAGTTTGTTGTATTTTATATATGCCTTTTTTCCTTGCTCTATTTCTTGTTGTAACTGAGTACTTAGCTTCTTTCTCTCTTCAAGAACTTCAGGAGGGAAATCTTCCTTCATGTAAAAAGTACTACTTTCCTGAAGCATTTTTTTATTTTTGAGTAATTCTATTTTTTTTCCCATAGTTGTTAAGGTAACAACTATGGGTCTTATCTTTCCAGATTTTTTCCCCACGCGTGAAACACACTCAATATCTCTTCTTTCGCAATCTACTTTCATAATATTGTTTATTATGTCTAAAATTATATTTTGTAAGGAAAAGTAACAATTTTCCGTTTCTTCTACTCCGAAAAAAATGACATTTTTCCTTCTTACTATTCTTTCGAACTTCTGAATTTTTTGTGCTTGTTCTTCTGTAATTTTTTCCAAATTCTGTTGTCTAGTTTCCAAAATGAGAAATTTTTCATCTATGTTCTTATTTATACTATTTGGGATACTCTCTTTCATTTCTTTTAGCTCCCTTGATTGTTCATCGAACTTTGTTTGTAAAGCTTGTAACATCTCTGCGATTTGTTCCATTTTTATTATTTTTATTCTTTATTTTTCTGCCCTCTAGCGGAATGTTGTAGTACTAATTTGGTAGTTTCGTTTTGCTAGATCGATATTGTAGTCGCTTCGTGTTCTGGAGGCCAAAACAGTTCTCTGGATTTGTAAGAGATGTCGCTACTGTATATATAACGGTGATGATCGTGTGTATTTAATTTATTATTTATGCAGTTTTTATAGGTTTTTACACATTAATTTGATATTGTCTTTTACACTGTAAATTGTTATTGTTTCACACTTATACACTCTTGATATTTAATATTTATAACATAAGTTCTGATGTTTATGAATTTATAGTCCGATGTACCCACACAATAAGTTCGTAACGTTTATTTCCATTTTGCACTGTTTTATGTAATTTTACGGGTCCTCACATAGCTACATTTATTTAAAATGGTTTGGTTTCACTTTGACTCGCTTTTTAATTGGGTTTTTTCACTGTTTTGCAGGGTTAGTTTATTTTAATAACACGATAAACACAGAGCCGTTGTTTACTGTTGCGCTGCAATTTGTTATTTATACTTTTTATTATTTTAGGTTTAGTTTTTTCTTTCTTCTGTATATAAAGTATTTTCTTGCAATCCCATATAGGCTAAATATTTATTTATAAATATACATTTTCTAATAACTGAACAAACAATCAAATAAAGACTTAAACTAGGCATAAACAATAAAACTTACCTAAAGATAAAAAAAAATACCCAAGTCGCCGTCAGCGCGTACTGCCCAGAAGGCTGGCCGCATTGCCACGCTGAATGGTAATATTGGTAACGCTTATTCTTTGCGTAGAAATATTAGAATTAGATATTCTAATGTGTTGACCGCTTTGATACCCTATCTCAAATATAATCATTATTAAATGTAAAGAAAAGACAGGAAGAGGAAAATCATAATTTAATTACATTAAGAGGAGGAAATTAAGAAGGGAACGCAAAATAAGGATCACTTGAATGAAGCATATTTAATTAAGGTGAAGAGGTGGGCAAAGTATTGAAATCGAGGTGTTTTTGTGCAGAATATTTGAAGAATATATTGAACGTAATGACCTGCAAAGTACATATTTAGGACACGCATACCCTTGAGTATTTGCTGTTGTAGTTAGTTTGTTCACATACATTGTAATTACGACAAAAAACCACGCTTAAGAAACATTAAAAACAAAATGTGTGCAAGCATTATTCGGTTACGACAGAATTCTAAGTTTCCAAATTAAGCTCAGTTATTTTTGAGGATTTAACCTATTTTCTGTTGTAGTTAATAATCGTCTAAGTATTGTAATATGAATTTCAAACTTGAAAACTTTGCTTCGTATAAAATAGTAGGCGCTTATTCTAGCGCTGATAGAAAATTACTGCCAGTCTTGATCATGACAGTGAATATTTTTATGAAAAAGCAAGTAAAATGTTTATAAAAATGTGTAGTATTTTTTTTAAAAGCAAAAAGTTGCTTTTCAAATCTCACATATTACCTACATATGTGAGCCGTGAACACTCGTCAAATTTTTCTACCCACAAATATGAAAGTGAATGCGACGTTGCGACTTCGCTTCGCTCGAGGCACAGCGCTGTTGTCAGATATTTCTTTACTTATCTAGTTTGGAAGTTTGCACCGAGCTTGAGCCGATTCCCGTTGCACAGAGTAGTGCGGACACATAGAGACATACAACCTGTTAGACAGTTTTATTTATACTTATCTATTATAGTTGGAGTTTTAAGAGGCCGTATAACACTTGTTGTTTCAATACTACTCCGATTCATTTTGCAAATGATCATGAGGATCCTGACATTTGTTTACGTTTGTAAAATGATATTTGATTTGACTTCGCTATTTATTTGTATTGCCATCGTTGTCCTTATTTCAATTTGTACCTATACCTACTATAATTTTTGTATTCAATATCGATATCAATATTTGTGGACAATCTTACACAAATCAACCTAGTCCCAAACTAAGCAAAGCTTGTACTATGGGTACTAAGCGACGATATACATACTTATATAGATAAATAGATACTTAAATACATAGAAAACATCCAAGACCCAAGAACAAATATTCGTCCTCATCACAAAAATAAATGCCCTGTAATGCTCTAGTATAAGTTTTTTCGAAACATTAACTAATTCGCCCAGCACTTTGGAAACGTTACCCACTGGCGGTTTTTTAGATTAGGGTTTTTATTAGGTATATTTAGGTTAGTTTTAGTTTTATTTTAATTTGTTATTTTATAATTATATCAGGTAGGGTATCTTTCGGATTGTATGATGACGTTATTTTGGTGATTTATTCACAGTCTATCTCATAATTTGGTAATAAATGAACTTAGGTACTAATTCGAACGCGTTTGCATTTTGTCTCAAAATGTATGAAAGTGGTATGAAAACGTGAACAGCGCCTCTGGTGGTCAGTTGGTCACTAGTGGAAACTAAAACAGCGAGTATTTTAACATTTGTTGCTAACCGATGAACGCGCGTATTTCAAACTCGGTGAGAGCGTTTTCATACATTTTGAGACAAAACGCAAACGCTTTCGAATTAGTTAATGTTTCGAAAAAACTTATACTAGAGCTATCGGCTTCGTAGGCAGGGTCACTACCAACTAAGCTAAAGCGGTCGTCGCGCGCGTATTCAATTATGTTAAGAAGATCCTTATTAGGAGAATATTTTCATTTTATTATCTCATTATTCTCTTTATTTGTTTATATCTAACTTGACGAACATTATGTGAATTCTTATATTTTTGACATCGATGCAAACTTATATTGTAAATTACATTAATGAAATAAATGAATCTGAATCTGATGATGGTCCACCAAATGACAATTTATCCATTGAACCTGAACCGTAAGTAAGTAAAAACAGAATAATAGTGTATTTAAAACAGTTCGTTTTTGTAAATACTAGTTATAAACTCATTTGAAAAAAAAAACAACTTATCAGCGCACCGGTACCGTGTTTTATTTCGAACGCGGCGATCCAAACAAAACAAAACACGGCGCCGGTATGCCGTCTGCTCGCCGCCGTGCGGACTTCACGAAATTAGACTTTAAGGGAATAACAATAGCAACTATGAAAAGTGATATCACATTATTACCCGAGGGTTGTAATGAGATTCAGTATATAAGTAATTTTACAACCCGGAAAACTAGGGTTATCATGGTTTGCTTTCGGTAAGCATGATTTGCTTTCGGTAAGGTTTGCATTGATATATAACGGCATTGTCCACCAGGTGGTGTGAAAACATATTTATGACCTCGATTGTACACTCTTAATAATTGTACGGTTTTGCATATCCCTTAATTATTGTAAAATATCTAAGTAAATTCTTCATATACTCGTAAGAGCAATATTTTATCTGAACACACACACTTGCTCGTAAAGTGTGTTATTGCACGCGTGCGTATAAAGCAATTATAGCAGATTTACCTCCCGCGGGAATTATGGAATTTTATAACTCACGTGGGCGTTATGAGTTTGTGTGTGATCTGATTGGTTAAAAAAAAGTTATATTCCAATAAAAGCATTTATTGGCTTTTTTTATTATCGCAATAATAAATATCAAATTCTGTTTAGATCATAAATAGGTACGTACAGTCAACCAATTTGATTTCTGGGGCACTTCGTACCTTGTCGCAGTTAGAATCAATATTATAGCCGGTAGAGCTATCATATTAATATCACTGTGACAAGGTACCAAGTGGCCTAGAAATCAAATTGGTTCACCGTACCTACTACGTGTGTTCTTCTGGAAACTTTATTTGGCGAAGTAAAGCCAGTAAGTACCTTTTTTTATAATCATCATCACAGGAAAACTTTATTCAATAACTAACGATATTCGTACAGTACCTAATGGTACCTAACTTATTTAGAATTCCATTTTTCTGTATTCTTTGTTGAAAATAAAAAATATATGTGAAGGAATTATTTCGATACGTCCTTTAGTTTCCAAGATATTGAATTTTAAAGTGACGCGCGACGACCCGCCTTCGTGACGTCATAGTGCAACACTCGCTATACACGCGCTCACTCCGTTCGCGCGCTTCCGTACGTACTAGACTAGCGTTGCAAAATGACGTCACACGCGGTTAGCGGGACTCACTTTAAATGCATGTAAAATCAAAACTACTTGGTATTTTTGAATGAAACAAAAACTAATGTATTTGTATGAATGAAAGCTTTACCGTAACAAACTTTTAAGTGATTTTGCAGACCTATTGACATTCTCCATTGAGAACGGATAGTAGGTACACTACCCTTTCTCAATTTGATCTCACTACCGTTGATTTGGAATTAGTGCATTAGTAAAGGAATATGAATCGTAAATTTGACACTAACTAATAGGTGGTACTACCTGCGAATAATAAATATTCGTGGCTTTTTTTAAATCTGCCTACCCTGTCTAAAAACTCTGTGCACGCCACTGCTACTACGTAGTACGTAGTAGGTATGGTTGACGAAATATAAGCTGCACCGATTCGCCATACAAGTTGTTCGAGGAATCGGGGCAGCTTATATTTCGTCAACTATACAACAAAAAACAACGAGCCAAATATGAATGTTTCTTCAGTCTTCATATTGTTTCATCTGATACAAACACTACTCTGCGTAGTTCACCGGGCAATCCGAGCGCCATCTACTGACGCAACAGCGGAACAGGTCGATTATCAAGGCAGCCCGTTTACAAGCGAATCGAGCTAACGCGATCATTGTTGAACAGATGTCGCTTGGGTCGGCCATCGGCAGTCGTTAAGTGGTCAAGGTCATTCACAGTACCCCGGGCCTTAAGTCTAATATGATCAAACGCAAAATACCTCGCACGATATATAATGACTATTAAACCCCGTTGTTGCATTACGTTCATAGCAAATTGAACTTTAAAGCGATGGAACAGGGTTTCTATTCACACGAATTGATAGGATAAAATTGCAAAACATAATTATTTTAATGAGGAGCGGAACTGAAGTATTTTTAATTTTCTCGCATTACCTATACTTTGTTCGTCGATCATGGAATAAAAGAGCAAGAATAAAATTATTTAGGTATTCCTTTTTTATTTTATGCGTATTACTTTCTCACTACATAGCATAACTACAGGTAAATGATTTGTATGTCATTGACATACATATTTACTTGCTTTTATTCAATTGCAATTGGATAGCTAGCTACCTAATACCCAATTTAGTAAACAATTGTAAATCAAATTTTACAATTGATCACCATTATATTTAAAAAAAAAAACACACCAAAATATTGCTTTGTACAACCAAAACGAGTAAAATGATCACCAAATGTGTACACCCAGATTAGTGTAAAATTGTATCCAAAATTTTACAGCCGACCTCCATTATAGGCATAGAAAATTTAACGGCAAAAATTACATCCCCATTTTAGTGTCAAATTACAACCAAGATTTAAAACTGATCGCCAAATACGGTTTACCATTGTTTTTGCTTCATTTCGATCTGGCTAATTTTTGTGGAACTTAAACTTGGGTTACTAATTATTTCGGTTTAAGGCCGTGTATTACCACTTTTGAGTTTTTAAAAACCATCTGAGACATAGAATATAGTGTCTTAAAATCAAAAAAAATATATATGTGTTACATAAGGATCTTGTCTAGTCAAAATCGCAGTCAGTTACATGATCTGATGAATTTCACTCGATAGAAAAAAATCGCGAAGTTACCCCTTTTTGGAATGTATTTTCGATACTACGGCTATATTACTGATATTTAACATTTAATTTTTGTACTCAATTAAAGATCGTAAATAGTTATAGACAAATTCGCAGGGTTTGCTTTGATAAAATGATTGGCTTAATGACTATAGCTAAATATTCACAAAACTGCGCGCAGAGCTTGCGTAGAGAGCGGGATGGTTAATTGTAAACTCACGCGTGTTAGAGCGGGACAGTTGCGTTGGGGATACCTCCCCTTAAAGAAACTTTTTTGTCTTAAGAAATTACAGAAATTTCACTTATAAGGTACGAGTAAATAGTAAAATCTTACAATAACGCAGCAAGCAAGCATCTGTTATTTTTGCGACAAACAGTTGTATGTATTTACTTATTAATTTGAAATTACGAGGTAAGAAAAATTAACACTAAGAATAGACCCTGTAGTTCTAACATAAGGCTTAGATTTAAGTGCACGGTAATAGGAGCATGCAAGGCTAACGAGGGTAACTTTTATTTTTGTGCGAGTTGTTACAACTAGGCATTAACTTGTTTACAGGGTCAGTTAAACGAATCTTTAAACTGTAATAATTATCGGTTACCATACATTTTCGTTAATGATATACCTATTTCAAATATTTTTGTGCGTATGTTCGTACTTATATACATACCAGAATAATGGATTAATCTAGAATGATTTATATAAAATAACTAAGTTTATTCAAACATAAGTTGATATTAAGGAGATAATAATAATTTATATTAACGTGTCGAGATGTGATCGACGCTGTTGTGGATAAATATCGAAAATACCACCGCCTATTGTGCCAGTCCTTATATTAAAGTGATGAGATTTCCATAATTTCATTTGCACTAATCTGCCATAATTTTTACATAAGTACTATATCCATAATTTTGTGTTCGTTTCTGACTGCCCTTACCTAATTAAACGGTAAAAATTATGATATTCAATAGTGTAAGACTCGTTTAAATATTTGGTTGATAAAATTAAGATAGAACGTTAAGTTTAATCATGGACCAAAGAAAATGTCTATTATTCTTACAGCTACAGTATTACTGACACGGTGTGTGGCCAGCCTAACCAATTAATGTTGTATTGAGTTCACCACTTAAAAAGGAACTTTATTAGTGTATTTGTATAGAGATGATTAATTTAGAAAATATCCATCAATCAAATTATTGGAATTGTATAAAACCTTTTTTAATATCTGCCTTGAATGTATTGGCGCCATTTTCGAGAATTAAAAAAAATGGCGCGACTTAGAGTTAGTCTGTGGTGAACTGTCATGGAGATTATTATTGGTTATGTATGTCTTGTATTATCTTTTATAACTAAGAAAGCAATGATGAAGTAATTAACTGATAACTGAATTAAATACTGTAACAAGAAACGAACATGGCATTTTATTGAAGAATTGAGGGAGTTGTTTTCAAATCGGAAGCGGGAACGTCGCGCGCTGAAATCCAAGAAAGCTGCGTGCCATCTATATATTCCAAGCATTATGATGTAAATGACGGCAAAAAAAATTAAGTGCCAGAGGTCCTAGGGCAGCCCACCCGCTAGATGGAGCACCCCTGCAACTACATCTGCACGAGGCCATCCATAAGACGGGTGACAGGAGCCTATGGAAGAATCTGGTCAGCAAGAATGACTGATGATGATTATGTAAACAGGCAAGGTTTGCGTATCTACAGGTAAAAGTAAAAATCAACTATGTACAGGTGAAGTATTTGTTAACATCTTGTATACTATAATAGAGATTTATGAACTGTGGTTTGTTACTTTTCAATATCTAGTGATAAATGTTACTGAAGAAGTGTAACTGAAACATATTTTATTTGCCTGAGTTGTTAGGATGGCAAGATAACATGTTGATTGTTTTAAATAATGTACCAATTAATTTGTGAAGTTTTTACACCAAGTTACAGTTGTTGGTTATTAAAAGTTTTGAGCTTTTTGTATAAGTAAACTAATCATTTCCTTTGGGTGCTGTATGGCACTAAGAGCTATATGACATATTGAGTGACTGATCTTTATAGTTCAGTACACGCTAAACCCTTTTGTGTAACGTGTTAGTGAACAAAGTAAAATGTAACTGTCGCTTCGCAATAGTTAATTGGTTAAGTAAATAACTAATTAGTTTTAGTGTTATTCCTCAACAAATTACCTATGTCATGGTGGACATGGTGGACACTAATGAAATGGAGGTTGATTTCAGAAGCATAATTAAACTGTCAGTCTTTGTGCTCAAAATGACAAAGGTGGCCAAGGCTGTCATGTTCGCCGTTGGAGTGATGCAGTCGCAAGCAGTTGAAAGCTTAGCAGGCACTGCAGGTCAAGCTGAGCGGTCACAATCAGCATGGAGCTGGCTTGATCCTGGCAGAGGCGTAGTCGTCCCCAATGGCCGAGGTCGAAGCGGCGTCATGCCGAATTGAAGCTGCGAGCAGAAGCAGCGCGAGCAATTGCAGTAGAATCAAAGCTGGAGTGTCCGGCTGTGGATTGGGTGTGAACATGAGAGAGAACAACTTTAATGCAGGTATTCAAGTTGTTTAAGAAGTTGGATGCACTAACAAGTGTGACATTCTTGACCAACTGAGCACTCTTGATTTTATGTAGAAAATAAATAAAAAAAAAAAACACAAAAGTTGCTTTTTCACATAGTAGGTAAAATCGCATAACTGATTTCGAGATTAAGTTCCGTTTTCCAATGCCATGGCATCAAAGAGTTGAAATTAGTCAGCAATCAGAATCACATATAAACTGTCAGGAAAACCAGACATATTTTAAAGGCTTTAGTTAGCTCGATCAACTAGTCCAGAACTAATTACTTGAAATGAGTAGAGAGACATTCTGTACTTGATTGGTTCTATTGTTTCCACACTCAGAGACCTTATACATCTCTGTTATGATTAAATTAGTGTTTTTAATTGTTATTAATGTTTATTTCTTGTGATGCTCAGAGACCTAGTTATCTCTGATACTATTAACTTAGTGTTCAAAGGTCAGATAATTAGCAGAAAGGTGAAATGGCAGCTGCCTTGCAACTGCACTTACAGCATGCTGCACCAGATATCATGGGTGTGATTGAGTCATAGCCGTCATCGGATATATACATGTGGGAATCCGTGAAATGTTCATATACAGCAAGCAGCAAAGCAAGTGTCAATCTCTGGAGTAATCACATTGTGTAAACAGACACTGCGAATACAGGCTTGGCATCTCTTATATCATCTAAGTAATGATGTATGTTCTGGTAACTATTTTCCCATGGATAGACGGTACTCATAAGACTGTCTGCTATACAAACAGGTAAAAAAAAAAACAAACTTGGTAATCATTAAAGAAATAGATTTTGGCATAACTTTGTTAGTTATGTGACTGTGTAAAGTTTGTAGTAAAGTGCAGTACGGTGCTGGATTATTCAGTACTTCCAGACTGTTAATCTGAGATAGTTAATAGATGAACTAACCTCTTTCATACAAAATCAAACAACAATGCAGTAGTGCGGTATGTGCACTAACTTATGACTTTTCAATGGTAAGGAATTAAGTTTTTGAGTGCAGTAGAAATATTGAAAGTCGGTAGTTAAGTGAGCTAACTGTAGTTGGCTCCTAGGTATTTGGATTGACAGTAAGTTGTTGATAGTGACTTCCACTTTATTTTAATTCTTTTGAGTTGAAATACCTTTTGCACATCAATAGTAACCGCTAAATGACTGTACAAAAAAATGTACTTTGGCAAGTTGTATTCCAAGCAAGTAAAGATTTAGTGATGTAATTTGGAGTAATCAGTTAAGTATCAGTCAATAAAATTGTGGTATGGAATTATGGATGAATCCACCACAGTTAGTGATTGTGGTTATTTCCTAAACATTTTGCACATTGAGTTTTGATTTCAGAGACTGTGAGATGCACCTTACAGCATAGGTACATAGAATTTGTGAGCAATGGTCCAAATCATGAACGCAGATGGATTTAGTAAGTAACGGACTAGAACATGAATGCTAAGTTGGATCGACACGTCTCATGTTATGTTGCAATGTAAATGTTAGGGCTGTGCCCTGCAACATTACTTCTTTAGTAAGTATGCAAAGTGTACAGCTGAGTGCCACATAGTATGTGTTGTGCACTGTTGTGATCAGTACATGTAATTTACCTAGAACTTAATTTTGAATTTCATACTTAGGCAGTGTCTACTATAGGGTAGACAGAGATCCTATTTGGGAACCTGCTTGTGCTCATTTATGTGTGTGTACATGGCCATGGGATGCATTGATGACATATAGTGTGACCACACTAGATGATGGTAGTTCAAATTGGGTTGAAATAAAACTGCTCAACCAAGATCACTAGATACTTAGGGTATTTCAGTGTTTAAACTGCCCACGTGGTCGTGGTCGTGTCGGAGGTTTCCCCTGGATTTTCCCCAGGCCACCCTCCAACAAGCTGATGACACTGAGTGTGAAATTAATGACTGATTGAGACTGAAATTCTTGAGACAAAGTGAGAAGCTTTGACTAATGTTTTTTCATGTCTACATTGGACTTTACCAATGAAAGATTGTTCTGTTCTTTAGTACTTTATGTGGAAAACTTTTACTACATGCAAGTCTTTATTGTTCATGTCATGTGTAATGTTTATTTACACGTGTATAATATGTATATTTTAAGGCACGGGCGCCTGGTGGTGAGCACGTGTATATGTATATTTTAAGGCACGGTCGCCTGGTGGTGAACACGTGTATATGTATATTTTAAGGCACGGTCGCCTGGTGGTGAGCACGTGTATATGTATATTTTCAGGCACGGTCGCCTGGTGGTGAACACGTGTATATGTATATTTTAAGGCACGGTCGCCTGGTGGTGAGCACGTGTATATGTATATTTTAAGGCACGGTCGCCTGGTGGTGAGCACGTGTATATGTATATTTATTAAGGCACGGCCGCCTGGTGGTGAGCACGTTTATATGTTTGTTTCATAGCACGGCCGCCTGGAGGCGAGCAAAGAAGAAGAAAGCGAAGTGTGAAGATGGAAGCGCTCCTGAGTCTCCGAGCGGCGCAGGAGCAGCACGCTGGCACTCTGGCGTGCTGGCGCCTCAGAGCGGCGCTGGAGCAGCGCGCTGGCACTCTGGCGTGCTGGCGCCTCAGAGCGGCGCTGGAGCAGCGCGCTGGCACTCTGGCGTGCTGGCGCCTCAGAGCGGCGCTGGAGCAGCGCGCTGGCACTCTGGCGTGCTGGCGCCTCAGAGCGGCGCTGGAGCAGCGCGCTGGCACTCTGGCGTGCTGGCGCCTCAGAGCGGCGCTGGAGCAGCGCGCTGGCACTCTGGCGTGCTGGCGCCTCCGAACGGCGCTGGAGCAGCGCGCTGGCACACTGGCGTGCTGGCGCCTCCGAACGGCGCTGAAGCAGCGCGCTGGCACATTGGCGTGTTGGCGCTGGAGCAGCGCGCTGGCACACTGGCGTGCTGGCGCCTCCGAACGGCGCTGAAGCAGCGCGCTGGCACACTGGCGTGCTGGCGCCTCCGAACGGCGCTGAAGCAGCGCGCTGGCACACTGGCGTGTTGGCGCTAGAGCAGCGCGCTGGCACACTGGCGTGCTGGCGCCTCCGAACGGCGCTGAAGCAGCGCGCTGGCACACTGGCGTGTTGGCGCTAGAGCAGCGCGCTGGCAGACTGGCGTGCTGGTGCCTCCGAGCGGCGCTGGAGCAGCGCGCTGGCACACTGGCGTGCTGGCGCCTCCGAACGGCGCTGAAGCAGCGCGTTGGCACATTGGCGTGTTGGCGCTGGAGCAGCGCGCTGGCACACTGGCGTGCTGGCGCCTCCGAACGGCGCTGAAGCAGCGCGCTGGCACACTGGCGTGCTGGCGCCTCCGAACGGCGCTGAAGCAGCGCGCTGGCACACTGGCGTGTTGGCGCTAGAGCAGCGCGCTGGCACACTGGCGTGCTGGCGCCTCCGAACGGCGCTGAAGCAGCGCGCTGGCACACTGGCGTGTTGGCGCTAGAGCAGCGCGCTGGCAGACTGGCGTGCTGGTGCCTCCGAGCGGCGCTGGAGCAGCGCGCTGGCACACTGGCGTGCTGGCGCCTCCGAACGGCGCTGAAGCAGCGCGCTGGCGTGTTGGCGCTAGAGCAGCGCGCTGGCACACTGGCGTGCTGGCGCCTCCGAACGGCGCTGAAGCAGCGCGCTGGCACACTGGCGTGCTGGCGCCTCCGAACGGCGCTGAAGCAGCGCGTTGGCACATTGGCGTGTTGGCGCTGGAGCAGCGCGCTGGCACACTGGCGTGCTGGCGCCTCCGAACGGCGCTGAAGCAGCGCGCTGGCACACTGGCGTGCTGGCGCCTCCAAACGGCGCTGAAGCAGCGCGCTGGCACACTGGCGTGTTGGCGCTAGAGCAGCGCGCTGGCACACTGGCGTGCTGGCGCCTCCGAACGGCGCTGAAGCAGCGCGCTGGCACACTGGCGTGTTGGCGCTAGAGCAGCGCGCTGGCAGACTGGCGTGCTGGTGCCTCCGAGCGGCGCTGGAGCAGCGCGCTGGCACACTGGCGTGCTGGCGCCTCCGAACGGCGCTGAAGCAGCGCGCTGGCACACTGGCGTGTAACACCAAAGCGGCAACGGCGTCACCCGACGTCACAACGCCTCTGATCGATGCATTGCGGACCATGAATTTCGTGAGATCTAACCATTATTATATTTAATTCTAATCCTACCTATGAATTTATTACGAATACGAATTATTCTACGGTGATTTAATGACCTATTAGATAAACAAATTATAAATATATTACTTTTTACAAATGAATTAATGAAGCGTAATATTGGGTTAAAATCTGTATGACAAATTGGTATATATTGTCTAGCACACGTCTTTTGGCCAAACAGGCCATGGCCTGGTCTTGCCTGTTCGAGGGAGAGGGGAAGGAGTCCCATGGAGAGCCGTTGCATGGCAAACAATATGTATACTTTATGGCACGGCCACCTCGAGAGGAGCACGTACGCGTGTAAATTGCAAGGCATGGCCACTGTTTTTCAAGTTTTAAATAATGTGTTGATCTTTTCAGTGCTCTGTCAAATGCGGGCGCTGAGGCTCACGCGCCGTGACATGGGAGTGTCAAACTCGAGGCTGAACCCCATAGAAGTGCATGTGGGTTGGTGTCGCGCTGCGCGCAGTGACAGGCGTGTTCATCGTTGGCGTTGAAGCATGGTGTATAAAGGGAGCTTGTTGTATATCATAGGGCCTATCGAGTGGAGACATATTTAGATTTTGCGATAATTGTTTTAAAAGGAAAATATTTTGTTATTTCTGTAAGTTACAATTATTGGCGTCATATCATACAGTTGATGAAAATGTCACTATTAATATATATAATAAGGCTGTAAGGCATCAATTCACAACAAATTACTTTAAATGGTAATCACCATTTGTTTTTGCTATTGTGTGGCTATTGGTGAGAACCTGTAATTGGCTCTTTGTATCATATATCCATATATTTACCGTTAGCTTTTCGGTGAAGGAAAACATCGTGAGGAAACCTACATACATCAGCGAAGAAATTCAAAGTTGTATGTGAAGTCCCCAACCCGCTCTGGGCCAGCATGGGGACTACTGCCCAATCCCTTCCATCTATGAGAGGAGGCCTGTGCCCAGCAGTGGGACGTATATAGGCTGATGATGATGATGATCATATATCAAAAATTATTGTAAAGTTATTAGCTGTTGGTTCTCCAAATAATTAAATAATAAAAATAAATGAGCATACCTTAAACTATTGATATGAAATAAGTTCTTTAGAATGTTGGTAAGATTTTGAGATTTTGTACTTAGTATAGTTCAAGTATTATGTATGTTCATAATAATAAGCTTTACATGAAGTGATGTCACAAATTTATATTTACTATGTAGTTAACGGTGGGCACCTGTAATTGGTTTTTTTTTGGTGTCCTATCTATATCACTATTGTATATTTGTAAACTGTTGGTTCTCCAAATAAATAATAATAATTGTATAGAATGTTAGATTGACTAAAAGATTGAGTTAGATTTGAATCAGGCAATAAGGTCCATATTTACATATGCCTTATAAACCATCATACATATCTATGAAAAGAAAATAAACAGTTTATATGATTAAACTAAATTAAAATGTAACTAATACTTGTTTATGTAAACAATACTTTCACTTCACGAGGACGCGAAGGAGTATCAGGATGGACGAACTGTAAGACTCGTTTAAATATTTGGTTGATAAAATTAAGATAGAACGTTATGTTTAATCATGGACCAAAGAAAATGTCTATTATTCTTACAGCTACAGTATTACTGACACGGTGTGTGGCCAGCCTAACCAATTAATGTTGTATTGAGTTCACCACTTAAAAAGGAACTTTATTAGTGTATTTGTATAGAGATGATTAATTTAGAAAATATCCATCAATCAAATTATTGGAATTGTATAAAACCTTTTTTAATATCTGCCTTGAATGTATTGGCGCCATTTTCGAGAATTAAAAAAAATGGCGCGACTTAGAGTTAGTCTGTGGTGAACTGTCATGGAGATTATTATTGGTTATGTATGTCTTGTATTATCTTTTATAACTAAGAAAGCAATGATGAAGTAATTAACTGATAACTGAATTAAATACTGTAACAAGAAACGAACATGGCATTTTATTGAAGAATTGAGGGAGTTGTTTTCAATAGTATTGTATAATATTCAAAAATGTTGGGTTCTCTATAACGTGGTCTGCGCCATTATTTTAACCTAACCTAACCGCCAGCGTGTTGACGGCACCCCGCTAAGCGGGGTGCCTATTTCCGCTCTAAGGAACACAAGCGAACCCTAACCTACTAATAATACGATTGTTAGGATTGTTTGTTTTTTTACTGCGGGGGGCTTCGAGCCCCCCTTTTTTGGCTGCCCTACCCTAGTTAAACGAACTAACTTAATTTTGGAGCGAGTTAACTATATTTACATTTTATAGCAATCTTAACGATGTAATTGGTTGGTGAAAGCGCCATAATTTGGTAATAGTTGAAAATTAATTGGTTTACTAATTTTTGATCATTGTTACGACATTCGGAGTGCAATTTATTTATTTAGGGACCGATCGTCTCTTTTTACTGGTCCCAGGATTTTTCGGAACACCTTACGTTCTGCTACTAACAAGCTGTGCTCCTCCTTAAGTGTCAACGTCCAGGCCTCACACCCATACATTAAGATGGGGCGGATCACGGTCTTATATATCCGAAGCTTAGCTCGTTTACTTAGGAGCTTGGACGTAACACCTTGTGAAGAGCAGCACTGCAGCGCAAGGTGTTCTGGATACGGGTGTTGATTTCGTCCTCTCTGGCATGCGTATCAGTAACAATGCATCCTAGGTATTTAAATTTGGAGACTCCCTTGTAAGAGGTTTCTCCTACAGGTAGGTCGTCTCGTTTGGCACGGCTGTTTCTGAAGCGCTTCATATGGAGGTATTCCGTCTTTCCATGGTTAATCCTGAGCCCTACTTTTGGGAGTTGGAGGATCCTTAAAAATGCCGAAATAGAAGAGCTGGTAGCCGAACCAAACATTATAGGTGAATCCAAAGCACATCGTCTTCGCTGGCTTGGCCACCTAGAGAGGATGGGAGAAGATCGACAGGTGAAAAGAGCATACTTGGGCCGACCGACCGGACGACGTCCTGTGGGTCGCCCCAAGTATCGCTGGAGGGATGTGGTGGAAGCGGACCTGCGTGAGCTCGGAGCTGGTGCAAGCTGGCGAGAAATTGCGCAGGACCGAGCAAAGTGGCGTGCTCTTGTGTCGAAGGCCAAGACTCATTTTGGGTCGTCGTGCCAGCCCAGTTAGTTAGTTAGTTAGGGACCGATCACCACATTTGGTGTGCATTTACTCATTTTGTACTTTGTTTACACATTTGGTGATCTATTATTCATTTAGTGATCGGTAGTCTCAGTTTGGTGTTAAGTATATATTTTGAAGGAAAAAAATGCCGATTCATATATTTATTTTGGTGTGCATTATACATATTTGTTCCCAATTTTCATTAGGTTGCAGGGTTTGATCGTATTCGGTCTGCTCGTTTGTAGAGAAACTTGCATCTCTAGAAATCGTATCTTGTTACTTATGTACGATCGCTTTAGCTTAGTTGGTGACCCTGCCTACGAATCTGGAGGTCCCGGGTTCGAATCCCGGCCAGGGCATTTATTTGTGTGATGAGCACGAATATTTGGGTTGAGTGTTTTCTATGAATTTATGTATCTATTTATCTTTAAAAGTATGTACTATATCACGATCATATAACGATTCTTAAATCGCGATCAATACTGTACCCTTACCATGAGTTTGCAATGTTTGCATTACCGTACTCGCTAGCGACTGCGTAAACGATTTAGTATGCCGATTCTTATTTCTATTGCGTAACCGCCAGAGGCGCTGTACTTTTGTCCATACTAAATCATTTACGCAGTCACTAGCGAGTACGGTAATGCCAACATTGCAACTCATGGTAAGGGTACTGAAGTCGACAAAAGTGACTTCTAATTACGTTTGTAGTGAGTCCACTAAGAACACGTAGTCACGTGTGTACGTATGCTGCGTGCCATGTGGGACTATGGACGCCAAGCTTAATCGTACCGTATACGGATTCTTAGTTCGCGATCAATATCTACTGACGTCGACAAAAGTGATTTCAGATTACGATCAGTGTACAATAAGCCAGAAATGTAGACACAACTTAAAATCTATTACCTGCACATTAAGGTCGAAGAGCGGTAGACAACTTATTTGGGTGACTGTACAAGAGGCACATATTCCAGTTAGCATATGGGTCGGTCGTAAAAAAGTCAATTTGAACTATGTTCCCAATTGCGGGAAATACTGTCAATAAAAGTCACAGATTTACTTACGCATCAGTTGCTTTTCTGGTAAAACCCTACTAAGTACCTATGTATACTTAAAATTGTGCAATGGAAGGCACAAAAAGTTGAAGTTGCCTCAAGTTGGTAATAGGTACCTATCAAAAATAATATACAGGGGGTGCCACGGCTTTGCCACATGAAGAGGAAGTTTAAATATTAAAGATATTTATGTTACTGAAAGAAGTCATAATTTCATTTAAAAAATAATTAGAACTACATTCACAGGTTTAAGAAAAACGGCATATGTGTACCAGGAAAAGTAAAACCATGCTTATTTTTACCCGACTGCAAGGCAGGGTTATTATAATTGCAATTGAAAAGTTTAATCATACTTATTCATTATTTTTCCTTCAATAACTAAGCATATTAAACAAAAGGAAGACCATGAAATTCGTTTTTAATCGATTCTATTCCTGATAGAGGCAGGAAACTTATCTAAAACCCGCAATTCTTCACACTTGGAAGCTCAAACTCAATATGTTCGTCAGGTCGTGGCCAACTTAAGATAATATTCGTCATGCAGAGATCTCAATATATATGTCGCGCATATTCCACCAATGGTTGAAAATGTCTAGTTTGAAAAATCCTCAAGCAAGCTCTCTCCATACAAACTTTGTGCAAGTTTTTCTTCGCTTGTGTTTGTACTACACTTCTTGAGGTTCTTATTTCAAAAAATCAAATCAAAAATCAAAAATCAAAATATTTTTATTACCAGATTGAACACGATACATGAAAAACATTACAGTGATTCCCACACTAGGCATAGCCTGTCACGTGGGGATCCAAATCTAAGAGAATTGCCAGATTAATGCGGCTGTTAGGTTAATAGATATAAGTTTAACAACAACTAGGTAATAGGTTAACTTAACAATTTTCATACGGCATGCTAATATAACTAACAATGGATAAACACAGGGATTACTTACAGGTCTTTGAGAGTGAGTGTGTGTGCGTGTGTGTGTGTGTGTGTGTGTGTTAAGTGTGCGCGAGTGAGTGAGTGTTTTGTATGTGTGTGTCAGTGTATGGCTGTGTGTGGGAGGGTGTGAATACTGCAGAGATGAAAGAGGAGTAGCCCTACGAGTTATATAATCTCTTGGGATCAGACGCAATAAAATTGTCGTCCACTACAACTAAGAACATTTCAACAAGTCCTCAGACTCATTATAATTCCAGGATAGTAATAAAATCTGGATGCGCATTTTTGACTCAACAGGATTACAGTGTCTTATATCACATATTTTTGCCAATTTATTATATACGTGTGGAAACAGAAATGCCGAGAATCTCTTTGCAAAAGCTGTGTTAACACGTGGCTTGAAAATTCTATATACTCTTCTTTGTGTCATAGTGTGATGTCCGGGCCGTCGCCACAACAGATTGTGTACATATGTGGTAGCGCGCAGCAAAAACAGTCTTCGAACACTTAAGACTTTAGCATCTTTGAAGAGTTCAATAGTGGGATATCGGCGGGGCTTTCTCAAAGAGACTTTCAAAACCGCTCTTTGTGCCCGCTCTAAAATTATCATAGTAGATTTTGCACAACCACCCCAAGCAAGAATACAATAACCTATGATAGATTGACAGAGGGCTAAATACACGGATCTAAGCAGATGACCATCAGTAGCTTCTCTTAAAAGTTTCATGGTGTAAATAAGTTTACGAACCCTGCCAGCAGTTGCCGCGATGTGACTTTTAAAGTTAAGCTTCTCGTCAATTATAACGCCCAAATATTTGAGAGAGCTGGTTCTTTTTACAAAGACACAGGGGCATACAGATGGTTGAGAGTTCGGCGGAGTGACGCATGATGATTTACAAGCAAAAAATATATCATATATTAGGGAGTGCCAAAACCGACGAATAAAACGTGCACAGAGTTTTTATGGAGAAGGCATTGCCCTACCCTGCGCCTTAATAAAATCTTAATGAGCATCAACGTCCCCTACTCTACATAATTGTTGATAATAGTTGCGAGAGAAAGTTTTTACTTCCTATAAAATATGAAGTTTTCAAAGCTATTTCATTATTTGCCTAGAAGCGATTCAAGTTAAACTATAAGAACTTGCCAAGTTAGCATTCTTTGGTAACAACGAGGCAAACAACTAACTTGGAAAACCTGTGAAGTTGTGAACCCTATTATGAATGTCTGACTTAATTCAGAGCTGCAACTTTTCTATTGGCTCGGCTACATTGAAAGGATGGTAAATTTAGGTACCTCGACATTGGTTGGTGCAATGCTGGCAGTATCGGTAACTAAGGCCACTTCCTGATTTGTCGGTGCGGAGGCGGTACGATATGAGAAAACTGTCAAATGTCAGTGTCAACTGTCAGTCAACTCAGTACTACTTTTTACTGCGCCCTTACATTTAAGCAATACTAGTACAACTACTCCTCCCTATCTCAATCAACGTTTTAGTTTCCTTTCCTCTGCTAGGTCTGCTCAGAAGTTGCTTCTGAAACTCCCTACCTGAAACTATAACAACTCTTTCTTAACTCTTTTACTTTCCGAGCTGTCCGATTGTGGAATTCACTACCTGTTGAAATTAGACGTGCTAAAACTCTTTCCACGTTTAATAGTAGATTAAAGGATCACTATTTATCTCTTTCGTAAATGTTCGCTGACGTATCTTTTTGTCGTTTGTAAGTCTGTTACTATTTATTACATCGTTATCTCGATACTGTATTTGTATGTTTACGTAGGTTTATATGTACTCGTATATCTATGTATTTTTATATAAGTGTATGATCTGTATTCCTTAATATCTCTGTTTCACCTACTCATGTAAATTTTTTCTGTTCTGACTCCACCACCCAAAGGTTGTCTAGAAGAGGTCGCTTTTTAGCGATAAGACCGTCTGTTCTATGTTTTTTTTTTGGTGAATAATATATTTGTATTGTATTGTTGTATACCAACCCTATGGCGGTGAACAAATGATGTCTTGCGTACTATTTTTCCATAACGATATTCTTGCCTCGTTATTGTCGTAGATTTGTTAATAAGATGGCTGAATCATAAAGAACGAAGGCAAAGCGTTGTCTTTTATTATAATCGTAAAAATGATGGGTGAGCAATGGAGCACTTTAAGTCCGTCGTACATTATGCATGAGGTAGGTACTCAAATATTATGGCTCAGCTGTACTTTTTTAAGTGTCTCGACGTAAATTGAGTTTACCGGGGTGCAAATTATATCAAACGATTTTATTTTTCTTAAATGTAACAGCAAATTACTTCCATATCGTTTCTGAAAATGTCCGTTGTGCGCCTTTATGGCATCTTTTTTTAATATTGGCCAAAATATTTGTACTTTAGTGTACCATATTCCTGACTTAGCAGAGCTGAAACTGTATGATTCCTACTTTACCCACATGTTACTGATACTGTACAATCTAGATGATCCTTGCTTGTCAATTTTTTTTTATTACAACGATGGTGGCAAACAATCGTACGGTCCACCTGATAGTACGGTCAGTTCTAGGAACTGAACGCGTGCTTTAGAAGGCACGTTAAGCCGTTGATCCCGGCTGCTGTATATGGCAGCAGTCACGCAGCAGTCGTTAAGCCAAGCTGGAGACCTTCGGGCGGCTTGAGAACTTCTAATAGTCATGTTGCCCTCTCACTTGACAAATTTTCTTTTTTTATTTAATCATTTACTTCAGGCATCTGGCACAAAGGAGAGTCGAAGTTGCACCACGTCCGTAGGGTACCCACCGCTACTCTACACGTGACCCCTGGTGCTAATTTGTTTGTTGAGTGACAATAAATATTTTTTCTTCTTCTTCTAAAAGTGCAACAAAATCTGGCAGCCATCTCATCTCTTACGGTTGGAAGTAATTGCCATGCGAAAAATAAATAAACCCTCATCTCATAGTATAGGTACCGACAAGTAAGGAAGTTTGTTGACCATCGGTAAACTCACGGCAAAGTTGAAATTAAATACCGCAACCCGTCCCGCCAAGATAATATTAATAATACTTACGGACCCATGTCTTGCAAACAACAAAGCTACCAGCGTTACAAAGCGAAATTAGCGAATACTCACAGTCAAAGTTACACACGGAAGCAAGTCCATTGTTTACTACGTCCTTTCATGCCCATAAAACTGCAAACGAATTTCAACCTTAACTGTAAAGAATAAGACTGATTATGTATAGAGTATTGTCTCACAATTCAGCAATTTCAATGGTTCAAGCAATTGTAAACTCTAAATTAATTTAAATAAGACTGAATAGGGAAGTAATTACTGAGTGAAAGTGGTGCATTTGGGCCTAGTCATTGAATAAGCAATTTAGAACTTTAAATGTATGAAAATTAGGTAGATAATTGTAAAATGATGGCAGTAGGAAGTTTCTCGTAAACCAAACCTGTACGCTTGTTAATTCTGACTGGAAACTTTGATGTTCGTCTCCAATTGAATACCTATTGAATTCAAAATTCTGATATCCTTGTATTGCGTGGGATCCAAAAGACTTCTGTAAAGTGCTGAATCTGTTTAATTGAGTAGGTAATACAATACAATACAATGCAATACAAAATACTCTTTATTGCACACCTCAAAAAGATCATAGTACAGAAACATTAATAATGGAATGTTAATGTTAGTATTAGTGGAAAATCTCGCTAAGTTATTGATCATGATGTGAATTCTTAATACACTTTTGTTATTAATACAATTTTATATTGTTCCTTATTTACATTTATGAAATGAATTAATCTGAATCTATTTAGCGGTCATTTTAGCTACTGTTCGTATCAGTACCTCTATGAGTAGTCAGAATATTATAACGAATATTGATCCTCAGGCGAATTGTTTTATAAAGACACCATTTTCATCATCATACTATTGTGACCGATTTGGCTCGTGTTTACAATCTCATGTTATCTCATTAATTACAAAGTTTCATGACAATCACGACGTTCCGACCAACCACACTCGATTTTTCGTCGAACAAACATTTATACAATTATATTGTTTTTACCTACATACCTATCAACGCGTTTTTTTTTCAGTCATGTCGACGAACTTCACATCCTCGTTCAATTATTTATTTATAGCATGATAAGGTTCTATTTATGTGACTGTGACGTGCCAAGTCCGGATCTCAGATTAGCGACTTTATTCGACGGCCGTTAAATTTCGTTTACGGCCCAACAAGAGGCGCAAGGCACAGTAGGCCATCTAGGTGGGGGTGTAGGTCCTTTTAATTTTTAATTTTATCTAGTTGACACAGTTCTTGCAACAAAACATATCAAAAGATTTATAACCAAATTTATAGTCTAAGGATTCCATTTTTTTTTCTCTTAAATAGAATTTGATATTGCTTAGGCGACTTCCTGATTTGTCGGTGCGGAGGCGGTACGATATGACAAAACTGTCAAATGTCAGTGTCAACTGTTAGTCAACTCAGTATTACTTTTTACTGTGCCCTTACATTTAAATGACTGCTTCCTGACTGGCGCGGGATGAGCGGAAGCGGGACGATATGAAGGCAGTAGGGGAGACCGAGGGGTTTTGAAACAGAGGTCAGTTGAAACAACGTTAATTTCGCGGAATCTATAACCGTTGTCGAGCTGGCAACAGCGCTGTTTATCGGCGTTCCACAGCCCGCGAACCCCTCAGTGTGCGTCCGTGGCTCACGGCGCGCGGTTGCGTAGTTCTAGCACACGTGTCAAAAAAAATATGAAAAGTAAGTTTTCATCGTTTTTTTTCCCAGCCTACTATTTAATAATGTGTTAGTGTTTGGCATGTATTATATACGTTTCGAAAGCTCATTGACTAAGGATTGTGATGAATAGTATTGGTGGAAATTATTAGTTGTGGTTTGGTTTTAGGTTGTGATTTTATAACGGATGGGTGGATTTTTGCTACTGAGGAGATTTGAAACAGACTGTTTCAACTCTCCTCGTATCTATTTTGTATGGCTTCTGTTTTGTTAATAAGGTGAAGTTTATTTTTGATTTGGTTTTAGCATGCCTACGGACTAAAAACGAAAAACAGACAGAGGTATGGCGAGCCAAGAAATATATGAACTAGCATCAGAAGAGAATACCCAAAAGGTCAAAGGCAGCAGCTAAGAATAGTGGAAAACAGGCCACGAAATTACTTCTGCGCATGATATTACTATTGCGCAAATGTAATACTGACAGTATTCCGTCAAGTGATAATCTTTACGACGTCAGTAAGTTTACGTCAAAGAAGAAAATGTCACATATCGATCCCGCCCTGCCAATTCAAGAAGTCGCCTTAGGTATACAAACTGTTTTCTTGCGGAATTACACACTGTACATAACTCGATATTTTTCCTCGTTTTATTCTTTGTTTTTGTGTTGCTTTATATACATAGATACTTAGATTTCTTTGTCTTAAGTAGGTTAAGTATTATCATTGTAATAAGCACTGTCGAGTTTCTTTCGGCGTTTCTTCTCGGCCTCTGTGAAACGCTAGTAGGGTTTGACTTGTAAAAGTGCCATTGCGGCCTACTTACAGAATAAAGTTCATTTTATTCAATTTATTTTATTAATTTTATCCCCACCCAAAGGTGTGTCTCCATTTTCTACCTACATGAGGTATACAATAGTAAATATATATAACTATAGTTGAGAACAGAATGAATGATGATGACGTATTGGGCCTTCTGGATTTGTGCTAATTAGGTTTTAGTGTCTCGTAAACGGATTTTAAGAGAGGGCGCTGCGATAGAAGGTGATCGTTTTGTCAATCTACAACAGGTTTACGGTCTTTAATAAACCTTAGAGATAGGCACGTCTTTGCTTTTCCGTTGTTGCTTTAACTTAAGTAATGCAAAAATCCTGATTATTGGACTGGAAATATGTATATGTATAGAGCTGGAATCTGGAATTTTACAATTCTTAAAATACATTATTATTAGTACAATTATAACTCAACAATTACATTACAATTATAACTCACGCCGGTCAGCTCGCGACCACGGATGTTGTGATACATTCGAAACGTCGGGCAAATCCTTAAAAAAGGTAAATTAGTTATAATTGTACGCGATTAAGTCCCGTTCCCCAATAATAATGTGTGAAAATCGTGTAAAATCAATATATTCTTAAAATAATAATTCATTTTTTTACGTATTGCGGTTTTCCAGCGTTGTTTTAGTGCAGTCAAATAAGTCGACATTGCTAAATATATATATATATATATAGCACCATTCTTTCATCTGTGCCATGTATTATGAGCCTTTCTCTCCCTATCATCATTGTAATAAGCATATTTGTGGGAGAAAATGGCTGACTGCCGAGTTTCTTTCGGCGTTTCTTCTCGGCAGTGGTCTATGTGAAACGCTAGTAGGATTTGACTTGTAAAAGTGCCATTGTGGCCTACTTACAGAATAAAGTTCATTTTATTCATTTTACTCAATTTCTCTTTATTTTGTCATCTAAGGCGACTTCCTGACTTGGCGGGGCGGGATCTATATGTGACATTTTCTTCTTTGACGTAAACTTACTGACGTCGCAAAGATTCTCACTTGACATAATACTGTCAGTATTACGTTTGCGCAGTAGTAACATCATGCGCAGAAGCGGAGCAGTACCGCCTTCGCATCGTCCCGCTACCGCGCATCCCGCGCCAGTCAGGAAGCACTCATTTAAATGTAGGGGCGCAGTAAAAAATGGTACCGAGTCGACTGACAGCTGACACTGACATTTGACACTATTCTCATATCGTACTGCCTCCGCACCGACAAATCAGGAAGTCGCCTAAGATTACCGTATACTTAAAAAAAAGAAAATCTACTGTCGTCAATATTATTGAAAGGTAGACAAAATCACCTCTCCTACAAAAAATAATGGTACTTAATGCGACAATAGGCTCAACAGAGCAATACGACAACAATACACAATACAATATACTTTCATGGACTTTCAGTAAATATAATATAGTCCATAAAAGTGTAATATGGCGGATACATTTACAAAAAAAAAAGAATAAAGAAAAGAAACATTAAACGTGACACAAGACGATTACAAACAAGACATTAGAAACCGCATTTTAACACGAAATGGTCACAACTCAGCGTTATGCTGGTCTTCCGTTGTCACCATTTGGTGAAGCATTTAGCTCTGCGTATTCATGTATTGGCCGATGAACTTCATACAATTGATACTCATTTCACTAACTTTATGGGCCCAAAAACTAAACGAAACATTATTTAAAAACTCTGTGAATTTTCGAGGTGAACCAAGAATAGTCAGCGTCTGCCACCATAAACTTTTATGCCGGCTGTAAAATATACGGTCCCATCTTTTTGCATCTGGAGGCGCGCCAATTTATCCTCATTACATACCGCTTTGTAATTTAGTATTTAAGACAATTCTGGTCAAGGTCTAAATTTTTTGTCAAGTTGTTTTCTTATACGTATCCCTTTTTCTATGGAGGCACGTCCTAAATATTGATTTTAAATGTGACCTAGTAGTAGTAGGTATGGGACCCCTAATAAAATTGTGCGTGTGGTCTGTCATGCATTCTGGTTTTTAAAATATCCACTTCAGATGTATTTTCACTTAAGGTGGGACGCTTTCCATACAAATCGTCTTTTGACATTCGCAGGCTAGCGGAGTGATATTTTAAGAAACTTAAGTAACAAACTTTCATAAATTGGCTTTCCATTTGCGCGAAATTCCCCCTTTCCTAGAATAAACTTGAATAATTTGAGAAATTAGTTTGTCACGTGAGTATCGAAAGGGGGAATTTCGCGCAAATGAAAAGCCAATCTATGAAAGTTTGTTACATAAGTTTTTTGAAATATCACGCCGCTAGCCTGCGAATGTCAAAAGTCGTTTTGTATGGAAAGCGAACCACCTTAAAGGAAAGCTGTGAAAAGGGTATTCGTGTCTGGAATAACCTTTGATCTCCATTGATAAATCAGAATTCGGCTGACACAGGCTCACATCTTTTGTACTTGACTAAAGGTTAAAAGGCATCTTTTTTAAATACCTACCTAGTCAATACACGTGGAATATAATCTTCGTCACTTTTTGACAGTATCTGTATCACACGTAATAATTCCACAGCTTACGTGATCTAACGAAGGCAATTATAGTAGGGGAGGCCACGATGCTAAATCTGTATTTACTCGAGCGTTGTTGGGACCTATTTCATTTTTGATATTGGATGATAGGAAGAAAAAAAGGTTATATTATGTGTACCCGGCGTTAGGATGAGCGTTTACCATAAACAGAAACAACGTAAGAAAACAGCTACACGAACATACTTCAAGGCGTTCGAAATTGATACCGTATATGCCTCATGTATCTGTGATGATGGACGGAAATATATTAACGTGCTAGTTTGCATGCCAGAGATGGCCGTACGAAAAAGAAAGAACATTGGAGGATAAAATAATCGAACTCGTCAGATTTTCAGAGTGAATGTTAAGTAGACACTAACGAAGCTCCCTTATAATAATCTGACACGCAAGCTTGTGGTGCTAAACTTAAGTGGCAGTGGGCGTTGCCCACGTTGGCCGTTGGGGCCGAAAGGTTCTCGAGTGGCGACCACGGACCGGAAGGCGCAGCGTGGGTAGACCCCCCACAAGGTGGACTGATGACCTGGTAAAGGTCGCGGGAGTCCGCTGGATGCGGGTGGCGCAAGACCGGTCATTGTGGCACTCTTTGGGGGAGGCCTATGTCCAGCAGTGGACGTCTTTCGGCTGATATGATGATGATGATGATGAAGCTTGTGGTGGCTTTTAAAATGTCTAATGTGTATGTACATAGCTTTAAGTTAATCTATAATGTAATTTATATTATGAAATAAAAAAATCTAAATCTAAATCTTATTGTGCCGGACTCAAGTAAATCTCAAAATTCCCTCTTGGGCTCTCCTACCAACAGTAAGCGATATGCCTCGCCGCGGTAAACACGCGGTTGATAATCAACAACCCGGCTTCATTAAAGGGCTTTATGAAGACGATGTGTGCCCCAAAACTTATAACAACCCTTTACTGCGTGACATGGCTCACTTAGGCGACATCCTGACTTGGCGGGCCGGGATCGATATGTGACATTTTCTTCTTTGACGTAAACTTACTGACGTCGCAAAGATTTCCACTTGACATAATACTGTCAGTATTACGTTTGCGCAGTAGTAATATCATGCACAGAAGGGGAGCAGTACCGCCTTCGCATCGTCCCGCTACCGCGCATCCCGCGCCAGTCAGGAAGCACTCATTTAAATGTAGGGGCGTAGTAAAAAATTATATCGCGTCGACTGACAGCTGACACTGACATTTGACACTTTTCTCATATCGCACTGCCTCCGCACCGACAAATCAGGAAGTCGCCTTAGGCGACATCCTGACTTGGCGGGCCGGGATAGATATGTGACATTTTCTTCTTTGACGTAAACTTACTGACGTCGCAAAGATTTCCACTTGACGGAATACTGTCAGTATTACATTTGCGCAGTAGTAATATCATGCGCAGAAGTAGACCAGTACTGCCTTCGTATCGTCAGTCGCCTTAGGCGACTTCCTGACTTGGCGGAGTGAGATCGACATGTGACATTTTCTTCTTTGACGTAAATTTACTGACGGCGCAAAGATTCCCGCTTGACGGAGCACTGTCAGTATTACTTTTGCGCAGTAGTAATATCATGCGTAGAAGCAGAGCAGTACCGCCTTCGCATCGCCCCGCTACCGCGCATCCCGCGCCAGTCAGGAGGCACTCATTTAAATATAGGGGCGCAGTAAAAAATGGTACCGAGTCGACTGACAGCTAGCTGACACTGACATTTGATACTTTTCTCATATCGTACTGCCTCCGCACCGACAAATCAGGAAGTCGCCTTACTAACTACATGTCCTGCATTACTTGGTCCTCTGATTCGCAACATTTAGACGTAATCAGAGGTCAGATTAAAGGTTCAGTGGCTTGAAATCGATGCTACATGTTGTGAATGCATTATTTAAACACTTCAATGTTCAGTGACGCTTGGCTGGTTGACAATGCGAAGCCTCTTTTGATTAAAATATTTCGCCGAAATGAATCGACCTCCCAGACAAAAGTGAACCGAGTTATACTCCGACATATAATATTGTTCAGTTTATTATATGGACCGCTAACAAGTACTCTTTGAGTGACATCTAGAGATTATGTTGGATAGAGGCGATAATAGTTTTCAAAGTTTTCAAACACAATAACTGAGCGGCCTGGGGAAAGTCTAGGAGAAACCTCCGACATGCTGCCGCGCGAATTCGTACCTCGTATAGGTCGTACAAAACTCGAAGGCCAAATTCTGTCAAACGAACGCAAGCAAAAAACTACTGAGAGCTCTGACTGTAAGGTAGATTCTTGCTTGCGTTTATTTGACAGCATTCGGCCTTACAGTATTGAACGTACTATAGTCATTAAAAGTTTTGCCGTGCTTCAGACATTGGACAATTAATTTATTCTAAACAAAATAAAAGAATTAAGTATATTTTCAGCATAATAATTAGTTATGAATATGAACTAACACCCCACAAGGGTAGACCCCCCACAAGGTGGACTGATGACCTGGTAAAGGTCGCGGGAGTCCGCTGGATGCGGGTGGCGCAAGACCGGTCATTGTGGCACTCTTTGGGGTAGGCCTATGTCCAGCAGTGGACGTCTTTCGGCTGATATGATGATGATGATGATGATGAACTAACAACCTAAGTTACGAGCTTGTCTAAAACTAGTAAAATATACTAAGTACTTCAAAAGTTGTTGTAAAGTATATTGTCTTAGTGATATGTGGTTTGTGAGAAGTTTACGATCTTTCAAAGCTGGAATGCACCTGAGACACCCGGAGAGGTAGAATATAGCATACTTATGTAAGTTATGTAACTTAAGTCTATGTAGCTCATGAACTTATGTTTAATACATTGACTTCTCGAACATTATATACCTAAGATGGTTTTTTTAAACATCTAGAAGTAATCTTATATCTTTAAACGAGCAATTCTTGTATATTTATTTATTTATATTTTTATTGCGAGGATCTCGGAAACGAGTGAAATTCTTTTTTCTATCGAGTGAAATTCATCAGGTCATGTTACTTACTGACTGCGAATTTGACTAGACAAGATCCCTATATGTAACACATTTATTTTTTTATATTTTAAGACACTATATTCTATGTCACAGATGGTTTTTAGAAACTCAAAAGTGGTAATACCCGGCCTTAGTGGCTTTCTTGAAACTAACACCAACGCCAATGATGGAGACTGTGTCACAGGTCAGCACCGACTAAAAGCTAGGAGGATGATTCTCTTAGGATATAGTACTTTATCTCACAAGTGTGGCTTGGCTAATAGGGATGATGACACTATAAAAGAAAATCAATAAATCCAAATTTTCTACATAATGACTCAAATTCTCAATCAAATGACAAAAAAAGTAATTCAAAAAAATAAATAATTACGTAATTATAAGTCTTCAAAGTTTTAAAAGTGGGTATTTTCTGTCGCTTTTCCGCAAAACGCACCTTTGTATTGAACGATTGTCATTTACTATGGCGCTACTCAAAGGTGACGTCACGGTCGAGTAGCACTTTCTCTCTCTAACTACGAACATTCTAACCGTTGTTGCTTCGTTATTTTTTGAGATATTTGAATAGGATTTCCACTATTTGGCATAGTTTTATGTCTTCTTTCTATTGAAGTAATAATTTTTTTTGAGTCATCATGCCTATTGTTGTAGTTGTGACAAATATGAACACATACAAGGTGAATTCATAGCTCTTACGCTGACGCACACATAGACAATGTGCATGTATAGCTCAAAACATGGCTCACGCGCGCTTGTAAGATATGGGTAAGGCCGCGAATTTTGACCAATGTGACATAAAATTAACATAAAAAATAATTCGTGACGTTACCATAAAACGAAACATAAGTTGTTATAAAGCTTAGCTCATACTGGTGAATATTCTAATTAGATAACGATGGTAAGAAAAAATGACGTTTTATCGAGGAATCACAGTATTTATTAACTCAACGAGCTCATACCACCGATGCCGCACTCGATGGGATAGATCAAAAAAATATTTATGCGCCTCCCCCTGTAAATTTATGGGAGCCCTTAAAAATATTTTTTGACAATTTGTATGACTTTGGGTCAACAAAATGCTTATACTGTGAAAATTTGAAGACTAACGCTGCAACCGTTTGGCTGTAAAACATGTGTGACAGACTACAGACAGACGGACTCGTGAGTGACAGGGCTTTACAAGCCAATGTTCCGCTTCCGAAAATATATCTGACACTCACCTGAAAAAATCTGTGTCACATTACTAACTTGCCGAGTCTTTTCATTGGAAATCTAAAAAATATATTTTGAGCTATAATTTTTCTGTGTGCACTTCCCTTTACCACATTTTTTCGTTGCGTTACATAAAAAATACGTTGCATTCTGTAAGAATGTAACGAAAACGTAACGTATTTTGGAAAAAAAAATTAAAATCATGGTGAATTAACGTCATTTTGAATACTATAATACATGTTAATTGCATAAAAAACATAACACTATCGCATAAAAAAACAGCAGGTAAAAATAACCACTACTTCGCTTTAAAATTACACAAGCACATCACACGAAAATTTAGTAAACTTGGGCAGCGTCACCTTTGGTCACTATTTCTCTACAAACTGACGCCATTTGCTTTTCTCACCGGTGTTGCCCTAGTAAAGCATGAGTTGCCAGTGTACAAGAACGCATTTCCACTATGATGTGATTAAAAATTAGCGTGTAAAAGCGTTACGAAAGTATTCGTAACGAAAACTCGGAATTTTTGGTCAATAAAAGAAAGTAAGATAAAATAAGAAAATTATATGAATAGCATAATCCCGCAGACGATAGGACTATCGTTATATAATATAATTTTGTTTAAACAAAAGCATGATCATGAGAAGTTAAATATCATGAAAATAAGAGGGCTTTAAGTACACGGGGTCGAAATTTTTTTACTAATTTCGTTACGTAAACGGTACAAATATATTTTTATTATTATTTGAGAAAGATTTAAATGAATTTCCTCAAATATGCCCCTTAGAACTTTTTATGCGTAATTTAATACAAAAATTCTTAACTATCCAAGTGTTACCAGTTTTTTTTAATCAGCAAAGGAAACTTTTTATGTCACATTGGTCAAAATTCGCGGCCTTACCCATATAAGTACTGGGTACTCTCTACATTCTTCCATTCAATACGGTATTTCTCTCATAGTCAAATCAGCGACTTTTTATTGAATGTCAAAAACGATTTGTTAGTATGAAGTTTGTAGAGAAATACTGTCTTAGTGACGTCACTAAGACAGTGTGAATTGGTATGTTCAAATCAGCGTCCTTTGTAAATCTTTATGTTTATAAAATCTTTCAATTAGCTAAAATAAATTAATAATTGATGCTTTCCAAGTATTTTAGTTAGATCTTTTATTAGTCAAGTAAAAACTAATTAATTTTTACCTTAGTTTAATACCCTATAGAAACAGAAAACATTTTTAAGGGTGTAGGTAAGTAAACATCACTGTTTAATTGGAAATCTGTATTTTGGGAGTAAATAAGCTTTAACGGATAAAATACTTTGGACACTTCAATAACACGAGTCTAGCCAATTGAAAATCCAATTTGTCGTGATCCTGCGTAGGCAGTTATCTATGAATATTGTAATGGGAAATGAGAAATTATATATTTATAGGAAATTGAATAAGACGTCTTTCTAGGTGTTTTGTTGTTCCGGCGCTCTATTATTATATTTTAAGTGAGTAATTTATTTTATGTCACACCTGGCCATAAAGTGGCCATTATCGCACGCTCCGCGCGCGAAAAAACCCACTTCCTGGCCAGGGGGTGACATAAAATTTTGTACTTACCACGGGCGATAATAAAGAAAGCCTCAGATCGCATATTTATCGCCCTTGCCTTCGGCTCGGGCGTAAAATACCTGCGATGTGAGACATTCTTTGTTTTATCGCCCTTGGTAAGTAATGTACTATGATCGTATGGCATATATTTACAGTGTAGGAAATTACAGTGAGTAATTTTTGAGTTATATAAGAGTATAGGTATGATTTTTTTTTAATTTATTAATAATGGGATTGCTCTTGGCCAGCATCTAGCCAGGGGGAAAAGATGAGGCCAACGGTGAAGCGAGCTCACCCAGAAAATGCCAATTCACTCTTGCCTTAAATAGTGTAGTGCGGAAAACACCATGTATCCAAACAAATAAAACAAATCAAAACAAGCGACAATTAAATACTGCTTTTCACAAACATAATGTATTTTTTGATAAACGAACACAAGAAGTGGTTGATTGGATGGAGACAGCCTTGACCGATGACCGTCGCGTCTCTCATGTCGTAAAATTACCAAGGAATTTCATTTTTTTTATACTACTTCGGAGGCAAACAAGCTAACAGCCCACCTGATGGCAAGTGGTCACTGCCGCCTATAGACGCTTGCAACACCAGAGGCGTCACTCACGCATTGCCGACCCATAAGAACCCTTTTCACGCCTTTTAATTTTTCCTTGGTCATTCAAAGAAAAATGCCTATTTAATTTGAATGACGAAGGCAAGGTAAAAAGGTCAAAAAGCACATTTTCTTGTAAAAAAGCAAATTCAGCATCTGGTAGATATCTAATCTCGCAATAGAAACCAAACAATAGGAATATTCATATTCAAATTCCAAAGAAAATACATCAAGTGTGAAATACGGGCTACAATACAGAGGACACTTAACCCTCGTCGTAGATTCTAGTTGAGAAGATTTACGGGCGATAGAAACTACACCTTATGTAGACCGCGTAGGGTCCACGACATTTTGTCAAGGTTTTTATTAAGAATCAGTGTTTGTATAGTTTTCGAAAAATATTTTTTCTCAAATATGCTCGGAAAGTGCTATCTTTATCCGCAAAAAAGATAAACCTCGTCCTCATCTTCCTGATCTGATAATTATTTTCGAATGCGAATCAAATCTGTGTGTGCCGGTCGATTTTATGGCTTAATAAATTTTAGACTAGCGAGCTTGACGCATGAGCGAAGCGTCTCCCTTTCAGATAGGGCTAATGCTTTCGTAGGCATGTCTTTCCGGTGGATGTCAGGCTGTTACCCTGTACAGGTCGTATTTCTCATATAATGTATGGATTATTTCTAGAACATGCACAAAAAGTGGAGTCATGCTTTGAAAACGTAAAAAAAAAATTACTCGCAAGGTATTATATACGCAATAAAAATCAAATATTTCTTCTGCAAGTAGGCCTTAAGGGCTCTTTTACATGTCAGAAATTACATTACAATGACATCATTTAGTCCTGAATACCTACAAAACAACATTAACCAACACATAAATACTTGCGGTCTCTTAAATTTAATATAAAGTTTATTCAATTCAATAATAAAGAAAAAAACAAAAACGAAAACTACTTAAATATAACTAAACTATTAATAAACTAGCTAAACCTATAAAACTAACCTATAAAAAGTAAATGCCCCCCAAGTCCACATCGCTGGTTATGGTGCCCAGAAGGCTGGCAGCGTTGCCTCTTTGGATGGCTAAACTGATCCTTTGGCCAAAGTAGCTGCCAGCCCTCTGGTCGCTCGACATTTCAACTACCTAGCCGCTCCGCTAGTTCTTTGTAGAACGCCTTCGCGCCTGGGCCCCAAGGTTTCGACGCCAAATGGTGCAAACATGTAGCCCTCGGTGAGGACGGCATATTATTATAGCTCCAGCCTTAGAGGAGGTCGCTTGAAGGTGGGACAGATACTTGCGCACAGGACATATTTGTTAAACTTTTCCTATATATACAGAGATATAAAGAGTCTCTGCAGTCAAATATAAACTACTGACCTTAAAGATGATGATGATATCGAGCGCGAGCGCAGAGCGCTGTCCGTCAGAGCGAATATGATAGCTCGCAGGTTCGCCAAGTGCTCTAGGGAAGTCAAAGTCAGTCTATTCAAAGCATACTGTACTAATTTCTACACAAGCAGCCTGTGGGCGCAATATACTCATAGACGGTACAGCGCTCTACGCGTGCAGTTCAACAACGCTTTCAGGATGTTGCTGGGGCTGCCCAGATATTGTAGCGCGTTTCTCATGTCAATTCAATTGAACACTAGTAGTAAGTTACTAATTTGTATGTGCGACGCACTTTGTGACTCCTCTGGTGTTGCGGGTGTTGTGGGTGACGGTAATTGCTTATCATCAGGCTATCCCTCTACTCGCCTGACCCTTGAACAAATAAATTGCGCCCATTCAATCGGACAAGAACTTGCATAATTTGAATAATTAATTAGAGTACAATAATAAAGACATCTAATACATCAGCTTCTGGGTTCTGCGCCAGGCAGGGTCGCTATTCAATTTATCAGGATAGTGATGACAGAGGCAGGGTTTATGGTTGCAATGAGAGCAAGGCGTACTCACGTAAAGAACCATTTATTCAATATGAAGTGCAGCATTAGAAGTGCGGCACTTACATAAGTGGCAAATATAAACTTGATTTGAATCGAATACGTTTAGCCATTTCCAGTAGTTGTTATTAACGCATTCACTGCCACCCTCTTTTCCTGGACATTCGGCAGGTGCCGCACTTTGCTGTGTGCCCCAAACGCACATGTGAGTTCAACCGACTATTTTAAGTCTAAGGCACTAAGGCACAGGGTACAAGTGTCAAATATTATGAACGCGTCTGTGCGTCGAAGGCACTGCGTGAAAGTCACGGTGACGCATATATGCGGCGGTGGCAGTGAATGCGTTAATGCAATGCCACTCGGTAAAGTCAACAAAACTTAGGCGTTTCTATGGTGAGATTGGTAGCTAAGAGCAACAAGCTCAAATGGCACTAAATGGATGTGCATAAGGGATCTGTATAAAACGCGATGATTTTTCAACCATTTTGAATTAATGTGTGTTGCGGTTTTACCTCCTTAGGCGACTTCCTGACTTGGCGGGGCGGGATCGATATGTGACATTTTCTTCTTTGACGTAAACTTACTGACGTCGCAAAGATTCTTACTTGACATAATACTGTCAGTATTACGTTTGCGCGGTAGTAATATCATGCGCAGAAGCGAATCAGTACCGCCTTCGCATCGTCCCGCTAACGCGCATCCTGCGCCATCGCCAGTCAGGAAGCACTCATTTAAATGTAGGGGCGTAGTAAAAAATGGTATCGCGTCGACTGACAGCTGACACTGACATTTGACACTTTTCTCATATCGTACTGCCTCCGCACCGAAAATCAGGAAGTCGCCTTAATCATAATATATCATCAGAGATATTTTATTACTTATAATTCGTTTGTTCTTATCTGTCACCTCTGTATGACATTTATGTTTGTAAATAACAAAATATATTTTATGTCACACCTGGCCATAAAGTGGCCATTATCGCACGCTCCGCGCGCGAAAAAACCCACTTTCTGGCCAGGGGGTGACATAAAATTTTGTACTTACCACGGGCGATAATAAAGAAAGCCTCAGATCGCATATTTATCGCCCTTGCCTTCGGCTCGGGCGTAAAATACCTGCGATCTGAGACATTCTTTGTTTTATCGCCCTTGGTAAGTAATGTACTATTATGTCACACCTGGCCATAAAGCGGCAATTACCGCACGCTCCGCGCGCGGGAAATCCCACTTCCTGGCCAGGGGGTGACATAAAATGTTGTACTTAACACGGGCGGTAATAAAGAAAGCCTCAGATCGCATATTTATCGCCCTTGCCTTCGGCTCGGGCGTCAAATAACTGCGATCTGAGACATTCTTTGTTTTACCGCCCTTGTTAAGTAATGTACTATTATTGACGACAAATTTTAAATTCGACCCGGTTAGCCGTTTGGTATCGAGTTCTACGGGCAAGACGCCGTTGCTAGGGTCAGACAATCATGTATACTCGGACAAGAATAGGTCTACGGTCTCCCCCGCCTGTCGTAAAAGGCGACTAAAGGGAGTCATCCTCGCCAGTCAGTTACCAGGGTCTATTTTGCTTGTGGCGTGGCTTTTGTGTGGTTCCATGTGGCGGGACCGCAGCACTTGCCTATCTGCCCCAGGGAGGCTGGCTCGCTCAAAACGAGCTCCAGTGCGTTTAGGATGAGACCCCTGGAGTCCCCCGCATAAAAGATGGCGGTAACTGTGGAGTTTTAGTGGATAGAAATACCACTCGATGCGATGTCTGGGATCCTACTCGTAGTTCGCAGGTTTTCTCCACGAAAAAAAAATAGGTCAAGCTAAGAAAATTGGTATCCCGTTTGCGAGCCAATCGCTGGCCAGGTTCCAAACCGCATGATACGAGTATCGTCACCTCATTAGTTTCGCGTAATAGCGTCGTACATCAGATCACTGCTTAAACAGCTGTATCTGAAATTCGTGGTCCGAGATCACACCACAAAAATCTTTGGTTCATATTATATTTCGAATAACATACTGATTATAAAAAAATAAAATAAAAATCATTTATTTCAGACCGTTTTGATCCATATTGTGGTTAGTTAACTTAAGAATATCTTACAAACTATGTTAGTTAGAATAAAATAAAAACAAAAACATTAATACAATTAAAAACAGAGGACTATTTAGCCCTCCCAATGGCCACCTCTACCCAGAATTTTGTGATCGGGCAGTCGAGTCTCTCAGCCAGCGCCCTGAGGAGTCCGTTGCTGCTCCCGCGCACACGTCTCAGCATGGAGGCAACTCTTTTTCGCCTGATGGCAAAAAAATCATCCAGTCGCGCCTAGGCAAACATGCCAGATGCACTGCACTGCTTCGGCAGCCGCAACAGCATCCTCAGAATGTTGATTATGAAATGCTACAAAATTTTGTCTTTGGCCGAAGTTGATTCATCGTCATCACTACGAGCCGGAAGATGGTTACTGCTGGACATAGGCCCGCGAAGAGTGCCACAATGATTGGCGAAGTTGAAATTTATTAACTGGCAAGCGTACTGTCTTCTCGAAAACCACACAGACGTACGTACAAAATAAAAATAACCTAAATGGAGCTATCCAAATTCGTTTTTATAAGACTTCGGCAAAAAACGACGTGATATTATTTAATTTTAGGAAATAAAATGATATGCCTGAAATAAATGATTAAATAAATAAAAAAGCCTACAACCAGCCTGATGGTTATAGTTACGGTGTCTGCATAACTCGAGAGCTACCTAACAAGTGAGTTTTTTATGAATGCATATTTGACGAACTAAAATTACAAATTTTGCATCCCGTTTGCATGAAAATTGGAGTAAACAAAAGTAAGGAAAGTGCATACGACACCCATGGAGTTTATCTAATCCGGAACATTGTAGAAGGATGATGAGTGAGAGATTTCTTTTGAAAATGTATGACCGGTGCGTCAATCTTTGCAATGACACTAGTTTATCATCAGGTACTACTTATCTATTTGATATTTAACAATATCTCCTCTACATTGGAAGCTCAAATAGCAGACGCTTTCATAAAACTAGTACCTTCTTCTTCCTTTACTCTTGATATGTCAATATAGATATCAAACTCCTTAAGCAACAACCGGAAAACGCGAACATTATGATGGATTCATCAGTTACAAGGAACTTTAGCTGTTTGGATAGAAACGGTGTAAAAACTCAGTCATTAAAGAATTGCAGCGCTGTCGGCAACAACTTTGCTACAACTTTTATGTTGGCAATTAAACTTTATCGCCAGGCTAATAAATTTAACTTGAATCTTTTATTGAAATAGACTCAAAGGAATAAAAGATTACTCGGATTTAACTAGCCGTTTGCTTCACAAAGTTTTACTGCGTTTTAAACTTGGTATACAAGAAATAAGGAATGACCGATAATTGAGGGAAGAGTGGTAGGTAGAAAAAAAGAGACACAAACATGCGTATGCAATGAAGTGCGGAAAAGGAGTCAATAACCATGACCATGTGGTGTTAAAAAAATATTTTAGTTTGGCTGCTAAAGTCACATCTGGAAAAAAAACAACGGGTTGCACTCCGGGAGTGCCGGCAGAAGTGAAAACTCAAAGTCATGATAAATAAAGTAAATAACAAAGATATTCATATTCATGCTCATATTCATATTCGAATAATCCATCTACATATCCTAATAATACGAGTATTATAAATGGGAAAGTTTGTGCGAATGTACGCTCCAGAAACTTTCCAATGTTGTAGCTTAGACATCAGAATAGGACATAGGCTATAATTTATTTCAAAATTTATTTTCAAATTGAATATTTATATGGAAAACGAGTAATATTCTAAATGAGGGACTATACAAAATGTCGTTAGTAGTAATATATAGAGTAGGTTAGTAACTAGGTAATTAGATCCAAACATTAGGTAAAAAACTAGACTACCTAGGGCGGGCCGCTAGTATACATATATATGTCCCGAGTATCATTGTGTCTAACAATACTTTACAATGACCAGCTGACCCCTCCCAACATCGCAGTCACGATACTAGGAGGGGCCAACAACCTATGTTTAACAATTTTTCCCCGTTACAAAAAGTGCTCAGCGCCGCTAAAGAAGTTTTCACTTCAAAATACAATTGATAGAATAAGTATAGCATTCAAAACATTCATGAGGAAATCGGTCCAATCGAAACAAGGTCTAGTTTTCTACAGATACCGACGCCTAATCTTGAGATTAATTGGTGTTAAAGGGGACCCTGATCGTTAGGGCACCTTAGGGCACAAACAAAAAAAACGCTAGGAGGATGATGAATTTAGCATTTGGGTCTCGCACTATCCGGGCCAGTCCAATTTCGCGGCCCACTGGCAGGGAGTCCAGTTTTCCCAATTATACGATATTTTGATACCGTACTATCACACGGGCGTGGACATGGAATTTTGTATTGCCTGTTAATGCGAAATAAATTTCATGAAGTTGATCAAACAAACTGTGGCAGGTATTCACTATGAACCCAATCAGCAAAAGCTGGTTGTATAAGGCGACTACTTGACTCAGTGGAGGCGGTACAGTCAACCAATTTGATTTCTGGGACACTTCGTACCTTGCCACAGTGAAAATCGAGATGTTACCAAGGTACGAAGTATCCCAGATATCAAATTGGTCGACCGTGCGAGTTAAATGTCAGCTTACAGTATCAACTTTCATTAGAATCAGTACCGCTTCTTTCGCTGATTACTCCTCGGAAACCCTACTAACGATTGTCCTAAAGTCACATGCCACACAGTTTTGCCCTATTAGACTTTGTCATACTCACCACAGCGCCCCCTTTTCCACACCTCTCACACACTCCTTTCAGTAATATCTATACGTCCAACATTCCAAAAATATGTAAAACGGAACAGGATACCTACACAAAAATTACAAAAAATAATATTAAGGAATTACCCAGCAGGACAATAAAATTTTGGCCAAAAATCATAAATAGGGTTAATTAAAAACGTTAGGACATATGATATGGACAATAAAGTACTGAATACTGAATCAGTACCTATAACATACTATACGCGGGAATACAAAAATAGGACAAAATACTTTAGAGGTTCCAATATAGACCCCGCTGATTGGCGTTGGAACATGGAACCGTTTCCACGTATGGAAACGGGTCATACCGATGCAGTCAGACCCGCTTCAAGTGTAAGAAAAGTTTAAAAGAAAATAAAATAGAAAGAAAGAAAATACAACCTCTCTGCCCTAATAATAATTATAAAAATTAAAAACACGACTGCATTAAAAAGATAAAAACAAGTTACCTTAGTAAACAAGTAACCTAGTACTTAATAAAGAACTCAAGGAAATATATTTTGTTTGCATTCGTGGGACCTATTATTTTGTTTTTACTTGTATATAGTAGGTCCCCCGACCGCAAACAAAATATATTTCCTTGAGTTCTTTATTAGGAAACTTGTTTTTATCTTTTTAATGCATTCGGGTTTTTAATTTTTATAATTATTATTTTATTTTGAACTTTTTTTGCTCGAAACATATACATTATATATATTTTTGGAATCGTCTCTTCAAATGCTTCATTTTGATACCTCACTTGCTAGGATAGTTTTTTTTTTACGGAACACTCAAAATGGAGTCTACAGTCCGCCATATTGTTTTTATTGCAACGTCACATATCCTATACCTATCACCCGGGATGACGTAAGGATTCCAACAAAGTTCTGGGGGAACAAAAAAGTTCACATACATACATACATACATGAAACCTGAAAACATTACACTCCTTTTTTTGGGCAGTCGTGTAAAAAGGCTGGAAGATGCCTACAATATTATTCAAAAAAAAAAATCAAAATTCAAAATTCTTTATTTGGTTAAATACATTTTGCTATGATTTAAGGCGATGGAGCCATCCCAGATTATGTTACTATAGATAGAGGTAGTCCAAGAGATCAGTGTTAAGCTGAATTGATCCCTGCATTCTTTCAAACCCTATGCTATGACCAGAAGACCACCATTGTACCTTATAGAGAAAAATTAAAACATTACACTCCTTTTTTTGGGCAGTCGTGTAATAAACGCATTGTATTTGTATTTTTGTAAGACTTGCTATGTTACGCCCACCAAATCCGCTTGCCTTACCCTCCAAAAATAATTGGAGAATTCCCTTAGCTGGTTTTGTATTATACTTATAATTATAACTAGAATGAACCGATTTGTGCGCTGAATGGACTTCAATTAAAAGTTGCGACGGCGTAAATTCGTCTATTGTTTTTTCTAATCAACCGATTATTGTACAGCTAAGGTTATTTGGGTTTAATAATTTTCCTTGTTTTTGACGTTTTCCGAGCTGACAAAAGGGTCAAAATCAGGAACATAAATAAATATGCAGCAGTTTAACTTCTACACAATACAAGAGTGAACAATTTAGGTACTTAATGAAACAAAGATCAGACAACATGAAAAGAAAAATCCTACTCGCATTCGTCTTTCGTGTATGTCAGTTTACATATCTATGTATTTATGTAAGTTTATGCTTCTAATAGTCATTAGTTAGTATTTTAGGTTGTTCATACTCTAATTTTCCTGTTTCACCTACTCAAGTTTTAACTTTTTTTGCATCGTTTCCACTACCCAAAGGTTGTCTGGAAGAGATCGCTTGTTAGCGATAAGACCGCCTGTTGTCTACCATTGTACAATTTGTTTCAGTTACTTGTTTTGTAATGTACATTATTTGGTGAACAATAAAGAATATTTGTTGTTGTTGTTGTTGTTGTCTTTCTATGCTCTAGCATAGCATGCATAGCATGTATTGTATTCTAATACCTACACGACAAAATTCACTTCGTCTTGGTAATATGTATCGTATCATAAGCAAAAATATGTATCGAGTGTATTCTTTCATAAATAGTATGGTACTAAAACCTTAATTCACCGACATAAGAGCTATGGGACATATTTGTATGCACCCATATTTTCGCACTTGACTGTACATAAACCCTATGATACTGACAGTGACATTTCTAATAGTGTTATACAAGTTTCTATGTTTCTATTTTATCAAACAGCCATGTGGGTCGTAATATTTATTAATTTTATTAAACGCACTTCTATCAATGTTAGAATTTTTGCGCATCCAATTATACGCAACGTTGTTTTATTTTAACACTTTTTTTACTTTCACTTCATTCATCGACATATATTATGTCCTCTCATAGTTTTACCTATTCTACTCGCTTGAGCGAGAAAACGAGTAGAATTACTTCGAGAGTACTCGCTGCTCGTCGGCGGTGGGACCAGTGAATAAATCATTCGAATTGATATTTAGTACCGTAAAATTTATTAATTGAAAATTGGTGAAAATACGTAGTTCAATTTAACATTATAATTAAATATCCGCCTTCATTTATTTTCTGTCGAAATTTTAATTGACAGCATTTAATTGCAAAGTAATTTGACAAGTAAGTGCAAATGACAGCCCTTAATGTTCTGTTTATAACGACGTCATCTTACTTAAAAAAGAAACCGCATGCCGATACGGCGGTTAGGTAAGTACAAGAAGTTTAGATACATACTGGAGGTTGCGCGCTGAACATTCGTTTTTGAAGCTAGAAAATATGACCTTGAATTACTGTCTGTTATCTTGCATCTCTTTCACTCTAATGTAAATAATGTAATGTTCTTGGGTAAGTAGGTACCGTATGTTAGCGTAGCGTCCATTCCAAATTACAGTGTCTAAATTTAATACGAGCAATGGTAGGTTGTAAGTAGGTATAATTTCCACATAAGTTAGCTCTAATTAAGTAAACTCTATACTAAATTGGCTAACTTATGTTGAAAACTATTATTAAGAAGTTAACTGAGCTCGCTCCATCTTTGGCCTCGTGTTTTTAGTCTTTGTCTAGATGCTAAGGTTTGGAATTCCCTGCAGCCATCTGTATTTCCGAGTTCATATAATCTGGACCTTCAAGACACGAGTGAGCGTCTTCTGGGTGAGCTCGCTTCATCGTCGGACTCATCTTTGCCCCCTGGCTAGATGCTGGCCAAGAGCAATCCCATTTTTAATAAAAAATGATGCTGGCCAAGAACAAAGCCATACGCGATTTTTAAAAAAAATGGGAGATAAATTTATTAGTTCCTAAAATGGGCCATGCCGCCTGGCATTTCACGCTCGAGAAGTGATCTAACACAGCATACACGGTAGCGGTAGCACACAATTTGTTTATGTGTGATAGAACAATACAAACTATGGCTTTAGTGATATTCAAAGTTAATGTGAACTCGCTTGAGGTGAACCGATGTGTGTGACCTCCGGGCTCGCATATTTGTACCGAATATTAGGCGCATCATAAATTATGCTTAGGTAAGGTAATATGTCCGTATAAAAGGGTCAAAGTCTAACAAACCGATTTATGAAAGCTTGAAAGGACGTGCTATTTCGTATACCTAGTTAGGTTTGTCACGTTTACTTGACATCGGTGAGGCACGCGCGAAAGCTTAAATCATTGTCAATCATGATGGTATAGCCGAGTTTAGCCGAAGCGGCTAATGGAACGGACCTGTCTCAGCAATGGCGTAAGGGCCACGGAATTCAGTGGGGGTGGTCCACATCCCGTGTGACAAACTTCAAGGAGTGATACCCGGAAACCATCGCCCCTGCCTCTCATAAATGCTGGTGTTGCGTCGATGGGGCCACAAGCAGGAAGGCGCTACACTGAGAACTTTGGAGACTTTGAAACGCTGTCCTGACCAGACTAGCAAACAGTAGGGGCTGATTTTCAGATACATGATTCTTGACTATATGGTTGTGGTACTGACAATAGCGAAACAAGATTGCTTAAAATTTTCTCGATAGAAAATAAATCCAAAGTCGAGTCTATATTTTCCTTTTTTTCCTCAGCCTACTAAAACAACGCATTATTAAAAGACACGATTAAGTTAATATAATGGTATTTTACCTCATCTAGGTACTGACAAGAGGAAATTTAATAAACCTGCACACAGTCAGATATTTAATGAGATTTGTCTAAAAAGCCATTCTCGGAGAGGGTTGCATCTCGTTTTGTCGTGAGCGAAAAACCAAGGGTGTCTCTTTCAATCGATATATCGCCTTAAGTTTTTTTGCCCGGGTGTTATACTTCTCTCGTCTCATCATTTTCGTCATCTAATCTGGAACGAAGTATACCCATGCTGAGATTTCTTGTCTTAGCCTCATGGTCATGATATTCTAGAGGTGAACAAAGAGGCGAGTACGACTGGTTGTGAATAGCATAGCGGCGCAGTGCCAGCGGGAGCGCTGCCAACTGTTCCATATCAAAACAACTCAAATACAAGCCAACATATGCCATTATAGATCTTACGCTTCTAGTAATTAAGGGCATAATCATATGTGGAATAAAACGCGTTTAAGTAACAGTGGTAAATACAGATTTCATGCACCGATGCGTACGGTTAGGACTAGCTCAGTAAACTTGCATTGTTTGTTACAAACCTATCGTTTAATTGGGTTGGTTAGTGAGGTAGCTGCGTTGTGGTATGGGCGTAGTGATGGTTAAGGTTGGCGCCCAAATTACTGGCGCTTTAACCCTCCGCACTGTATAACTGAGTCAGAGGGATTAATATCGTACGCTTCCGAAAGCTATCTTAGAGACGTAGCGTCAGAACGAACAAGCATTAAGCAAACTTAATCAACTGTCATTTCTTACTTCTTACATGATACCATTACCGATGATTGACGACCGGTGTAGGCTAGTAGTTAAAGTGACCCTGCCTACGAAGCTGACGGTCCCGAGTTCGAATCCTGGTCAGTGAAAATATTTGTGAGATGAGCAGGAACATTAGTTTCTGAGGCTTGGATGTTGTTCATGTATTTATTAATATTTATTAAATAAATCGTCGTCTAGTAGGTACCTATCCATAACACAAGCTTTATTGAGTTTATTATGGGACTAGTTCGATTTGTATAAAAATTATCCCGTAATATTGATATTTATTTATTATTATCACTGAGATCTCGGTACAAAACACCGCACTATTCGCGATGCAACACCAAAAAAAAAGTAGCCCAAAATTAAGGCCGTGTATTACCAATGTTGAGTTTTTAAAAACCATCTGAGACATAGAATATAGTGTCTTAAAATCTAAAAAAAATATATGTGTTACATTAGGATATTGTCTAGTCAAAATCGCAGTCATTTACATGACCTGATGAATTTCACTCGATAGAAAAAAATCGCGAAATTACCCCTTTTTGGAATGTTTTTTCAATACTACGGCTATATTACTGATATTTAACATTTAATTTTTGTACTCAATTGAAGATCGTAAATAGTTATAGACAAATTCGCAGGGTTTGCTTTGATAAAATGATTGGCTTAATGACTATAGCTAAATATTTACAAAACTGCGCACAGAGCTTGCGTAGAGAGCGGGATGGTCAACTGAAACTCACGCGTGTTAGAGCGGGACATTTGCGTTGGGGATACCTCCCCTTAAGACGACTTCCTTGATGGCGGGGCGGATTCAATAAGACATAATAAGTACTAGCTAGCCGCTTGTAAACCGCAGGAGAACTAAAAACTTCCGCAAGCTGTTTATGAATTAAGTATTAGCTCCGGTCTCAGAACCCTAATAAATCAGGGTAGCTTGTCCGGGATTAAATTAGTTCACGTGGTTGGCGGTATTCTAATGGACAGGGATGCGGGTTAAAAGTTCTGCTTACGTTCTGTCACAGAATAGTACAATATTATTACATACAGTACCTTACTATGAGTTTGCAATGTTTGCATTACCGTACTCGCTAGCGACTGCGTAAACGATTTAATATGGCGATTCTTAGTTCTATTGCGTAACCGCCAGAGGCGCTGTACTTTTGTCCATACTAAATCGTTTACGCAGTCGCTATCGATTACGGTAATGCAAACATTGCAAATTCATGGTAAGGGTACAGAACGGACACGAACCCCCGTACCGAGGTCAGTTACCTCGTCCCTGAGAGACCCTCCTGGTGTCGATCGGGTGCCGTCGCGCCTCGCGCTTCGTCCGCGCCACGCGCTACGCACCCGCATAAACATTTGACGCGTGTATCGACAGCGCACGCACACATACTTAGCCACAGGCGCTTACGTTCCTTCGCTTGTCACAGGTGTGGTTCTGTATTAGTGGTGTAATGCTTTGCAGTAAGAGAGGTATGGCCCAGCAAAATGTCATGTTGCTCGAATTTGGAGCGGCCCGACTGGGGAAGTACCTCTGCCTTGCAGAAGACCACAGCCATAATAACATTATTTACTCTCAAAGTATGTTAGCGTTGTGATCCTGGAGGTGGGCAGGGTTGCCGGAGCTCCCGAGGATGCACTGTGTTGAGAGCAAGGACCTAAATTTGTCCCTTCTGCTGTCAACACAAAGAAATAGAAAATGAATAATATTTATTAGGTTAAACTTGGGGTTTACACATAGAAGTTGGACCCTCCTAGTAAGTAAACATATACCTGTGACAGGAGGGTCCAATGAATCCTCACATTTTATAAAGGGTCGGCAACGCGCACGCGACTCCTTTAGAGTTGCGAGGGTCTGGGCCATTTTACGGAAAGTTGTACACTCGACTTTTTTTTTAAATTTGGATAAAATCGGGTTTTTTCATTCCGTTACCACCATACAAGCATTACAAACTTAGTATGAAAACGGTAACGGAATGGAATAAAAAAAATTTGGGACACTTTTTTTCCCCTATATCATTCGAAAGTGCTTTCGATTCTGAGTAGAAAAAACCCAATTTCATCCAAATTAAAAAAAAAAGTCGAGTGTACAACTTTCCGTAAAATGGCCCGTCTATAGGTTGCGGTGTCTTACCATCAGGTGGACCGTATAACGCTTGTTTGCCACCGTCGCTGTAAAAAAAAACATTTTCAGCTTTAGAAGAGCACATTTTTGAAGCAGCCCTGTTCGGCTGATTTAGCTATAGATACTCCCTTACAGAAGACTGCAACAGTACGTATTCGTAATAATACAAATTACTTAGACAGTAGCTGGTTTCAACAGCTTAACGTACCTTTCAAGCACGGGAGGGCTCAGTGAGTAATAACTCAAAGCGGTCACCCATCTGAGAGTTGACCAAGGTCGACGTTGCTTAACCTCGCACACCGCACGTGCGTTGCATACAACACCGCTAGACCACAAACGCTCTCATGCCGATTTCCTTTAATACCCATCTATCCCGAATAGGCCGCCAACAAGACGTCCAATAAAACTTACAAGCACACACTTGATAGATCGCTACTAGTTGGCGACAGCACTATCGTCTTATACAAAAGGTCCTATCATACTACTATGGACTATACACTCATTTAACCAATTTTGAACTTTACTATTATAGTTATAAGGTCCTACATCGGCCTTTCAACTCGCACGGCTATTAAGTCTGTTTGCCAAAAGGACTATGGGTATTCAATTGCAGGATAACAGTATGCTCACCGAAGTTTCTGGAATTACTGGGCTGAATAATTGATACGAGTGAGCGGATAAGTTAAAAAACAGACGGTGACTCGCTCCCAGCTAGATGGGCCCCTATTAAGTAGACAGCGACATTAAAAAACCGGCCAAGTGCGAATCATGTAACTTGTATTGTATTCATTCTGTGCACACATATTTTGAGTTGTAGTCCAGATCTGAACATATTGCATTATCTGTAACTGTTAAATATGATGACTATAACTTGTTCTGTGAGCCTATTAAATAAAATAAAAATAAAATAAAATAAATAAATCGGACTTCGCACATTTAGGGTTCCGAACCGACCGCAAAGTTGGTTTTTATAGGAAAAATAAGAACATTTCAAAGAAAAAATCTAAATAATCTAATAACAAACATTACTACCAAATTTTAAGTTTATAGGTATTTGGGAAATTAAAAAATTCTTCGGAACAAAATTTCTTAACAAAGCTGACTTTGGTGGCTTCTCATTCCTTTGTTTTCCAATATTTTTTTGAATTAAAAATATAGTAAGTATCTACTCAATGAGCTCTAAACAACGATACCCCACTCGATAGGGTAGGATTTTTTTTTTTTGCGCCCCCCTTTAGCTGTATGGGAGCCCCCCTTAAAAACATTTAAAAATAAGTTTTGACTATTTGTATGGCTTCGGGCCTGTAGCTTCAACCGTTTGGCTGTAAAACCTGTGTGACAGACGACGGACTGACTGACTGGGCGTCACCAATAGGGTTCCGTTTTGACCCTTCGTGTACAGAACCCTAAAAATGGCCTTACCTAACCTTTATTTACTTACTACTGTAATTACTTAGATTAGGATTATGTTATTATACTTAAAATTATTTGAACTGTCCGAGTTGTATCAAGTTAGGCCGTTCAAAAAGCGACTTTACTGTCCAAGCGTGAATCTAAGTCCAATGACAAGTTTTATAAAATGTCGGACATTTTAAGTAATTTCTACTATACCTATACTATACTGTTGTTGTGAGCGGTGCGATACATTCGCGTCACAACTCACACATAAACCTTAAACAGGTTTCTGTGCGCGTCTTAATTAATGTTGTATTATTTTTCTATCTTTTAATATAAATAAATTAAAAAAAAAAAAAAATTTATTTGGAGAACCAACTGTTATTTTAAGATATTAAATATGAAAGTAGATCCAGAGAGCCAATTATAGGAGCTCACAGGTAGTGCCATGATACTTAACTAGTAGTGAAAGTGCCCTTGTGGCCTATTTGCAGAATAAATGTTTGAATTCTGAATTTTGAATTCTATGTGTCTTAGATTTCTTGATCTTAAGTAGGTTAAGTATTATCATTGTAATAAGAATATTTTTGTGAAAAAATCGCTGACTGTCGAGTTTCTTTCGGCGTTTCTTCTCGGCAGTGGCCTCTGTGAAACGCTAGTAGGGTTTGACTTGTAAAAGTGCCATTGCGGCCTACTTACAGAATAAAGTTCATTTATTACATTTATTTCATTTAGTAGGTTCTAATGTTACGCACTATCGTAACCACACATGCGAACAAAGAAAATAAAACTAATACAAATGCAAGACTTGAAGTAATGCTGAAACAGAAGTTCTAACTAACTAACTAATTTAATAGTACAATGTAGGTATAACAAGGTACATAACGAGCCATTGAGGTACAAGAGGAGACATCCAGTACTGAAAGTTTGCGCATGTCAACATATGCCAAGGCGCATATGTTTGTTTAGTCTGTGAAGGGCGCTCATGGCGGTCACATCAGAGCAATTTGAAACTTTGGCTTGGTAAAAATGCCTTCTTGAGCACTTCGCTATTGCTCAAACAGTTCAAAAAAAGAGAATAAAGGCTCAGGAATAACTTTTCACAATTAAGTTTACGAATATTTTTTCAATTATTACGATTTATTCAATTTTGTTTACTAATTTTAAGATACGCGCCATAATGGCTGCCACTCTGTTAGTGGTAGCGGTACAGGCCCAATTTCAATGAAAAACCGCAAATCGATGTACAGTTTAGCCGTTTGGCACACGCATACTAGAGGTGAAAACAAAATTTTTGACCCGCAGTTCCTAAAAAAATTTCCCTTAGGGGGGGAGTGCTCAGACATTCTTTTACTTGTATGGAAAAAAAAAAAATTTTTAGAAACCTATCGTGTGTGGTATCATATGAAAGGGCTTTTTGAGACGATTCTAAAAATATACCACATCATTACATTTCAGCTATTTTTTTTTTATAAAATCAAAAATAATTTTCGAAACATACCAAGTTTGAGGTTCTCTAGACACGATATGGCTGATTTTTATTTTGTTCAATATACCAGAAATGATACGTTATATCCTCATATCTAACCTCGAAAAAGCAATTTTGAAATGATTTTCATTAAGTATTTTTTTTTAATTTTTCAATATTACTAAGTGACACGGTTCTACTGCAATCAATCAATCAATCAATCATCAATCATATATTTATTTGTTCAACACAGGTATGTTACAGAGGTCTAAGAGTAGGTAATATTGAAACACCATGTTGGGCCGTTAGGCATACAAATCTTATGGAGCTCTTAATGGAGCCAGGCTTGTGCCGAGTTCCATTAATCGCAGTCAAACAAAAATTCGTTAACAGTATAGTATGCTTTTTTTACGAGAATATCAAATAGCTTCTTCTTAAAATCTATCATATTATCTAAATTTATAATATCTTTCGGCACTTTGTTATAAATTTTAGGGGCCATTCCCAGTACACTTTTTCTAAATAGAGCTATTTTGGAAGACATCCCGCCTACTTTATTCCTGAGACGTGTACTCCTAAAACTGGGATATAAATGCAAATTACATCTAACAAACATTACAATTTCAAATACATACAAGCATGGAAGTGTCAATATACGTAATTTTTGAAAATATGGCTTACAAGACTCAAGTTGACGAATGCCACATAAAGATCTAACACATCTTTTTTGTGCTTTAAACGCCATTTCTCTTTCGACTGAGTTTGCCCAGAAAATAATACCGTACCTTAGAGTCGACGTTACGTAAGCGTGATAGGCTGTTAAAACCACTGACTCATTTACAACTTTTCTTAGATTGTATAGGGCGTATGAGAATTGATTCAGTTTCTTACATATATTGTCAATTTGAGTTCGCCATGTCAGCTTATTATCTACACTTAAACCTAAAAATCTTGTAACATCAGTTTTGTCAATATGTTGTCCCTTATATGATATATTTATATTGTGAAATTTGTTCAGTCTTTGTTGAAAGTACATGATCTTAGTCTTGGTCAAATTAATTTTCAAATTATTTGTAGTTAGCCAGTCAATTACAGATTCTAATGTCAAGTTTATGTCATCTTCATAGGATTCAATATTTTTACATGAAAAAAGTATGGTACTATCGTCAGCAAAAAGAACTGTAGGGTACTCGATGGCTTTTGGTAGGTCATTTATATAAATAATAAATAATAAAGGGCCTAAAACACTTCCCTGAGGTACACCATAGTGAATACGGCTGATTTTCGATGAATAAGTTCCTTCAGTTTTTGTTTTAATGCATATTCTATTTATTTGCGTTAATTGCTTACGGTTACTTAAATATGATTGAATTAAGCCGGGGATATTACCCCTAACACCATATTTGTGTAACTTGTCCAGAAGTATACGATGATCAACAAAATCGAACGCCCTGGACATATCCATATATAGAGCCGAAACTGGAACTTTTTTATCAAGACTAGTTAGAATTATACGCATCAAATCAAAAATTGCCATGTTAATAGTTTTACCTTTGCGAAATCCCATCTGCTCTTGTGCAAAAAGGTTATTTGTCTCAAAGTAATCATATATACCATTGTGAATAACTTTTTCGATAACTTTTGAAAAAATGGGGAGCAGTGCCACAGGTCTATAACTGGCCATATCTTCCCTGTCACCTTTTTTAAACAGCGGCTTCACGATGCCTATTTTCAACCTTTCTGGAAATTCACCTTTTTCGATACATAAATTTGTTATATAGCTAATCACTGGTGAAATAATATGAGATACTGATTTCACAACTTTTGTACTAATACCATCGTAACCGGTACTGTAGCTATTTTTTAAGGAGTTAATTATTATTTGAATGTCACTTTGATTAGTCGGTCTCATAAACATAGAATTAGATAAATTACATGTCATTGTCTTCATATGTCTAGAATTTTTAGGATTGGAATTGGATACATTCAAATGCGTCAAATCAATAAAATACCGATTAAATTCCTGGGCAATCTTTTGAGGGCATGTTACACATTTACCATTCGAGAATATTTGTGGGATGTCAGCGGGTGGTTTCAATTTATGCTTATTTATGATTTTCCATGATGCCTTAGTCTTATTTCTCGAATTTTTAATGATGTAGTCATTTTGCGCTCTCTGGGTCAATTTAATTACTTTTTTTAAACGTTTAGAGTAATTTTGGAAGGTCACTTTATCACTAAGTTTATCACATTTCGAATGTCTATATTTATAGAGTAAATCGCGTTTCCGCTTACAACACTTTTTTATACCTTTGGTGATCCATTTTGGTTAAGAGAATGGAGAAATTTTATTTTTTTTGATTGGGAAGCATAGATTGTATAGTAACTCAAACTGATTGGCAAAGCTATTATAGGCCTCATTAGAACTATTCGCCATGTAGACTTCGTTGAAATTTAGCTCTATCAGGCGCTCTCTAAATTTATTGATGTTATCTTGACTTAAGTCTCTCCCTTTTCTATACCAATATGCTAATACACATGTTTCTCTGACCGGGCATTTCAAAACTTGAGCTGAGTGGTCAGATAGGGCAAAGTCAATCACTTCGGCGGTGGTGCCTCGTACATTGTGGATGATATTATCTATACAGGTATTGCTTGACAACCTAGTAGGTTCGGATATTGCTAGTTTTAAATTATAACTGGCAACAAATTTTTTTAACCTAATCGATTGTGGCGTTCGTTTTAGCACATCTATATTAAAATACCTATTTTACGTGATTTATGGAACTTTAGTGCAGATACGGTACAGATGTGGTATATTTTTAGAATCGCCTCAAAGAGCCCTTTCATATGATACTACACACGATAGGTTTCCGGAAAAAAAAAAATTCCATACAAAAATATAAAGAATGTCTCGGCACTTCCCCCCCAAGGGAAATTTTTTTAGGAACTGCGGTTCAAAATTTTTGTTTTGACATTTTATGATAAATATGTACCGTATCTGCACAAAAGTTCCATAACTCACGTAAAATAGGTATTGAAGTAGAACCGTGTCACTTAGTAATATTGAAAAAAAAAAAAAAAAAAAAAACTTAATGAAAATCATTTCAAAATTGCTTTTTTGAGGTTAGATATGAGGATATAACGTATCATTTTTGGTATATTGAACAAAATAAAAATCAGCCATATCGTGTCTGGAGGACTTCAAACTTGGTATATTTCGAAAATTATTTTTGATTTAATTTAAAAAAAATGGCTTAAATGTAATGATGTGGTATATTTTTAGAATCGCCTCAAAAAGCCCTTTCATATGATACCACACACGATAGGTTACTAAAAAAAATATTTTTTTTTCCATACAAAAAAAAGAATGTCTCGGCACTCCCCCCCTAAGGGAAATTTTTTTAGGAACTGCGAGTCAAAAATGTTGTTTTCACCTCTAGTATGCGTGTGCCAAACGGCTAAACTGTACATCGATTTGCGGTTTTTTTAATCGTACGGCTACCACTATGTCCAAGATTAAAAGTTGTAGAAGTGACATTTTCATAACACAATTATGACTTAGTACCTAACTAGATGTCGGGCTTGATAATTCATAATTCATCATTAAACTAAACAAATATACATATTTTATCAAATACAGACATATATTATGGTACCATTAAATATAGTATTTTAGCGCCAAAACAGTACAATGATTTTCAAACAGAAGTTATATATTTTTTGAAGTGAAAACTTCTTTAGCGGCGCTGAGCACTTTTGTACTGGGGAAAAATGTATAAACTCGCGATAAATTCCAAGACCAGGTTAGTTGACCCCTCCTAGTATCGTGATTGCTATGTTACGAGGGGTCCCCAGCTGGTCTTTTTAGAAAGCCAAGGTTCTAACTGTTTTAAGACAATCCTAAGATTTTCCATAAAGATCATATTTCAAATAAATTCTCATGGAAAGTAGCTCTTATTGTCCCTAAAAAAGCGTTTCCAAAGTCCAATATCGGATAGCCAGACTGACCGATTTCCGTAAAGATCATATTTCAAATAAATTCTCATGGAAAGTAGTTCTTATTGTCCCTAAATACGGTGACAGTTCCCTTCAAAATACCTAGTGGCCAAGAGTGATGGATAAAATACCAAGGGCCTGACACGCTTTGTAAGAGAAAGATAGCCTTATTGCGATTCCTATGAGAGGAAGTAGAAAATAGTGCGATGTTTTGTCCTTATCACCGATCGAAAAATTTTGTATTTGTGTCAAAGTTTTGTGTCAAGAAGATTGCAAAACAAATTGACAATATTTGGTAGTTAGTGCATTTTATAAATAGAGAATTAATGATAAGTTTGGTTTAAATGAATAATAATTTACCAATTATCAGATCCGTAGTGTTTGGGTGTTCAGTGCAAACATGGTGGGGTGTTCAGTGTTGGGCTGTAAAAGCAAACTCGACCGAAAAAAGGCGGATGTTACATTCCATGCGTAATTTGCGTAAGTACATTTTCTTTGCATTTTGGACCCGTGTTTATTTCTAAAATCTCACCGGTACCAAGTTACTGAGCTAAATCATAAGTTATATCATGAGACACTTGATGAAATAGGAAAAATATGTAAATTAATTCAAAAATAACCTCCAAACATTTCACAAATAAACCGATCAAATCGCGTAGTATAAATCTACCATAGAAGCCAACAAATAATAAAAAAATCCCCTGAAGATTACCCCACGTTTCGGGAAATTCAAGTAATTTGATTTTTTAAGTTTTTAGGGTTCCGTAGTAAACAAGGAACCCTTATAGTTTCGCCATGTCCGTCCGTCCGACCCCCATTTTTCTCAGTAACCGTTAGTACTAGAAAGCTGTAATTTGGCATGAGTATACATATCGATGACGCGGAGAAAACGGTAGAATAAAATGTTTAAAAAAATTTTTTTTTAGGGTACTTCCCCGGGTGACAGTAACGGAAACGCACAGGGCCGGGCCGTCTTTAACCAATTTGAGGCCCTGGGCACATTAGGGTAATGGGGCCCCTATGACCTTGATAGAGCACGGTTCTGTTAGAATAGACAAAGAAAGTAAACGAGTCACATTAAATGAATAGATATTAATAATATAATATTTCCTAAAAAATAAAATTAATTTTCAAAATACACCAAATTTGGGTTCTTCCTTAGAGCAAACAGCTAAATTAAATTTTCTTAAATAAACTCCTAATTCTAACCAGTCATATATATTTTTTTAAATTGAAAATGAGGCCGACGCTTATGCGAGCTCACCCAGAAGATTCACTCGTACCTTTAAAAGGTCCAGGTTATTTGAACTCGGAAGTACCTACATACGCCATTCGAATACCAAACCAGTAAACATTATAAAAAAAGATGATTTTGACCAGGTAATGAAAGTAGCCAGTCGTACGTCGTCTGGATATCTGATGGAAGAAGGGGGAAGGCGGTATGAGCTCATGGAGTTCCTGAGCACACTCAACGAATCTAAAGAAATAAAAATGGGAAATAGGTAGTATTGCTTACAATTTTTGAAGTGAAAACTTCTTTAGCGGCTCTGAGCACTTTTGTACTGGGGAAAATTTGTTGAACTCGCGACCGATTCTAAGATTCTAAGACCAGCTAGTTGACCGCTCCTAGTAATCGTGATTGCGATGTTAGGAGGTGTCAACTCAGCTAAACTCAGCTGGCCCCTATACCACAAAACTTTACAAGTCTACAATTTGACAAAATTACACAATTTTCCATAGAAAAAGTTCACAAATTTGTCGACTTGTACGCTTGTAAAGTATTGTGGTACAGGTTCCTGGTCTTAGATGCGTAAGACACAATGATACTCGGGACATATTATGTAAATGGATTATGCGAATATGAACATGAGTATGAGTACAGTACAGATACGGATACCGATACGGATACCGATACCGATATGAATATCTTTGTTATTTGGGTCATTGTCAGTCGGAAAAACAAAAGTTGTCCATTCGGTGGACAATAGTTAACGGCTTGTGTGCATGTAATTTACGTTTTTATTATATGGATTTATAGACACGGAATTACAGATTATGCGGGTTATCAGATCAATCGAAAATTAAGCTTTGTAGCCCTTAACTTTTGGCATGTCCTGTCCACCGAAAAGACGCGCACCTAAATCTGACAATGACCCATTTACTATCTTTATTGAGCTTTCACTTCTGCCGGCACTCCCAGAGTGCAACCCGTTGTTTTTTTTTTTTTTTTAATTGGCAATGGAAATGCTTGTTCAATAGTCAGCTCTCATGTGCTGCTCGTTTAATTCCTAGACCAATTATTTTATAATAATTAAAGCTACGGGTCAATTTGTCACAACAACTTCATTGAAAGTAAATGACATAAATTCTTGTTGCCTTTTTGCATATTAAGATTTTATGTCAAAAATGGCCGCCATTTTGTTTTTTATTTAATTCAGTCCGATTGCTCTTAAAATCGATATCTGAGCATCCGCTAGGTCACTTAGAATTAATATGATGTCACTCGGATGCTCAGATATAGATTTTGAACGTAATCGTTTTTTTTTATCCGGACATGGATCCGAATTATCCGGATCTTCCATACATTTTGGATCCGGATTGCAAACCCTAGCCCAGATATTGATTTTGAACGTAATCGGATTGAAACTAAACAAAATCAATATAGCTGCCACTTTTTTCAAATTCGACGATTTTTAACGTAACCGGGTAAATGAACAAAATTAATAATATAGCCGTCACTTGTTTTAATCTTATGTCGAATTCATATTAAATACCTTCAGATAGCAATTTATTACAAAAATCAAGAGATATTGAAAAAACGAAATTAGTTAATTTTAACGTATGTACATAAACTTTCTCGAACTTCGTTTTTCTAAATTTCAAACCTGACACCCCTTAAAATTATAAATTGCTAACTCAATGAGCTTATTTTTAATAATAATATCTTGGCGACCGAGCTTCGCTCGGCGTTTTCTCGGTGATGAGACCAAGCTAGATCGATTGCTCGTCCCCGAAAACCCCCACATACCAAATTTCATCAAAACCGTTAGAGCCGTTTCCGAGATCCTCGAAATAAATATATAAATAAATAAATATACAAGAATTGCTCGTTTAAAGATATAAGATATTGATATCACGCTATACCTATTTATTCACCAGAAAAGTGTCGCATCTCCTGCATCTGCGATACTCTTTGAACACTTTTGATGACGTCACAAAATGGCGGCCGGCGGGAAACGTCACGACAGTTGTTCTGGGTAGCCAGTCTATACGTAGTAATAAATAGGTCAATGTAACGAGCATAGTTGGGCAGTAACAAAGATACTAACCTAATGGTGACAAGAACAAGTGAGATGCTAACACACTTTATTAAGGCGCAGGGTAGGGCAAGGCCTTCCCCATACAAACTTTGTGCAGGTTTTATTCGTCGGTTTTGGCACTAACAAATAAAATATTTTTTTTGGTTGTAAATATTAGATATGCGAAGATCGTGATGTGAAAATTTTCAAATATTTCAAAAAAAATCAAAATTAAAAAAAAAAAAATTACATCACGAAATAGCTATGAGAAAATTAAGCATACTGACCAAAAATCATAACTTTAATGCAAACACAAACGAAGTAAATCCTGCACAAAGTTTGTATGGAGAGAGCTTGCCCTACCCCTCCTCTTAATATAATGTTTTGGTAATCAGAAAATTTATTGATATTTTTAGGTCATTTCTTAAATAATATTGTTTCTTGTTTCACGTGCTTATTTTAGTTTTTTTTTTTTTGCTCTTTCTGTTTCTTTATTCAGTAATTGATGTATATATCACACTTAAACTAAACTAATTTTAATTTATTGCCATTACCTAAATTTTTTTTTCATACTACGTCGGTAGGCAAATAAGCTGACAGTAAATACGTATAATTGTAAGAAAATGGTTGTGTGACTTTGGTATCTCTTCGTTTCACCTAATAGATAATCATAAACAAAACGTTAAAATAAGATTCCTAGCCTTTAAAGCATTTTGATGTCGGTTTTAAAAACATTATCCCTCTACCACATAGACAATGGGGTGACACGCGAAGGAACGTAAGTGCTGTGGGTAAGTATGTGTGCGTGCGCTGTCGGTACACGCGTCAATTGTGTGCGCGGGTGCGTAGCGCGTGGCGCGGACGAATCGCGAGGCGCGACGGCACCCGACCGACACCAGGCGGGCCTCTCAGGGACGAGGTAACTGACCTCGGTGCGGGGGTGCGTGTCCGTTCTGTATGTAATACTATTATACTGTTCTGTGACATAGATGTAAACTCGAAAATAAACTAACTGTATACGCGGAGGTGATAATCGCAGGCAACCCTTGCTGGTCGCTCGAGTTAAACGACTTGCCAAGCTCCGAAAGTCGCTGAGTGTCATAGGGCCGAAGATCTATAATAAGATTCCACTTGATATAAAGTCAGTCGACAGCGACCTTGTTTTCAACAAAAAATTGAAAGTTCTCCTCGAGCAACAAGCATGGTACAGTGTTGACGAGTTTCTCCAGGGACCTAGTTGACAAAGTGTTTTTCGCTGCCACTAACGTAAGGATTATTCATTACTTAGGTATTATTGTACCTACTTGATATATCTGTTCCATTGATTTTAATTATTGTGTTATTAATATCTGAATCTGAATATTAGCCGCCCTCATACTTTAATACCACGCGATGTTGTCGCCCGGGTAATTTTGGGTGGCAGCACCATCACTTGGTGGCGCTGGCAACACTGACTGAACCAATCCAGTCTTTCCGGTGACGTCACAAAGTCGAGTTCATAAATAGCCGGTCACCTTCCACGGAGCTCTCTCTTGCCAAGCAGCCGTGAAGGTGACAAGAAGTGGATAAAGTGTCAACCTAAGTATCGTACTTGTATTTATTAGGTATCGTTATTAATTATGATTGTAAATATTAACAATCATAATTAATAATACAGATCAGCTTTGTAATTAACTTTGCCGTAACTGACTAAGATTATTATCAGATTTGCTATCGAGGAGTGTACCTGTATTATTAGCATGTAATATGTGCAACATATAATATAATATCATCTGTATTGTGTGAAATTGTAGCCTCAAAGATTATTATGGTGGGAATAATAAAGTGTTCGTAACATTAACCTGTTTGTTTCTATCATCAGAAGTGCTCGAAAACACGTTCACAGCAGGCCACGTGGTCGCAAGCGCAAGAGAACGAGGCTACGAGCAAGAGTGTCATCTACTTAATCACCGACATCGCCACAATCACGATCCGCGAGCAGTGACATCAGCAGGGATCGGAGGTGGAGAAGTGGGAAGTAAAATAGACGTAAACAACCGTAAACTGTGAGTTAAAATGTTATATTAAGTATCGCCAGTGATTACTGACTTTGAAAGTCTTGTTGATAATATTGATTAGGGTTAACATGGTTGATGCTAGTTCACGTGCTTTGGATGAGCTGATAACAGGATGAAATCAGGTTTTGCAATAATTACGGAATACCGTCAAAATGTGCTTAGATTTCTTTTTACTAGACAATGAAACGAATTGGACCAAGTGGGAATGGATCCAATTGCGTGATGTTACGTTGTCACATTTTAACATTTCAAGTTGACCAGAATTGTATATTGTCTATATAGGAACGTTAATAAAGTGGCTAATTGAGGACTTGTATGAATTTTCTAGTCCTTTCTCGAACAAGAGGGTAGAATAGATAAACTTCAGTTGCCTTATTTCGATAATTGTTGAAACAGTTGACTGTGACGAATAAGCATTTTTTTTGCATGGTAATGTGAATACAGTATAATTATGATAGATAAACAGCGTATTTAAACAAACCAAGTGTCCGACAATCTAACGCGGCTACTTTAGCAATTATAGGCTATAGTCTAAACGGTAGCATTAAGGCCGGGTATTACCACTTGTGAATTTGTAAAAACCATCTGAGACATAGAATATAGTGTCTAAAAATAAAAAAAAATAAAAAAATGTGTTACATAAGGATCTTGTCTAGTCAAAATCGCAGTCAGTTACATGACCTGATGAATTTCACTCGATAGAAAAAAATCGCGAAGTTACTCCTTTTTGGAACTATATTACTAATATTTAACATTAAATTTTGTACTCAATTAAGTAAAGATCCTAAATAGTTATAGACAATTTCGCTGGGTTTGCTTTGATAAAATGATTGGCTTAATGACTATTGCTAAATATTTACGAACCCACGCGCAGAGCTTGCGTAGAGAGCGGGATGGTTAATTGTATACTCACGCGTGTTAGAGCGGGACATTTGCGTTGGGGATACCTCCCCTTAAAAGCAAACCGATCCGTGCGCAGCAACGTATCTACACACCTACTTCCAACGTTATTTTGTTGTAGTGAGAGCGGTCACAAATAAACCTTTTATACATAAACGTTGCAATTCAATTAACAAAAATGGCCACCTAGAAGCGTTTGTAAATCAGATCATAAAACATGTTGCTGCATGATTTGTTGTTGCCCCCCCTGACGAAGCTGGCGTTGCGAATTATAATATTAGTATTTGAATCATATAAACAATTAGATTTGCAATTATGAACATGAACAAGATGTAAATAAATTGATAAGTCCCTTAATTGATAACACTGAGCCCAAAATGTGTACAATTCGAAATTGCTGATTAATATTTACACAGACGCCAGTAGGGATGGAATAAGGTGTATTTTGACACAATTATCGAGCGAGGAAGGAGAATACCTAGATATCCTTACAGCCGCCAAAGTACAGTCGAGAAAATGGCCATAGTGGCGGGATCAGAGAGGTTTAGACATTATTTAATAGGAATTACTTTTTAAAATTTCTACAGAAGGCAAGCGGGATATCGTACCCCGCATTAGTCTGTTGCACACAATATCATATGATGTAGTCCAAAGAGCAGGAAGCCCAAATGCAGTTTCTGGATGTCTTGAGTAGAAACCCGATTTGTGACAACAAAGTCAATGTCGAATCTGTGATGTTCAATATCGTGGGTGATTGGTTGCTATCAGTAAATCAGTTCAGTTGCGAGACCCTAGTATATATTATGTGTATATTCGTGAAATTGTATTGTCAGGCGAGGCCGAAGCGAACAAACGTATGTAACATTGTTCCTATAATTGACTCAAGTAGTACTTATAAAGTTTAATGAAATTGTTTTGTGATTGAACTGATAAAATTACTTACGTTGCATCTTGTATTTGATCTAATGCAGTAGCTTCGTCCGAGGAATGTAGTGTAGGTACTTAAAGTGGTTGAAAGAGTAGAGCAGTGGGCATCCGTAGTGAGCGCCACTGTTTACTTATTTGGGTATGTGGTGATACACGACTTGTAATCGGAACATTACAAGTTCAAGCCAGGGAGCGAGTTGGCCGGCGATGGGATAACGAACTCCACCCAAATGAAACGCTTTTTGTACTTGCATTGCATTCATTTCGTCCGAAGAATATAGTGTAGGTACTTAAAGTGGTTGAAAGAGTAGAGCAGTGGGCATCCGTAGTGAGCGCCACTGTCTATTTATTTGGGTATGTGGTGATACACGACTTGTAATCGGAACATTACAAGTTCAAGCCAGGGAGCGAGTTGGCCGGCGATGGGATAACGAACTCCACCCAAATGAAACGCTTTATGTACTTGCATTTTATTTGTAAATGTGCCATAGGTAATTTATCTGTAGACAAGACCATAGAAAGATTACGCACCAGCAATTAGTTTCTCGTTTTATATAGTAAAATTGACAAAAGATATCAAGAACCGTCTAAATTGTATTTACTATAAAAACAAATACGTCATCAAACACTTTCACTAAAAAAAAAAAAATTGTTGTAAAACAAAAACCTATATTATTTTTAACTTGTGTACTTTTAGTACATTATGAACTTCGAAAAAAAAAATTATTTAAACAATTCGGTAATACAAAACCACTGATTTGCGACGATTAGTAGTATTATTTATTTATTTAAACTACATTTCAAAGAAATACAGAATTGTAGAAATGGCGGGCTTAATGCCTAATGGTAGTACATGCGTCATAGCTCTTTACGAACTTGTGTAATAATCTGAATATCAGGCGACATGTTATCGCGATAGCAGTACCTAGATCGAATATGCAGGTAAAACAATGTCATATGACAGTTCTAAAAGATTTGCGTTGCTTAGGGTAGATATTGCATGAGACTAAAATTCATCAGGACATTAATAATTAGGAAAATAAACCAACCACTGTCGCAGTATTGAATGAAGTCTTCCATAGGTAAAAAATTGCGTTGACAATGATGTAATCAATCGCTGACGATGATGATACCAAACACTTGGTTGTGTTACCTCCTTGAGGCAACAGGTAGATGCCAAAATAACCGGATGTTGTCAGGAGAAATCAAGATAATTGTACATATTTCTCATATTTATTTGTATATCATGCAGGGTAAAATATTATAATTTTCCATATGGTATTTTAAGATGGCATACATAGAAACTTTGTTGTATAAATAGCAGTGGCAATTGTGCTGGCCTAATGTTTACGCTTCGAACATGTACATTGTATGTATAAGGAATGTGAACATGTAGCAGAAATCCGAGGGTGAACACTGCTGCATGGGGTTAAGGCGATACACAACTATGTGATCGAATAAAATCACAAAGTTCAAGCCGATACACGCCCTATTCCTGGTACCGATTACGTACAAATAACTGTTAAAGGTCGTAAGCATAAGAGTATATGCCAACACAAGTGTATACCATTAAACAGATATTTGAAAGATAATTTTGTCATGTTCGTTCATGCGTGCGTCGTTCATGCTTGCAAGGACATAGTAACTACTTTAATACTAGTGTCTTCTCTTGGAGATTGACGAGAGACATCACCCTGTTATGGATTAGTTTTTGTTGACATTGACTCTGAGAGAGACCTCTATATTAAATTGTTTTTTTTTTCCTTTTATATTTAAAACTTATTATTTTTATTTTGACGCTTTGAGACCATGTACATCTCAAAGCACGTTAGAATAGTCATTATTAAGAATATTTTGACGCTCGGAGACCATTTACATCTTTGAGATATTATATTAAATTTTGTTATTCAGACTGAGACCTTATACATCTCTCAATTTTACTATTATTGTAATGTTTGTAATAGATAATTAATATTTTGACATGAAAAATGTATTAAATTCTTATTGATATATTTCTTAAATTGTAAATTAATATTTTCTCATGAAAAATCTATCATATGCTTATATTGTAAGACTTTTTTTAAATTGTACATTAACATTATGACATGTGAAAGTGCCCTTGTGGCCTGTTTGCAGAATAAGTGTTTAAATTCTGAATTTTGAATTCTATGTGTCTTAGATTTCTTGATCATAAGTAGGTTAAGTATTATCATTGTAATAAGCATATTTTTGTGAGAAAATGGCTGACTGTCGAGTTTCTTTCGGCGTTTCTTCTCGGCAGTGGCCTCTGTGAAACGCTAGTAGGGTTTGACTTGTAAAAGTGCCATTGCGGCCTACTTACAGAATAAAGTTCATTTATTTCATTTATTTTTATTTCGCAGCTCCAACATCAGCCCATGACGGGAGTCGAGGACGACCCCGTTAGCAGGACGGCCGGATGTTGTCGCCCGGGTAATTTTGGGTGGCAGCACCATCACTTGGTGGCGCTGGCAACACTGACTGAACCAATCCAGTCTTTCCGGTGACGTCACAAAGTCGAGTTCATAAATAGCCGGTCACCTTCCACGGAGCTCTCTCTTGCCAAGCAGCCGTGAAGGTGACAAGAAGTGGATAAAGTGTCAACCTAAGTATCGTACTTGTATTTATTAGGTATCGTTATTAATTATGATTGTAAATATTAACAATCATAATTAATAATACAGATCAGGTTTGTAATTAACTTTGCCGTAACTGACTAAGATTATTATCAGATTTGCTATCGAGGAGTGTACCTGTATTATTAGCATGTAATATGTGCAACATATAATATAATATCATCTGTATTGTGTGAAATTGTAGCCTCAAAGATTATTATGGTGGGAATAATAAAGTGTTCGTAACATTAACCTGTTTGTTTCTATCAGCATTAGATTTCAATCGGTGCAAACTGTATCTCCAATTCCAGAACCAATTTCAGTTTGAATCTGTATTGGACGGGGCAAATGAATAGTTTCGGTGATAGCTGAAGGTACAAACCGAAACCGAACAACTCCGAAATATTTGGCCGGGAAATGTTTTTCACACAACATATGAATCAAATCGACGAGCCTTCAGTGTTGTAAAAGGATTATGTACAGTTTATACACAAACGACAACACGTTTATACAAAGAAAGGCACATAATACATGCAAGACAATTTACACGAAATAATTACTAAAGTGCGGAAATATAGCGCATAGAATGGCTCAGGATTTAAACTCAAAGTTTCTTTCCTTGGTACAATTTAGTACCAAAATTAGAGTTACACTTCTAGAGTCAAGTCTTTAAAATGTAATAATAATTTTATAAAATCTTTGTTATTTTCGTGAACATAATATAAAAACACTTCATTTAAATTTCGCTCACGTATCGTTTTTTCCTCAAAAATGGTAAAAACCTCTGAATAACTTCGTGACTCGAATATTTGTCGCGTGCAAGGCATTACTTCCCTATTCCCATATTATGCTTAATTAAAAAGTGACCTTTTCCCTTGAGGGAAAAGCACAAATTTCAGTAAAACAATTGCAATTTGCAACATATTATTATCATTCGAATACGGAACAAAACAATGCGATTTTTTTCCTACCGCTTAAAATACTCATACCTCAATATGATTATTATTTTGTTTAATACCTAAACCTTAAAAATAAAAGTGCAAGTTTTTATACATGTTAGACCACGATCTTGCACCTGATACATCTTATAATAAAATAATTATCCTAACCTTAAAATTACCTCAACACCTTATTCAGCACCCACCTCTATTCCCAAAAGGTCCGCTGGCGAATGACAAGGGTCCAAGCACTAACATGCCCAATTTGTCCACGGGCTTAACGGTATTCCTTTGTGACACTGAGACAGGTAAAACTAGTAACGATAAGGACTATTTGAAGTCATTTCAGTTAGGCGACAGCAAAGTTATTTATTCAAAAAGCTATTTTACTTATATTTTAAACAATAAGGTTTAAATAACATTTTTATAGAAATTTGGCAAGGAAAAAGAATGTCAAGAAAGATAAATCAAACCAACAACTCAAAACCCTATGGCCTTGGTCGTTGTGACGCCGTCGCCGGCTGCATGCAGCGGCCTGTCGCACGCGACGTCTGAAAAATGTTCGCGTTTGGACGTCGCTCGCGACGGGCGAGAACGACCGCGCCCGAACATTGTCGAACATACCATTCAGACGCCGCGTGCGACGGGCCGCCTGCACGCAGCTGGCGACGCCGTCAGAACGACCAACGCCTAAGAATATAGATATAGTATATATGTACAAGTAGTTATAGATGCCGATGACGCGACTGCGCTGGCTTGGCCACCTGGAGAGGATGGGGGACGATCGTGCAGTGAAGAAGGCGTATGTGTGGCGGCCCTGTGGAAAACGTTCGGTTGGTCGTCCCAGATACCGCTGGAATGACGGACGAAGCCCTCAAAGACCTAGCCAACCTCGGTGTACCCAACTGGTGTGAGGTGGCGCATAACAGGGAAGAGTGGCGTTCTCTTGTGTCAAAGGCCGAGATCCTCTTTGGGTCGTCTAGCCAGCGTAGTAAGTAAGTAAGTTATAGATGCACCACCGTGAGGTCCCGTATGAGAAAGAAAATTCATTTATTTATTTATCGTATGGCATTTATTTCGAACCGTGAGATCTTCGAGAAGACAGTACGGAATATTCATATAAAATTTTTATTACGCAATTTGGCCAGTGTGAATTTCAAATGTCTTGCTTATGGAGGTGTGCTGTGCCTATAACTTGATCATGAAATATGCTCGGTCGGTGATAGACAAAGCATGGCACTCTTTTCCACTATGGGGCAATTCAATAGTGATTTAGTCACACTACAGAGGTGTCAATATTGTCGTAATTTTGAAAAAATCTTAGGATTTTGCTTCAGTTTTACTTAATAAACACATGATACGTATTGTAAAATGAGTGTATCGCGTGATATCACCCTGTAACCGACCCCACTATGGGCTGGAATGGCGGCCAAGCACGTGTTATGAGAGACCGCGCCACTAACAGTAATGTCCGGACATTGGGCTCAGACGCGACTAACGGCGATCCAGACTCGTACAACATAGGGTTCTCACCAACCGTATACATTATTAAATCCAGCATGTGGGTTACGTGATGTTTCAAAATTATAAATGGATCTATCTGTCACTTTTAATATTATGAAGGGTCACTTATAAAAGCTACGTAATTATTCCACTGCTGGTAATAAGCGAGCGCAAGTTTTTCACAGCGGTTCTTCTCGTGGCAGAGGCTTTTTTCCGAACCGGTAGTAGGTTAGGGACATTTATACTAATATGCCTAAATAAAAGAACTTTCTTACTCGGCAGAAAAACATACAGCCTCAATAGACGTTACTAAATGATTTACTAAAGTACTCGTCTAAATTTTTTGTGTTCACGTTTAGCCACTGAACTAAACTAACGCTACTTGACTAAACTGCTAACATAGTGAGAACTAGGCTTTAATCCGTGCGGTCGGTGCGAACAAGTTAGGGCTACATTTTTACCCCATCAGACTCATCGTCTATGGGCCGTGAACGGGCGAAAACATGTTTTTCACTACATAATACCCTTTGTTGGCGCCATTATTCATCTTTGAATTATGAAAGTTCCCTAAGTGTGATAGATAGTCTGCGTCAGCTAGATCTTAGATGACTGGCAGTGGCGGCGCGTCAAAAATATTGTTAGGGAAGCCGGAAATAATTTGCCCCTCTTATTCTTCATGAGCCGTAGTAAAAGAACTGGACTGGCTGAAAATAAGGCACCAGGCAAGGAGGAATAAGGCAAGGCAAGCCGGTGGGGATCGAGTTGTATGGACGCTCCGCCACTGATGACTGGGCTAGTCAAAATAGGAAGTACTTTTTTTTGTCACGTCAATGGCTAACAAACATACGGCCTGCCTGGTGGTAAGCAGAAACTGTAGCCTACACTGAGCGAAAAAACTACAAAGTTTTTGTGAATCCGAGGACATCAAAATTATATACTAACAAACCGTTTAATTAATATAATCCATATGAGTTTATAATAACAAGGACAATTTTTTTGGTATTAGTAAATAACTACTATTATTACACACTGGTTTGTAAACGTTAGTATATAATTTACTTGTCCTCGGATTCACAAAAACTTAGTATTTTTTTTCGTTCAGTGTAGCAATTAAGGAAGTACTTAGTACCTGGAATACTCTAACCCCCTTATTCATAAACGTCCAATAAACCTATATTAGTTAACAAGCCGCTAAAGTTCGTTTGTCCTTATCTGTCACTTTGACATTTACGTTTGTGAGAATGGGACAAACAACATTTTAGTTAGCAGAGGTTTGTTAAGTTTTATGAATAGGGGGGTTAGAGTTTGCGCTTCAGTGAGATTGGTTGAGCGGCTTCAACCGAATCTGGTGCCAGGGGGCCATCGGGGTCGTAGACAGTGGGAAATAGATGGTGGTGCCCAACAGACGGTAGAGGGTAGCATTAGCGCGTTCAGCAGAAAATCGCAGAGTTCTTCAAAATGGGTTGAGGGAGACCATCAGGGGTTTCAGTCGGTAAGAACCTCCGCACTGCCCCCGCGGACGCTATAACGGATTTTTTCCGCATACAAAAAAAAATCAAAAATTCGGAGTCTGTATCCATTACGGGCCGTACGCTTATTTGTCACCAACTTTAATAAAGACTTGTCGGATAATACAATAATTAAAAAAATTGAATAGAAATAAATTCTAAGTGAAGATTTAATTTTAAAATGGATGCCCAAATTTCCGTGTCCTTATGGAAATCAACACTCTCAAGAGAGCAAATGAAAATGTAATTACGATGAATATGAAAATACTCTTTAACTTTTCTGTCTGAGTTAAAAAATAATTTTTTGCTGTTTCGCTTTTCGTACATAAATCAATTATAATAATGATGCTGTAGTGTAGGTACGGTCGACCAATTTGTTTCTGAGCCGCTTCGGACTTTGTTACAGTGAAAATCTATATGAAGGCCGCTACAGATCTCATATTAATGGCACTGTGACATGGTACGAAGAAGCCCTGAAATCAAATTGGTTGACTCTACGGTCACTCAGCTCATGTTATATATGGAAAGTAATAGATTATCTATGAATGTCCAGTATAACGTGAGCTTTAAATGGCTCAATAATTAAAATAACGGCAGTTCTTGGGAGACCATGCTTTTCTCGGCGATTTCCCGATCTAGAACTATTGAGTAACATGATTGAAAGTGCTATACTTTGGTCACTGCGCACTGGGACATTCCTAACCACACCTATAATTCCAAACGCTCATTCCCTGGAAGATGGGACGACCCCTAGTGTGGGACGCTACGTGCGTCGACGCCTTGGCGTCGTCACATCTTCCGGGGACTTCGTGTAGGGCTGGTTCCGCTGCTGCCTCAGCGGAGTGTCTCAAATGGTGCAAGTATGGAGCCATGGACAGTCAAGTGGCTACTTATTTGAGCTGTTCGGCGTAGAGACCATCGGACCGTGGGGACCTGGCGCACACCGCATATTCAAGGAATTGTGCAAGCGCCTGGTCGAGGCTTCTCGTGACCAGAAGGCTGGCTTTTACCTTGCCCAGATGATCAGCATTGCGATACATAAACTAGCAATGCTGCCAGCCTTCTGGGCACATTACCGCCTGGCAGCGATCTGGGGCAATTTTTTCATCTTTAGTATTAGTTTATTTTGGTTTATGAAATTTATTTGTAACCGTTTTGTATTACTATAATAAATTTACTCTAATTCCAAATGCGATTACTATCCATACAATTTAATGAAAGTCGAATAAACGATTCCTATAATTTGGCCAACAAAGCATGACATAGTACGTTCGTCCGATAATGTAATCTCTCGACTAAACGTAAATACTGATCGAAATTCTATTGACAATCAGCGAACGTCAATCAGTATTGACGATTACCATTTCAATGAGTATTGAGTAATAATTACGGACTTACAATCAACGTCCTTTGTTTCGAAAGGCCGATTCATTGGCAAGAATTTTCGCGCAAGTTCATCACATTGCAGGGCTGCCGGCTATCGATGTAAGATCAATACGATCAAACCCAGCAATGTAATGAAAACTCACTGAAAATTGCACACAAGTTCTTATAGTCTAAACCGCGCTTCAAGGTAAACCATTACTAACTATATGACCATTCTCAAGAGGGTGCTATTATTCTGTTTTATATGACTACAGACTTTAATGACATCTTGACTTGTTTAATTAACTGTTAGGGCATGCAACCGGGATCCCGGGATCCCGAAATCCCGGTAATACCGACATGATTTTTTCGGTATTTCAATACCGGTATTCCAAGGACTAATACCGAAATACCGGAATTCAATTTTTTTTGTTCTTTTAAAATTCATAAAATTGAAACGCGTAGTTTATTTTCGATAAAATGAACAATTGCAGTTAATATCGAGTGAAATTACTTGTTTAATATTGTATTTCACCATTTTAAGGCTATTTGTAGTGCTAAGTAGTTCGACATGGATCGAAATCGCATCAGGCGGCTGCAGTGCGTCGGGCTGTCCACCCGAACAGCCGACCGACTACCTGACATGAGCATGACCCGATCATGCACGAGTTCAACCGAAGGGCGATAAAGATAAACCTTACTGCGATCGTAATTTACCTGCTTGGGGCTTTTTTTATTTCTCTTTCTAATTCATTAAGAATATTAAGACAAATACACTACGGTCTAAAATAAAATATGTTCAATCAGTCACCAAATAGCAAAGAGTATAATAAGTATATTTATGTACAAATAGCCACGGTTACTAAAAGTACTCAGTCAGTGTCACTTAATGGTAATACCAGTTAGTTTTCTATGGTTCGGCGGATGTTTTTGAAGTTATGGTGATGTGTGAGTGTATATTAAGCGATTACCTACTTTATTTTGAAAGAAAAGAAAGAAAGAAAAGAAAAAAAATGAAAAGAAACATTTATTCGTGACTGGAGAAGCTATTGGTCCATGAAACATCTTATGAAGGGAGACCTACCCTTATCACTAAAACGAAGACTCATGGACATATTGTGCATACTTCCAGTTCTCACCTACGGTGCACAGACTTGGTCTTTGACACAAGCTCAGAAGTTCAATCTCGGGGTTTGCCAGCGCGCTATGGAGCGTAGCATATTGGGTGTTAAGCTGTATGAACGTATCCAGAACACCACGCTGCGCTCACAAACTAAAATAATAGACGTAACTCAGAAAGCGGCCAAGTTAAAATGGGACTGGGCTGGTCACGTCTCCCGTGAGTTATGGGCAAAGACCACTACGGAATGGAAGCCTCAGAACTCGAGGAGACGTGGCAGACTCATCGGCGATGGCGGGATGAACTGGACTCATTTTTAAAGGAGTGGAAAGAGGAAGCAAAAAACCGTAATAACTGAAAAATGAGGGGGGAGGCCTTTACCCAGCAGTGGGACACATTAGGCTCTAAGAAGAAGAAGAAGAAAGAAGAAGAAAAACATTTATTCGTGGCACAAAAAACAGTATAAATATAAACATAACACCACAATACAGAACATAGCCAAAAAAAAAATATATAAATATAAACAAAACACTTACTAACAGGACATTACAAAACCGAATTTTGCCACGAAATGGTCACAACTCAGTGTTATGCTGGCAGAGCCAGCGCTGGTTTTCCGTTTTTTGCTTTAATTAGTAGCTACTTAAAATATTTTAGGTTTATTTTTGCTGTGATTAATTACATTATGTGAGCAATGCTGCCAAATAACTATTTAATTTAATTGGAAGTAAGATTGTTGACTATTAAACGAATTATCAAAAAAAAACAAAGATTTTTAATGAAAAATCCCCAAAAAACACCAAAATACCGAAACATCGGTATTAATACCGAAATCCCGGGATTGAGATTTGAATACCGAAACTCAATCCCGGTATTGAGTATGGTCCGGTATTGTATGCTCTATTAACTGTCAGCTCTGATGTTAATTTTTAAATGTTTTATAGCGAAATAGTTATTTTTTGTCATTTCACATTCAACATCAACGCTTTCCTGTCATTCAAATATACAATAGTGAAACTGACAACCTATCATTAAAAATATTGACGCTGTAAGAAAGTTCCAATGAAATTCCGCAACATGCCGCATGGACACAACATAATATTAATGGTTTACTTTTATTCCAAATTACTAAAGGGTCCTTATCACAAACACTGACAAATTCTTAGAGTATTCCAGTGTTTAGACCACCCGCGTGGTAGTGTCGGAGTTTTTCTTGGATTTTCCCCAGGCCACTCTCCAACCGCGTACTCCTATCGCTTTGTTGGGCCCGGCCTAAAGTCATAATAAGCTCCACGGCCGATTTCGGCCAAGGCGACTGCTATCATCTCCGTAATAATTGTCTTTGATGTGCTCGTATGTGGCTAACATAGCCGATCTTTTTTAGAAATACGCGAGAACACTGTGGACATGTGAGCACACCATTTATATAATTGTAAGATATTGCCGCAGGTGGTCGGGTTTTTATCTCATCGCGCTTGGCATCAAGCTCAATGCGCCGTTGACATTCAAAGTTCTCAACTTTGGAGTTAACCAAAGTTCTCCACTCGGTCCGCACTGCAGCCCGCCGCTCCCATTGTGAGGACTCTATGGAGCATTTTTTCATATGGCGCTTAAGCACATCTTTGTACCTGAGGAGCTGGCCGCCTTGTTTCTGCTTGCCCTCCTCAAGTTCCGAGTAGAAGATGCGCTTAGCGACCCTCTGGTCTTTCATTCGAGAGACGTGCCCACACCACCGAAGCTGACGGCGCATGATGTAAACCTCAATTCCACCTACATTTGCTCTACGCAGCACTTCGGTATTGCGTACATAATCGGACCATCGGATGTTCAGTATCTTGCGCAGGCATTTGAGGTGAAAACGATCCAGTACACGAATATGGCGGCGATAAGTGGTCCACGTCTCAGAGGAATAAAGTATATTCGGCAGAACGACAGCCATGTAGACCGATATCTTGGTAGCTAGCTTTAGATCATGTGAGCTAAACACCTTGGCATCTAGCTTACCGAATGCCGCAGCTGCCGCTCCGATCCTGCTATTGATTTCCGCATCAAGGTCGCACTTTGACGTTATCGTGCTCCCCAGGTAGCGAAACTTGTCGACCTGCCTCAGCTGATCCTCGCCGAGTCTGACAACCAGTGACTCCTGGCCGTCCATGTCCAGTGACATCACCTCGGTCTTCTTGACACTGATCTTAAGTCCAAATCTGCGACAAGACTCGTTGAAATCGGTCATGAGCTGCTGCAGGCCTTCTGGGGATTCCGTCACAAAGCACAGGTCATCCGCATACATAATCTCTGTGATGACGGTGTATGAGACCTTTGAGCGTGCTTTGAACCTAGCCAAGTTGAAGATGCTACCGTCAGTACGGTAACGCACTCGGATACCTTCAGAGGAAGTTTGTAAGACTTCTTGGACTACAACCGCAAAATATAGCGCAAACAGGGTGGGTGCCAGAACACAACCCTGCTTGACACCACATGTTACGGGGAAGAAGTCCGATTGTTCGTCGTCGATGGCAACACAACACTCCATGTTATCGTGAAGGAGTCTCACTAATCTCACAAACTTCTCCGTGCATCCTACTTTTTTCAGAACGACCCAAAGGGCTTCACGAGGCACACTGTCAAAAGCCTTCTCAAGGTCAACGAAGCAGAGATATAAATGACGACCTTGCTCTCTGCTTTTCTCTTGCAGTTGTCGCACTGAGAATAAAGCTTCACAGGTGCCTCTGTCAGGCCGGAAGCCAAACTGGGTTTCTGGCAGGATTTTTTCAGACAAATCCATTAGGCGGTTCAGCAAAACTCTGGCAAAGATTTTTCCGGGGACTGACAGTAACGAAATACCACGGTAAGAATTGCAGTCAGAACGGTCACCTTTGTTCTTATATAATGCCCTTATACGTGAAACTTTAAAATCATGTGGGACCTGTTCCTTTTCCCATATAAGAACAAAAAGTTTCCACAAAACTGAATGCAATTCCTCGCCGCCATACTTTATTAGTTCACCTGGTATGAAATCAATGCCCGCCGCACGCTTGTTTTGCTGCTGTTTAACAGCAAGAACGACTTCGCCACGTAACAGCGGCTCATCCAGCTCAACAACAGCAGGGGATTGAGATATCGACCTAATGTGAGTTAAATCGGCTGACCGGTCCACATTTAGCAGAGTATTGAAGTGTTCTGCCCATCTAATAAGTACTTCCTCCTTACTTTTGAGAAGGCCCTCGCCGTTACATTGCTTAAGCGGCACTTTCACATGAGGTTTAGTACCAATAAGGCTTCTTATCTCCGTATAAAAATCCCCGAGCTGGTTAGTGTCAGCGAGCCACTGCATGTGGCGAGCTTTATCTTGCCACCACTTATTCTTGATTTCCCGAGATAATTTACGCAGGTTCAGGTCACTCTCTCTTACCTCCGCAACATTTACGCCTTGGTGTGCACTACTGTGTAGCTGCAGAAGGCGGCGGTGACTGGCAATAGCCTCAGTCAAGACATCATCGTTCTCGTCGAACCAGTCCTGATGTTTTCGGACTTTTAGACCCAGAGTGGATTTGGCAGAGTCTAAAATGCAGGATGATAGAGTCTTCCATGTAGAATGAACATCGCTTGAGTCCATGTCTACAGATGTCATTGCAGTCTCCAAGGTTTTAATATAATTCTCCTTCGTCTCAAGGTCTTTAAGTCTATCCATGTCTAAGCCCGCAGGCTTCGATCTTCCAGATCTACGAGGACGTCGGAGGCGAAGGCGGAGTTTAGTAACTACAAACCTGTGGTCCGTCCAACAGTGAGCACCCCGCATCACACGGGTTATTTGGACCTGGGAAACGTCTTTTTGCCGCACGATAGCGTAATCAATCAGATGCCAGTGCTTGGACCTTGGATGCATCCACGTGTTTTTGTACTTGGCTGGAAGTCGAAACATAGTATTAGTGATAGCCAGATGGTACTGTGCACAAAAACTAAGCAACTGTTGTCCGTTGCTATTCATGTTGCCAACGCCGTGTCTGCCCAAAACTTCTGGCCAAGCTTCATAATCGCGGCCTACTCTGGCATTAAAATCACCCAGCAAAAGTATTTGCTGCATAGTCAGTTTAAAAAAATCATTTAATACATCTTTTTATTAGGCTTTTTATTGACGATTTTCTCCGTTACTATCTACTTAAGAGTATAGGATTTTGCGATCGAATATCATATACTTTATATGATTTTTTTTTATTGTCATTAACCCGTCGTCTACCAGTCCCTGGGATCCCAGGGCAGATAACAAAAGAATGGCATTGTATATTTTTTTCGCCGGGTACACATTTATGTTCGAAATTCCATCATAATACTATTATTATTTACCTGGATATACTTTTAAAAGCGGATTTCTTGAAAACATTGGCTTTTAAAGAGAGAAAAGTAGTTAATAATGTTATCAGCGCACACCGGCACAGGATATCCGTTTCACAGTCCAGGCCCGCATTCAACGGCAATGAATCCGATTCGTAACAAACTTAATCAAACTTTTGCCCCCTACAACGAGTTTAATATGTATCTTAAAAGATTTTTGTCTCCTTATATCTCGGCATAATTTAGACCGAGTTAGCTTATGTTCAAAGTAAAGAAAATAATCCTTTATTAACCAAATATGGAGAAGTAAGACAGATAAATCCAAATCCGCTACGCAGGCTTCGTCAGGTGGATACAACCATGAATCAGCAACAGGCGTCGTCATACATAGGATAAATACTCACACAACAATGAAACAATCCGCAACAGGCTTCGTCAGTCAACCCTAATACACTTTGTTCAAAGTTAGAAAGTGTTTTGCTTCAATGTTCTTCGTGACTTCATGAACCATCGTGACATGTACACTAATTTTATTTCAGTCACTGGTAGTGACATTGAGTAACATTCTACTATTCTTACTTATAATAAATGCGAAAGTTTGGATGTTTGTTAGGTACTCAACCACGCAAATATACTGCTGAACGGATTATGATGATAATTGGTATACCTACTTACGAGTCTGGATTAACATGTAGCAAGTAGAATAATAATAATTAACTTAGTACGCAACTGTCTACGGTTATCATTAACATTCGTTTCTAAAAAGAAAATAACAGCCCCCTGAACACATCACACAATTATTAACAATGAAAACGAAGGAGACTAAATTACGAGTAGTGTTTGATGGTGAAATTCGTAAATATTGAGTATGAATCGTATTTACTCACGCCTAATGGTATCCCTGGTGACTGCACAATAAGATTACTTCCAGTTCATTCTTTCCGATACCCGATACTAGGAATGGTCGGTTTAGCGTATCGGCTTGTTGTTAAGCTGTGGGGGTCTACCTATTCTGTGAAGCTCAGTGAATCGAATCGCCTTGGAGTATGTTGTAGAGATTGTGACACATATCCACCCTCCCTACGCATGCATTGTAACTGTTTTTATTATTATTATTACGGGATTGCTCTTGGCCAGCATCTAGGCAGGGGGCAAAGATGAGGCTGACGGTGAAGTGAGCTCACCCAGAAAATGCCTATTCACTCTTGCGTTACATAAGTCCATGTTATATGAACTCGGAAATACAGATGCCGGCAGGGAATTCAAAACCTTAGAGCAGTGCGCATTGTAAAATACGCATAAGGCCGGTCGAACATTGGACACGTTTTCGTACGAAATTACTCGTCCGAACACGCACGAAGCCGCACGAACGATCCCGACCTTGAAAGTACTACGGGAGCGCGCTCACTGGATACGAATTGGTCGTATTCGCATCCAGTGAGCGCCCTCCCGTCCCTTCATGTATCAGTCACTTTTTAAAATTTTGTAATTTAGTCATAGACAGGGTTTTTCGGAACACCTTACGTTCTGCTACTAACAAGCTGTGCTCCTCCTTAAGTGTCAGCGTCCAGGCCCCACACGCATACATTAAGATGGGGCGGATCACGGTCTTATAATATATCCGAGAGCTTGGACGCCAACATTTTGTGAAGAGCAGCACTGCAGGGCAAGGTGTTCTGGATACGGTAAGTACCAGTTAAAAGAGACGATGGGATTTGGAGGATCCTTAAAAATGCCTAAAGAGTTGGTAGCCGAACCAAACATTATAGGTGAATCCAAAGCACCTTGTCTTCGCTGGCTTGGCCACCTAGAGAGGATGGGAGAAGATCGACAAGTGAAGAGAGCATACTTGGGCCGAGCGACCGGACGATATCCTGTGGATCGCCCAAGTATCGCTGGAGGGATGTGGTGGAAGCGGGCCTGCGTGAGCTCGGAGCTGGTGCAAGCTGGCGAGAAATCGTGCAGGACCTAGCAAAGTGGAGTACTCTTGTGTCGGAGGCCAAGACTCATTTTGAGTCGTCGTGCCAGCCCAGGTAGGTAGTTAGTTTCATAGACATCCTAATCCCTTATATCGCGTCCCTTAATTAAAATAGCATAAAATTGGAGGAATGAAATTGACAACGCTCTCACTCTTGCCAACTAGTAATTGAATAGTGTCCTATTCATTCAGTTACTAGACGAGCGTGAACCAAATCACGAACTCAATATATTGAATTTCCATCTCATTTGAGCAGTGCCAATGGGCTGCTAAAATTGCGGGTTAAGAAAAACGGTTGCCATTTGTAAAACTCGACCTCTAATCGACACGGCTCTGAAATATATGGTGGTTACTTGATGAGCATGGCCTAGATATGTCTGGAAATTCTAGCGGTTAGGTTAAACCTACACATTTGATGCCCTCATTGTTTTTTTTACCCTAATGCTTCGACACATCAATGTAGATAGTAGGTTCAACTTAATTTTTGCCATTTTGTCTAGTAACTAAACTTTTCAGGATTATTTTGTTTACACAACAAGGCATAGTTTGGTCCAAATTTATGACTAAATTATTTTCAAGTGGTCAAAACTTATGTGCGTATAATATTACTTTAATTAAAAATGTAGCCACAATTAAACTTTTAAATCAAATCGTAAATTGAATAAAAACTAAAACTAAATACAATTAAAGTGACTGAATTAATAGTAACAAATAGAAAAATAATACCTAAAATAACCTAATTATACCTAATCATAATAGAAGAACACCCCGTCGAGCAACATGGTTCCCATTCCCCATTACACATTGATTTAAATGAGTATTCAAAAAATAAATTCGCAGTTCTCTTTCCGTCTGAATTAATTTACACGGACATGTCAAAGAAATTTTAACGAGGCTTACTCGTATCTCGCAATTTATTGCATGATAATAATTGTATGTGTTTAATTAGGAATTAAACGTAAAATTCGAACATTTAGATAACTATGTCGCTACTTTCCAGCGCCATTATCGAACTTCGTTGATTGTTTAACGATGTTGCATTGTCATCGATTTGCACTAAATGAGTACAGAATTTCAACTAACCTAGGTATTGTACAACGGCGGGGTAATCATGTGTTTGCGTGCGGAATGCGAGGTTATTAAGCAATGTCGGCCTAGGTCAACTTTTGGATGGATGACCGCTTTAGAAGACAAGTTAGATCCGTTGAGAGAGTCAAAGATCGATCTGCGACACGTAACTAACGTAACATTTAGTAGTTAGAGGCTGCTGTCAATTAATTTATTTTTTAATTAAATAAGTCTCACAAAACAAGTTACAGTCATTGTTTGATAAGAAGGTAAGTGTTAATAACTAGAGCTGGCCTGTATAGACCAGACACTGATTTAAGGCCGAACACTCATTAAAGATAAGCTAATTAGTATTACAAAGGAACTTACTATTACAAAAGAGAATAGGTGATTTCTTACACACAGCATAAGCGTAATAGTTCGCAGTAAAGTTCAATGTGAAATGACACCAATAAAAATTGTACTGCGACAAAAAATATTTGACGGTAGTTGTTGAGATAATTTCTGCTTACGGAACACACCAGGTATTTTAAGCTTTAAGTAAACTAGGCGTAGGTCCCAATTCAAAAGTTCGTGTTACGACACTTGTGACTATTTGAAATAAGAAGTGCTATTGTTGCACAATTAGTTTTATTGCTTCAAGTTTTATGGCTATTTAGCCTTACGCGGCTGTCCAAGCTATAACCCTAAATATATGTGCACAACATGATTTAAAATATATAGACTAATATGATGCTAAGGAGGCAACAAAGTATTCAGAAGATCGCTTTAACATTATACATAATATATTATACATAATTGAATTGAGCCAAGTTAGAGGCCTTCGGAGGCTTGAGAACTTCTATCAGTCAAGTTGTGTTGCAACTAATGTTTACTTATTTAATATTTATTTTACAAATGAATCCTTATCGTACAAAAGGCGGACTTAACATCGTATGGCATTCTCAACCAGTCAACCTTATAGTAAAGCAGAATAATAGTTGGTAGTTCTAGCAACTAAAAAGAATGTCAAAATTAATTACGTGTACTCTTTTTAACATACGTACGCGTATTTACGCACAATATTAATAGCACGAATACCCGAAAGGTGTCTAAAGACGCATCCCCAGGTCGAATTGGAGAAAGTAATAGAAATAGAAATATTTATTCCAAAAAATACAAGGTAAATACAAGTCTTCGGGTCCTGAGCTAGGATTCCCTGTGTTACAGGACCCAGAAAGTGACCCACATTTTCAACTTGCAAGTGGCTTCCAAATCGAAAACGGTCTTACTTATTCGTGTGTGCACCAGAGGGAACATCTACAAATATTGTGTATAAGAAAATGAATAAATCCAATAAACATAATATATACATATATACCGGGTGTCCCAGAAGTCGATATCGTCCCTTCGAAGGCTGATAGACCAGCTCATGACTCACCAGAATAACGTAACATGAAAACTACATAAAATGAGCAATTTTTTAAAGTAAAAATACCCTACTACAGGTTACAACAACAACAACAACAACAACAACAACAACAAATACTCTTTATTGCATAACCTCAACAAAAGTAACACATAACAGTACATAATGACAATGAGTAGAGGCAAACAACAGGCGGTCTTATCGCTAATGAGATGAGGAGGGAGGTTAGTGTGCTGTATATCTCGAAAACTAAATCTTTTTTTTACTAAGGTCATGTTACGTTATTCTGGTGAGTAATGAGCTGGTCTGTCAGCCTTCGAAGGGACGACGTCGACTTCTGGGACACCCTGTATATATACAAAACAAACACGTCATTACTCCATGAATCTGCTAGTAAAGAAATCACAAAAGTATGTTCATAAGGGTTTATTATTTTTAACTGTTAAAATACAAGCTTGCGCGCTTGTATTGAAACCACATACTGTGTAGTCTGAAAATAATGATGAAACTATTTTTGCGACACCATTTTTAGCTTGAAGGCAATGTCCCATACAAAGGGTTTATTTCCTTTAAACCGCATAATATAACTTCGCTTCACTGTCAATATTTCAACTTTGACTTCTGCGGTCTCGTTAGAAAAGTATTTCTATTTGAATATCTGTCGTTAGAGCCGGAAATAGAATCTGCCAGTACTGAGCTTGTATCATATATTCTTGTATAAAAAGACATACATCGTGTTCTGAATGAACCCACAGGATTTTACCAGCGTACCAATTCATGAGGTTGTACATAGACGCATTTTTTTGTCATGCATAACAAATAAATTATACATTTTAATGAAATTTATTTCATCAGTTGTAGGTAGAATTATAGTTGTCAAAAGTTTATGGCATATACAGTCAGCTGGGCTGTCAGATTGTTTGCCACCGTCGTCTTACAAAAATAAATGTGGAATGTACAAAAAGGCGGTTGCTGGATACATTATTTTTTCAATGCAATATTTCTGACCTAAAGGTCATTTTTACCGACTTCCAGCAAGGAGGAGTTATTACATTCGATCGGTGTATATATGTTTTTTCCATCACTACTTGGTCAATTGTTGACCGATTTTGATAATTCCTTTAATACATACATAACAAGTTTTTTTACTGGACAAGCAAAATTGTGTTGTTGCCTACAGCAAGTAGCAATATTCACACACACAAATAGCAAAGAGTTCGCGACAAAACAAGCTAATATGAAATATTGTCTACGTAGCAACAGGAATGCGGGTCGTCTCGCCCCCGTACCCCACAGGCTAGCGAAAACTAAACGGTCAGCGTACGTTCTCGGCCCGTTGATATACCATCGGTTACCTGACGATATCAGGGATGCACCTTCCTCCCAATCTTTCAAAAATAGGCTTAAAGAATGGTTACTACAAGCACAATTTTATGACATAGCTGAATTTATTAAATAATCAATTAAATTATTGCGTAGTTATAACTGACATTCTAATACCTAAGTAGCCAATTCACATTGTACAACTGTAGTAAATGAATGTAGTATTAGTGTTAACATGACTCACGAAAGTTTAAATTCAAATATGTAATAATGTAATAACGTAATAATGTAATAATGTAATAATGTAGTAATTTAATAATGTAATAACTAATGTATTAATTAAACAAAATGTATTAACTAGGTAATTAATATGAATGTATCAATTAATCAACATGAATTGACTTATAACGATGTTATGAATAAATTTTTCATTTTCATTTCATTTTCATTTTTACACACGGTCTTAGGACGATCTGGCAAGCTATATTTATTTATTTATACTTTATTGCACATTAAAAAGGTACAATTGTCGGATTTAATGCCTTAATTCATTTTCTACCAACTAAAAAGAAACATTTGTTCGGAACCGTAGTTTTGTTATAGTTATTTATTTATGCAAAAACAAGACAAATACCTAGTTATAGTTATTTATCTAAGAAAAGACAAGTAACCAGCTTAGTTTATATGACATTTTTAGGGTTCTGTAGTAAACAAGGAACCCTTATAGTTTCGCCATGTCCGTCCGTCCGTCCGACCCCCGTTTTTCTCAAAAACATAGTAAATATAAGTTTGCGAACTTTTTAGTCCACATAATGTAACGGGTGGACGACTACGGAACCCTACCTTGCGCGTGGCCCGACACGCACTTGGCCGGTTTTATTCCTAAACATAGTCAGAAATACGCTGGTAAAATTATTTGTATAACTCCCGGGACACCTTGTACGAGTATTACTCAACAAAACAAACAGTGCTTGTTCCCTTTTGAGTTGCGATATGAACAGAACTAGATTTAAAGCTTATCCTAGTTATAAAACCCGAGAATAAGTATCAAAGGCCAATATGTATTCTCAGTGATATATGGGAAACTAGCTTTTGTCGTGGATTTCAATTTTGTTTCATAAATATGCACTGTGTTGAGAGCGAGGGACCTAAATTTGTCTCTTGTTATGTCAACACAGTGAATCATCTTATTTATAAAGGGTTGGCAACGCGCACGTGACTCTGTAGGCTGCGGTGTCCGCTTTACCATCAGGTGCACCGTACGCTTGTTTGCCACCGTCGTTGTATATTAAAAACCGGCCAAGTGCGAATCGGACTTCGCACATTTAGGGTTCCGACCCGACCGTAGTTATGTTGGTTTTTATAGGAAAAATAATAAAAAATTTCAAAGAAAAAATCTAATTTATCAATATATTAGTATTTGTTGGTAAAATATACGTAATAACAAACATTATTACCAAATTTTAAGTTAAGAGGAATTTGGGAAGTTAATTTATCAATTAATTCTATGGAACAAAAATTCGTAAAGAAAAAAGCCTACTTTGCTGGCTTCTCATTCCTTTGTTTTCCAATATTTTTTTTAAATTAAAAATATAGTAAGTAACTACTTATTTTTTTTTTTCGCGCCCCCCTTTAGCTGTATGGGAGCCCCCCTTAAAACATTTAAAAATAAGTTTTGACTTCGGGCCAACAAGATGCTTATACTGTGTAAATTTAAGCCTTTAAGCCTCTAGCTACAACCGCTTGGCTGTAAAACCTGTGTGACAGACGACGGACGGACGGATGGACGGACGGACGCACGGACGGACGTCTGGGCGTCACCAATACGGTTCCGTTTTGCCTCTTCAGGTACGGAACCCTAAAAACCGTTTCAATCCGGAGGTCGCGGGTTTAAAATAAATAATTAAATATTGATGGACAATCTTACACAAATCGAACTAGCCCCATAGTTAGCTCAAATAAGGCTTGTGTTATGGGTACAAGACGATGATATAGGTATTTAATAGATATAAATACTTTATCATCATAGAAAACATCCAAGACTCAGAAACAAATGTTCATGCTCATCACACGAATATTTGCCCTGACCGGGATTCGAACCCGGGACCGTCAGCTTCATAGGCAGGGTCACTATTACCCACTAGGCTAAACCGGTCGTCGGGGTTTGTTTGACCCACGGCTCGTACCACTGGGTTGCTAGAGTAGAACAGAATAGAATAATCTTTTATTGTATAGGTACTGTGTAGAATACAATGATGGGACCCTTAAGCTACATGTCTCAAAAGTCCCTTTTCAAAAAACTGTACGAAATATCATTTGACATTTAACAATGGCTTTTTGGTGAAACAAAACATCGGTCTAATCCCAATATTTTTTCCTCTCAGTTGGAACTAATTCAATTCTAATTAATACTGCGAGAAATTAGGCGACGGCGACGACTGGTCTCTATCGCACGCAAGATTCCGGAATGCCTGTTCTCGCTCACACGATAGGTTCACAATAGTCTTAAGCTAAGTGGGAATCTGCGTCAAAGGGGTATTGATTTCATGCCTATCCGGTAAAGTGCATTAGTAAACTATAACTATTTTAGTAGTAGTGAGCGTCCTGATAGCCTGGCGACCCAGAGATCATGGGATGATATTTTGTGTAAGGACATTGTTGCAACTTTGGTGAGCAGCGCGGCTGGGCCCGAGTCAGGAGCGTGGTTGCAGGCTTTACCTTCGCCCCAGCTAGGCACACTGCTTGATAATGACTCGTTGAGAATCGCAGTTGCCTTGCGTTTGGGGTGTAAGGTTTGTGAGCCGCATCGGTGCATTTGTGGGGTGATGGTTAAGGAGGATGGCCACCATGGTCTTGGCTGTCAAAGATACGCCGGGCGGTTTTCAAGGCATCACGCTATCAATGATGCAGTTCGTCGGGCTTTGGTGTCGGCCAACATCCCCTGCGTCTTGGAGCCTCCGGGGTTGTGTACCACGGATGGCAAAAGGCCAGATGGCCTCACACTGGTTCCGTGGCAAAAGGGTCGGTGTCTCTTTTGGGACGCTACGTGCGTCAGTACGTTTGCACCGTCCCAGTCTGCGGGGTCGGCCCCTGAATATGCGGCCAAGCTTAAGCACTCTAAGTATAGTGCCCTGGAGCCGGTGTACGATTTCGTGCCGATTGCGGTAGAAACTGCGGGATCTTGGGGGGTGGAGGCTAAAACCTTTATTAAGGAGTTGGGTCGCCGACTTAGGGATAGGGGCTGTGATCCACGCTCCGGATCGTATCTGGTTCAGCAGATTTCGTTAGCTATACAGCGCGATAATGCTGCAAGCATAATGGGGACGTTTGAGCTGGCTGCGATTCGGGGCGATCCTATTAACTATTTAGTATTGTGTATTAGGGTTGACTGACGAAGCCTGTTGCGGATTGTTTCATTGTTGTGTGAATATTTATCCTATATATGACGACGCCTGTTGCTGATTCATCGTTGTACTCGTATCCACCTGACGAAGCCTGCGTAGCGGATTTGGATTTATCTGTGTGTTACTTTTCCACATTTGGTTAATAAATGATTCTTCTTTTTTTACTAAACTGTTAAAACTCGCGTATTAATTGTTACTCCGTTCGATACGTTTGAGTTCTTCGAGAGTTTTTGTTCCGGAGTGATTCCGCGTCGATCCAGTGATGTAGGTACTCTAATACATACTTTGATAATGTATCTATTGTTTGGGAAAATAAATATCTTGTATATACTCGTAGTTCAAAATGACGCACGAAAGTTAAAATTCAGATATTTGTAATGTTTGGCTTTTTTTAAATCTACAAGATTTAATCCGTATAATTTGTTTTATTTATGAGTGTTAATCCTTGTCAAATTGGGCAATGCCCTCAGTTAAAGAAGTTGGAAAATTGCTTGACTTCCGATGCCCTTAATTCGGCTCACTACTGAAGCCGACTTTGAAGAGGGGGAGGAAGGGTAAATGGGTGAAGGGGGGATTTAATTTGGTCCTACTTTGGCCTCGCCTTTTTAACAACAGAACCCGATTACGGCTGGAGTATTGTATTCCGTTGGCACACACAATTCTTTTTAGGGTTCCGTACTTACCAGGGTGAAACGGGACCCTATTACTAAGGCTCCGCTGTCCATCCGTCCGTCTGTCCGTCTGCCACCAGGCTCTATATCAAAAACCGTGATAGATAGTTGAAATTTTCACAGATGATGTATTTCTGTTGCCGCTATAACAGCAAATACTAAAAAATAGAATAAAAAAAATATTTAAGGTGGCAATGCCTCGCCCTGCCAATCATCTCGTCAGGCAAGCACTCATTTTCTGTGTCTCGACAATAATGTCCTATTATTTACTTTAAAAACTTTCTTCAATCCAATTCGTATGAGATCTCAGTTGGTCCTCTAGAGATTATTATATGAATAAAAATATATCCTCAGTGAATATTATTTCATATCCAAGACAGTAATAACAAAGTTCTCCAAAACAATGTATTAAAAACTCATGTAAAGTCACATTTCGCTGCAAGTGCCGCAACCACACTAACAAACTACCCAGACAATATTATCACCCATACGTGACTACTAAAGCTTCACTTTACAAACAGAAATCAATCTTATTATATTTACAATACGATCTTATTTCAATTGGGCAGTAGACAACACAGCTGGACACGCGAATTTAAATTCCAAATTCTGTGAGCCAAAGTTCAGAGTGCTTTGGCATTGGAACGTCTGGTCAGTTACAGAGTATTACGGTGCACGACATTCATACGATTTTAGTGGATTCCATTTAAAAGTTAGACTTTGTATTTACGAGTCTCGCTACGAGTGCGATGCTACGAGTCCTACAAGTGCTACGGTGCTACGTCGTAGCAGCTCAATAAAGTGTAGTGTTGTTGAGGTCATACACAATTGAAACAACTATATTTAGTCGTCTCTCATGACTGAGGTCAATGTAATGGTTATCGGCTTTTTTGCATGAAGGTAAGCCTTTATAGTCACATGCAGGGCCATAAATCCCACTTCCCGACCAGGGGGAGACGTTAAATTCCGTACTTACTGGGCCAATTTTTTTGGCCCAGTAAGTACGGAATTTAACGTCTTGGTAGAAAGAAAGAAAGAAAAAACATTTATTCGTGGCACAAATACAGTACAAATAAACATAACACCACAATACAGAACATAGCTACGAAACATAGCTATAGCGGTGCACCATTTCCTACAGTGTCCTACAATTGTTTTCCATTGAGTGACAAAACGTATGGGATTTTCGTAACATCAGTGGATAAAATGTATGGGAAAAATAATTTTTTTGGACGCTATATTCTCATTTTTTTTTTTTACTTGTACAGAATCAGGGAGCTCTTCCAACCTACAAATTTTCATGCAATTCTAACGAAAAAAAACTACAACGCCAAAAAAAATGGCCCTACTACGGATAGTAAAGAAAGCCTCAGATTGCATGTTTATTGCCCTTGCCTTTGGCTCGAGCGTCAAAAACTGGCTCTTAGTTAATCAACGTCAACCGGGGTCAACTCTTGGTTGGGTGACCACTTTGAGTGTCATTTTGTACTCAATTAAAGATCGTAAATAGTTGTAGACAAATTCGCAGGGTTTGCTTTGATAAAATGATTGGCTTAATGACTATAGCTAAATATTTACAAAACTGCGCGCAGAGCTTTCGTAGAGAGCGGGATGGTTAATTGTAAACTCACGCATGTTAGAGCGGGACAGTTGCGTTGGGGATACCTCCCCTTAAGCAGTAAGGAAAAATTATGTAATGCAAAATAAGTTCGAATCCTGCTCGGAGTCTTCTTTTTTCCTTTATTTAGGAAATGTATAGTCTCACTGATTTGCTACCATTAAACTACGGTTGTACGGTCAACCAATTTCATTTCTAGGCCACTTTGTATCTTATCACAGTGACATTAATATGAGATTTATAGCGGCTTTCATATTGATTTTCACTGTGACAAGGTACAAAGTGGCCCAGAAATCAAATTGGTTGACTGTACGCCCATCAAAACAAACTCCCTACTAAACCTATAAATGAACAGAACAAATAGCTGCACGGCATGTCGCCGACCGTACACCTGATATACGGCCACCATAAACCCATATTCCAGAGGCTTATACAGTAATGCATTAAGTTGCGAAGTAAGTTGGGATCTTAAGACCTTTTTACTATGAAGTTTAGTAGTGGTTTGAAGTGGCTATGAACTTTGCATTTATTTGATGTTGGTAACAAATGGAACCATCTAGAAAATTACTGTTTTAGCGCGAAGTTGTTTAGCTGATACGATCTTGGTTGTACAAACAAAGGGATTTAATCTTGCATGATTCTCACATATGTACCTACTATTGCCAGAGCGAGCGCAAAGCATGAGCGAAGTGTCTCCCTTTCACGTTCTTCTACAGGTCGCATTTCTTATCCAATTCTCGTGAAAATTTGTGAGCAGGTTCGATATTTATATAGGACTAGCTTTTGCCCGCGACTTCGTCCGAGCAGAATGCGTTAGAATTGCATTGCCATTATTTTATTTCAGGCGCTTACCTAGTTATTGCTTTTCATAAGGCCTACCACCTCCTTAAGGGATGATTTCTGGGATAAAAAGTATTCTATGTCCGGGACTCAAACTATCTCCATACCAAATTTCGTATAAATCGGTTTAGCGGTTTAAGCGTGAAGAGTTCACAGACCGACGGACATACAGATAGAGACGGATTAGTATGGATAGTTTGGATTTCTTGTCGCTTCATATCGTTGAAAATTTTAAAAAGAATTCTCATTGTCACAAAACCATTAGTTTATTAGTAAAATTAGTAAATGAAACTTACCTACCTACATACACCTGCCTAGTTACAGGCTGTTATTAAATCTACTTACCGTTTCGGATGTGTCGTAACATAAATGTATGAAACCGATATCGTTTTGTAGCGACACGCCACGTTACGTAAGATAATTTAAAATTAGTGAGTCCCATATTGAAATATAAAAACCGGATGATTTACGTTTTTAAAACGCGAGTGACACGTTTATTACATCACCGAACATTTTCGTAGAAAGAACAAGTTCAGTATACGACGAATTACCTCGTCAAGACTAACCGAATTTCTAAAAAACATTTCACTTTGTCCCGTTTACATTTAGAATGAATCTTGTGTGAGAAATAATACTGTTCTTTTTGCTAGGGCATCGAAAAAAATATAAGACGTTGCTTAGGTTATCGCGATGTAGGTATCGCTTTCCTCGATAGCTTTCCACTAACCATTGTATGTCGTCGCGCTTTCTTGTAATCTGAACCCAAATACCTAAATCTTATGATCGTTTTTAGAACGACACACTATGTGAGGTTGCGAAAGTAAGCTGGTACGATTACCAAAGAGTTGTAAAACTCGCACAATCTTGAGCTTGTTCTTGATCGATCATTTAACGTTAGTTGAAGGTAAACGTCCCTGTGCTCGACACTGACCCAATACATAGCACTTTCAATCTTATACATGTATTGATTTAAACTTACACGATTTTCACACATTACTTATTATTGGGATACGAGACTTTGGCGGGGCGGGATCGATATGTGACATTTTCTTCTTTGACGTAAACTTACTGATAAAGATTCCCACTTGATAGAATACTGTCAGTATTACATTTGCGCAGTAGTAATGTTATGTGCAGAAGCGGACCAGTACTGCCTTCGTATCGTACCGCTTCCGCGCATCCCGCGCCAGTCAGGAAGCACTCATTTAAATGTAGGGGCGCAGTAAAAAGTAGTACTGAGTTGACTGACAGTTGACACTGGCATTTGACAGTTTTCTCATATCGTACCGCCTCCGCACCGACAAATCAGGAAGTCGCCTTAATCGCGTACAACTATAAGTAATTTACCTTTTCTAGGGTTTGGTTTGTTTAATCTTATGTCATGATGACAGAGGTGATTAATATTTGTGCCATCTACCGGGCACTAAGGTGTCGAGCACTGGGACGTTTACTTTATATACTTTGATGATCTATTTAGCCTGGTAGCGCGCTTGTCTACAAGGCTGGAGCTCCCGCGTTTGAATCCCGGTCAGGGCATTTATTTGTGTTACAAACACGAATATTTATTTCTGAGTCTTGAATGTTTTCTATGCATTTAACTATCCATCTATCTATATAAGTTTCTCAGATATTTATTGACAGGAAAATATATATTCAATAATACAACAAGAACTTAAAAATTTAATTCATTTATTAACAAAATAAGGAGAAGAAACACAGATAAATCCAAATCCGCTACGCAGGCTTCGTCAGGTGGGTACAACTATGAATTAGCAACAAACCTCGTCATATTTAAGATACTCACACAACAATAAAACAATCCGCAACAGTCTTCGTCTGTCAACCTGTAGGATCGCTCGATCGCCCCGAATCGCAGCCGGCTCAAACGTCCCCATTATGCTTGCAGCATTACCGCGCTGTATAGCCAACGAAACTAACGATAACTTAAATAATATTAAAGCTTAAATCTAAAACAGGCCCTCGAGGCGTTGCATCTAGGATGCTGGCGGCATGTCCTCACTGTATTGCAACGCTGATACCACAGTGTACCTGATTGATACGTTGTGCGAGAAAGTCGCCAGCTCGTCGGCCACCAGACGCTAAGCGATTTCAGTAAGTAACTTGTGCACGCTGGGAACTTATTCAAATATACATAAGTACATCGTCGCTTAGAATCCATATTACGAGCTTTTTTTATTTGTTTGGTTTGTGCGTAAGATTCTCCACGAAATGTTTTATTTATTGCCCCTATAGATAACTCACCTGCGGCTAATCTTATTGATTACAGAATGATCAAAGTTAAATATGGCGTGGGAAGATGAAATCGCCTAAAAACTTCTAAAGCTATTTTCTCAAAAGATATTCATAATTATATCATCAATTTGTTTTATTTATTTACACGAGGCACAAATGTCGACATTAACGAGGCTACGTCTAAGGCGACTTCCTGACTTGGCGGGGCGGGATCGATATGTGACATTTTCTCCTTTGACGTAAACTTACTGACGTCGCAAAGATTCTCACTTGACATAATACTGACAGTATTACGTTTGCGCAATAGTAATATCATGCGCAGAAGCGAAGCAGTACCGCCTTCGCATCGTCCCGTTACCGCGCATCCCGTAGTAAAAAATGGTATCGCGTCGACTGACAGCTGACACTGACATTTGACACTTTTCTCATATCGTACTGCATCCGCACCGACAAATCAGGAAGTCGCCTAACATTCCAATAACAAAGCTTTGTAAAGCATAACACAGTCTTTCATAAAAGAAAATTTAATAAAAAAATTGACGGTTATTAAATAACACGGAATGTCGTAATAAAACAGCCTTAACAATAAATGCTGTTATTTAGATTGGCCTACTGATGTATTACAGAGCAATCTCAACATATACTCACATATATGTTTGTTTTGAAGTGAATACTTCTTTGTCAGGGGTTTGTATCTAGATCTACATCCAGCAAAAACTTTCAACAGAGGGAAGGTAGCATACTACTTGACCCAGTTTTAGGGTGCGCACCTGCTACGTTTTGTAAATTAAGGTAACATGAAAAGCCAGCAAGAATATGATAAGATCCCACACATGCACTTTTGCCAATGTTTATCGTATACTAGTAGCTAACATTGTAAACAATTTATATGATTTATTTCATAATTTTACTCTAAAAAAAAACTTGTAGGAAAGAGCTGTCAAAAAATAAATTGGCATTAAATTTATTTCTTTTATTTTTCACGTATAAAATAACAAAATTATAGGGTATACTCCCATTCAACCTACATAGCTGTGAGTTTATTTCAATGTTTTAGCTGCTATGGATTAGGAGATACGCGAGTTTGAAAAACAATGTTGGGAAAATACATTTTTGACATTATCTCTGTGACAGTTCAAGATTGGGGGCTGAAAGTTGGAGTGATTACTAGTTATGAGGCGACAAACAATTCACATTTGGGTCGTTTGCAAAAAAATTGTACATAGTTAAGGGCTTTAATTAAAACAAAACTTAACTACTGATTCCTTTGTGTAACGATTACTCATATATTAAACTTCTGTGATTCGCCCTTCGTGATTACATTATACTTGACTTGTAGTAGCACGCGAATGTGCTGCCATCTTACACTATTTTAAAGCAACATCCTATTAAAAAAAAAAAAAATATCTAGCTCAAATCGAGGGTACTTCATACACGTTTTGTGTGCCTGCCATCGTACACGTACTTTTTCATTGTCCGTGAAATTATAGTTAGTATTAGTTTTTAGAAGTGTTTAGTGTGGTTGTATATACATGGGTAAACGGAGGTGTTACGAGGAGGATGAGGAGGATTGTTTGGAGAGGAAGATACGCCGTCTCCAGAGAAGACGGGACAGAATGCGTCGGAGGCGCCGCCGCGCCGCCGCAGTTATAGTCCAAGTTCCAGTATTTCGTCGTTAAACGCAGACCACGAGCAAGCTGAGTGTGATGTGGAGGACCCAGACCCTCTACAGGAGGATTTGCAAAATGAAGGTAAGGTTACCATGTAACGGATTTAGGCGACAAAGAACTTGAGCTACTTTTTGGGTTTGCAAGCCATAAACACAAAAAACTATATTGCTTGCGCGTGTAAATGATGTAGATATGATACATTTATCGTGCGTCGAGTGTAGTCCGTGAGGCTATTACCGACCCTGTTTTGTACTTCAGTTCAATTCGCGAGGTTGAACGCTGTATAAGTGGGCAGCACGAATATATTCATAGAGCATAGCCCGTGAGACTATGACGTGAATTATTCTACTTGGGAACATTACAATGTATGTAATAATGTATGTGTATATACTTCTTGTCTAGAGTACAGTCCGTGAGGCTGTATCATGGCAAATATATATAAGTGTGTACTTACTTAATGCGTATAGTACAGTATATACACTCCCATACTTTTATGCAGTAATAATCAAATACATACCCAACAATTATACGTAGGCGTACCTACGGTCGGTCGGATAAGAAACGCAATCCACGTGCAGATTAGCAATATAGCTAATCGATATTGTCCTGGTATTACAGAATCCCATTTCGATAACGACGACATCGTCGATTTGGTCAATGACGGCCCCGGCAGCTCGGCGCTGGACACCGGCGGCCTGCGCTCAGTGGTAGTACGCGCCGCCAGTGTGGCGCCACAGCCGGCCGAGTCACCCGGCCCCCCGAGTGCCCCCGCGTCTGGCGCTGCGCCCCCGCTTGCGCCCGCGCTCCCGCTTCCGCCCGCGCTCCCCAGTCTCAGCGGCACCGACGAAACAAGCGAAGCGCTGCCACCGCCAACAGGTATCGAATTAGACGCAGGTATATTATCTTTACTTGGCGACGAGCCTGTTAAAGAGGAAGTATTTGGGCCTTCTATTCACAAGGACATCGCCACTAGATGGTCAGATATTCTGATCAATGGAATGAAGGAGGAGACTAAAAATGAGATTGTGAAGGGTTTTGACACCCCAGATAATTTAAGATTAGCTCAGCCTCCCCTAATCAATCCTGAGATCAAGGCCGCATGTAGCGAGCATGTTCTCAAGCGCGATAGCATTCTTGTCGAGAAACAAAAACTACTTGCGACTGCTGTAGCGACTACACTGTCGACCTTATTGACAACGGATGCCAAATATGAAGATATTAAAAATAATGTGTTAAAATCTCTCAGCGATCCGGGAAGACTTCTATGTCACTTACATTTTTCTGAAACTCAAACTAGGCGTAACTTCTTAGTGCCTAGTCTAAACAAAGAGGTTAAAGATAATATAAAAGATTTGAAGCGCGACAATATGCTGTTTGGTAAAGATTTACAGGACAGTTTAAAATCAATAAAGGCGATTACCAAAACAGGATCGGAATTGAAGCCTACTGCCGCAAAACCTAAGTGGTCACCTAGGAACCAGCAAGCTGCAGCGTCTACATCGAAGGCTTTAAACTGGAGGGGCCAGCCGCCGCCGGCGGCGCGGCCGCCGCCACGACAGACACCAGCGAAGACGAGCTCGGCACGTGGTGGGCGGAGGCCGCCGCCGCCACCGCCGGCACGCCGCACGAGCGACCGCCGAGCGCCGCGGGCGCATCACCGGAGCTCGCGACGCTATTAGATGCAGGAACTGACGGGGAGCCACAAGCGGGTAAATTAAAATTATTCTATACAAAATGGTTAGAGATAACAAGTGATCTCACTATTTTGTCTTGGGTGCGTGGTTTACGTATTCCTGTGTCAGACCAAGTCTCACAGTCGAACTTCCCTATCAATAAACCCGAGTCCGTTTCGCATGAATCGAGTATGAATGAGGAGATCAATAAACTCATTAAGTGTGGTGCAATTGTAGAATGTGAACTGAACCTTGTGAAGGTCAATTTTTATCTAGCATTTTTCTTATAAAGAAAAGCAATGGAAAAAATAGATATATTTTAAACTTAAAATCGTTAAATAAATTTATCTACACACCTCATTTCAAACTCGAGGATTATAGAACAGCTATGAGGCTCTTATCAAAAGACGCATTCATGTGTTCCTTCGATTTAAAAGACGCTTATTTTTCTATAAGTATAGATACAGAATATAGGAAATACTTACGTTTTCTTTGGCTGGGGAAATTGTACGAGTTCCAAGTTTTACCTTTTGTGTTAAATATATATAGCACCATATATATTTACAAAACGCATGCGTCCTGTGGTACAGTATCTACGTAATCAAGGCCTAATGTCGGTTATTTATTTAGACGACATGTTACTTTTTGGCGACTCTTACTCGGCTTGCCTTCGAAATTATAATTTAACGAAGGAATTGTTGGTATCTTTAGGCTTCACAATTAATTCTGACAAGTCAGTAGATACACCAAGTCATACGGCTAATTTCCTTGGTTTTACTCTCAATTCTGTAGAGTTTACAATTGGCATTCCAGATGACAAAAGACGAAAGATTAAAAATGAGATTATTACACTTTTGTTCTATCGAAAGATGCAGACTTCGTATCTTCGCACATTTGATAGGTCTATTGGTTTCGATTTCCAAATTTTTGTATTTAAAAGATAATGACAATTATGACCAATTTATAAATGTCCCTGATAGTTTACATGAAGACCTTAATTGGTGGCTTCGTAACATAGATATATGTAATAACCCAATACGAACAGGCAATTACCAGTTAGAAATATTTTCGGATGCAAGTCTCACTGGTTGGGGAGTTTACTGTTCTGACATGAGAGCTAGTGGTCAGTGGTCTAAACTGGAACTGACTCAACACATAAATACTTTAGAATTACATGCCGCCTTTTTTGGCCTAAAAATATTCGCGAAAAATTACAGAAACTGTGAGATCCTCTTGCGTATTGATAATTCCACTGCAATTGCGTATATTAATCGCATGGGAGAAATTCAATTCCCCCATTTGAGTAATATAAGTCGGAAAATATGGCAGTGGTGCGAGGCCCGAGGTTTATATGTTTTTGCCTCGTATATTAGTTCAAGCGATAATTATATTGCGGACGCGGAGTCTCGTCGAGTACATGCAGACATAGAGTGGGAACTAGCGGATAGTGCTTTTAAGGAGATCTGTAAATATTTTCGTAAGGTTCCCGAAATCGATTTATTTGCTAGCCGAATCAACAAAAAATGTCCCAAATTTGTTTCATGATGGCATCGCGACCCTGACGCTTATAGAATTGATGCGTTTACGATATCGTGGTCACCTTACTACTTTTACGCGTTCCCACCCTTTTGTCTAATACTCAGAGTGCTACAAAAAATTATATCTGACAAAGCAGAGGGCATTGTCGTAGGGCCACTATGGCCCACGCAACCCTGGTTTCCTCTATACGAAAAGTTAATGATTTCTGAGCGCATCGAATTTCCACCTAAGTCACACCTATTGTTTTCCCCTTACAGTGCCGAACACAAGATGCACCAGAGCCTTACCCTGGTTGCCGCAGTATTGTCAGGGCGGCGTTCGTAAGTCGCGGCACTCCTCCTGACGCCGCAGAGGTCATGTTAGCGTCACTAACAGACAGTACCATGAAGCAGTACGATTGTTGTTTAAAGAAATGGCATCATTTTTGTGGTAGTACGCACTGCAATATTTTCGAAGTTAGTGTAACTAATATATTAGAGTTTTTTATGTTACTTTTCAAACAGGGGAAACAATATGGAACTATTAATACTGCGAAAGCCGCATTATCATTAATATTGGGTTCAGATGTTATGAATAACGCGTCTATAAAACGTTTTATGACTGGCGTTTACAAATTACGGACCCCACTCCCGCGATATGATTGTACTTGGGACCCGTCGATTGTTCTCAACTACTTAAGTAGGTTGTATCCTAATGAAGGTCTTTCATTTGAGTTATTGTCCAAGAAACTTACAACTATTCTGGCTTTGGTAACGGCACATAGGGTGCAAACTTTATCGTTGATTAGACTTACCAATATTTATAAATCTAATCGAAAATATATCATAAACATAACGGATAACATTAAGACATCGGCGGTGAATCGCGTACAGCCAAAGTTGATTTTGCCTTATTTTGATGAAAGGCCTTCCATCTGCCCAGCAAGGATTTTGGACTGTTATTTAGATTTGTCATCAACGAAGCGATCTAGCGATTGTGATTTTCTTTTGATTAGTTTTAAGAGCCCTTACTGAAAAGTTGGGTCACAGTCATTAAGTCGATGGATTAGGGCTACCTTGTTAGAAAGTGGAATTGATACATCAGTTTTCAGATCCCATTCCACGAGACACGCAACCACATCAGCTGCTAATCGTCTCGGTGTGAGCCTAGACGTAATAAAGAAAACTGCAGGGTGGTCAGCAAATTCTCTGACCTTCGCTAGATTTTATAACAGAGAAGTGGTTGCGGACTCGTCAGACGTATTTGCTCGTTGTATCTTACAAGGTAACCATAAATAGCATAAATACTTACCTAGGTAGTTACATGTTGTAAGCGGCACATATGTGTAAATTTCAAACCTAATCTAAATATAGATTTGAATGAGTCAACGTCCTTTATTTCTTATTTTATATTGAGATGTAGTGTCTCCTTTCTTTTACTGCTATTTCGTGTCACTCTAAACATCTACAAGTCAAGTATAATGTAATCACGAAGGGCGAATCACAGAAGTTTAATAGAGAATCAAACGAACTTACCTGTAAGTGAAGTTCGATGACTATTAAACGATGTGATTCGCCCGAGTGATTACAACCCTCCCATCCCTAACCGGATGATATCCAGGGTTTTCCCCCATTAGGACACCAAATAGCACACGCATGGCCTATGGACACTGGTCAACGTGTATGAAGTACCCTCGATTTGAGCTAGATATTTTTTTTTTTTAATAGGATGTTGCTTAAAAATAGTGTAAGATGGCAGCACATTCGCGTGCTACTACAAGTCAAGTATAATGTAATCACTCGGGCGAATCACATAGTTTAATAGTCATCGAACTTCACTTACAGGTAAGTTCGTTTGATTCTCTATTTTGTATGGCTAACTTTCGTTACACAAAGGACGCGATCGTAATTTTTTTTTCATTAAGCCTTTAACTATGTACATTTTTTTTGCAAACGACCCATTTACCAATTCCACTATTCCTCACAGGGGCCAAACGTCCTTCGATCCTTACCCTGCCAACCCCTTTAGTTCCGCGTTCCCGGTCGAATTCTTCTTTTATTTTACAATGATTGCTATTATTATTTAAGTGTCGAAAATAGAGTGGTAAGACAGCGTACGAAGTATTCAATTATATAATTAATGGTTGCATTCCCGATACACCCCGCTGCTTTTTTAATAATATACAGGGTGGCCCAAAACCTTGACGCCAAAAAATGTTTTTTAGATTCCTGACGTTGTGGGCTATCAGAATATACCCCATGTATGTTAGCCGATTTTACGTAGTTTTCGAGTTATGAATTTTTAAACTTTTCTTTGCTAAGAAATTCTGACGCTTAGCAATTTACTTACTTATAAAAAAACTGTTGAACTTATTTGAATGTTTCCTTTTTTGAAGGTTTAGGCCACCCTGTATAGTATTCCTCATCGATTATGATGACGGCGACCCTGACAAACTAGGTAGGTACTCGTATTTGACCTATTGTGAGCTCTGATATGGCTGGCTAGGCCGAACTTGCTTTAGCCCAGGCTCGTGTAGTACATTCGACCGATTGGACCTGTGGCGATTAATTTTCCAATTTTTCACTTTGATTGAAAATACATTTGTACCTGTATTACAATGGCATAAGTAAAGTGGATACAACCCTTCGTAATTGAGTGGACAACACATGTAAGCGAGTACACTGATTAAGATAATTTACCTTAAGCCTCACTTCAAAGGCATGCCCGCCCGTTGTCTAAAGTGAAACAGGTTTGAGGATAACCAAATTTATATTTGGGAGGACGTATTCAAATATTTGATACCTGTATTCCGTTACGTATTTTAATCACCTTAACGAACCTTTAGTCCCTTTACTGAGTTTGTCGTCGCTGTGAATCCTCTTAGGGATCCATGATGCCTTACGTAATATTTTGAAAATAAAATTAATCTATATTTTGTAATGGCAATGCCGCCAGCATTTTGGGAACTGCCGAGCTCTGAGCTTGAGCCCATTCAATTCAATTCAATATAGTGTAGCCAAGTTTTAAGGATCGGAAATAAACCTTGGCTGGTTTTTTACCTCCTTAGTCTGCAATGACGTGCGAGTGTGTTCCTTATTTTAAAACTAAACATCAGCTAAATAAAACTGCTCTGTACGCCTGCGTGCAATGTCACCGTTTTCGAGCAAGTGTGATGAAATAGTACATTATAAAGGCGGTAAAACAAAGAATGTCTCAGATCGCAGGTAGTTGACGCCCGAGCCAAAGGCAAGGGCTATAAATATGCGATATGAGGCTTTCTTGATTACCGCCCGTGGTAAGTACAAAATTTTATATCACCCTCTGGCCAGGAAGTGGGATTTTCCGCGCGCGAAACTTGCGGTAATTGCCACTTTATGGCCAGGTACGACATAAAAACTTATGCAAGCTCAGGGGAAACAATACGAAATAGATTCCCTAAACATGCCCTTCCCTAACCGCAATTCAAGTGCCCCTGCGGATCAGATTAAATTACAAAGTTCAGCTATTCCTAAGAACACAGACAGAACCTTTTTTCCGCATCATTTCTGCGAAACACCACACCGATCACTAGCAAAATTGATACGATAACGGAAGCGACAACCCTACTTCCCCTACATTTAAAAACTAACCTTATCACAGCTGCATACATTTCTGTTTCATTCCTGGTCTTTATGTTGGCACGTACAAATTTGTGCCGATCGGGATCTGTAGCCGGACGTAAATTGGAACTTAAATCAAGGAGATAAGGCCGCAGCTGGCGTGTGCATGTGTAAATACGGGTCTAATGATAATCGTTGCGCCTCACGAGCGCAAAGCCTCATTACGAGCGATTCGCTGGGAAATAAATAGGGTTGGCAATTGTGGGAGTTTGAAATAATGAATGAGCGTTTATATATTCAAAATATAGGTAGTCGGAATATATCCCAAAATGTTATATATTAGCCCAGAATTTGGAGCAGCCCAACAGGGGAAGTTACTTGAATTTAAACTTTCGTGAGACATGTTATAACTTATTTTACTAAACGGTTAAAACTCACGTATTAATTTTCACTTCGGGCGACATGTTTCGAACTCATCGGGAGTTCTTCGGGTTCGTCGGGAGTTCGAAACATGTCGCCCGAAGTGACAATTAATACGTGAGTTTTAACCGTTTAGTAAAATAAAGGGGAAGTTACTACCATTTTACAGAAGAACGCAGCCATTATAACACTAATACTTCCTCTTTAAGCATGTGGTGTTGTGTTGTGTTACTAATGGTGACTAAGGGCTCTCGAGGATGCTCTGTGTAAGGACCTGCATAATATAATTTAATTTGTAAATAGTTTTTTATTGACATAATATGTCTTTAGTAAAGTTGTCAACTGAATGAAACCTCAACCAGCGACAAAGCTGCCTGTAGCTAGATTCCAGTGATTTCGGTTTCGGGAAATGCAAATAATATTCACGTGTATGACGACCGCTTTAGCTTAGTTGGTAGTGACCCTACCTACGAAGCTGGAGGTCCCGGGTTCGAATCCCGGCCGGGGCATTTATTTGTGTGATGAGCACGAATATTTGTTCTTGGGTCTTGGATGTTTTCAATGTATTTAAGTATTTATTTATCTATATAAGTATGTATATCGTCGCTTAGTACCCATAGTACAAGCTTTGCTTAGTTTGGGACTAGGTTGATTTGTGTAAGATTGTCTACAAATATTTATTTATTTATTTATTTATCTAATGCGCCTCGGTCCCTTATATATTGATATAATGAAGAAGTAAAAAATGTTCGTCTTTAGAAAAGGATTTAATTAAAAAAACTAAATAAACTTTGTTTTTTTTTTCATAAAGTGAAGTCTCGACACTCGAGTTCAAACCTAAGGCGAATGAATGCGTACAATTTTAGTAATAATCGTTTTAAAAAGAGGACACTAATTTCAAACTACGATGCTACGACAATGTGTGACTTGGCCTCTCGTATTACCGTATTCTTAAACAACTTGCAGTGAATAATATCATTAGTTTCATTCGCTTACATTCTCATCATGCCGATACCTGTGGCATTACGAAGAATTGTTAAAGTCGTAACAATCATCGAACACGTAGCTACCGTCAGGATTCGTCTTGTCTCTATTGATGAAACAGTAACGGGACGCTGCGCAAACGCAGCGTGTGCCCACCACGCAGGTAGCGTTGCAGTTCATGATACTCGCACAGTGCCCTGGGCAACGGTTCACGCATTCTTCGTCCGAATTGTAATGGAACTCAGTAGGTGCTCTAGATACGTCACAGGGCCTCAACCACGACGCTATATTGATTCCCAGTCTTGTTATAGTTATTGGTGTCCTTGCTGCGCCCTGCCAACCGATCGTTAGGACTGGAGGGAGCGCGTTGTTCCACACTATTATTTTTATTATTTTATTATTTTATTTATAATTGTGTTTACATGACATTACAGAAATCCAATGCGTCATGAAACTTAAACTTAATACATTGCAATTATCACAAATTAAATACATATTAATTAGGCACAGTGGTAGGCCTAGTATCCATCATCTCACAGAATCTCAGGCATTCACTTCTCACGGCCGCCCATCGCCACGCAAACAGGTCACACTCCGGTGCTGATGCCAGGAGCGCATTTATCAGTGCAAGGGCTCGAAGCAGCGGAGAGTTCATACGCGACGCAGTACGCCCCGCCGGCACTGCCAACAGATCACGTCGCCGCGGTCTAAGAGCCATCCTGGGGACGTCTGGTGTATGCAGTCACTATACAAACTCCTGCAATAATTACGACAACTACAATTAGTTTGAACATTTTGTCAACTGTGCTGCGTTTGGTTCATCGAGGTTTATATACTGAAACGGCGTGATAATACCTAAATGAATATGGTTATCAGAAACAGGCGGCAGGAAAAGGAAACGCCTTTTATGGAACGGGTTTTTAAGCAGATAAAATTAATTGAGTAATAAATTATTAGATGTTTATTAAAACAGCTTGAATTACAGGGTGTTTTAGAAAAAATCATGTTAAGATAACGGTTAAGAATTAAAGACTGAAGGCTGAACTGAACTGACTGACTGACTGACTGTCTGTGGAAGACTGGGTGAAGATTTAACTTCCACGGTCTTTACCAGAAACTGATCTGGTTACTGCTACGTTTGGATTATCAGGCAATTAAGATACACATGTACCTACTTTGATAATATTTAATTCATTCAATAAAAAATATAAAAAAATAACATGCCTGGAGAGAATAAAGGACGATTCACGCTAGACCGTTCCGTGTCCAGGCCGCGGCTGGCCCGTTTTCTAGTACAAGAAATCGACGGCCGTCGCGCGTCCGTCGATTTCTTGTACAGTCACGAGTTTTAATTTCGGACCCACTTAAGGTTGACAGACCTGTCAAACTGTATAGAAAGTCAAAGAAAAATTTCGCGAAATGGGTCATAAATGTTGTGTGTAAAAAAAAAAGAAAAAAAACGAGTGTAAGTGGTGTACAAACCGCTTAAAGGAACACTAAATAAAAGGTTATGATGGTTACTATTTCTTACGCACAAACACACTTTGTTTGGTTTAATACTTACTCCTACAACTGAAGTTTGCCGGAATATCCTCTCGCAGAGCTTAAACTTTTAGTTCAAGGACCGTATAGGCTACCTGAAGGATGGGATCGGACTGAAAATTGAAACAATGCAATAAGAAATATTCTCTATTCAAAGACCCGCGCTCACATGGCGGCCTCGGATACCGCTCAAACAGAATACCTTAAGGACACACTTATCTAAAGGACCGGCGCCGGGTTGAACGGAACGCGCGGAAACGCGAGACGTCAGCGCGACGCGTTAAAGTCTTTGTAAAACGACCCTGGCCAGGTATTTGGAACGGACTCACGATTCGGAAGTCGGGCGTAGGGCGACTCCCCGGAATCCCGTTGCTGGGGATAAGGTGCAGTCCCGAGGCACGTTGAAGGCTTGGTCACACCGCGTTGCGCGACGTCCGCGCGACGCGACCGCAGCGCGCCGGAACGTATGCTAACAGGTTAGCGACGTCACACTGGCTGCGCGACGCAAGCGGGACGGTTTCATACATTATGGCGCGCAGCGCGGCGTCCCGCTTGCGTCGCGCACGCGGTGTGACCAAGCCTTGACAGAAGGCGGACAACGTAGAGGTCGCTCAAAGAAGAGGTAGCGCCCTCGCGTGGTCTTGGCATAGTGCGGCAGCCGAGATAGCACACCGAACTCGTCCTGGTGAACATCCTTGGATCACGGAGGCGCGGCGTCGCTTTAGTGGCGAACATCTAAGGGGCGGCTAGGGCCCATAAACCACGCGGCGGCAACTGCCCTCCTGCGCGGGTGGCTGCACTGATGCAGTCCATGGTGAGCGTCACTCGCGGCGCGAATACACATCCCGCGAAGCACCAACTGCACTCGCGGGCCGCGTCTTAGCGCTAACACACTAATCTAGACGGATCTCGAGCCCACGGGTGGGCCGAGGATTGAAGAAAGGGGTGAGTACCCATTCCGCGCCGGTGTGTGAGATCACATGGCGTTCAAGCGCGATCGATCTTCGATCTTTTTGAGATGCGCGCGTGCGGTCCGTATGACGGCGGCGGAGGGACTCACTAGCTGTCATTTCCCGATAGGGAAAGACAGCTAGTGAGTATTCACGAAGACATGAAATTTGGTGAACTTGGAATTACGAATTTAAATATAAATGTATCTAAAATGTCGGGCTTTATTCGTAGATAACTAATACGACAGGCGGAATCCTCAGAAACCTCTGGTTAGGGAGAAATCACGACTTGAAGTAAAAACCGATACGGCCTGGGTTACAACACTAGTGGCGTCATGTCAGTGTCAATAATAATAATCTAAAGTTTTCAAAATATTATCAAAATACGCGAAACTGTTATCCTAATCGTTTTCTTTGTGAGATGGCGATTCCAATGATATATTATACCTGGTATTTCTGAGTTACGGTTGCCGAGAAAAGTGGCTTGACAAACCGGCGAATGTGCATTTGTTTTTACGTAAAATACTAAGTAATTGTGGGACTTCGGATGCTCTAGGATCACGAAACCTGGAGATCGAGGATCACTGTGCGTGATTAAAGTGTTGGTTCCGTTCGGAGATTGTTTTCCTACAAGTTCTGGTAAGCGGAATTACTTAACCTATAAATCATGCATTTAGATCGTGTTTATGTAGAATATACACGACATAAATTAAAGCGCGTGACCGTACTACAAAACGGGCCGGCCCGGACACGGAACGGTCTAGCGTGAATCATCCTTAAGAGGTACAAAAATACGAATGTACAGATATGGGTGTGAAAATGACCCTGGGACGCCCATCCTAAATCCTAGATTATGATTATAGTCACGTTTCTATAATTTATATTCGTATTTAATATCAATATTAGCATTATTCAAGGTATCTATGTAAATATTTATCAAATGTTTATCAAATGAAAACATACCTGGAGAGAGGTGGTGAGTTATGTCCCCAGAGCTTCCGAGGATGAAATGGAATAAATTTTACGACGCGGATGCGCTGTGTTCAAAGAGAGGAACCTATATTTATCTCTATTGTTCCACACAGCAAATCTTCAAAACTATTAAGGGTTGGCATCGCACTAGTGACTTTTGTAAAGTCAAATATCCATAAGCTAGAGGTCCTACCAGTGGTGGAGCGTCCATACAACTCGATTCCCGCCGGCTTGCCTAATTTTCAGCCAGTCTTGTTCTTTTACGACGGCTCATGAAGTATAAGAAAGGTAAATTATTTCCGGCTTCCCTAAGAATATTTTTGACGCGCCGCCACTGGGTCCTACTCTGATTTCCATCAGGCATGCCTATTCTTTCCCCATGCTTATTTGCCACCACGGTCGTGGTTAAAAACAATGAACAGTTGGGAGTCAGATTTTCTTTTCCAAGCTGTGTCAGAAGACGACATCATAGCTGACCTGATAAGTTTTAAGTAAACTTAATATTCATTATGCAAACTCGTTTTCTTTAGTAGGTATATGCATAATATTGCAGCCGTCCGCTATCCATAATTAAGTAGCTTTTTAATAAGCTTCTTTTCCCCTAGAGAATATTTAATCAAGAGTTCCTGCCAAAACGATTCGGATACCACGTTAGTCATAATCATAAACCATGGGGGAGAAAACGGAAAAAAATGATCGCGAGGTCTAAGTGGGCATTTCACTTTTCGGTGTAAGTACCCGTAACGTTTTTTTTCGGATACCTACAGGTAATTTTGGGTTTTCTGACTCAGAATCACAAACACTTAATTAGCAAGCATTATAATGAAGAAAAAATATCCTTGATTCTATATACAAACTTTCTGTGTCAATTTTGTGAAGAGAAATATTTACGGACACTATTTTTCTTTACGGAAATGAATAATACTCGTGATTCTGAGTCAGAAAACTCAAAATTGCCTAGATCCGAAAAAAAAAAGTTAGTGGTACACCGGAAAGTGAATGTGGTTCAGCTCACAGAGCTCCTAGTAAGTACCTACCTACCTATTAGTTGGTTTGATTACGTGTAGTGGGAAATTTATTTTATTTATTTATTTAATACCAATAACATTTATACCTTGACAGCAGAGCCAAAGTGGTAATTGACGCTACGCAGGGCTATCATTTGTAAAGTAAAATCAAAATCACACATTAATTATGAAAATATTAATTTAATTACAATTAAAAAGTCTTATATACAATAAGAAAATATGTACATACTTTCTTGTAAAATATTATTTTAAAATTTTAGAAAATCTGACAGTTTAGTACATTACTTAACAAGGGCGGTAAAACAAAGAATGTCTCAGATCGCAGGTATTTGACGCCCGAGCCGAAGGCAAGGGCGATAAATATGCGACCTGAGGCTTTCTTTATTACCGCCCGTGTTAAGTACAAAATTTTATGTCAACCCCTGGCCAGGAAGTGGGATTTCCCGCGCGCGGAGCGTGCGGTAATTGCCGCTTTATGGCCAGGTGTGACATAAAAAATATTATTTTCAAAGTTACAAATTAAGAACGTTATGTTCTACAGTGAAAATAAACTTACAAAGTTATCTTTTACAAATATTACAATACCAGTATAGTTTAGTTTCTGTATTTCCGAGTTCTTATAACCTGGATCTTTTTAAGGCATGAGTGAATAGACATGTTCTGGGTGAGCTCGCTTCACCGCTCCACCCCCTGACTTGATGCTGGTCAAGGGCAATCCTATTTTGACTAATTAAAAAAAAAACACGGTCAAAGTCGCGGTTAAAACCTAGTATCTTATAATAATATAAGTAATACGTTATTGTGTGCCAGTATCGAACAATAGCGATGAATAAATCGAAAGTCACAAGTCACTGCGAAAATTCAATGGTATAACGTTAAACCAAATATTAAGGCGCTACACTGAGAAATTTGAAGACTTTGAAACGCTGTCCTGCCCAGACTAGCAAACAGTAGGGGCTGATTTTCAGATATATGATTCTTGATTATATGATTGTGGTACTGACAATAGCAATACATGATTGGTTAAAATTTTCTCGATAGAAAATAAATCCAAAGTGGAGTCTATATTTTCCTTTTTTTCCTCAGCCTACTAAAACAACGCATTATTAAAAGACACGATTAAGTTAATATGATGGTATTTTACCTCATCTAGGTACTGACAAGAGGAAATTTAATAAACCTGCACACAGTCAGATATTTAACGAGATTTGTCTAAAAAGCCATTCTCGGAGAGGGTTGCATCCCGTTTTGTCGTGAGCGAAAAACAAAGGGTGTCTCTTTCAATCGATATATCGCCTTAAATACGCTCCGTCAAATGTCTCCCAGGTAACTCTGACCGCTAAATGCGTGGGCGTAAGCTGGAATTGAGCGCTTGTCGGTGGTAAGTTGATAAGCGGCCTTAAGCCAGGCTTACAACTTACTAATGCCACTTCATATTGAAGATAGAAAAACGATCCAGTCTATATTATGCTCGTTATAATGCTACGAGCGTATCCCGGGAGATTTTAGCGCAAAATTTATATTAATAGGTAGGCTGTAAGCTTTTCGGTAAACGAAAACATTTTGAGGAAATCAGTATCTATCGCTCTGGATTTTAAGTTCAGATTCTATGGCAATCTCTTTCGTAAAGCTCGATGAAATCGGCCAAACAGTCAACAGATTTCTCACTTCACTAGACTAGTATAGTTATTCGGTCTATCATTGCTTTTTATAGCTTATAATAACTATTATATATATATATATTTATCGAACTAGAACATTTCTCGGCCGGAAGGGATTTCCTAAATCTTCAGTGTTTTATACAACGACGGTGGTAAACAAGCGTACTGTCCACCTGATTGGAAGTGAACACTGCAGCCTTTAGGTACTTATACGACAATACTCTGAAGCCGTCCCTTTATAATATTACAATGAATCCGGTCATCCGGTACAGTATTCAAGTAAAGTAACATCTATTTCTGTTCTATTCTGGCCCATGACCAAGAAATGCAATCTTCGACCAGCTCAACAAGTTCCTTCTTGAATCTTTGAGCAACTTCACGGCTCTCTGGCGGTTTCATATTCCTCTATATTGCGACATATTGCTACATGCTACTCCACATTTCTTAGTTGCACGTTGTTCAATCACATTGTTGTTCTGTTCACAAGTATGCTCAAAGCTTGCATAATTTCATCTCTAGAAATGCTTATTAGGTTACAAAGGGAAGACTTTAGATAACAGTAATGTTCGCAGAAAGAATATATTGTGACTATTATAAATATGCAAGTAAATATATAAAGATCAAAAAGACGCAGTAACGTCAGTAGTCACTGCTAAGATTTGGGATTCTCTACTGGCATCTATTTTTCCGAGTAAGGCGACTTCCTGATTTGTCGGTGCGGAGGCGGTACGATATGAGAAAACTGTCAAATGTCAGTGTCAACTGACAGTCAACTCAGTACCACTTTTTACTGCGCCCCTACATTTAAATGAGTGCTTCCTGACTGGCGCGGTATGCGTGGAAGCGGGACGATGCGAAGGCAGTACTGCTCCGCTTTTGCGCATAAGTCAGGAAGTCGCCTTAATAGGCAACTTCTGGGTGAGTGCGCTTCATCGTCGGCCTGATCTTTGCCCCCTGGCTAGATGCTGGCCAAGAACAATCCCGTTTTTGATTCAAAAAAAGTAATATTTCTATACAAACTATGAGTACATACTAATCGAGGGTTTTTGACGTTACATAAAAAGTTTTTGTCTTGAGTGTCAGTAAAATTAGACCCGAATTAGACCGCTTGTTGTCTACAATACAAAATATTATTTATTGCTCACCAAATAAATTAGGTAGGTACACTAAAGAAAACAGTAATTAAATCGCACTTAAACAATCGTAGACAAACAGGCGGTTTACCATCGACATGTTTATTTTTAAGTCTGTTTTTCTTTTGTATTTTTTTTTGGTAAACTACAAAGAATATTTGTAGGTCTGTATTGTATTGTAAGATACTGTATTCTAATGTTTCTCGAATAAACTGCTATCGTGGGGTTAGTAGCAACCACGAGTTTCACAAATTGTTTGTAAATTCCGTCAGGAAGTTTTTGTTAACAAAACTTTTAATTTTAACTTTTTAAATTAACCCTTAGAGTTTCTTTTGTATTGTTTATCTTTCGGTTGGCATACTAATTTTGTTTCTGAAAGTTTGTTAGTTAAGGAAGATTGAACTGTGTTGTGTTAGGGACAGTCCTCACTCCATTGTTTTAAAAGAATTCAAGCTTATCTCCAAGATTTCAACAAGCCGGAAACCGGATGATGGGGCTGAGCGGGAGTATATTTTTTTTTGGTTCCGGGTAACCTCTGGTTCTGGTTCTTCTTATATTACGTTTATCATCGATTTCTATAGTCGATATAGTTTATTAGTTTTTCATTACACCATAGAGCGATGATATCGCCATGTCCTGCTATTTTTCAATTTACTGTCCATTATCCCAGCTGGAATCGTGTTTACGACTACTTTAGTGGTCCTGCCGGTATTGATGTAGCTGGGAAGTAAGTGTGTTAAATTGTGCAATGAGAAAATATTATTGTGTTTGATTCTATTTGCAATGGAGGGAACCTGAATACCATGTAATCGTGTAACGATTTAGAATGAGAAAGTAAATATATGTATTTGTTGGTCTGTTACATTTCACACTTAAAACCATTGAACCGATTTACTTTTTGTAAAATATGTATTTTCTCAATGTTTTTGTAAAATATGATTGTGATATTGGGCCGCTATTAGTCCTGTGTTGTTTATTTACATATGATCTAAGAGCTGGCGACTTCCTCGCACAACGCATTAAATGAATTGCGATTTTGCGATTGAAACGATGTTTCTCAATGTTCTTGTAAAATATTGGGCCGCTATTAGTCCTGTGTTGTTTATTTGCATATGATCGAAGAGCGGGCCGCTATTAGTCCTAAGGACCATATCGTTAATTATGGATAAAATGAATAAAATGAACTTTATTCTGTAAGTAGGCCGCAATGGCACTTTTACAAGTCAAACCCTACTAGCGTTTCACAGAGGCCACTGCCGAGAAGAAACGCCGAAAGAAACTCGACAGTCAGCCATTTTCTCACAAAAATATGCTTATTACAATGATAATAATACTTAACCTACTTAAGATCAAGAAATCTAACACAAAAACAAAGAATAAAATGAGGAAAAAAAACAGTTATGTAGATACAGTGTGTAATTCTGCTAGAAAACATTTCGAAACTGTATACCTAAGCATTATCAAATTCTATTTAGGTAAAACAAAATGGAATCCTTTAGACTATAAATTTAGTTATAAATCTTTTGATTTGTTTTCTTGCAAGAACTGTGTCATACACTGTGTGATACAGACAAAACCTAGTCTGACTGTCAATATGCGTATTATTTAGAATTACAATGTTCTGAGAATATGATCTGGAGGTGTTTGTAAACCATTTCATGTGATATAATGTGGTTAACTTTTGTATCTTAGAGACTTTATGATGCTTTCAAAATCGTCCTCAAAATATATATCGGGCAAGCCTATTGAGCTTGATTCGAGACTATTTCAGGGAATCCAATGTATAATTTAATAAAATAATGGGTTAATATGCTGCCAAAACATGTTATCAAAGTGTCCTGGTCATGATTGCCCAATTGAGCATCCTCAGAATAAATTTGGACTTTTACTTAAAAGCGACTTTTTACGCAATGTTTTGAGTTTTCATCATCTGATGGTGAAAGCGGTAGGGTAGGACGGAAACAAGGCAACGATATCATCCGGAGACCAAAGCACAATGGATATTCATGGCGCCAAACCATCCGATTCGGTAGAGCACGTCGGCGTCGATAGAAACGCTCCTTGATAGTTATAATATAATAGATGTCAAAGTCGGAGTTGTATATGAGTATGTGCCATATTCTCAAAATGGCTACCGCATACGAATCAATGGAATGCTTTTAAAACAAAAAGGAATGATTAGATTATGCACAGATATTTTACTTTACGAATCAAGTGTAATTGCGGTTTGCGTAGTATTTTTTTTGTGCAACGTTGTCTTTTTCGCAAATAGTAAATTTTCTCCTACTATTTGTCCGTTTTCGTTAGCGTTACTTACATATGATCGAAGAGCAGGCGACTTCCTCGCACAACGTATCAGCGTGACGATACAGCGAGGGAATGCCGCCAGCATCCTCGGTACAATGCCTACGGGCAAGGGCATGCTTTAGGCATCTGAATCTCTGAATCTGAATCTAAATTCCGAAGGCAAAATACCATACAAATAATAAATGTATTTAACCCGAAAACCCGGAAGTAGAAATGCGAATGGCATGTTGTAAAGGGATTCCGGTGAACCGTGGGATAGGATTTTGTGACAAGCGACCCTTTATTGACCCGAAAATGTTTAGGATGCATATCAAATTCAGCATACTTATTGGTAAATATAGGTTACTAAGTTATTGCTCGCGACTTCGTCCGCGTGGAACTTGTTTATCACGGTAGAATTGAAGTAGTTGATAATTACTTATATCAGGCGCTTTAGCCCCTTGTCAAACAATCTACTATTTATTTTTTAACAGGTTCAGTGCAGGTCTTAGCTAGGCAACCCCTGTGCGATTTATCTACCTATATTATCTATTATCGTATAGTAAATGAAGGCAGGCAGGCTTGGAGGATCTTGCTGTATATGATACAAAAGTTAGTAATTACGATAAGTGAACTACAGATTGCTATTATATATATATATACATACTAGCTTTTGCCCGCGACTTCGTCTGCGTAGAACTCGGTCCATATCAACTTCTATACCGTATTTCGCCGTCACCAGGTACTGCGGGCCGGGCAATCTCACTAAACATTGCGCACGCCGGCTCAACGCGCCCGCATGAAACACATGACAGAGGATTTAATATATGGATGTAGATCAAGTAACGTAGATGAAAATTAATATGATGCAGGTGCGGAAAAAACTTCATACGCATCAAGTATGGAAACGAAAACGCGAGTGTAGCGAGCGCGAAATGTTTCGAAAATTATGATGCAGGTGCGGAAGAGACTTCATACGCCTCAAGTGTAGGTAGATGAAAACGCGAGCGTAGCGAGCACGAAATATTTCGAACATTACGATGAAGGTGTGGAAAATACTTCATACGTGTCAAGTAGCGTAGATGAAATAATTTCGAACGTTATGACGCAAGTGCGGAAAAGACTTCATACGCATATTAAGTAAAAGATGAAAAAAGACGAAAGCGCGAGCATAGCGAGCGTGAAATGTTTCGAAATTATTATGCACGAATGTAAATAATTTTTAATCATTTGCAAGCCTGCTTACAGGTTAGATAGACTGTAGTACCATATCTGGTATTTTTAAGTAACAACTTTGAAAGCTATCTTAGCAAATAAATATTTCTAAGTGCCAAAGTATTTCAATTTTATTTTATTTTATACGCAATTTATAGTACCTATTAATTGCTCTAAGAGTAACAGACATTCGAACTAAATCTGGCATAATAAAGGTTGACACACACATAGTTAAAGCTCGGCACCAGACCGGCGCGGCCTCACCTCACGTAAATCCAACGCAAGCACGGACGGAACCGCATCGTGCCTCAGCAGCGCCGAGGTGGCCGCGTGGCGGTGCCGCGCTTGCCGCGAGGTGTCCACTGGTTGAGGGCTTTTTACGTTTGAAGTAGGCCGTTTCGCCTGCGTCTGTTCACCATGGCTGGTGGTCCTGTCCCGAGCAGGGGCGATGCCGTTACGTAGTGGATAATGGCTGGAGCACACCGCTGCATCCGCACTCATCTGGTTTGCCAAAACCTTAACTGTGCGTTGCAGTATGAAGTTTCTAACAAAGAATTGGGGCGGCGCCGGTCTGGTGCCGAGCCTTTATGTGTGCGACAACCTTAATTGTTATAAGGCCTCCCCCTTCTTTTTCCATTCCTCGCGGTCTTGTTTATCTGCCCAGTCTCCTTTTTAAAGAGTCCAAATTATCACGCCACCGCCGGCGTGGTCTACCGCGTCTCCGTTTTGAGTCGTGGGGCATCTACTCTGTGGTCTTTTTGGCCCACAGCTCATTCGGCATCCGGTAGACGTGTCCAGTCCAGTCCCACTTTAATTGGGTTGTTTTCCGAGCTACGTCAACTATTTGAGTTTTGGAGCGCAGTGTGGTGTTCCGGATTCGATCCACCAATTTTACACCTAATATGCTGCGCTCCATGGCTCGCTGGCAAACCCCGAGTATGGACTTCTGGGCTTCTGTCAAAGACCAAGTTTGTGCACCGTAGGTGAGAACTGGAAGCATGCACATATCCATGAGCCTACGTTTAAGTGAAAGAGGTAGGTCGCCTTTCATTGGGTGATTCATAGACTAATAGCTCTTCCAGGCGTTTACTGTCCTCCTATCGACCTCTTTTTCTTGTCTTTGTCGACAATCTTAATAGCTCATCATGATCAAGTGGTGGCGAAATTACTCAGTTTATAACTACGGTGGAAAGAATAAATAAATAATATCTAAATCATGCAAATACCTACTTTATCTTGCCAATTTTTGACTCAAATTAGTAAATTGTGCAAGTGTAGTTCTACATTAGCTTCCTTCAACTTTAACGAATGACATCCGTATACTGACCAAGGGGCTGACACGCTTTGCTAGAGAAAAAGAGTCTTATTGCGATTCCTATAAGAGAAAATAGAAAAGAGTGGCATGTTTTGTCCCTATCACCGACCGATCATTTTTTCATGGTCGGGTTATAGGCAAAATGCAAACTTCCATAAGCAATACATTGGACATGCAAACCGGCCAAATTGCGTAGTACAAATTATGTATGAAAATTAGCAAGTATGAGAAAGACATAGCACCGGTCGCTCGTTGGCGCATCTATAACTAAAGAGTTTATATTATATCTATGATCTGTATATTGACATTATTGACACTTGACACACGTCTCTGACATGTCAAACGTCAAATAATATCGTAACATTTACAAATGTCTAGACTCACCTCACCATACGTCCCAATTGTATCTTGAACCTGAGATTTGTGAAAACTGTGGGCATGTTCGGAGGTCAGGCTTTCACTGGTTCTGCAGAGACGAATTTTCGTGGGCATTGTAAATACCTAACATGGATCCGGTTCATAGATTCAATTTCCAACCCCGAATTTATCAGTTTGAGGGATTATTTCCAGGATAAAAAGTATCCTATGTCCTTCCCCGGGTCTCAAACTATCTCCATACCAAATTTCATCTAAATCTGTTCAGCGGTTCAAGCGTGAAGAGGTAACAGACAGACAGACAGACAGACAGACAGACAGACACACTTTCGCATTTATAATATTAGTATGGATTAGCTTGTAGAGTCTCAAGGGAAATCATCGTGATACACACAAAACTTCTAACGCTTATTCTTGTGCAATCATGTATGGTTAATGTATGACTGTATTTATTGCGGTCTTGTGTAAGAAAATGGCTGGTAATCTATCTTAGGAATTATTTTGTATTCCTATCACTTTTTGTATATTATTTATGCAAACGTAAAAGAGAGTATTTTTGCGAGAAGGCCTATAATACTTTTCTAGGACTAGGTAGAGCCAATATGAGAGCATACAACTTACTAAAACATGTCCTACAACCTATGCATTGCTCATAATATGTCGCCAATTAAGGTTTCGGAAAATATTTAATTAAAGCGTTTATTGCCAGAACATATAGTTTAAGAGCAACATATAGTTGCCACGACTAATCATATATATATCATCTGAGAATCTATCGAAATAGGTTCAGTGTTGTCGGCTCCTTTAATCGCTGCAGCAACCACCTTCTCCACTGTTTGGAAAATGCAGCAGTGGTTTTTCTTACACAGAAAGAGCTGATCTTTCAGATGAGCCCTGTTTTTTTCAGGAATCCGATCATACTAGATACCTCAGAAAAGTGGTCGCTTATCATACTGCTGCCAATGACAAGGCCAGTCAGGAGGGCTTGCAGCACTGCACTATCGTATAGTCCTACCCCTCCCCTATTTCGAGGAACAAACGAAACTTGGGAATCTTATCATACTAGAAACCGTTAATTTTTTATTTTTTTAAATTTGATTTTTAATAGGTTTGCCTGCTCATTTGCTTTGCAACGTCGCCATTTCGTGACCCCCATTAATGCCGCGACTAATTATATATATATCATCTGGGAATCTATCGAAATAGGTTCAGTGTTGTCGGCTCCTTTAATCGCTGCAGCAACCACCTTCTCCACTGTTTGGAAAATGCAGCAGTGGTTTTTCTTACACAGAAAGTGCTGATCTTTCAGATGAGCCCTGTTTTTTTCAGGAATCCGATCATATCGCTTCATCGTCGCTTATCATACTGCTGCCACGGACAAGGCCAGCCAGGAGGGCTTGCAGCACTGCACTCTCGTATAGTCCTACCCCTCCCCTGTTTCGAGGAACAAACGAAACTTGGGAATCTTATCATACTAGAAACCGGATTTTTCATCATTTTTCAATTTTAATTTTCAATGGCTTTGCCAGGTTTTTCGCATTGCAGCATCGCCGTTTCGTGTTCCCCGACTAATGACGCACCTAATTATATATATGCCATCTGGGAATCTTATCATACTAGGTTCAGTGTCACCGGCTCTTCTACTAATAGTTACGAAATAGATTTTATCGCACAATAAGAGAAGATTAATTCGATTATATTTTTTTCACTTGATTGTATATATACTGTGTCGGTTTCTTCTTTGCATATTTTTTGTATATCCTGTGATAATGTAAATATATTATTATACCAATAAATATTTTTGCATACAAAATATATACTGAAGTAATGATATTTCATTTCATCGCCTTCTACACTCTATCTCAATATTTAAACAATAATTCTTTGTTGAAACTTATTCATCCATTTGTTTCAAATTATTCATAAAAAAATGTGCACGCACACTGAAAAACTTGCTTGCGGGAGGTCTGCGGGCGGTTTTCACTGGCTGAATGTATGTTCTTCCGGCTATATTAGGATTTTAAAAGTTGAATGCAGCGGGAAATCATAGGCTTTGGTAGGACAGGTTTTTGTACAGTTGGTATACAGGTTGTGCTAACCTTATATACTTATAAAATTTGTGCTTGAAAATATGCATTTCACGTGCTCGCCATTTGAACAAAATGCTACTATTTCCAAGCACGTTTGAGAAATATCCAAAAAGTACCGTAAATTAAGGTTTAAAAAGAAACGACTTAATTCTTATCAAAACTGCACTCGTTTTATTCAAATCTTTTTTCAATGCTAATGAAACCTTCCAGCTTTTCAAAGTTTAGTCTGGCTGCCATTAAATACAGTCGACTGAGACTAGGGGTCTATGTCACTTAGAACCTAATGTTTTGAAATCAAATTTACCTTTGCAACGGGCTAAGTGATATAGGATAAGCGGTTTTCTATCCATCTTCTTCTTCTCCTGTAAAGGTGATCGTTTATTTATAACCTAGATTGTACTCTGCCAGTAACCACACTATGTTATAAAATGTAACATGAGTCATCTACCCAATTGTCCCCTTGCCAGCTACGCGGTATAGCTAATTGGCATGTGATAAAATTCATGCCAGTAGTATATAAAATTCCGTCCACGAGTAGGACAAGTAAAAATACAATTTAAATCCTGTACGTTTACTCACATAGACCACTAGACTAGATTCTATTATAGATGCGACTTCTATTGTTGACTGTACCTTTTTTATCTCGTGCGTTGTTGCTACTTTGTCCCTCGATTTCTGATGTTAAACCTGATTAAATGTTGGATTTTGAAGTATTTTAAGTGTTTCATTAAAGTCAGTAGTATAACTATCCATGCCGCCCTCTCTGAGGCTGATACGCAAGTGCTGCGGCACCGTCACATTGAGCACTCGCAACCCTGATAACCCCCTTTAAGTCGACTTTTACGCTGGGAAGATCCTAGATTCTTGTCCAACTCTACACGGTTATGTTTTATAGCCCAGAATGTTGTAATCCCCATTTTTTTTTCAATTTCAATAATTTATTCATCATTTAATCATTTAATCATCATATATTGCATCCATGGTATTACATATAGGTCTAAAAATTATAATACATGGACCCTGGTAGGGCACAGCAATATGTAGTCTTATATCTAATTTTAGTTACTAACTAGTAATAAATTAATTAGTACATTTTTTTCGCATAGTCATAAATAATCAATAATTAAGCGTAATTCAAATTCAAGATAACAATGATATAATAATAATAGTAAAGTTAATTTAGGATTGGGTTTCGTTCATGTCAGATAATGTCACAGCTATTTTAATTATTAGTTAATTCACATTTTATCGTCAACGAAATCTTTAAGATAATAATAACACTTATTAACTAAGAAGTCCTTCAACCGTATTGAACTGCTTTTCTGTCTCTATTTGTTTTATGTCGTCACTAATTTTATTGTAAATATTTACTGCCATCACGTTAGGGCTATTGCTATGTAATTTAAGTTTCGATCGTGAGGCTGGTGCTAAGTTATTTTTAAACCTAGTTTGGAACCGTCGCGTCATCACATATTCATCCATGGACCAAAGCTCCAAAATTTACCAACAAGAGCCAATATTCAGGCTTCGGAGCAATGTTGCAGATTACGTGCTTCATTAGGTAGACTAGAGGTCACCAACACACATATTACATATAAAACAGCGGTCCAGACTTTTTATGCTTTCCATTCGTGGACCTGCTATCCAAGTACTCAGACGTCGCAGGATGACTGAGTTATGTTGGTTATCCGTGTACTATCGTGTATGTACCTTATGCCTTGTTGTCGCTTTCCATCAGCTGAGACTAAGGCTAATCGCTGTAAAAATATGGGTTTAGTTGATAAGTACCAGACAAGGGACGACACGAAAACGAAAGGAACGAAAGTTTTCAATGAGTGTGTCCTACCTACCAGTCATGACATACGGAGCCGAGACGTTGACACTGACAGTGCGATTGGTTCATCAATTTAAAGTCACTCAGCGAGCTATGGAGAGGGCTATGCTCGGTGTCTCTCTGAAGGATCCGATCCGAAACTTTGTGATCCGACAGAGAACCAAAGGATTAGCAAGCTAAAGTGGCAGTGGGCCGGTCACATCTGTCGCAAAACTGACAACTGTTGGGGTAGGCGTGTTCTGGAGTGGAGACCACGGCTTGGCAAACGTAGTGTAGGACGCCCTCCAGCCAGGTGGAGCAATGACATACGTAAAGTGGCTGGCAGCGGTTGGAAACAAAAAACTCAAGACCGAGTTCAGTGGTATGCCATGGGAGAGGCCTATGTCCAGCAGTGGACGAAAGTGGGGGTGGATGATGATGATGATTAGACTAGGGGGAAAGAGTGCTTATAATGCTGTATTTGTCTTCTTTTTGATTATATTGGTCGTAAAATCATGTTTGAAGGCTGTGACCACCATGTGTGACCATCTCGACCCTTGCTCTCCAGGCATTTGGTCTTGAGCCTTTTGTGCAATTGCCTGATGTATGTTGTTCTTATAGCCTGGGTCAAATGTACTATAAACACCCATAAGGCCGCGCTTGTAAGTATATAGCGATCCATTTTTTAACTTTTACACCATGTCGTTGAAAAATTTGCATATTGCCTGGTTAATTTTGTACTAAGCAGTAACTTGTACAAATTTATGTACATAATAATTATTGGCTGTCAGTCCTGAATATACTTTTTTCGATAATCTATGACCTGTCAAAAATGAAAATAAACCCACGAAAATTCAAATTTAAACACGCGATAGCCAAATATTTGTACAAAAATAAGTACTTCCGGCGTTTATTATTACTCAGTTGCTTGGATGTTGGGGACTGACGGGTGAATTTTATTATGTATAAAATTTGGTACCGGGGGTCCTAGGAGATAGGACAAATTTAAATTTGTTTAGTCCGAGCAGGATTTGACCTGCGACCTTCTGGCATTCACGGTTAGTTGCTTCGACCACTGAGCTACGGCAGCAATCGAACTCGGCCCCCAAATAACGCTTGTTTGCCACCGTTGTTGTATAAAAAAAAGCTTGATTGGTGAATCTGGACATGTTTAGTTTGTGCCCGCGGCGCCTACATTTATTGCCAAACAAGACAAATATGTACGCACTTTGTTTGCGTGTCTAATTTGTAACCACAATATGTTCTCGATATACTCGCATCACTCGTCTTCTCTTGTACACAAAGACATAAGTTAAAATGAAACGTTATTTTATTTATAAATATAAATATTTCAGTAAAAACATCAAGGGAAAATGATTTTGATAATAGGTACATTCATTAAATTGTTTTCACTACTTGAAATCTTTGTTAAATAGTTTTTAAAAAATAAGCTGTTTATTTCAGTAAAAAGTAATCATAGTTTGTATCACTTACTTAACTAGTTTCTATTGCCTGTTTAGTTCAGTCTGTTTAGTTTAAATGTTTTTTTTTTGTGAAATTCAACCATTTTTTTGATGGCAGTATTTCTGGGAATATTCGTTTTAAAGCGTATAAAAGTGGCACTGACTCGACTGACAGTTGACACTGACGACTGACAGTTTCTCATATCTCACCGCCTCAGGTACAGTCAGCATCAATAGCGTGTTCAAAATGATCTGCACACGCTCTTATTCCCTTATAATAAAGATGTGTCACGATCATTTTGAGCACCTCGCCCGCGTAGCAACCATTGCTGCTGACTGTACAACAAGCCAGAAAACGTTTTTCTTGGAATAATCTCTAGAGCAATCAAAACCTACATAAAATATACGGAAAGCTTCTTCAGGACCAAACAATATATTCAACAGCGAATCATTTTTCCATTAAATTTACTACCAAATAGCTTCAGATACCTACACAAAAATAAGTCCTTAGTGGTTAAGCGTAAAGTCCAATTTCCTTTATCAAAGCATAGACACAGTCGTGAAAGCGATTTCCTACCATTAAATACGGGGTCGTTGGACTCATAAACAGTGTAGGAAAATTTTCTGATGCTTCTTCCAAATAATTCTCATTTAGAGCACACGTGCCGGAAATGATCACATACAATGTGACAGTGCTATTGTCTAAAATTCTTATACGATTCATGCCTTAAAATAAAAATTTAGGAAAAGTTAGGTTAAGAAACTACGTTTAAATAACTTACTTAAAGAAAAACCTGCATGCCGGTAACATGGTATATAGAAAACTAATACTAAGGAATAAAATATATTCGTGTTCGTCACACCAATATATAACCTACCGGGATCCGAACCCGTGACATCTGGCTTCGTAAGCAGGGTTGCTACCAAATAAAACGGTCGACAAACATAATTATTAGAGATGCAACGGATAGTAGTTTGGCCGGATACCGGATATTCGGCCTCATCACCGGCCGAATATCCGGTATCCGGCCGCCGAATATTCGGCCGGCCAAACGATACCTACATTTTAGTTTGGCGGCGTGCGCGTCGGCGTCGTGCAGGTTTCAACCTGTTACGTATTGTAAGTTCGCGCGGACCGTTTTCTAGGCAAGAAACGAGTTTTATTAGGTCAGTACGTACGAAACTATTTCGTATGCACTACACGTGCACCCGCCTATTTTTCAAAGTTAAATACAAAGTAGAACACACAGAATCACTATTCGGTATCCGGCCGGATAGTGCGCAACTATCCGGTATTCGGCCGGATAGGCCGGATACCGGATAGAAACCGGATATCCGTTGCATCTCTAATAATTATGGATGAATACATACATAATACCCTGCTGAATTATTCATAACTAGCTTTTGCCCATAAATAATTGCTATAAAATTATACAGGCGTAAACTTAAATAGTATCGCTTTTCTATAAAACCTCTTAGAGCCGTAAAATGTTTTTTCGGGGTCCAAAACAATCCTATGTCATTTCTGGGGTCTTCAAATAGCTCTATGCCAAATTTCATCTAAATCCGCTTAGCAGTATAAGCGAAAAAACGTAACAAAGAGACAGGGCTACTTTCGCATTCATAATAATAGAGATCCGAACCGGCTTTGCACGGGTTTAATTATGTATGTATATTATAAACGGAATTTCTAGTCCTTCACTTCGAATATTACACGTTTTCCACACCAAACATTCGACCCACTTTTCTAACCCAAGGGATGAATTTTCTAAAACGCTGAAAATACTTTTCTTATATTTCAACTGAGAGTCTACCCGCAAATTAAGAAGGGTTACCTTTGTAATGTTTCAACCCCCTTCAGAGGGTGAATTTCCAATACGCTGAAATTAGTTTTCTTGTGATTTAATGCTAGGTCTTTAAACGAAGTCTTAAGTGACTCGTTTAAAAAAGTTTTGTTCCACATACCAATTGTCAACTCTTTTTCACCCCCTCAGAGGTTGAATTTTGATAAACACTGAAAGCTGTTTTCTTCTTATTTTAATGCTTAGTCTATTATGGAGGCTTTAACTTTCTATCTTTAAAATATTTTGTTCGCCATTCAAAACTACCACCCCCTTTTAATTCCCTCAGGGGATGAATTTAGAAATAAATTATAGCCTTTGTCCTAGTCTGATATCTAAGCTACAATACTTGATTTTTTTAATAGAAATCGGTTCAGTCATTTTTGAGATTAAGTGTAACGTACATCCGCACAAACTTTCACGATTATAATATTATTAGGATTATGATTAGGAGTCAAATTAAAGTATAAATATTATAATATATAATTTTATACTATGGATTGCAGAACACACCAAAGCACAACACAATTTTCAATTTAATTTACAAAAGCACTTGAATGATAATGAAAGCTAGCACAAACCACAAGAAAGATAAGTGTATTAAACCAACCATTATTTTCAAAGTACATTTTCAAATAAAAACGAAGTTCTTTTGAAAGAAACGGAGCTTAAATATGCAAAACGCATCTTTATTTTTCCATTTTTATGGACGGAGTGCTGGAATGCATATTTTGCATTAAGATGCAAATTGTAATAGGTGTGGCTTGTCGCTAGGGAACTAATTAAAAAGGGGATTTTTTTAAATGGCGATTTACTTCGCCGGGGTGGATTATGAAAGTTTGGAAGTATGGCGACTATGGTCTATAAGGAAAAATTGCTACGTATTAAAATGTCTTATTTTACAAAATAAAATCAGTTTTTTCCAAGTCGAGCAAAACAAAAGAGGCACGGCCGTACCATCCTTTTCTCGAAGCCATTCACGGCATGTTTAATTTTTTAGCTACAATACAATACAATACAAATACTCTTTATCTACTTGACTAGAATAAGGCTGGCTAATTAAATATTCTCGGGCTATAATTGATCCTTTTTGTAACACCCAGTATAAACCCTGATGAAATAAACGTGATCGCCCACATACTTGTACTTCGCATTGACTGCTAAGATTTTGTCTTCTACCTAGGTGTACATGATTTTGGACGTAAGTGAGTTTTTTGAATTGATTGGTTTGGTCGATATTTGCCTCAAAATATAATTTAAATTACCTTTTATTTGTAAATAGGAAAAAACTAATAAAAGGTACAATATTAACAATAATAATTTGTCTCTTACTCTTAGAATATCTCCCTAAATTAACGTGATGAAATTACTACTCAGAAAACAATTTATGAAATTAGTCTGCTTCAGATTTACATCGTTTCTTTTTAAGTGTTTTTGTAGCTGAAAACTTAGTGGAAAATTCCAAGTGACTACTTAATTTATTTTTGTTCTTATACAGCAAAATTTTACAACGGTCTTTTATTAATAACTTCGCTAGATATATAGGTATTATTCGAAAATTTAAAAATTATTTCGAAGCCAAAAAGCTGTTGCATCTCGTTTTATGGTGCGCGGAAGACAATGAGTGCGTTTCTTACGCGGGGATTGTGGTTTAGGTACAGAATCAAGGCATTACTTATTCTGTGGCATCCCCTTAAGTTTATTGTAGCGAAGCGATCCATAATATTATAGTGTGTGAGCGCGTAAAATCGGACGTTTGCAAGTAAGTGTAGTTTCGTTTTATTACTATGCTGTAATTATGTATCTAGGTACAGTGACGTTAGGCATGTGGTCACTTTGAAGCAACCACCTGCATAATGTACGTCATAATGCGCAGTCGACGTCAAATATATGTTTACAATTTTGCACCTTATTACATCGAGCGTAGGACCGAAAATGTATACATTTAATTTGGTGCCCTGGACTGTACAGTGTACATGTCCGGCCACTTACAGGTCAAGCCGCTTCAAAGTAAATATTCAACGTGTTTAAGTGTTGCGGGAATATTTGGTTGCGAGTAGCGAGGCGGCATTTTCTATTTCGGTGGAAGTGTCCCTCGTAGAAACTTCGGAAATCAAGTTAAGTAAATATTGGTGCTGTTTCTGAGGTTTAGGATATTTTTATCATCCCAGAATTCGGCCTTTACAGGGTGGATTTTCTTTTTGGGTCAGTGAGAGCAGCTACCAGATCTGCCGTCCTATGTCTAAAACCGAACTAAGCTGCTTTTTAGCAGTTTTCGATAGTTTACATGGGCTAAAATAGGAAGAACAACTCTACCGAATGGTCTTGGAATCAAATTTTTATCATTTTTAGTTGCCAAGATATGGAGTCGACCTACCACGTTAAGTGCATGATAATTTGATACTTTACAATACTATAAAGTCGCTAACCAACATTACTACACTATAAGCAATATAAAAGCCCTTAGCTGTTGTTTAATTGAATAAATCACTGGCATGATTCATAGCTAAAAAACGGTTATTCGATAAAAACACCGTTAAAGTCCTTTTACGTTTTTCTTAACTTTTTTTATGCATATACTTTTTTATCAAATACTATACAAGAAAACAGTTACTACGCTTAAACACGGCTAAATACCCTTAGCCCTATATTTGTAAGTATTTGCTTGTGATTCCTATTGAAAATACAACACTAAAACCTAGTAACTGTGATTAAGCCATGAAAAATTACATTAAAAACAGAAGAATGCAACACTTAAACCTGGATAACCAGCAATGCTACACTAAAATGTAGCTAGGCGCAAAATATTATCCTCCCGATTTTACTTCATAGGGCCAGTCAGCCGGGCGACGCGTGCGCTTGAGGTTGTGTCTAGTGAGTGGTGTAGTGTGTGATGGATGCATATTTCTCGTCTCAAAATGTCTCGAAACCGAAGGAAAGTATTATAATATATCTCGCTATACATTTTTATACATTTTTTGTGCACTATACTTAGGATATTGTCTACATAAGAAGTGGCGGAGGAAGATTTGTACTTACCCAGATATTAACTTTCAACCTTGAATAAATATAATTTATAGGTATAGTTACGCAATTGGTGGGATAAGGATAGGACCATCCTTTGGATACTTCCCGCAAGCTAAGAAAACATTGCTCATTGTATCCGAAACAGACAAGCAAACAGCTTACCAGATCTTCAGGGGCACCAATCTAAGCATTATGACTGGATCTCGCTTTTTGGGAAGCTACATTGGTGAAGTTTCCTTCAGAAGATTTCATAAAAAAATATTTTGATAAATTCTTTTCCACAGTAGAAAAATATCTCAGAAATCTCCAAAAATTCCCCTAAAGCAGATTACACAGCCCTAACAAAAATAAAAATCCAATGGTTATTCTTACTACGAGTCCTGAAAAACACCCATGAATTTTTTGAACCACTGACACCATGCACTACGCATGATCTTCCTGCCAGCACTCTTTGTAGTAATAAAATACACTTATAGGCAAAATCCGACCCACACGCCACTAACTTAAAATACGAAAATTCCAAGAAAGGTTGCACAGCTCTCACAGATGCCTTATTACTCTTAATAGAGAAGCAACAAATTGTCCTATCCGACTACAATATATCTCTAAAACATGCACGCAAAGAAGTCCGTAAAGAAAAATATGCCCTCAGTGACAAACTTTTAGAAACCATCCTAGCCAAATTCACCACTAACAAGAACAGAGCGATTGAAAGATCCATCGCATCCAAGATGAAAACGAAGTCCTCAAACCGGCTCTCAGTTATTCCTGCAAAAAACGGTCACTTTGACCTATCCTTACTAGAATTCAGATATGCGCCATCTATAACGCAGTGTTATAAAACCGGAGGCCTAATCACTACGACATATATTCTGCCTTGGCGTATGGGTTGCTCAGAGGAAGGCGTTATTCGATATCCGTGTTTTTATCTGACACCGACGCTCTTTCCTACCTCTCACGTCTAGTCACATCTTTCCATAATCAGCCGAAGATAAAAACAGAAAATACTGCCTGCGAAATACGACATGCTACTTTCACCCCACTTGTAACATCAGGTGATGGCGTCGTTGCACCCCAAATGTTTTTCTTAAAGACATGAGTGAAACCATATCTGAACTCTAAAATTGCTCTCTAAGTACCATACAGGGCTGGCTCAGGGCAAAAATCAGCGTCGCTGTGATATGTGCCACCAGTACCTACGTGAATCCGCAGCACGAGGCGCCGATCCCTCTGCAAGATGGCTCGGGTTCAACGACGGCGCGGCCCTTCCGCGCATCGATTAAAACCATTTTTTATAATGTATATATCCAACTGTACGAATATTATTAATAATTTGTAAGTTATTGAATAAAGATTTCACATTAAGTTTAATGAGTATTTTTCCCAAGATGGATTTTTTCTGTAAACAAATCCACGGTAACTAGTTAGTACCAGAAATTTGAGAAAGCACGCAAATGGTAACGACTGTACATAGCCGAAAATAAAATGATTTGATTTGATTTGATTTGATAGGATGGCTTTATATGGTAGCCAAAGTTCAGTTAACATCATCTGTCTTTCGTACGGTGCAGACGCTTATGCTCTATTTAGATCAGCTACTTCCAACGATAATAATTTGTTTAATGGATGGTTATTTTCTGCATATTACATGACTTTGCTTTTTTACTATTTCCCACTTACTCTGTAACGTAAATCAAAAAATAAAATTATTAAAATTCTGTAAGTCGCGCCGGTATGTAAGCCTGCTCTGCCATTCAGGTGCAATGGTTTACGCCCACCGACATTATTTTGTCCCTTCCGTTTACATACAAAAGTGCAATACTAACTATACGTGGATACAGTGTATACAGTTTTGTTTTATTTATTTAAATAATATTTATTTATTATAAAAACTTACTTGTATAATAGTACAACTAACGTGGTTTTTGCCAAAAACACTAAAACAATTTCAGCAGTATTACATGACTAAAACACAGTTAGAGGCGATGGTTCATCATTTAACGTGTTTTTAAATTAGGAACGCATACAGCTTGCTTGAATGAGTTTTTCAGTGTAATCTTTTCCCAATAACAAATACTATAAACTCGTTAAGTGACTTAGCCGTTATTTAGCTAGGTTTTATTTATTATGCGATGTTAAAGAACGGCTAAGGTATACTTAACGGTGTTTTAAGTGTAATATCGTTGATAGTTTAGTAATTATTTGCAACACTAAAACACAAAAACCTTTCTGTAAAAAAACCTATTCATTATTTTACGAAGTAGTGTAATAAGCAATGGAAGCTCAAATTTAGTTTTAATTTTTATATAAAAGAAATCTGGAATAAATGTACACATTTCCTAGAAATTTTGGTTTGAACGTTTTTTGCTCATATCTCAAAACTATAATTTGTGGGTAAGTTTGGTTTTAGAAATAGGACGGCAGACCCGTGCTGCTACGTGAAATTTGTCTTAGAAGACCTTCCTTTCCTTAAGACAATTCTGAATTAATGAAAAATGGCGTTTTCAGATTTTGGAAAAAACATACAGGATTCGAGAAAAAGGCAATTTTTGACAAACTTTTTTTTGATGCCAATCGATCGTGTTCCTATTCAGGATCAATACCTTGTTATATGGGACCAAAAAAAATTCCGGCTAGAAAAGTCATAAATCAAGGAAAACTTTTCCCATACATTCACTATGGAGAAATAGTGAAATTCAAAATACCCGTTTTTTGACATTTTGAATGCTTTTAATGTTATGTTTTCATACAATTCATGCTCCTTAAACGTAGAGAGACTGATAAGCAAGATAGAAAAATGTGAATAAAATTTTATTTTTTCTTAAATTTTTGGCATTTTAGTACATTACCGGAAGTTGACCCCTTGGAAACTATTGATACTGGATAGCTATGGAATCGATTGGCATAAAAAAAATCATGTGAAAAATAAAAGTTTTCATTTTCATACAAATTGTATGGCAAAAGTTTTCCTTGATTTGTGGCTTTTCTAGTCGGGTTTTTTTGTCCCATACAAGCTTTTGATCCTGAATAGGAATGGGATCGATAGGCATAAAAAAAAGTTTGACAAAATGACCTTTTTCTCGCAGCTTGTATGTAATTTCCAAAATCTGAAAACGGCATTTTTCATTAATTCAAAATCAAAGGAAGGTCTTTTAAAACCATTTTCACGTAGCAGCACGGGATCTGGTAGCTGCCCTCACTGACCCAAAAAGAAAATCCATTCTGTACATCAAGCTATGAATATTATTGTAGTCATGCTAATTAGTTTTTCCGTCTTCATCTTTTTTACGTTTGGTCATTCCTTCCAAATTCATCGAGTATAGCCTCCCTTTTTGATCTTTTAAAAGCCCTTTAAAATCTCTTAGCAAACAAAATTACAAACCTCTTTGTAGCAACTAAGCACTTGCTCTTGGCTCACGTATTATACGACAAATTTCTAGAAATATTTCTGCCGTGTTCCACTATTGTATGCTTGTGTACTTGAATGAACGTTGCAAGAACAAAGCAAGTAGAAATTGTTTTAGCTTTGGTTAAGAATCAAAGGTAGCTGGAACAATAAAGGAGACTTATGGGAACTAGTGACATTTACTAATTGAATAGTTTCATTGAGAAATGTAGAAAGACTTAACTGACCCTACCTAAATTAAATATAATTTAATACGTTATCGAAAACATTGGCCATCAATAAATTTTGTGATCGTCTAGTTCAAACAATACGAATAGGACCCTTTACGTTGTGTTAAAAATCTCTGAACATATTGAATTCTAAAATCATGTTGATCTATTTACAAATGATTACCTACCAAAAAAGTATTTACGTAAAAAACCCACACACAATTCACGACAATTAAGGTTATTTTAGGAGGAAACGAAATCACATTGATATTTTATGAAATGCCCGTAGGAGAAGCAAATAAGCGAAACCTTTTGTTGGAAAATAAGAATGAATTCGGCAATAAGGAATATTGAAATATTTATTATCGAAAATTATTTTATATGTCCTTATTCATAAACGTTCATGAAACCAATTTTAGTTCACTTCTTTAAAAAAAAATGGCTTTCCATCAAATTTATGATGATTTCGCCAAAGACGTTATTCGGTATCGACGCCATGACAGTAGGCAACAAACACAATAGGATATTAAACTAAGGTAAAAATAAATTATTTTTTACTTGCCTAATAAAAGATCTAACGAAAATACTCGAAAAACATCAATTATTAATTTATTTAAGCTAATTGAAAGATTTTATAAGCATAAAGATTAAAAAAGGACGTTGATTTGAACAAACCAATTCACACTGTCTTAGTGACGTCACTATGACAGTATTTCCCTACAAACTTCATATTAACAAATCGTTTTTGACATTTAATAAAAAGTTGCTGATTTAACTATGAGTAAAATACCGTATTTTATTTTAAATGCCGTCGAGTTCATTAGTCTTTATCTGTCACTTTGAAACACATTTTCGTTTTTTTTTTTAACCTGACCGTGGCTGTATGTATGGGCCCAACAAGTTGGTTGAAGACTGGCCTGGGGAAAAACCAGCGGTCACGTTTAGAGTAGCTGTGGGTACCCTACGGACGTGGTGCAACTTCGAAACCCCTTTGTCAAATGAGTGGGCAACTTGACTGAAGTCAAGCCGAAAGCCCCTAACTTGGCTTAACGACTGCTGTCGTATACAGCAGTCGGGATCAACGGCTAATCGTGCCTTCCAAAAGTTCCAAAGCAGGGGAGCACTCAGTAACTACTCAAAGCGGTCATCCATCCAAGAACTGTCCCAGCCGACATTGCTTCACCTCACTTACGCCGCCGCTTGGCTAGGAGCGATCCTATAACTCACTGAAAATCAGCGTCACGGCTTCCGTGACAACATGCTGAGTGGGTGTCCTTCCTACACGTGTCCTATTTAGCACATGAGATGTACAAGTTGTTTCTCTATTTATATGTATATTTTGTTTTAATGCGTGCTAAATAAATATTATTCTATTATATTCTATGCTATTCCGATAAGTTACGGTGTGCGCTTACCATCAGGCAGACCGTATGTTTATTGGCCACCGTCTTAATTTAAAATAAGTGTTTCCTTACGGAACACTACTATAAGTAAACAATGACTGCAGGATTTAAGGAGATGCTTCGTTTCAGTAAACCACCACCCCACGTAAGGGGTGAGGGTGGGAGGGTGAGTTAAAGAGGTGTTTCTGACGAAGCGTGTGCGTCTTCCGAGCACGAGTTAACGAAACGCTTTCTTTGGCTTTTTTGGAAAAAAACGATAAACATCCGAGTTTGTGATATGATTCGTATTTCCTGTTATGACATTTGAAATGAGGTAGTATAACATCGTTTGAATTTGATTTTATCGTTTAATAATATTAATAGAGAAGGCTGAGGAAAAATAGGAAAATAAATAGGTACTCAATTTTGGATTAAGCAATCGCGTTTCAAGTGCGCAAGTGGGTGGAGCAAAATGCACGTAGAAACGATGGTCGTTGGGGCGAAAAGGTACCCGAGTGGCGCCAACGGACCGGAAGGCGCATCGAGGGTAGACATTCCCAAACATCACTAGATAATTTCAAATACCTAGCCAATTTTCGGCTCGCTAATGAAACCTACTTCAAGTACTTGAATTGAACTTATAGCGGCAGATCTAACTTATACAATTGACGACTGGGTCCTATGGCAACATCAAACAGCACTTACTCTGGTTAGCCTCAATCTCCTGACTTACCTATTATAATGAATAAAGTTTAGTAATTATTTTCCGGACAATAGAGATGGTTCAAATTAATTGTTACTAACTAGGGCTTTGACCAAATTGAAGAACCTTGAAACTCATCATATGCTATCAATATGAAAGAGGAAAGTGAAGAAACAATACTATATAAACTAGCATTTGCTCGCGAATTCGTCCACGTAAGGCCCCACACCCTAGTTTCATCCCTTCCGATGATGATTTTCAGAATGAAAAGTATTGAAAATAAATTTATATTGTGCAAGTAGGATGAAATGACACTTTTGGAAGTCAAAATCTATTAGCGTTTTTCAAAAGAAGTCCATAGCCGAGAAATAACGCCGAAAGAAACTCGGCAGTCAGTATTTTTTTCCCAAAAATGTATGTGATACGATAAATACCTCCTACCCTTAATTCGACAAGGAAAAAAAACTAAATTTAGTTGAAATTATTCATTTTATGGATATTTTGGTGATTCTTATTATTATTGGGGAACGGGACTTAATCGCGTACCTACAATTATAACTAATTCACCTTTTTTAAGGTTTTGCCCGACGTTTCGAATGTATCACAACATCCGTGGTCGCGAGCTGACTGGCGTGAGCGGGTATCAACATCTTCTAGCCGCACGGGTTTTCCGAACTACCCGCACTTGGTCTTTATTAATTACATTCTCACTAGGGTTGTCACTCGCACGACACACAACACTAACAATGTCCGTTGATGTAATGGACGATGTATTTCCACGCTTGCACTTACTAATAACTGGATTCCACGAAGATGAGATTTTGAAATCGTCGTCCCGGTTGAAATTTCGATGTTTTTTAATTTCAATGGCTTCACGTACTTTTCTACTGTAGAAATGGCGTTCTGTAGAAAGGACTTTCGGTTTATGGAGCTCAATCCAGTGGTTTGGTCCTGAATCCAGTAAATGCTCGGCTATGGCCGACTTATTCACCTGACGATTTTTGACAGCTGTGATGTGTTCCTTGACCCTTTCTGCTATGGTTCGCTTGGTCTCGCCAATATAAGAACTCCCACAGCTGCAATCGATCTTGTAAACGCCAGGTGATTGGTAAGGGAAAATATCCTTTGGCGATCTTAGATGCCCCCCGATCTTGGATAGCGGCACGAACACGGTTTTAATAGAGTACTTTTCTAGTACTGTACCGATCTTATCCGTAACCCCTTTAACATAAGGTATGTATGCTGGTTGCCTCGGGACATCAGGATATTTTCCTCTCGGCTTCCGTCTGGGTCGTCTACTATTCTTATTATTCTTAACACTATGTCAAGTATGTTGGACATTACCAATCAAGCAGATTTTTTTAATAGTTTATACTTATATACAGTATTTTGGACATTGCCAAGCATGTAGCATGTTTTATTGTTATCTATAACAATTATAAATTTCATTTGTTTTATATATTATATTTAGACTAAAAGCTGAGTGTTTGTATTGATCAAAATCACAATCGTGAGTAAATATAAATGTATGTGCATTAAAGTGTGTAAGTATGTGAAGTTTTAAATATCTAGGCCATATTGTCACAGCTGACCTAAAGGACAATATGAATATTGAACGGGAACGGAGGGCTCTGTCAATGAGGGCCAACATGATTGCACGTAAGTTTGTGCGGTGTAAGAGGTCAAAACAGCATTGTTCAGAGCAGTTCGCTCAGCTTCTAACCATTACAATTCGATTTTCACACTCTCAGAAAAATCCTTCGTTCTATTCCACCCTGTATTCATGGCAATTTGCTGTTAAAAACGCTTCAGTATTTTTACTTAAGCTTAAGCCACACAGAGAGCGGGCCGGCGGTGGCGGCGCGGGCGCGGGCGGCGGCGGCGCGGGCGCGCCGCCACCGCCGGCCCGCTCTCTGTGTGGCTTAAGCTTTAATGATAATGTTTATATTCGGTAGCTGTAACAGTCATAACGTTAGGCATACGTTACATTTTATTATTATAACATAACACTTGGCAGCAATTTCCCCCATTACGGACTTGGCAACTTTTCAGGAGTACTATTAAACTGGATTGTCTTTGATTTGGTTCTGTATTCGTCATGCGCTCTCACTTCCGTGCGTGCTAAAACTGATGTGTCAGAAAGAGAGCGAAAGATGACTACTAAGCTTATTTCAAATTGAGTTGAAAAGAGATGAGAGAAAAGTCGAGCGTTCGACACTCAAAAATAGGCCACCAGCTCTCGATTATCATCCTCCTGGCGTTATCCCTATACAGATCCATCCTGAAGGATGTCCGGGGTCCGCTACCTAATCCCAAGATTTGTCGTAGGTACTAGTTTTTATAAAAGGGTCTGCCATCTGACCTTCCAAGGCGAAACATACCTCATTGGGACTTAAGCTTTTCAAGTGAGTGGGCAACTAGACTGTTACAAGTTCTCAAACCACCCGAATGCTTCTAACTTGGCTTAGCGATCATCACGCCACCGCTACAAAGTGAGAAAAACTGTCGAAAAAAAGTGAGAAAGAGTGTCGATTTTGCGAATTTTTCTTTTGTTGCAATCTGCGACTACACCTGTTTTTCTCACTTAGAGTAGCGGTCCCCCAACGCGACGACTCTTGGAAAATAAAAATATTTGAACTTACACAATATATGTGACGATAATAATTATAATAGGTTTAAAATATTATTTGTTAGTTTTTAGAGTTTATTTTTTGTGTCGGGGGGTTTCAAAATTTATAATTATACTTTTATGAACAAAATTTTGTGACTGACGACGGACGGACGGACGCGTGAATAATAATAATAGGGTTCCGGTTGGATCCTTCGGTTACGGAACTCTAGAAAATAAACAAATTAAAACATGCTTCTCATAGTTCTGTAGGTAAGTGTATGTATAATGGTTTGGATAGGTTATCATAAGTTTGTATAAATAATAGCGTTAATTCCAAAAAAATTACGATGGATTCAAGACACAAAATATAACGATTAGAGAACTGAAACTTTCAAATTATATAACTTCAGCTTTTTATTTTCATCCAGTGCTTAATACTCTAAGTCAGAATTCTCATTAACTGTTATATTAGTTCAGTTTGCCAACTTAAGTCATAAATTGTTTACTTAAGTAGAGAGATTTTGGAAAATTTAGAGTCCCATTAAGAAAAAATCTATTCATTTGGTTAAAATTCGTATTTTCTTCGTCTGGCTGGGTTCTGATATTAGATGATTTTGTTATTCCGAGATTATAAGAACTTTGTAAGACGTCTGAGTGCTAGACTAATGTAGTTTATTGCATTTAGTAATTATGGAGTACCTACTTGGTTGTTTCCGGTTGGTTAGAGTTAATGAATTACGTGTTCTAAAAAATGTCTGTTGTATACCTTCCACCGAAGCACTTAGGGAGCGCTCATGGCCCAGCGGCGCCTGCGTACCGCGTGCGTTATCCCAGATTAAGCAAAGTCTGCCGCGGTCAGTTACATGGATGGGTGACCGCTTTGAGTGGTTAAGGTAGATGTACCCTTTACCGGATCTGCCCTATCACCGGATTTTCTATATTTTGAGCCATAAGTCGAGTTCTTACAGCTAATATTACGTTGTGATATTTTTTTCCGTTAGCTAGATACCTATTCCTTCCACTACGAGGCAAAGAAAGCCATTTTGTTTCTTAGTTGTAACGGGAGAATCGATTGAGCAGGTCGATCGCGGCGTTGTATGGGACTCCTTACGAAAATGGTTAAGAAACTGAGTGTACTTCGTAAGGTCATAAAAGCGTTTAAAAGTGACTTTATGCTTCAAAATAGGGTGTTATCGTATCATGAGTTAATAAGTGTGTGTGTTTGAGTTAAATAAGTGAAATTAGTGCAGTCAAATTTACAGAATTCAACAAAAATGTAAATTCGGTGATGGGTCACCCTCATCTACTGCTTGAAGGTTTTACCGAACAGCGTTCGGAATCAGGGAAAAACGTATGTTTTGAAAATTATTTTTTCACTCGTTAATTTTAAACGTTATATATATACTACTCCGCTTTACACATATCCAATTAATAGAGTAATTTAATGAGCAATTACCGAACGCCTATAAACGAGACAGATTTTTTGTAAATTGCATTTGAAATGTATAGTTTTCACGACTTTTTGACGTCAAAATAAGCTTCATTGACCAGGTAATTTTAAAAATTCCATATTATTTATTTAACATCAGTAGAAGCAAAATAATTGTGTATACAATACAATACAAATATTCTTTATTGTTCACCAAATAATGTACACTAAAAACAAATAACAGAAACAAATTTCACAATGGTAGACAACAGGCGGTCTTATCGCTAACAAGCGATCTCTTCCAGACAACCTTTGGGTAGTGGAAACGATGCAAGAAAAGTTAAAACTTGAGTAGGTGAAACAGGAAAATAGAGTATGAACAACCTAAAATAATAATTATGACTATGAGAAGCATAAACTTACATAAATACATAGATATGTAAACTTACATACACATAAATACAATAATTAAATATTAAAGAAGCTGTCGCAACAGTCTGATAAAAACAGCACACATAAAGACAGAACCTACGAGTAATTACGGGTGAGATAAATAGTACTCCTTTAACATGCTTTTGAAAACGGGAAGAGACTTAGCACGTCTAATTTCGGTAGGCAAAGAATTCCACAACCGAACTGCTCGGAAGGTAAAAGAACTGTTGTAGAATTTAGAGTTTGAAGAGGGGACACTGAGAAGCAACATCTGAGCACACCTTACAGAAGAAAGAAATTTAAAGCGTTCTTTGAGGTAGCGGGGAGTTGCAGGATTAAAAAGAATTCCATAAAGGAGGGTAAGAATGTGAAAGTTACGTCTGAAACGGATGGGGAGCCACTTGAGTTGAGAACGAAAACTGGATACGTGGTCATATTTGCGTAGCCCAAATATGAACCTGATACATAAGTTTTGAATACGCTCAAGCTTGTTAAGTTGCTCTTCTGTGAGATCAAGATAAGACACGTCAGCATAATCTAAAATAGGGAGGAGTAGTGATTGAGCAAGCGCAATTTTGGTAGCAATGGGAAGGAAGTTACGAAGCCTACGCAGAGAACCCACGGCAGCAAACATCTTCCTGCTAACCTCATTCATCTGTGGCACCCACGAAAGAGTGCGGTCTAAGATAATGCCAAGGTTTTTTACCTGAAATGAGTATTGAATCAATACGCCATTAAATAATATCGGTGGGAGATTATTATAGTCGATTCTAGATGTCATTTTAGGACTACCAATGATGATGGCCTGAGTCTTAGCTGGGTTAACATTGAGGCCATAACTGTTACTCCAATCTGAAATGCGTACTAGATCGGAATTTGTTGAGGAAATGACAGATGGCAAATCGCTGACCAAACCCTGAGAATAAATTTGAAGGTCATCGGCATAAAGGTGATAGGATGAAGATAAATCACGTGTAATAGAATTTATAAAAATGGAAAATAAGAGTGGAGATAGCACGCCGCCCTGCGGAACGCCGGCCAACGTGCAGCACCATGAGGAAAAGGAAGAATCCACCTTTATACGCTGCCGACGACCAGTTAAATAGCTGCGAAACCAGTCAATCACCGCAGGAGATATGTTAAGAGAACGTAGTATTCCCAACATTACGTCAAAATCAACAGTGTTAAACGCATTACTGAAGTCGAGCAGCGTTAACACTGTCAACTTCTGATCATTCATACCTGAGCGTATGTCATCTGTAATTTTAACGAGAGCAGAAGCCGTACTATGACCCGTGCGGAAGCCGGACTGATAAGGATTGAGGAGATCATTTCTATTTAGGAAAGATGTGAGTTGCTGGAAAACTAGGCGCTCAAGGACTTTAGACAGGAAAGGAAGAATCGAAATAGGTCGATACTCGGAGAAGGTGGAGGGATTGGACTTCTTGGGTAAGGGTATGATGTCAGCATCCTTCCATGTCGATGGAAATGTATTTGACGTAATAGAAGTATTGAGGATACTGGTAATGACAGGTACAAGGATATCAAGGAGAGGAAGGATCATATTACGACTTATGCTATCGACACCGACGGCATTAGAGGTAATGGATAGTATGTTCTTCTTAACATCACTGTCGGTGAATTGATTAAGAAAAAAAGGAGTTGAATCCGAAGTTGGAAAAGATGAAAGAGAATCAAGGGTCCTGGACTTAGCAGGACCGCTAAAGATTGATGAAGAGGCAAAATGTTGATTCAGAAGATCAATATCAATATCTTTGGGACACGAATTATGCTGAGATTTTCCAACTCCGAGTGATCTGAGAAACTTCCACACTTTAGCGGGATCGCCATCCTCTACTGATTTATGGATGTGGCGCCTTTGAGCGTCACGACAGACAGTACTGCACCGGTTGCGCAACTTGTGGTAACGTGCTTTATTTTTATCTGATGCGTCAAGTTTGTACCTAGCTTTGGCATGATTCTTCCTTTCAATAAGGGACCTAATTTCCTTAGTGAGCCAAGGAGCAGGAAGATGCTTTACCTTAACCGGGCGAACTGGAGCATGCACATCATAGAGCTGTGTGTATTTATTATTTTGCAATAGTTCTTATTTCTAGATAAAATGTACTTATGTTGTTATGGCAGAATCATTAAGATTAAAACACTATTTTATTAAATATGTTCGCGTGATAGGTTCAATGTGTACGCTTTACCGAACGCCCGTTCGGTAAAGCGTACCCATGGTCTCTGATACCGAACATATGATTATCTCGGCCTAGCTGCTATTTGGCGTTCATTGGAATATAAACCATATTCAGCGTACAGCTAGATCTATATTGAAATGTGTTATTTTTCGTATATCTTTAAAAAAAAGCCAGCGCGACTTAGATGTAAACCGTTAACGAATAAATTATATAAAAATAAATTATTGGCGATTAGCGAAGAATTTTTAATAGATAAGTATATTATTTATATAAAGAAATATTTGATTTAAATTTTTAATTATAGACAGTTTTTTCTTAGATTAAATTACCGTCAAGATTGCTCGAAATCACAAAACTAGTGCAGTTAGGTTGAAATAAATAGTCACTCATCAGTTTACAAACTCACACACTGCCATCATTCCATACATTTCTTCCCTAGTTCGGTGAAACGGCATGACGATCCGGTAATGGGTGCAAATTCCGTTTCTTAGTTCGTTGAATGGGACAAATCAGTGTAATCGATATAAAAAACTTTAAAAAATATTTTTATATACGTCTAACTATGTAATAAATTTCGACGTACATTTAAATGATGACAAATTTATCTATCTTCACCATATGCTGTTGATCATAATCGTACAAAAATTCTAAACCTTATTAAAAAAACAAACGTACATGTAGGTCTTAAGCGTCCGGTGAAGGGTACTTTTACCTTACTAACTGAGCGCTCCCGTGCTTTGGAAGGCATGTTAAGCCATTGATCCCGGCTGCTGTCTATGGCAGCAGTCGTTAAGCCAAGTTGGAGGGCTTCGGGCGGCTTAAGCCTAACTGACTGAACTTCTAAATGTCTAGTTGCCCACTCACTTGACAAAGGGGGGTCGAAGTTGCACCACGTCCGTAGGGAAAGTACCCACCGCTACCCTACACGTGGGTGCTAAAAGTGCTACAAAAACTGGCAACCGTACTGTCTTCTCGAAGATCTCACGGTTCGAAATAATTGCCATTCGATAAATTGGGAGACGAATGCGGGACAGGGGGCTTGACCCCCGCTCCGGGTCATACTTGATGCAAAGGTTGTCGATTGCAGTTCAACGCGGCAACGCCGCAAGCGTTTTGGGCACCTTTGCACCAGGTATGACTCGGGGTGGGTTGTTGGATTAGAATAGTTTAAGTTTTGTTTTTTTTAATTATTCGATAAATAATACTAAATATTTATTAAGAAATAAAGTTATAGATAAAATATAACAAGGACTTAATATATATTAAGAATAAAATGTAAGACCGATATAAAATAATACACAGAAAATTTAAATTAAATGAAATACCTATTCCCCGCCCTGTGTCCTACCCGGTCCAAAGGTCCCCAGAATGCTCGCGGCATTTCCTCGCTGTACAGCAATGGCGACCTGTTGGACCAGCCATGACCCAGAGCGGGGGTCGTTACCCCTCTCCCTCAGCCTTTTCCCGAGGGTTCTAAAAAGCTCGAGAGCCTCGCTGCCCCAGGGTCCTGCCGTTTCGACTGCGACCGGGACGAAGTCGTATGCAACTTCCAAGGCAGACTATTTGGCGTGTTTCAATTTGGCGGCATTTTCTGCCGCCGAACCTGCTGCCTTTGTTGTTTGCTTTAGATGGGATGCCGCAAATGTGCTAACACATGTGGCATCCCATAAAAGACAACGCCCTCTCTGCCAAGGAATTAGATAATCACAGCACTTTCTTATCCTTCATCATCCTCCTAGCGTTATTCCTATCCCAGTACAGTTTACTTATTCTGTGGTACAGTAGCATCCTGTTGCTTAGTGTAAGGCCTGAGTGGACGCTCGGAGCGGAGCGTTCGGCGTCGCGTCCAGCGTTGCGGCCGAGCGTCCATACTATGTGCGGTGGCGACTCAGGACACCAGTATGAGTTTCAATTGTTTGACATGCACGCCCCGCTGGACGCAACGCTCGAGCGTCCACTCAGGGTCTATACTTATCCTTGTTGTTTATCACGCTATCACGTGACCATCATACACCTTCAGGAAGCACTCTTTTAATTTATTAAGATATCGAATAAATAAATCATGCTATTTGATATTTCAGATGCCTTTCTATAATTTTCTTATTTTTAATGCCTTTATTTCCTGGTTGGAGATTTTGCGATGATAGACATATTCGGTTCACCGAACCATTTAATAAGTGTGCTTCAACAGTCCTTTTGTACTGATTCGTGTAGACAACATTGGCCCTTTGGACTTTTAAGACGACCCTTTATGAGGCCACGTAGCGTGATAATGGGACGTAAGAACGAATTAAGTACCAGGACGACAGCACTGAGCGAGAGCAATAATATGTTAACGGACGTGACAACTGTTAAGGAGAGTGATTGGCATAAAACGGGCCTTGGGCCTCTTCGGTTTGTTTTTTAATTAGTTAGAGTAATTTTATCTCACGAGCGCAGGTGAGCCATGTTTGTGTGTTGAGCATGCACATTGTCTATATGTGCGTCAGCGTAGGTGCTATGAGTTCACATTGTCTAAGTGTTGTTTTTTTTTTAGAGCTTTATAGCTTTGGAGCTCTTACTCCGTTCGCTAAGAGGTTGACTCCGGGGCGCCCCTAAGGGATGCTCCGGGGGACTCTAAGTGTTGGTATGTGTCACAACCACAACAATGGCCAACCCGCGCTCGTGAAATAAAAGTACTATAACAATAAGTCCAAATTCTGCCAAAAGTTTGTGTATTACGTGGGGTAGCGCATTATACACTGACCGGTAGAAAATTTGGCCCAAAAACTTTTCGTAATTTCAAACTATAAATTGAATAAATTAAATATTTTTTTTAATCAAAGTGAAAATTGAAAAATTCAACACCACAGGTGGGATTTGAACCCACGACCTCTGGAATCCGTCCATTGCTCTACCAATTGAGCCACCGTGGTATCCCTTGTAATGGTGAATTTTTCATTCTTAACACTCATCTATTAAGCCTTATTAGGGAGGCTCGTAGCGACATCTACCGTGAAGCTGTTACAACTTCTGAAGCGGCACCAACGTCCCAAGTTGCATTGGGAATCGTTGATAACAATGTGCTACACCCATACAAACTTTAATATAGAGCTTTATATTGGTAGAGCAATGGACGGATTCCAGAGGTCGTGGGTTCAAATCCCACCTGTGGTGTTGAATTTTTCAATTTTCACTTTCATTAAAAAAAATGAGATTTTCGCTAGCGGACGCATCCGCTTAACAAACATATTAAAATTAAATAATGTTTAATACTTATATAAAAAAACATTTTTCTAATTTGGGCCAAATTTTCTGCCGGCGAGTATATTTGCCGTTAGAATAGTTTTTATTATGATGAGTTTGTTAAGATAATTTATGTCTAACAAGTTTCTTTGTAAAAGTCAAAACTATCGATGAGTGTTGCTTTTGACTCGTCGACTCTCGGGCTCTGTTCTAATTGATTGCACTACATAAATAAATAAATACCAAAACTCAGAACAGTTCTATGATTATTTTACTTTAGATAGGCTAAAATTACTAAGCTCTTATTGCACTTAACTTTTAGAAACCGGTTGGACGTTTATTTATTTTTCAATTATTATGTGTAACAAGTTTTCTATAACAAGTATTATCCTTTATCAATATTACAATAAAACACCACAGTTTAAGTAGAACAGAAAGGGGTTTTAAACCTATAAGTCGTGTAGGTATAACATTTGTCACATGTGATTTATTTCTAAAAGTCGTACAAAGTCTTGCTATCTAGTAGTAGGTAACTTACGGCTTTTTGGTTAAAACAGGCAGTAATGAGGAGCCACATATCTTCATTTGCAACCTCCACCAATTACGTTGAGGTTCTGAGAGGTTTTGGGGAGTAACAGGTGCTTCACTGAGATTATGCTAACTGGAGGAAATATTACACTTTTATTAATGACTAGCTTTTGCCCGCGACTTCGTCTGCGTAGAAGTCGGTCATCGCATTAGAATGTTATTGCTATTCTTTTATTTTAGGCGCTAAGCTAGTTATCTCTCTTCCGCCCCCTTGCGGTGTCCCATGTCCTTCCCTATGTTCCGAACATTATGATGCAGGTGCGGAATATACTACAAACGCATTAAGTAATGTAGATGAAAACGGGAGCGCAGCGGGCGCGAAATATTTCAAACATTATGATGCAGGCGCGGAAAAGACTTCACACGTATCAAGCAATGTAGTTAAAAAGGCGGGCGAAGCGAGCGCGAAATATTTGGAACATTATGATACAGGTGAGGAAAATACTTCATACGCATTAAGTCATGTACATGAAAAAGCGAGCGTAGCCAGCGCGAAAATTTTCGGACATAATGATGCAGGTGCGGAAAAGACTTTATATACATCAAGTAATGTTGTTAAAAAGGCAAGCGAAGCGCGAATGTGCGCGAAATGTTTGGAACATTATGATACAGGTGCGGAAAATATTCATACGCATTAAATCATGCAAATGAAAACGCGAGCGTTGCGAGCGCGTAATCTTTCGAACATTACGAATATTACGATATAGGTGCGGAACATACTTTACACGTATCAAGTTATGTAAACGGTTGAATTCATATTTTTTTGTTTAAAAATTATTGGAGAACCTTACTAACTTTGTTTGTTCTTTCACATTCAAAGGTGGAGTAGAGGCCCAGGTTGATAGCGCACCCACCCTGGTTGTTCCTGGGAGATGTGTGATTTTCTGAGATTGAGTTTTTGTTTCCTATCGGCCTATGAATTTCGAATTTGGTCATAAGTACTTAATGTTTATTGTAACATACCTACCTATATTTTACTAACAAATAGCTAATATATACCCTAAATGTGAAAAGTCTGACCCGGCCGGTCTTCGGTATGTTGTATGGATCAGTTAGTTCATCCAAATTTGCAACTTTGACAAACTTTACTTCGGTGCGAACTGCGAACCGGGAGAACATAAATAGGGCCATTTTTTAAGGGCCATAGCTTAGGCTTATAGAGCTGCAATTATGCTTAATTTGTTTCGAATTAATTACATCAAAAAACGTATTTTATGAATTTTGCTGACTTGTGGAACAGGGGGGGGGGGGGGGGGGGCTACCACGAACCACAAACGAAGTTTTCCCTCTCTGTCGCACTTGCAAGTCTGTACTAAAGTGCGACAGTGCAGAGATGGAAAACTTCGTTTGTGGATCGTTTATTTTCTGGCTTTAAGAATGGTCAGTGAACCCCCACCCCTGATATCCCCGTACCCCGAAGAACCTCAAACATATCCCATAACGATTATTAAGAAAATAAATGTCCGCCATCTTGCATTTGAAAATGGATATATCATTGTTGTAATCAGCACCCAAAAAAAAAGATTTTATACAAAAATGTTAATATTTAAATTTATACATTTTGAACCTCATTATTTGAACAGTAAAATTGCTTTTTAAACAAATAAAGTTGATGCAACTCGGAAAACTCAAATTATTTCAATCATGCGCATACATATACGTGCCGCAAGTCTTACCATGCAACCGAGAGCCCGCTGGCTGCTCTGCGTAGGTAGGTAGAGGTAACCTCCATCGAAAACAAAAAAAAAACATCGAGCTTGCATAGTAAGATTTTGCATAGTAAGATTGGTATGTACCTAGGTTTGTGAATATTGATAGCGACCGGCTGTCCAACATAATTAGATCTCTCATATCAAACAGTTAATATGGTTTGAGGGACTTTTGTTTTTTTGTCTTTGGCCTCTCAAGTATATTTCGTCCCCCGTTTTTTCAAATACTATCTGTTTATTGCACAATGTTTGAATGGGGTTCTTTTTACTTTGCTTCCAAGTTGCTGCTTACCAATTTTCAATCTTTTAAATTACGGATTGAAGGACTTCCCATACAAAGTTCAACCCCTGTTTTCACCCCTTTTCATCCCCAATCTGTATGATTTTTATAGCCTATAACCTCGCCGAAGTTCCAATAAACATATTATTGAAGGCTGTATTAAAATCCATTCGCTAGTTTTCACGTGATAGTTAGACAAATAAACAGACAGACAAACAGACAAACAGACAAACAGACATGAATTCTAAAAACCGTTGAAATGTGTTCTGTTATCGATTCTAAGACCCCTCAATCGATTTTTTTTCTTATATCTTCAATGTACAGATTTTTGACCCTCTTCTGCTTTATTATATGTATAGATGTATAGATGTATAGATAGATTGTTTCATTTATATGGATCACGGGGGCTCAATTTGACGCTCTCTCCTCCCTCCCCCGGCAAGTAGGGCAGGGGGGAAGTAGCACCGGTTAAATATGAGAGAGGTTTATTAGTCGCTAGCTTTTGCCCGCAATTTCGTTCTCGTTTTCCATACAAACTTCCACCCCAATTTCTTAAAAACTATCCTTTTCTTTCTCAGAGCCTCGAAGCTACCACCAAACCAAGTTTCATATTAATTGGTTCACTGGTTAAACGTAGAGATGTAACAGAGTAATAGTGTTGCTTTTGTATTAATAATATCAGTATTTGATATCCGTTGTTTTTATTGTGATTTTATTTACTTACGAGGAAATGCTTCCCGCTCTTTATACATACATACATAGGGAAAAAAAGAGAGTAAAATAATGGCCAATCGACTTCTATTATTTACCTAATCTGTATTACAAGTAAGTATGCCTAAGGCGACTTCCTGATTTGTCGGTGCGGAGGCGGTACGATATGAGAAAACTATCAAATGTCAGTGTCTACTGTCAGTCAACTCAGTACTACTTTTTACGCCCCTACATTTAAATGAGTGCTTCCTGACTGGCGCGGGATGCGCGGTAGCGGGACGATGTGAAGGCGGTACTGCTCCGCTTCTGCGCATGATATTACTACTGCGCAAACGTAATAGGAACCAGTGGCGGAGCGTCCATACAAATCGATTCCCACCGGCTTGCCTAATTTCCAGCCAGTCCAGTTCTTTTACTACGGCTCATGAAGAATAGGAAAAGCCAAGTATGGAAATACCTAAGAATATTTTTGACGCGCCGCCACTGATAGGTACTGACAGTATTATGTGAAGTGAGAATCTTTGCGACGTCAGTAAGTTTACGTCAAAGAAGAAAATGTCACATATCAATCCCGCCCCGCCAAGTCAGGCAGTCGCCTAAGTATGCCGAAATATTTTACATTCACAGCTAGCATTTCGACTCCTATAGGTATAATCCTCCCAAAAGCAGCGTTTTGGGGTTCCGTACCCGTCCGTCGTCTGTCACAAAATTTTTACTTTACTTACAGATAAATTTGTTAAAAACGGCAAATGGACGGACGCGTGAATGACAGCAATAGGGTTCCGTTTGGACCCTTCGAGTAAGGAACCCTAAAAAATAACAAATGAATCGCGAACCTGCTACTTTATTTGAAGTCGATTAAAAATCCGTGAAATCAAATAACAGATCTAATTTTGGTGATATTTTAAGTAGTTGACAACTTACGAGTACGAATACGTTTTATAAGGTCTATCAAATCCTTATAAAAACCCCTTAATGAACCCAAAGGAACGAAGAAGCTATATCCTTGTTAAACTTCAACAATCCAGTGGCCCTTGGGAAATGCAATGCAATCAGTGCCCGTACCGTTACCATGAGTTTGTATCGAAAACTCTTAGGCGACTTCCTGATTTGTCGGTGCGGAGGCAGCACGATATGAGAAAAGTGTCAAATGTCAGTGTCATCTGTCAGTCGACTCGGTACCATTTTTTACTGCGCCCCTACATTTAAATGAGTGCTTTCTGACTGGCGCGGGATGCGCGGTAGCGGGACGATGCGAAGGCGGTACTGCTCCGCGCAAAAGTAATACTGACAGTGTTCCGTCAAGTGAGACGTGAGAGAGTTCCGACGCCGAAAGGTACATCATAGCTGTTCCACTGTTACCTATACCTACCACCTGTACATAAACTACCTATGATGACGAAATAAAAAATTTGATTGATTGATTGATTGAGAATCTTTGCGACGTCAGTAAATTTACGTCAAAGAAGAAAATGTCACATATCGATCCTGCCCCGCCAAGTCAGGAAATCGCCTTACCGTACTCGCTAGCGGCTGCGTAAACGATTTAGTATGCCGATTCTTAGTTCTAATTGCGTAACCGCCAGAGGCGCTGTAGGTACTTGTCCATACTAAATCGTTAACGCAGTCGCTAGCGAGCGAGTACGGTAATGCAAACATTGCAAAGTCATGGTAAGGGCACTGGAGATGAGCTAAGAGCGTGGGTGACATATGAAAAATTTTGTCTACTCATATTTTCAACCTTATAATTGCGACATTACGACTCATTTTTGAACACAGTATTCCAATCTCATTATAGATAGCGTGACTAAATTTAACTTTGAAATGAGCCCTCTTCAACTTATTTTTTAATAAATCAGTAATATGGGCTTCTAGAATCAGAATGCGAAGCCTCACAGGGTTTTGACAGGACCTGTATTCACTAAAGAGATTTTTTTTTAAATGACTCGCAATACATTGGAAGGTAAAGTGTATAGTTTAAGGTCAGATCAAAATTAAAAGCCGGTCTAGTGCGAGTCCGACTTGCGAGCTGAGGGTTCCGTATACATTTCGTGTATATGTCGCGTATCGTCCCGACCCCATTAATTAAGGAAAAATGTGAAAAAACATGACATCTATCATCGGCACATTTTGTTCCTAATTTGCGCGACTGAATAACTTTGTACGTGGTTTTTAGGGTTCCGTACCTATTACAAGATCGTTTGTTTAAATAAATGCTAAGCCTGCAAGTGCCTCCTTCCCGGCCACGGCAATAATGTACTATTTCTTATGGGATAGCAATTATTTCGAACCTTGAGATCTTCGAGAAGCCAGTACGGTTGCCAGTTTTCTTGCACTGGTATTACCACCCAGGGGTGGGGTGGGATAAAAGTTGCCTATGGTAGTACAGACTGTTTAAATAAATGTTTTCATTCACTAAAAATACGTAAAATATCAAATTATATTATTATTGGGAAACGGGACTGAATCGCGCAATTATAACTAATTTACCTTTTTTAAGGTTTGCCTGAAGTTTCAACGAATCAGCTCGAGACCTTTAATGTTATGGTGACATTCGAAACGTCGGGCAAACCTTAAAAAAGGTAAAATACGAGTAGTTATAGTAATATAATACGCGATTAAGCCTTAAGCCCCATTTCCCAAAAATAATGTGTGAAAATAGTGTAAGTTTAAACCAAATTATAGTTTGCCACGTTAGTTTAAGCTTCTGGTACAGAATAGTATAATAGTATTACGTACAGAACGGCCACGAACCCCCCGCACCGAGGTCAGTTACCTCGTCCCTGAGACGCCCGCCTGGTTACGATCGGGTTACTTGTCAGTTGGGTCATCATAAGGGTGTAAGTATGTAACCTTTTTTGTACTGGCCGCTTGCGTCCTGCTAAGAAAAGAATAATAAACAAAACCGTGCAGCCGGCACACAAATTGACGCGTGTACCGACAGCGCACGCACACATACTTAGCCACAGCGTTTAGTTTCCTTCGCGTGTCACCCCTGTGCTTCTGGTGCTCTACATTCATAGACCGGTTTCAGAGAATCAAACGCGACTTGACACATCATGTGAACACTGAACAGTTTATGCGTGTCAGACGCCAGCGGCGCATCAAATTACTGGTTAACCCTGCTTTGATCTGCCTCCTTTAGACGTGTATATCCAAGCAATTAGGATCAGTTAAACGTGATAATTGTGGGTTAATAAGGGTTGTGTCATTAATAGGTTAATCATATCTACACATGCACCAGTTGGAATGTTTAACATATAATTGAGTTTTCTACTCATCTACTACGAGTAATCTTTGATAGATGTACACTAATTTGTTATTTAGGTACTTACGTGGTGTTTTGTTCCTGGAGGTGAGTATATTATTAGCCTTATTGCCTGATTCAAATAAATAAATAATTAAATTGTGTAAATTCACCAGAGCTCCCGAGGGTAACCTGTATACTCGTATCGTGGTCTAAGAAAACCATATTTGACAATCAGGGGGCCGATTTTTGAGTGTGGATCGCTCGACTTTTTACTCGAGACCTGTCACAAAACTATGATGTTTTGAAAGATGTCGAGTGAAAAGTCGATCGAGCGTTCGACACTCAAAAATCGGCCCCGAGGATCGTGACACGAAGTCAAAAGATGCTACTTTTTAGTAACAAAACAAAAAATGTAAAATAAATTATTTACGCATTCCCTAAATTGTCATTTACTTGTTAAGTACCTACCTACACATAATAGGTCAAGTTAGACATGAATTTACGTAATAATTTTTGACCGAGTGAAACGAAGGTCTCGGTTCGACAAAAATGCTTTCGTATGTAATTCCGTTTGTTCTCCTTTACAGTAGCTCTAGTATAAGTTTTTTCGAAGCATTAACTAATTCGAACGCGTTTGCGTTTTGTCTCAAAATGTATGAAAACGCTCTCACCGAGTTTGAAATACGCGCGTTCATCGGTTAGCAACAAATGTTATACTCGCTGTTTTAGTTTCCACTAGTGACCACCAGAGGCTCTGTTCACGTTTTCACACCACTTTCATACATTTTGAGACAAAACGCAAACGCGTTCGAATTAGTTAATGTTTCGAAAAAACTTATACTAGAGCTACAGGTCGCATTTCTCAACCGATTCTCGTGAAATTTTGTGAGCTGCGCGGTAATCACGTAACGTTTTCGACTATTAGTACGATACATTTAAATGTCTATATATAATAAAACTGACATTAAATACGTACCAACGGTAGCACATATCGTTACGTGATTACCCCGCAGGTTTGAACATTAAAAGATAGTTTTTTGTCGAGTCAGTTTTTGGAAATTTATAAAACTATTTTTTTTCTCGTGAAATTTTCTAGGTTTGGCATGTAAAGTTAGGCGACTTCCTGATTTGTCGGTGCGGAGGCAGTACGATATGAGAAAAGTGTCAAATGTCAGTGTCAGCTGTCAGTCGACTCGGTGCCATTTTTTACTGCGCCCTTACATTTAAATGAGTGCTTCCTGACTGGCGCGGGATGCGCGGTAGCGGGACGATGTGAAGGCGGTACTGCTCCGCTTCTGCGCATGATATTACTACTGCGCAAACGTAATACTGTCAGTATTATGTCAAGTGAGAATCTTTGCAACGTCAGTAAGTTTACGTCAAAGAAGAAAATGTCACATATCGATCCCGCCCCGCCAAGTCAGGAAGTCGCCTTAATATAAAAAAATTTTTTATTCTCTTTTTGGAAAAAAAAAAAAAAAAACAATTTTATTATCAACGATTTTCTCTTTCAGCGGTCGAATTTCACAACCAATGCTCGTGAAATTTCGTGAGAAGGCTATAACTAATATAGTTTTTGTTGTATCGGATTGCCATAGCTGGCGCAGTACACATATTATTGTTTCATGCCAATATATGTCTCTAGGTGTTGTGGAGTCTATTTTAACTATCTCACGTTCCATAAATATAGCATAATAGACTTACATAGGTACTAAAACATTTTATGACGTTAGCAATAATTAGATACGTGCTATCTGGGGGCACGGCAGTGCCCCCGCCAAGTCGAGCAAAACAAAAGTGGCACGGCCGTACCATCCTTTTCTCGAAGTCATTCAGGTACCTATTTTTCATTTTTATGTTGTTCTCTCCAATTACATTTACACGTTTACCTAGCTTGACTATAAAGCGTTGATATTATATTATAAAGAAATTAAATTGAAATTATACATAAATTATCACAAGTTTAATATAACAACAACAACAACAAATACTCTTTATTGCACACCTCACATAAACACACATACAAAAGAAAAACAAAGAAACAGGGATACAGAGGTAGAACAAAAGGCGGTATATAATTTGTTTATTTCATTTTAAATTACAAAGTATATAATTATTATACAACTAGCTTTTGCCCGCGACTTCGTCTGCGTAGAACTCGCGTCATCGCGTTAGAATGTTATTTCATTCTTCTATTTCTTGCACTTACCTAGTTATCTCTCTTCCATTCTAACTTAAACCCCGTTAAGGGATGATTTCCGGGATAAAAGTATCCTATGTCCTTCCCTAGGACTCCAACTATATCCATACCAAATTTCATCGAAATCGGTTGAGCATTTTAAGGGGAAACAGGCAGACAGAGTTACTTTCGCATGTATACCCCGCCCCGGTTTCGCACGGGTAGTCCAGTTTTAAACAACAACAAACAACAACAAATACCTACTCTTTATTGCACACCTCAATCCTCAATTAAAGGACACAGATCAGGATCACAGGGAGAGGATTTTTTATGATTTAAATTTATTTATCTAAGCTTTTGCCCGCGACTTCATTCGCGTGAATATCCATATCAACTTCTACACTGTATTTCGCCGGGCTGTCTCGCCAAACATTGCGCACGCCGGCTCAATGCGCCCACATGAAACACATGACAGAGGACAAAATATATATTAAGAAGGAAGTAGATGAAATGTTTCGGAGATTCTGATACGGGTATGGAAAATACTTCATACGCATCAAGTAATGAAGATGAAAACGCGAGCGCAGCGAGCGCGAATTCTTTCAAACATTACGATGCAGGGGCGGAAAATGCTTCATACGCATCAAATAGTGTAGATGAAAACGCGAGCGCAGCGAGCGCGAAATGTTTCGAACATTATGATGCAGGTGTACAAAAGACTTCATACGCACCAAGTAATGTAGATGAAAACGCGAGCGTAGCGAGCGCAAAATAAAAAAAAAAACATTGTGATGCATACTTCATACGCATCAAGTAATGAAGATAAAAACGCGAGCGTAGTGAGTGCGAAATGTTTCGAACATTATGATGCAGGCACGGAAAAGATTTCACACGCATCAACTAATGTATCTGAAAACAATGTGAAAACGTGAGCGTAGGGCGCGCGAAAATTTTCGAACATTATGATGTAGGTGCGGAAAATACTTTATACTCATCAAGTAATGTAGTTGAAAACGCGAGCGCAGCTAGCGCGAAATTTTTGAACATTAATATGCAGGTGCGGAAAATACTTCATACGCATCAAGAAATGAAGAAAATCGCGAGCGTAGTGAGCGCGAAATGTTTTGATGCAGGTGAGGAAAATACTTCATACGCATCAACTATAATGTAGATGAAAACGCGAGCGTAGGGCGTGCGAAAATTATCGAACATTATGACGTAGGTGCGGAAAATACTCATCAAGTAGTGTAGACGAAAACGCGAGCGTAGCGAGCGCGAAATTTTTCGAACATTCTGATGCAGGTGCCGAAAATACTTCATACGCATCAACTATAATGTAGATGAAAACGCGAGCGTACGTCGCGCGAAAATTTTCGAACATTATGATGTAGGTGCGGAAAATGCTCATCAAGTAATGTAGAAGAAAACGCGAGCGCAGCGAGCGCGAAATTTTTCGAACATTATGATGCAGGTGCGGAAAATACTTCATACTCATCAAGTAATGTGTATGAAAACGCGAGCGTAGCGAGCGCGAAATATTTCAAACATTATGATGCCGGTGCGGAAAATAATTCATCCGCATCAAGTCATGCAGATGAAAACGCGAGCGTAGCGAACGCAAAATTTTTACAAACATTATGATGCAGGTGCGGAAAAGACTTCAAACGCATCAAGTAATGTAGATGAAAAAGCGAGCGTAGCGCGCGCTAACGTTTTTGAACATTATGATTAAGGTGCGGAAAATAATCCCTACGCGTCAAGTAATGTAGATAAAAAAGCGAGTGCGAAATGATTCGAACATTATGATGCAGGTTAGGAAAATACTTCATACTCATCAAGTAATGTGTATGAAAAAACGCGAGCGCAGCGAGCGCGAAATGTTTCGAACATTATGATGCAGGTGCGGAAAATATTTCATACGCATCAACTATAATGTAGATAAAAACGCGAGTGTAGGGCGCGCGAAAATTATCGAACATTATGATGTACTCGTATATGCGTAAAATACTCATCAAGTGTTGTAGATGAAAACGCGAGCGCAGCGAGCGCGAAATTTTTCGAACATTATTATGCAGGTGCGGAAAATACTTCACACTCATTAAGTAATGTATATGAAAACGCGAGCGCAGCGAGCGCGAAATGATTCGAACATTCTGATGCAGGTGCGGAAAAGACTTCATACGCATCAACTATAATGTAGATGAAAACGCGAGCGTACGGCGCGCGAAAATTTTCGAACATTATGATGTAGGTGCGGAAAATGCTCATTAAGTAATGTTAGAAAAAAACGCGAGCGCAGCGAGCGCGAAATTTTTCGAACATTATGATGCAGGTGCGGAAAATACTTCATACTCATCAAGTAATGTGTATGAAAACGCGAGCGTAGCGAGCGCGAAATATTTCGAACATTATGATGCCGGTGTGGAAAATAATTCATACGCATCAAGTCATGCAGATGAAAACGCGAGCGTAGCGAGCGCGAAATTTTTACAAACATTATGATGCAGGTGCGGAAAAGACTTCAAACGCATCAAGTAATGTAGATGAAAAAGCGAGCGTAGCGCGCGCTAACGTTTTTGAACATTATGATGCAGGTGCGGAAAATAATTCCTAGGCGTCAAGTAATGTAGATAAAAAAGCGAGTGCGAAATGATTCGAACATTATGATGCAGGTACGGAAAATACTTAATACGCATCAAGCAATGTAGATGATTGAACAAAAAGAAATTGTTGACCTATCAAACGGCTTTGTAAAGAGGTGGTTGGATAGATATTTTTTTGTTCATAAATTAGTGGAATACCTTTCAAAGTTCAAAGTGCCTTCTTGTAAAACATAGGTATAACTGAATACCTACTTTGGTCTGTTCTTTCACTTTCGAAGATGGAGTAGGGGCCTAGGTTGATAGCGCACCCACCCTGGTTGCTTCTAAGAGGTATGTGATTTTCTGAGAATTGTGTTTTTTTTGCTTCCTATCCACCTATAACTTTCGAATTTGGTCATACTTGATGTTTATTGTTACGTAGGTATATTTTACTAACGAATACCAATATACCCTAAATTTATGTCTGTTACGCGCTGAACGTATTTTATACATTTTGCTGACGGAAAATGCAACTAATCGGCACCTCGAAGAACCTCAATGACACCCATATCGATTATTAAGAAAAGTAAATAAGTAAATGTCCGCCATCTTCGATTTGAAAATGGATATCATTGGATTGTAATGAGCACCTCAAAAAACAATATTTTATACAAAAATGCACATACCTAATATATAGGTACATGTCGCAAGTGCTACCATGCAACCGAGAGCCCGCCGCTCTGCGTAGGTACCCTCCATCGAAAACAAAAAAAACCGATGTTTCGTAGTAAGGTTTGTGAATATTGATAGAGACTGATGACCAACATAATTAGATCTCTAATTTCAAACAGTTAATATTGTTTGAGGGACTTTTGTATTTTTGTCTTTAGCCCTGAGAGGCAGATGTATTGTTATTTCACCCCCCATTTTTTCAAATACTATCTGTTTATTATAAAATGTTTGAATGGGGTTCTATTTACTTTGCGTCCATGTATATATTTACCAATTTTCAAGCCTATAAATCATGAACTGAAAGACTTCTCATACAAAGTTTAACCCCTCTTTTCACCCCCTTTCATCCCTAATCTATATGATTTTTATAGCCTATAACCTGGCCGAAGATCCAATAAACATATTAGTGAAGGCTGTATTAAAATCCATTAGCTAGTTTTCGCGTGATAGTTAGACATATAAACAGACAGACAAACAGACAAACAGACACGAATTCTAAAAACAGTTGAAACGTGTTCTGTTATCGATTCTTAGACCCCTCCATCGATTTTTTTACTAATATCTTCAATGTACAGATTTTCGACCCTCTTCTGCTTTATTATATGTATAGATTAAAATAACTACCTAAAGCTAAAAAAGGCCGTGGTCTTGGGTTCAAATCCCGCCAATTTTTTCAATGAGCGAGTTGGGGGGATTCCTCGCTTCTGTTACCACCTGGCGCAAAGGTTCCTAGTACACTGGCGGAGTTGCCTCGTTGTATGGAGAGGGATATCCTTTGCACCAGGTACTCACCAGAGCGGGGATCGCCTCCACGGTCTCTTAGGCGTCGAGCTAGAGCGGCAACGAATGCTTTGGCCTCGGCGCACCAGGGCCCACCAGTCTCCACGGCAACCGGGACGAACTCATATACTGGCTCCAGATTGCTGTACTTGGCGTGCTTGAGTTTGGCGGCGGTTTCAGCAGCGCCGCCAGCTGCACGCGTCGTGTTTGCTAGGTGAGAAGGAGCAAAGGTGCTGACGCATGTTGCATCCCATAGTAGACTGCGCCCTCTCACCCAGGGAACCAGTGTGAGTCCGTCCGGTCTTTTGCCGTCAGTACGGTTTAGGCCCTGGGGCTCTAAGACGCATGGAATATTTGCCGAGACCAAGGCTCGCCGTACGATATCATTAATGGCGTGGTGTCGCGGGAATCTTCCGGCGGCGCGTTGGCAGCTTAGGCCATGATGACCATTGGCCGCTACTGCAGCTCGGCAAATACAGACGTGAGGCTCGCAGACTTGACACCCGAGTCTAAGGGCTGCTCCTATCCTGAGGGACTCATTGTCGAGGAGTGTGCCAAGATGTGGGGAGGGTAGGGCGTGCAGCCAGGCTCCTGACTTGGGAGTCATAGCAGCTTTGAGGCGAGCCACGTCTGTACCCGACGCGTTTAACATGAGGGTCTCCTGTTTGCTTTTACAAAGGATTTCGTCCCATTGGCGTTGGCATTTCAGGTTTTCCGGCAATTCGCCGTTTGGGCAAAGGACTGACCATGCTGTGAGTGCATCCTCTAAAAACGGACAAACAACATTGTCACCATCATAAGGGAGTATCTGAGTGACAAGGTTGTTTGTTGCGTGAGCTGATGCGAGGAAAGCAATCAGTCCGATGTCCTCAGCGCGTCGGATGCCCAGCCCACCATACCGGACGGGGAGGGTGGCCTGGATCCACTGAGTTCTATTGCAGCTGATGTTTAAAATATTTTCTAGTCCTTTTTTGAGAGTACGGTCAAAGTCGTGAATTTCATTCTGGAAATTCCATGTGGGAGATGTTCTGAGGATATAGGTTAGACGGGGCATAGAAAAACAGTTTCGTAGTAACAAAAGGGCCGTATGTGCTGACAATTGCTGAAGATGGGGTAGCTAATTTTTATACCAGCCTCGAGGTCGTAAAATGATTTATAGGAAGAATGTATTTAATATGTGTGTTGTCATTTACAACCGACTTCCAGAAACATTAAAAATTCTCGAGGGTAACGTATTTAAACGTAACCTCACAAACTGGCTCCTGGACCGCTGTTTTTACAGCGTAAAAGCTTACTTAGAGTTAGGACACACTTGATTATAGTTAGGTATGTAATTTCCGATGTATGTTTCGTCCCTAAAATGTATATTAATTTATTATCTGTCGCTAAAATGTTTGTTAAATTAATATAATATTATTCCTCATTATTAATGATTGACATTTTAATTTAATTTTTTATTATAATTTAATAATTATTATTGACAAATTTGACATGTACACTTTTTTCAATAATGATTTGCACGCCTGCTTGCAGGCTAGATACACTGTACCACATAATTTTAAGAAACAACTTATTTAACTGTATCTAAGCAAATAAACATTTCTGATTTCTGATTTCTGATTTCTGAGGTTTTACTAATAATAACTGGACTAATGCCTTCAGGGAAGATTGGAGCGCCTAAGAGGGCGAAAGAAATGTTATCTATAATTTTTAAATTTGGAAGAAGGGATTTGAATCTGGGCACGGATCCATTAGCGATGGGTCCGCATGAGAAAAATTCACATTTGGTGGTGTTAAGTTCCAGACCTATGGCGGAGAGATTTGACGTGAGCTTTTGCAGGTCACTAAGTACTACGTTAGGTCTACCTCCTATGGTGCCATCATCCAGATACCATATGTTTAAGGGAGAGTCTAGGGTATTGATAATATTCTGGATGGCTAAGCAGAAAATCAAGGGCCCGAGCGGGTCACCTTGTTGGGCTCCGACTTGAGATGATATCGTACGGTCGTTGTAGAATAAATGGCTGGGCGATGAGTAGCACTGGAACAAGAATGGGTACAAGGACGGGATTTGATCCTTAATGTTGTTCAGCATCGTGTCCCTCTCGACACTGTTGAATGCGTTCTTCAGATCCACTTTTACAATGACGGTATCGGTACCCTCGTGATCTTTCGCATAGGATCGGCATGCATGGATGGCGGCCTCGCAGCCAGGGGAGTGCCAACTCCGACTTGATGAGGCTGGAGGTATTCTGCCATTTTTTCTTTCGCTGCACGGCACCCAATTTTCGCAACGAGTCGGCGAATGGTATTCCCTATAGCGATGGGTCGCACTCCCCCGTCTTTTTTGGTCAAAGCGCACAAGGAGGCACCATAAAGGTAGGGTATAATCTGGGGGTTAAGCATACCTCTCAAGAGAAAATTACAAAGATTGGTAATCGATTCTAACAGTTTTATTCCATTGTCTCCTGCTGAAGGAGATGTGAGCTCCTTTAAATGTTGAGGTCGGAGTCCATCCATCCCCGATGCAGAGCCATTGTTTAATTTAATTTAGAGTTTAATTAACCACGAACTATGAAATGGCAATTTGCGGCATACCAAAAATGAAGAGGTTGCTTTTCCCTACGGAGTGAGCAAAAATTGATTTTGCTCACTGATTTCCCGCTGCAGGCAAAGCTTATTCGAGCTGCTGACGCCAAAATGTTTTTTTCTCATTTTCTCAAGCGTTGTTATAAGCTTGTCAGTCTAGGAACAGGTGCATAATGGCACGGGATTGTAGCTAATCTATACATCGCCTCTGTCAGCCGCAGCTGATTTGCTCAGAGAGAATCGATTTAGGGTGCGGCTTCACTGAAAGCGGGAAGTTGTGCGCATTTGTAATCTTCCAGTGCGCTCTCTTAATCGCGGGTTTCATCCACTGACTTACTTAATTATAGCGGTGCGGATTCGGATGTCAGGATGATTATCTCTCTCTTGCGTTACCAAAATAGCAAGCTTGTTAGCGTGATATACTGATACGAATTATGGCTGAATTAACTGTAGGATATCAAAGCAGAGCGTATAATGGTTTTGGGAAATTAAACAAGCTTTTCCCCAAGATGGACTGATAACCTGGTAATGTTTGCAGGAGTTCGCTAGATGCGGGTGGCGCAGGACGGGTTATTGTGGCACTCTTAGGGGGAGGCCTATATCCAGCAGTGGACGTCTTTCGGCTGATATGATGATGATGATTATGAACAAGCTTTTATTGTTTCAGTTGTCCGCTAGCAGTTGGTCGAGCCTGCTCCCGCGGCTGCTTGAGACATTGGCATTAATGCCCAGCTAATTAACTTCGCCCAGTGGCCTGGAAAGGCGTTGTTTACACACAATCATACCCTCACTCACATATATACATTCCTAATAAATAGATGAATATTGCTCATTTCCAGTGCAATCGGTCAACGTAAGGCAGCTTGAGGTGGGCTGTTAGGGAGTAGCGACCCTACGTACCTACCTGAGTACTCCTGAGGGTGACCTGCGTAGTTGTTGGGACAGCCCCCCCCCCCCTCGCCTCTGGCTTGCTTTAACCGGCCGTCCAGAGTGGAGTCGCAAGAGCTAGCTCGGGGGTGGATGTGGTCACCTAAGTGGCGAGTTGGCTATATTTTTAAAGTCCAGTGCCACCACTCCAGCCCCAGCTCTCTGACCGGTGTTGCCTTTAAGGCCATTTTGTAATGTCGCTATTTAAAAGGGGTCCATCTAGCAGAGAGCGAGTCACCGTTTGCCGGAAATTAAAATCTGAGATAGTCTTATTAGGCAGGCGTCCGTTATCTCACCCAATGCAATACCCCGACCATTAGTCCTATATTTTCACCCAATAACCCACTTCATATAGACTCCATCATCCAGCAATAGTCCCTGTACACCCTGGCGGGTGCTATCTCTATGTGCATCCCGTGACACGGGCAGGGACAACATCCGCACAGTGTACCCCTTGCATTTCATTAAATTGTCAAAAGGACCTCTACTACAGCGTGTTGGCTATGTGGTACTCGTTGGTACTTCGGCGTCTCGGTACTTCGGCTCCACGCACCCACCCAAAGGTATGGGGCATCATTGTCCCGTGAGCGGGAAAGTTAAATATACAATCTTTCAAGCTGTAGGGAGGATGGACACAGCGGAACTTCATCTCGCACACAATGGGGGCGCACCTGGGGAAGTACCTACACCTTACAAAACACAGCAGCCATAATAAATTCCTATATGTTTCGCGGTTGTGTCCTAACTTGTACCAGATGTACGCTTTGGCATCTAAATTAAAGATTTGGCATAGACACTAATTTCAAGAAAGCGGCCACTATCTGGCTTTCCAAACCAGAAGGAAAACAAGACTGCAATTTCGTTTCAATAAGTGAAATCTCAGACGGAGCGCTCGTGGCCGAGCGGCGCCGGGTACCGCTTGCGGTATCTAAGGTTAAGCAACGTGGTCAGCGGTCAGGACTTGGATGGGTGACCGCATTGAGTGGTTACCAACTGAGCGCTTCCGTGCTTAGTCCCGGTTGCTGTCTATGGCAGCAGTCGTTAAGCCAAGTTGGAGGCCTTCGGGCGGTTTGAGAACTTCTAACAGTCAAGTTGCCCACTCACTTGACAAAGCCTAATCCCAATAAAGTTTAGTTTCCCCTCGGGTTGGAAGGTCAGATGGCAGTCGCTTCCGTAAAAACTAGTGCCTACGCCAAATCTTGGGATTAGGTAGCGGACCCCAGGCATCCTTCAGGATGCAACTGTACTGGGATAACTCTAGGAGGATGATAAGTGAAATCTCAGACGAAACGGGTTACTGACTGGTGGCATTGGTCAGCGATCAGCGGTCAGACCACCAGTTTGATGGTCAGACGATATCTGCTAAATAGCCAGTAAAGTGGATAAGATTTGCACCAGGAATGAGGAAAACGGCTTAATAAAGAAAGAAGGTTGTCTGGAAGAGATCGCTCGTTAGCGATAAGACCGCCTGTACTGTTTCTGTATTGAATTGTATGGATATATTGCAATCTCTAAACATCCTCTGCTCCTTTGCACTTATGGGCAAAAGAAGTATCTACACAGGAAGGCGCAGAGGAGATACAGCAGATTGCGGTCTTAGGCGACTTCCTGACTTGGCGGGGCGGGATCGATATGTGACATTTTCTTCTTTGACGTAAACTTACTGACGTCGCAAAGATTCTCACTTGACATAATACTGTCAGTTATACGTTTGCGTTTGCGTTTGCGTATCATGCGCAAAAGCGGGGCAGTACGGCCTTCGCATCGTCTCGCTACCGCGCATCCCGCGCCAGTCAGGAAGCACCCATTTAAATGTAGGGGCGCAGTAAAAAATGGTACCGAGTCGACTGACAGCTGACACTGACATTTGACACTTTTCTCATATCGTACTGCCTCCGCACGGACAAATCAGGAAGTCGCCTTAGAGTCTGAAAATTCCAAGACTCAATGGGTATATTGAAAGAACTTTAAGGACTGCCACAATAGATCCAGCTCTGGTCGTGGTGACACGAAAGGCCCAAATAACAATAATATTATAATAAATTAATTATTTCCGAGCACAGGTCTCCAAAAATACCAACCAATAATAATAATAAAGTCTCTAGATGTTTAGGAACTGGCATAGACGAACAAAGACCCTTGATAGGTTTCAACAGTAGCACACACTCGAAGGTAAGTAAAATAATAAAACCTCGTTAATATAAGAACATCACCGTGCAATAGACTCGGCACGCGCGGGACCGCCATTGTGCGGAGGACACATGCTGTGCTTCGGCTTCACCCACATTTTTCTATGGTCCAAGTTTATTTATTTGTCGTATGGTATTTTTTCTAATCTCAACAACGTTGCGCATGATATAAGGTACTAAGTAGTCCAAGTGCCAGTTGCACCAACGTACGAACACAGACCGGTCATCGTCAAATATGGCGCCGGCAGCTGTCATCCCATAAAAACTTGTCAAACTTTCCATACAATCAGATTACAGACGGTTTGGTGCAACCCAGCCAAAGTCGGATTAGAAAAATAATGTCTAGCAATTAATGGCCTAAAAAGTATATAATAAAACATCAAGGAAACTATAGGTCTAAATTTATATGCTTATATAATATCGTGATGTATCATGTTTTAAATAAGGCTGTCTATTTTATAAAAAAAACACACACAATTTAATTTTACCTTCACATTAAGACTCGTAGCAAATATTTTAAGAAAAACGCATTTTATACGAGTATCTACGCTACAAAATTCCATTACAATTTCCAATTTATCTGTCGCTAAGTACCTAACCACAGAATAAGTAATACTCGTAGTACAAGTCAGAAGTTTCAGTTTCTAACAAAAACGGCGGCCCCGGGCCGAGCGAGCGGTAGGCATTTAAAGCGACGCGCGCCACCTACTGCAAGCCCCTTGACCTAACTATATAAAAGTCTTACAATATTCTACAAACTATTATTTCACCGCTAACTCTTATCCACTGGCGCCTCCCAATAAAATACTCGCCATTTTACCTCATCAGCAATTTTCAGAAGGGTCGGGAGATCCTAAGACAGGTGTCTGGGAGGCCATTGTCTGAAAGTACTTAACCGGCGTTCTGATTGTGAAAACCTGTTAAAATTTATTCGTTTGTTTTATATAACGATATTTATTTGAAAAATGAAAATGAAAATGAAAATACTTTATTAGGTTTGACATGTGGCGTTATACAGAGGCAAAGGTTGGCACCTTCCAGTAAGCATAGCAATGCCTGTGTCGGAAGGTGCCGCTCTTCCATAACTCGGAGTTGTTATTTATAAACCAACAAACAAACTGATTACATTACAGATCTATACATATTATAGTTGTTTGTAATATTATATAAGAAATAATAATACCTACTAATAATAAGCATTTACTTGTTACATTAAGCATAATTAAGCAATTCATTCTTATGAATAATCATTTTAAAAACACTTATTTTACAAAGTGTGTGTAAGCGTCTGGGTGTGTGCGTGTCTGTGTGTGTATGTGCGTTTGTGTGTGTGTGTGTGTGTGTGTGTGTGTGTGTGTGTGTGTGTGTGTGTGTGTGGAGGGGGGGGGGGGTGCGGGAGTGCGTTTATGTTAGTATGAAATACTTAGTTAAGTAAGAAGGTTTTCAATTTAACATTTGATCAACAAAAAACAAATTTATTTACAAATTAACAAGGAGAAGGAAAACAATACAATACATATAGCAACTAAATTAGATCCCTCAGATGAGAACCCTGGGGGACTATACCCCTAATTTATTCTTGATGATAAAAGTGAAGTTTGAAAAGGTTTTACCATCAAGAATACGTTTTTTATCGTAATCGAAAATGGCTACGATGATATTTAAAGTCATACTCAAGTCTTTTAGTTAAGTCTGAAAGTTTTATCTTGTTTGAAATTCTGATGATAGTGTCTGGCTAATGAAATAATACACACAATTTTGGCGGGGAATTCAAAAAATCTTGGGATGGTCACACTTTGTGTAGTAGGAAGTATAGTTTTGATACTAGAAAATATTTTTGATTTTCTGTGCACACGTAGTTAAGGTACCTATAGTGAAACATGTTAAAAGTAGGTTGATGTGCACTTTAAATCAGCTCACATAATTTCTATCACTATGTGGAGTACAGTCAACGACAAAAACATATATTTACACTTTCTCATCATATACCATTTTAACATGGCGGAAAAATGAATTTGCAGTGTAAATAAGACCTTGTAAAAGCAAGTCAATAAAAAAATAAAAATAAAAACCATTACACCACCAGGCTAATTTTTTTGCACAGCTATCGTTCATCGTCAAGCCATTCACGAAAATCACCATGCCATACTTTTCCGATGGGGCCAAATGGCCGCCATACCACTGTAAAAGAGTATTTTTTTAAATTTTTGCCAAACGATTTGCACCAGTATGGCGTTTGGATTTTTGGAAAGTATATGTATGATACAATGTGACATCATATACCCCTTATAAACCACGACCAATTTGAATGATTGACATAAATTGACAACGTGTTGACAACAGACATTTAAACAATCATAGACAATTAGTGATACAACATGTAAATATCTGTCAGTAAATTTTGGTTAGCCAGACTCTATTTAGAAATATATTTACATACTTAATATAGGAACCAAAATGAGTCTTTAGGCACAAAGTAAATAGCGGCGGCGCGCGCCGGAGCAGAGAGTCCGCTCAGTACAAAGTGCCATTTTCGCCGCACGCACAATGACGTAACATTTACAGGCATTCTCGGTTGATTTCGGACTAGCTTAGTCGCGACTGTCACTGTCGCGTCGCGAGTGCTAGTTGTGCGCGCGTTGATCACTTGACGTCCTCGCCGCTACGTAGATAGTTTATGTCACGTACGTCAAAATGAATAACCGATATTATTACAGTTGGAATGTATTTTATTGTTTAAATACACTTAAATACAACAAAAAACGGTGCCTACACTTTCTTCAAATTTTCAAACGATATTGAAAGGTAAATAAAACGGTTTTCTCATTTTGGTAGTTACAATACCTAGGTAGGTAGGTAATTTTTTGAAACTTGCCGCTTTGATAACGACGATCAACCATTACACATTCATCTTATCGTTCGCTGGTAAAACGCCAGTCTTTAAGTAGTACTATGGTTTAGTTAAGTAGGTACCTAATTAATTAGGTATATTTTTGTTGGCGCTCTCGACCGCCGCCGGTCACAAGTCACAACTCGCAGCGGGTCACGCATCAATTTATTAGGGTTCCGTACCCGAAGGGTCAAAACGGAACCCTATTGGTGTCGCCCAGACGTCCGTCCGTCCGTCCGTCGTATGTCACAAAATTTGTTCCGAAGAATTTTTAGACTTCTCATTGACCTATGAACTTGAAATTTGGTGACAATGTTCAATATTACGTATATTTTAACAACAAATACTAATATATGAATAAATCATATTTTTGAGGTTGATTCGGAACCCTAAATGTGCGAAGTCCGACTCGCACTTGGCCGGTTTTTTACCAAGATACGCTGGTTCATATTTAAATGTCATGTTGAAGAATTTTTAATTTATCTGCTCCTTTTTAAAATTCAGAATCAATACAGAAGCAACCCTGTAGTTTAGGTATGTATTTTCAAGAACGGCGGGAACGGACCTTCTGTATATTCTTTATTTTGTGCTTTAGGTAGGTAATTACTAAGGGGGAAAACTTTCAAAACTTTGGCCGTGCCAAAAAATATCTTCATTTCGATAAATCGATTGAAGAACTTTTTCTATGAAACAGCAATATATTTTTTGCCTATGATTTTGAACTTTTTTACCACCCATGGTAAAAAAGTTCAGAATCATGTATAGAAATCGTTTTTTTTTATATCTGTTCATGACTTATGTACATAATAATGTCCGCCAGCTTGAATGTCATGCTCGCTTAAAGGACTTTGCTTACGGTTGCATCGTTGATCGGGTCGCCACCTTCCCTAACAGATGGTCGAGGGAGACGATGGCTGAGATACGCGTCATACTCGTGATCGGGTGCTGTTTGTGGAGTCCGGTCGTTCATGCTTGCAAGGACATAGTAACTACTTTAATACTAGTGTCTTCTCTTAGAGATTGACGAGAGACATCATCACCCTGTTATGGATTAGTTTTTGTTGACATTGACTCTGAGAGACACCTCTATATTAAATTGTTTTTTCCTTTTATATTTATTTAAATCTTATTATTTTTATTTTGACGCTTTGAGACCGTGTACATCTCAAAGCACGTTAGAATAGTCATTATTAAGAATATTTTGACGCTCAGAGACCATTTACATCTTTGAGATATTATATTAAATTTTGTTATTCAGACTGAGACCTTATACATCTCTCAACTTTACTATTATTGTAATATTTGTAATAGATAATTAATATTTTGACTTGAAAAAATTATTAAATTCTTAATGATATATTTCTTAAATTGTAAATTAATATTTTCTCATGAAAAATCTATCATATGCTTATATTGTCAGACTTTTTTAAATTGTACATTAACGTTATGACATGTGAAAGTGCCCTTGTGGCCTATTTGCAGAATAAATGTTTGAATTTTGAATTTTTTGAAATAGTTTTCTCTGGAATAAATGTATTTCAAAGTTTGCTAGTTTTGAATACGAGGCTTGCCTAATTTTACTTTTTTTTTGTTAAAGATCTTCGTCCGATGAAGGTGATTGACGTATAACACTAGAACAGAATACGTATGTGATATGAGATTATGCGAAAATTAATAACTGATAGGCAGCTGTTCTGTCAGCCTTGTTTTAGTCAGCTTTGATCGAATTTGCCGCTAGATAGCGCTATACCGTCAGCGTCGACTCCCGAATCGCACCATAAAAAAAACTACGTAATACCTACCTATTATGTGTATTATTTTGGGATCCTGCTGACTTTCTTCTATGTTATTAACCTTAAATATAAATGCGTCAGTAACTCTGATTAACTAAGGCCTCGTTGATATACGTATATGAATAGGCGACTAATCTAATCGCCTTTTGAAAAGCTAAAATCATAAATCAGCAATATTCTTCATAAATGGGACTTAAAAAATTCACTCAATCATAATAATATTATGATTGAGTGGATTTAAGTCCCATTTATTATCTTATATTGATTTATTTACCTTTAGAAGTTCTGTAAGGATTTTCCAATGAAAGCCCTAGCGAGTAAGAAGAAGTAATAATGAGGTAAAATGATTCAATTCTAAGATGAAGTAAAGGTTCTTAGAAATGAAAAACGCTCATTCTGCTTAGGTTATTTTCTATCATCATCAGCCTATATACGTCCCACTGCTGGGCACAGGCCTCCTCTCATAGATGAGAGGGATTGGGCAGTACTTAGTCCCCACGCTGGCCCAGAGCGGGTTGGGGACTTCACATACAACTTTGAATTTCTTCGCGGATGTATGCAGGTTTCCTCACGATGTTTTCCTTCACCGAAAAGCTAACGGTAAATATCAAATGATATTCCGTACATAAGTTCCGAAAAACTCATTGGTACGAGCTGGGATTCGAACCCACGACCGCCGCTTGACAGCCGCATGCTTGAACCACTGGGCTACCGTAGCATTTATTTATTATTTAGTGTCGTATTTTCTATATGAATTATTTATATAGATATAGGCCTATCCACGGCTCCACGCCACCACACCCGGTCATCAGCTCTCCGTATCCAACCGCTTCCCGCCACTCTCTTCAGGTCATCGCGGTCCACCTGGAGAAGGTCGTCCCACAGGCCGAGTCGTTCGTAGTCCCCACTCCAGAATTATAAATATTATACTAAAATCGTCATGTCCTTTTATCCTTGGAATGACCTATTAATAACTTGGTCATTACTTCATTAGTCATTACTTGCACTCAAAACATTTTACAACTTGTAAAGCTCTGTTCATATATTTATTTGCTTATTTCACGGGTTTGATTCCTGCGAAACCCCGAAGTCAGTTCACTGGCTTACAGATAACAAGCGAGCGAAGCAATCTTGTTCATTTTCCAGTTCACTTATCCACCAGTCACGTTGTAAGCATTTTATACGATTCCACATCGCCATTGAAAAATGAGGAGAGAGGAGGCACCAAGATAGATATTATGAACAGTCGACTAAGTGTTCTACCACTTTTTAGAATCTCATCCTCCTAGTGTTATCCAAGTCCATCCTGAAGGATGGCAGGGGGCCCCCACGTTTGCGGTAGAATGACACAGCGACCCCTCGATTCCCACGATGCCCCCGAACGGCAGCGAGGGTTAAAGCTGCAGAGGTTTTAATGGGTATTCCCTTCCCCTACGGAAGGGCGAGTCCCACAATCCGCCCACATTACTCCCACAATCTGATATAATACAATCCGACTTCTTCTTTTCGATTGGCGGTGGTAGGTCCTCTAAGAGTTGGACTGCAACTCGTCATTTAGGTAATGAACACGCATTAGTACTTACACGTAGTAAAATTAGTGGAAAGGCACGATTGATGAACGTTATTCATTTGTTTACGCCCTGAATGCTGGGATCAATACACAAAATATATCAAGTTAGATACCTTGGGTATATTTATGTACGTTGAGCTCCATCATTCGGTTTGCGTAAAGGATTTAGAGCAGCTTCGAGTGGGTAGGTATATTATGTATAGGCATTTGCACAAAGGATCCCATTGGGTTAGAGTGCAAGGGCCCTCACCTAGATGTGATGCCTAATGCCGCTTTGTTACTTATAAAAACAGTACAGTACGGTTTGTTTGTTATAAAGTGTTTACTACTACTACTACTTATTAAGAGGCCTTACAGATTTTAAATTATTTTGAATTAAAATTTTGAGAAAAGTATTGATAATACAAATAAAGTGATTAAAGGATACGATGATTTTATTAAAGTTTTAGATAGTAACATTGCCCTCTTCTGATTTTATTGTGTGTAGTAGAAATTAAGCGGAAAAAAGCAGTTTTAAGCACGAAAATGGTCGATTTGGAGTGTTGTTTGAAACAATATTTCTTAATGAAAAATACAAAGAGTACTTTTAAAATTGATGCCATTAAGTCGCATTAGTCCAGCGGGGTAATCACGTAACGATATGTACTACCGTTGGTACGTATTTAATGTCAGTTTTAGTGTGGGATTTGACATTTAAATCTATCGTACTAACGGTCGAAATATGAGAAAATGTCAAGACAAGTCTCAATTAAACAGAAAATGGCCGAAATAGAAGAGCGTTTTTTAACTGATAAGGGCCCTTAATCTCAAGATTTGGCATAGGAACTAGTTTAACGAAAGCTACCTAACATGTGACTTTCCAACCTTCGGAGGGAGGGAAGACCTTGTTCTGTTTCCTCACAATGTCTTCCTTCACCGAAATGGCTATATTGAGCAATATTTTGTACAGTACTTTTACCGTACTTTTATTCTTCTTACTCGAACCAAGCGTTGTTCATCATCTTTTATAATGCGCACTCCTATGGTTTGGAATTCCCTGCCGGCATCTGTATTTCCAAGTTCATTCATATAAACTGGACCTCTTTAAGGCACAAGGGATCGGAATAGGCATTTTCTGGGTTAAATCGCTTCACATTTGGTTGGAAGAGCCCAAACGGTACGGTAGTGTGTCAGCAAGTTCGCAGTGCAGAAGCGACACAGCGGGCGTGGTTAATGTAAAATGGGGTGAGTAGGGACAAAACCGAAGTTCAAACCTGGATAAAAGTTTATTTTTATATGTGGCACATTGGTTTATATACAAAAAAGTGTTCCGGTTCTTTGTATTTCAGTTTTTTTATGATTTTGTGTGCATAACTTTAACAATAAACACAAAATAGTTGGAAATCACACCTCAACCCATAGTTGAGGTAGGTTGGGGTGAGGTGGGATTACCTACTAAGGTAAGTTGGGGAAATTGTTGGATCGACACTTTGAGATGAACATTATAATAGCTTGCATTGTAATTAAAATATATAATGTAGCAGTAGCCTATAAAAACCAACTCACCCCTCTGTCATCCACTCTCCCCATTCATGACCCAACTGCCGTATATACGTATATATTACACGAACCAATACTAAAGAATATTACACTGTACAGTCAGGTATTGTAGTATTCTAGCCACCAAGAGAAGAATTTACTCGTTCATTGACCTACCTCGACTGAAATTTATACATACAAAAGCCATGTGTTCCCTGTCGACATGAAGTTACGCTCCATTGGAGCCTCACAAAAACGCCTTCGTGACAAATCGTATCATATACAATACCTACGGTTCGGACCATCTATCATTCGTGTCACAGTTCTATCATAACAGTACCCTTACCATGAGTTTGCAATGTTTGCATTACCGTACTCGCTAGTGACTGCGTAAACGATTTAGTATGGCGATTCTTAGTTCTATTGCGTAACCGCCAGAGGCGCTGTACTTTCGTCCATACTGAATCGTTTACGCAGTCGCTAGCGAGTACGGTAATGCAAACATTGCAAACTCATGGGTGCTCATGGTAAGGGTACAGTTAGTCCAATCATTTTATATTCCAGTGTTTTATTAGTTAAGTATGAAATTAAATTATAGGTACACACATACTTAAAAAAAATCAGCTATTTTTTTTCGGGTTAATTTGGTAATTTTTTTACTTAATTTTTTTATTGACTTCCGTAGCTCAAAATAAAACAAACGAAACCCATAAAAATTACTTTGTTGTCGTTGTCTTTCTGTGTGTCTGTCGAGACCTTTTATCTCGGGAACGAGTGGATGGATTGTCAAGTGAGAGATGGATAGGCGTGTCAAGAGTTGTAGTGATAAATAGTGTATGTATTAGTCTTTATTTTTTAGATTAGACAATGTACACCTTCCTTATAACAATGTTGATATAGATCACACAAAAATAGACAATGTAATAAATTGAAATTTTGTTTTGAATAATTAGTATGTTATATTTGAATAATTATGGTTAACTTCAAATTTAAACCTAAAACAATTTTCACATGCCTTACGGCTGAACATATCAAGGGTCAAATTTATGTATAAGAACTAATGTATATATCATATGTTCTGTGAATAAACTTTCATTCATTCATTCATTCATTCAATAATAAATACAGTAACTACAACGCTCAAACCGTATCAGCAACTGACCAGAAAGGAGACTCTTAATTGTGTTAAAAAATAACCAATTATATAACATTTATACTACTTTACTGACTACATCGCTAAAGCATCCTTAGCCTAGAACATGCTACAATCATAATGCAGTCAATTGGATGATGGACATGTTTACTGTTTGAAATGCTACTGTGAGAGGATAAGAAGAGGATTTATTTTTAGATTTGGAGGTTATATCTTTGAACCTTTAGGGTTGAATGATTAGTAAGCTTCACATGAATAATGTCTTGAAAACTTGAGTGAAGATTTTGCTTTCTATTGATAAATGATTCCCGTGTTCATATGACCTGGACCTTTTTAAGGCACGAGTGAATAGGAATGTTCTGGGTGAGCTCGCTTCACCGCCGGCCTCATCTTGCCCCCTGGCCCAAAGTTGGCCCAGAATAATCCAACAATGGGATCGCGTACTACCTTCGTTACAGAACTGCTCGTAATGGTCATGGTTGTCTATCTTAGAAGAAAGCTGATGGAATTAATAATAGTGCCACCTAGTCTTAAGGTTATCAAACTTGCACGAATTGTCTTCTAAATGTGGCCTGTTAAAAATGTATTAAAAAATTCGATGCCTTCTAGCATCACACACGTGGCCCTGTGGTAAAGTATACTGCCTTTAGAGTCAATGTACCCGGGTTCGATCCCCAGCGGCGGGTACACTTTTTGTCTGTTTTTTCACGTTGGATACACGTATCTATTATAGTCACTAACCTTGGCACAACTTAGTGGCGTGAAGTTAGCTATCTATTTTCAGTCATTACACTCTTATCTATGGTAATGGTAACTTTGTTTGACATGCAATATATACAGCGCATAGGGCTTGCATTCCGGAATTCCGGAATCTCGAAATTCCGGAATCTCGGCCAATTTTTCCGATATTACAATTCCGGAATTGGTACACTCAAAATATCGGATTGGATTTTGGAATTGGATTTGATGAATTTAGAGAGAGAAAATCGAGTGTTTTGTATGTTTATTCTTAACTTTCACAATGTAAAACTGAGGAATTGTTCGCCTATCACCAGATTCATAAACATTTTCTGAATAGATTTCAAACTGGTATTGGTATTCCATCACGTATATTCCTCCTATCCGTATTTTGGATACGACGATTACTAAAATCCGCCGTTAGCTGCGTTCGTGTGCTCTAGTGTGGCTTACGTACCTAGCCGTTCTTATCCACGAAGACCCGTGCACTGCACGGGTACGTGAGCACACCATAAACATAATGACATAAAAGTTTTGTAGTATCACCCAGGTTTCGATCGAATCACCCACAAACAATAAACAGAGGGACAAGTGGTAATCTTCAGTCTTCTGTATAACTTAACGGAGCCTATGGATGTGGTCTATGGTACTAAAGCCTCTTCGGAAACCGGATTTTTCGGGAGGCTGGAATTCATCTAGCCTGCGTGCGAGATGGCTCGTAATGACAATGACTCTTGGAAAAAGCTTGTAGACATGGCTCAAAAGCGTGATGGTTCGGTAGTTGTTCAGTAGTGTGTTGTCACTTGTCAGGGTTGTCACCATTCTTGAAGAACAGCGCCACCTCGCCTGTGTTTTATGCTTTTGGCGTTCCCCCTTCCAGTAAGACGGAATTTACCCACATGAAACTTATGTGCATTTTTTTCGAAAATCACGAGTTTAGTGCTGATAATGAATTAATGACCATATATGACTACTAATAGATCACATTTAGCACTCAGCTTATTTGATCCCGGAAAGCCGTTAATTCAGTAGGTAACAGTGGCGGCGCGTCAAAAATATTCTTAGGAAAGCCGGAAATAATTTGCCTTTCTTATACTTCATGAGCCGTAGTAAAAGAACTGCACTGGCTGAAAATTAGGTAAGCCGGTGGGAATCGAGTTGTATGGACGCTCCGCCACTGGTAGGTAAAGTGAAAAAGTAAATTGAAAGTAAGAAATATCTTAATATTTATACTAAAATTTAAAATACAGGCTACCCTATCTGGATATTGCCTATAAAACGATAATGATTATATTTTTAGTACATTTTTGTGACATTACTTTAGTTGAAATAGGTAAAATCCTAATTCCGGAACCAATTCCGGAATTCCGGAATTGGAGCCCAATATCGGATACAATTCCGGAATCGGAAAACCGTCCGATATTGCAACCCCTAACAGCGCAGACGCATATAGTCCCTATTTCGTCCCGGTACCGCCGCATAACGGGTAGAGTCAGTCCGACCCAGATCGGGCCTAGCTGAGTTTCTTGCTGGATTCTTCTCAGCTAGGCTAGTTTTTAGTAAACCAGCGACAAAACTCCCCGTAGCTCGATTCCACTTGACACCTCAGATTCGATTGAAGCCGCTCAACCAATTTCACTGGAGCTTTGCGCTCTTAGAGTATTCCAGTGTTCAAACCGCCCACGTGGTCGTGTCGGAGGTTTTCCTTGGATTTTTCCCAGGTCACCCTCCAACCACGCACTCCTATCGCTTTATTGGGGCATGCCTATAAAGCCACAGTCAGGTTAAAAAAACAATGTAAAATACTAGTACTTATAACACATTATAATCATATTTACTTGTACGGTCAGGTCTTGTACGTTATTGGAAGTCGGGCGACGGTCTCGTCCCTCCTCGCGGCGAGAGGTACGTCCGGCCCCCGCTGCAGTCAAGTCGGTAATGTCGGGTAATGTCAATTGTTCGTCTGTAATGTCATATTCTGCCGCGTTCTTCTTATAAAATTTGAGGAGCAGAAGGGACAAATTTAGGTCCCTCGCTCTCAACACAGTGCACCCTCGGGAGCTCTGGCAACCTTGTTCACCTCCAGGAACCCAACACTATACATACTTGCATAGTAAATAATGTTACGAGTATTATGCCTGTGTGGTCTTCTGCAAAGCTTAGGTACTACCCCAGCTGGGCTGCTCCAAATTCGAGCTAGATGATATTTAGCTCTGCCTTACCTCTCTTTAATCGTGAAGTGGGTAATATAAGTACTGCCCAGGATTCCCACACGTTAAAGCATTCTCCTAACGCAACATAAGGTCCATTACAGCCAAGCCTAACCATCCGTTGTACGTGTCTGATACGTAGCGTATCGTTTGGATCCTGTATCATTGCTCAATGGTTCCAAGCTAAAGTGATGGACGATGATAAATCGTCTAGATTATTTTGCTGAATATAACTGCTTCTCACGAAAGGATGACAGATATCAATAAGCACTTACGTTACGTTAATTCTATTCGACAATGCCAGGGGAAAACACACGTCAAAATCAGTGATGATTGAGCACATGGCTCATCTATTGGTAAATAACAATCATGCGCCATTCTACCTGCGTGTAAGCGTATAGAATATTTATGTTTATGGCAGTAACTAGCACCAACTCCTGTCAATACAGTGAATTCTCAGCAGAAAAAGGCCGGCGCGGTTGTTATTGTTCTGGAGTCGATTCGATAGACTGTATCCGACAGGCAACAACATTTTAAGTCCGCGGCCGTTATTCGACACCCAGAGTAAGCGCCTCGCGCTGTGTCGTCCCAACAACGTTATATAATGCTTCACTCGGTCAATGAATAGAAAAAAATATAATATATAATTTTGTGAGAAGATCAATGTCAACCATCTTTCTAATGAAATAGTTTTTTTTATAATTCAGTTAGGTACTATATTAAAGTACAATTAACAGTGCTATGATAAGCGAGTAGTAACTTAATATATCGAATTTAAATTCTTAAGTGAACTAATTTATTCGTGAACAAGTTACAAAAGAGACATTGCAATAAAAAGCTAAAAACTAAAAGCTACTTATAATAACCATTTTCAATGGTAAAAATATCTTCCAAATCAGTGCCGATGTGCAGTGTGTGATTCTTAAGTTCGTTGTTAAGTCGTATGTTCGTTGACTTACCATCTATATATACCCCCAAAGAGTGTTACAATGACCGGTCCTGCGCCACCCGCATCAAGCGGACTCCCGGGACCTTTAACCAGGTCATCAGTCCACCTTGTGGCCGGTCTACCCGCGCTGCACCTTCCAATTCAACTATTTAATTTCACCAATTCTCTGTAATTGTATAAATTATTCTTATTGTCGATAAATATCATTGTTAATTTGTAAAATAAACCTAACAGAACTCTGGAGAATATTAATGAATTAGAGAAACTAATATTGTTAATAGACGAAAGTGGTCTGCAACATTCACATAGTAGCTAACATTATCTTATTTTCATTATTTATTACGCAATTGATAACGCTTAACGATCATTGTACAATAGTAGTATACGCAAAAATGTATTTTGTTATATGAGAATTGTATTTTGAGATGAATAAAACTAAACTAAACATAATCGTCACTATACTGCATTGTAAAACTAGAAGTAATTGGCGTTGAATAAATATTAATAACGTACGAGTTTATCCTTTTGACACTTGTACCTACGCTATTAACTAATCAATCTAATCATATTACTGAAAGCACTGGCATATATTGCAGTGTGTCGGTAATATCGTATACATGAACACGTTCCCTGACGATGTCAGAACTAAAAGCAATAAAAACACTTAATATAATTGAAAATGTCTTATGCGTATACCGCAACTATTTGTCTTTTAAAGAAAATATTAAAATATTAGTTAAATTACGAGTTGCTGTAGAAAGTGGCTCAATGTTCCTGTTTCTTGTGTATTTCTTTCATATAAGTCCTGGCTTCACAGGAACCGATGCTTTAGCTTTGTTCATTTTAGATTCGAGTTTTACGTTTATTTTAATGATAAACAATATTGCGGTTATTTTTATTGGTTTTAACCAAAGCAATCACTACGCAGAGTTTGTGTCTGATATGTTCGCGGTGCAAGAAATATGCAGAGAAGATACTGTATATAAAAGCAGCGTAAAAAAACAAAACAAACGACTTATAATGGAGTGTACATTATTTGCATTTGTGGTTATTATTGAAACAATTAACAATATCATCGAGATTTGGCCACTCTACGATGGCATTTCAGGGTTATTTATTTCAATTTATGTAGAAATTAATGTTGAAATGCGTTTTTATATTCAGAGTTTTGTTTTTTATCAACATGTTGTGATGATTGTGGCCCATTTAAAATATTTGAATAAATCTCTGTCGACTGTGGAGGAACAATTGGTGGAGAATGGTGCTGGAATATTGGAAACCCGCAGACGACTGGATATGTGCGCTGAAGTCACCAATTTGTTAGCAGACGCTTGCGATCGACTACAAAATTGTTTTGGATTACAGGTAGGTAGTCTTTAAAAATATTATTGCACCCATAAAGACCTTGTAGACGCAACTCCTCGGGCAGTGGAACTGGCAAGGCATATTTTTAGAATAGTATAATTTGGACTCTCCTTCACACGAATAAGAAGAAGAAGAAAAGTATCATATATAAAAGTTAAAAAATAGCAGGAGCATGCAAAACAAAAAGGCCGACGAGAGGAAAAGAGAGGAGGCCTTTGCCCAGCAGTGGGATACTTAAAAAATATATACAAAAACATATATAATATGATATCCTCCTTTCCCTGCTGTGACACCTACCTAATCCCAATATTTTAGGAGCTAGTTTTAGGAAAGGACTATCATTTAAATTTCCAACCCCTCAATAAAAGAGCGTAATCACATCTGAAAGGCCGGCAACGCAATTGTGACTCCACTGGAGTTGCGGGTATCTATGTAATGGGCGTCGGTGATCACTTACCATCAGGCGATCTGTCTGATCGTTTACCCCCTTTAAACATTAAAAAACTTTCCCCTTTAAAAATCTCTTCAAAATATTGATCCTAGCGAAAAAAATTATATACGATGTGTCTGATCGTTTGCCCCCTTTAAACATAAAAAACTATCCCCTTTAAAAATCTCTTCAAATATTGATCCCAGTGAAAAAAATTATATAATCTTTTTTTGTAGAGAATTTTATGTTGAACACTTGTCTAAGAATATTTTTTATGCCATGGGCCACCGTTTACGACTCTTTTTACGAAATACTAAAAAAGTACCTTTAATCCCCCCCCCTACACCTTCAGCACAGCACACCCACCCTTGAGGATTTTAGTATGTTCATGGACACCGCAAGGTATAACCTGTAGGGGAGAGGGGGGCTTGTCCTAACAAAATTCAAACTTTTGCTCATACCTCTTAAAATTTTAAACTTAACGTTAATGTTTTTTTACTTACGTGTCGGAAATTTATTCGTCTTTTATATCTATATGGAAAATACCACACAGATTGCCTGGTTTCACATGTAGAACCCATTTTTTAAAAAAAGTCAGCGGTTAATATTTACCCCGTTTTTGGGGCAAATATTAACAATGAAGGGGTAAGAATTAGCATAAGATAATGACGTTTAAAGTAATGACGTTTGTCAAAAATAAAACGATTTTATTTTTTATAATATATTTTTTATATAATTAATTAATATTATATATAATTAACATGTTTTAATGCAATAAAGTAAAAAAATAGAGATCTTATCTCAGATAAGTACTAATCAATCTTAGGTAGACAGGTGTTGTATTTTAATATCACAATTGACAATATTTCATAATTTCCAAAAGTCTTAATTCGAAAACCATTTCGGTAAAAACGTGTGAAGTACAGAAAAAACATTTTTTTAGATTTTTTAACGGGTTAAAACTTGCCCCTTAATTTTGTTAAAACTAGCCTCATAGATGATTTCCAAACATAAAAAAATATTAAAAAATAACTATGCTTAAATTTAACAAAAACACTAGCACACGTAATAGCCCATTAAATAAGTATTCAACACACACTAATCCGTAATCATTGAACTTAATAATTAAGGCACAAATCAAAAAAATCACGACGTAAAAAAGTCCGTTACCTGTGTTTTTTTCACGCACGTGCCACAACTTCGCAACGCGGCGGCCGGCGGGAGACTAACTGGTCGGGACTCGTTCGTTACCCTCGCCCAAAGTTATAACCTTGAAATTAGTACTCTGCCGTGTATAGTTTAGTCGCTAGAGGCTTGTTAATACCTACCCCCGTTAAAACAAGCCCCCCTCTCCCTACCAATTTTCGAAACTTCACGAATTATTTCCCCCGATTGCCAATATTTGGCGTAATTTTCGCAGATTATTTCGTCTTAATACTGTCTTTCGTCTGATTTCGTCTTTTAGGCTGAATACTGTGACTCACCATATAATGTTAACAACTATTGTACGTATTCTAGCAAATAAACGTTACTTTACTTTTACTTTACTTTACTCTTATTATGATATCGACATTTCAACAACATAAATGCAAAGACTACAATATATCATACATGTTAAATAATAATACCATATTTCATCTTTTTAGATAATGCTGTCGTTGTATTCGTCTTTGTTGTATTACGTCGCATTTTTCTACCATGGCATCAATTATTTTCTAAACAAAGTAAGTAAAATTGGTATATGTGTTAACTCGAAGGGTTACGGACCTGTGGTAGAAAATCGTAGGTCAAAAAAAGAATCTACCTATACTTAGGCTGTGAAGAATGAATGAAAGATGTGGTATGGTGGCATGCCTTAATTGCGCTTGAGGATGGAATAGCGATGCTGTAGTTATATTATAGTTACCATTTAAAAAGTAAAAAAAAACTCAGTCTCAGCTTTCATTAGCCAGACTCTACCTTTACGTACAGTCTACCAAATTGATTTCTAGGCCACTTCGTACCTTGTCACAGTGAAAATCAATATGAAAGCCGCTAGAGATCTTATATCAATGCAGGGATCGAAACCGGTATTTTTGAAAATCCCAGAAAAAGTCCAGTCTTTACGTAGTACTGGATCATGTATTTACTTAACAACTTCGTATTATTAGAGTCTCCCATTAAAAATGAAATTATAAACCAAAGAACGAAAAAGAACGATATAAATACCGGTATTTTGTATGGAGCAAATACCGGTATCCGATCCCTGTATCAATGTCACTGTGACAAGGTACGAAGTGGCCCAGAAATAAAATTGGTTGACCGTACGTATACTCGAAAAGGTAAGAATTGGTGACCCTGCTTAATTCAGTTCAAATGTAACTGCAAATTGTAACCAATTTCCCGCATACATAAATAAAACATTGCAAATCATTTTAAATCTTTCTCACACAACACATTTCATAGCTTCGTATATGCCTCCGACACGAGTTGTCACCATCACCACTTATGCAACTTTAGACCGATAGATAGTGCACCACAAAACGTCAGTCGTCAGTTCACGAATCGGACTGACAGGTCTGACTTGACGGCACTGTTCCACTGATACATGGGACTTGAGGCGAACCACCTCCCTACTATATAATTTTTATTTTATTTAAAAAGATGAACCCGACGGTGAAGCAAGCCCACCCAGAAAATGCCTATTCACTCGTGCCTTAAAGGGGTCTAGGCTATATGACGGGATATAGTAATAGCCCTGATATGCCCGTTTAAGGCGATATATCGATTGAAAGAGACACCCTTTGTTTTTCGCTCACAACAAAACGGGATGCAACCCTCTCCGAGAATGGCTTTTTAGACTTCAATATCTGACTGTGTGCAGGTTTATTAAATTTTCTCTTGTCAGTACCTAGATGAGGTAAAATACCATCATACTAACTTAATCGTGTCTTTTAATAATGCGTTGTTTTAGTAGGCTGAGGAAAAAAAGGAAAATATAGACTCGACTTTGGATTTATTTTCTATCGAGAAAATTTTAAGCAATCATTATTCGCTATTGTCAGTACCACAATCTTAAAGTCAAGAATCATATATCTGAAAATCGACCCCTACTGTTTGCTAGTCTGGGCAGGACAGCGTTTTAAAGTCTCCAAATTTCTCAGTGTAGCGCCTCTTTTCGACGTGACCGAGCCAGGGAAGAAATGAATAACGTAATAATGATTTTTCAGGAATCGTTATGGGGAGTAAGCATTTGGTGCTACGGTTTAACCCTGACTTTATACATTGCCGTAAAAGTTCTGATAATTGTGGGCGGGCAGCAAGCGGAAAATGAGGCCGAGATACTGAATACTAAACTAGCGTGGCTTCACAACTCACTTTTATCGAGTAAGCTAATTTAACACTAGTAAATTAAGTAAACATGAGAACTTATTTTATGTAAGTAAGTATAAAAACAATGGCTCGTAGTAGGAATACAACGAGATGATGAGTTTAAACCTGCCATTGTATTAGTAAAGCGGCAATTACACTTCGTCGTTCACCTAATGCAGTCGCCGAATTCATTTTAAACTACTTAGGCCAACGAACGTCGTCTTTACACTAGTCTGTCCGCCTACTACGGCGACTTGGCAGCTGTCGATCGCCGAATGCGGCCGACTAACGTGTTCTTTACACTTTTGCGGTCGCCGCATGCAGCATGCGGCGGACGACGAAGTGTAATTGCCGCTTAACAAAACAAGCACAACTTGTTTGGGCAAAATATTTCCGTTTTCTGAATTATATTCCGAATACTAATGAAAACTCAGTTTTATCAATGATGCATGCACATTATTTACAGTATTCAATCCCATTAACTTTTTACCCGCATTTTGTAATGTATTGATTAACAGAGTGGAGTTTTTTTTTTTCAAGATAAAGATCGCGAAGCGATCGAGTGCGCGCAGATAGCGCGCGCACTTCTGCGGCGACTGCGCGCGGCCCCACTGCGCGTGCGTCTGCAGCGCGTGCTGCCAGTTCGCGCCGCACTGCTCGCTGAGATACTCGCTATCGTCCTCAATCACACCATCGTACTGTTGCAGTTCAACCATGTCATTTAATGTGATTGGTGTTTTTGAACCCGAGGCGTTGAAATTTACCGGGTCTCTTATTCGCGGGGCTAGCACAACTGCCGAAGCAACGCGACGACAGTAGAGAAAAATCAACGCAGCTCGTTCTAATTCGCATAGTTCGAGTGAGACGGGACTCGCAGCGTCGCGTGAGACATGACTTGGCGATAAGTTGTGCTAGCCCACCTGCCTATAAGCAAGTATAAGTCGCACGCACGCACAGATAGCACCAGTAAAATTCATACTTAAAAGGTTTGTTTTAACGGGTCTAACGCGATATTTATGTATTTACCTTTTTTACCGACGTTTCGACACGGACACATAAAATCTCATGGTAAATCTTCGGATCTGTGTGCGGATACTGTGAGTGCTGTGTGCCGTGCCTTAGACAATTAGAAACAAAGTGGACGGGTAGTGAACATTTTTCGAGTCTACCCCTCACATCTTTGTTAACTTTTGTAGGGTAGTCAAATGTTGTGTACCCATATCTCCGTTGACAACTTGCTGAGACGACAGTCATATCCGCGACCACGGCCGGTGAAACCCGTGTCGAAACGTCGGTAAAAAAGGTAAATACATAAATATCGCGTTAAACCCGTTAAAACAAACCTTTTAAGTATGTTTACAAAGCGCGAGAGTTTAAAGTGTTACCAGTAAAATTGTCTCAGAAATATACATACTAATACATACTAATAACATACATTACGTCAGATAACCAATTACCTACGTCAGTAGCTCTAGTATAAGTTTTTTCCAAACATTAACTAATTCGAACACGTTTGCGTTTTGTCTCAAAATGTATGAAAGTGGTATGAAAACGTGAACAGCGCCTCTGGTGGTCACTAGTGGAAACTAAAACAGCGAGTATACCATTTGTTGCTAACCGATGAACGCGCGAATTTCAAACTCGGTGAGAGCGTTTTCATACATTTTGAGACAAAACGCAAACGCGTTCGAATTAGTTAATGTTTCGAAAAAACTTATACTAGAGCTATAGAGCTACAGATGTGAGCAGAAACATGCTAGAGTTTCAGTTCTGTTTAACTCTCGGTTTCACTCTACGCTTATTCCGAGTTTGGCATTGACATTTATCCGTTGGGTAATGTATTAATACATCAACACACGATTATAGATAGTATTACAAACGTATACTCCAATGCATTAGTATTAAAGTAGAATATTCAATAGGACAATGTTAGTGTCATACTTAAACGAACCTATCTGTAAGAAGTGTAAGGCGTCCCTCTTAAGACACTAGTCCCACCGCCACCGAGCAGCGAGTACTCTCATAGTAATTCTACTCGTTTTCTCGTTCAAGCGAGTAGAATTACTATGAGAGTACTCGCTACTCGCCGGTACTGCCTGACTGGGACGCCGCCGCTGACGGGAGAGGGGTAAAGGGGGGTGATGTCAAAGGGCAGCGGGCGGCAGAAAACGCTTTCACAGTGAAGCGGACTTCATATAGATTACTGCTTGAGACTATTTAGGATATATTTATAATCAAGCAATCTTTTATGTAACTTCTAGTATTACACATGTTGGCAAACCTTAATTAAATAAATAAATATCCACACGTAAGCCCTAATTTAATTACTTAGATAAAGGATTTATTGATATGTCAGTGGAAATGTGACATGTACGATAAGGATTATTAATTGTTAGTATTGCCCTCACTTAATTATCGTTAGTGTTTAATATATTTGAAAGGTTTCGATACATTTAATTTCATGGCATAATCTATATCGGTTGTTGCCAGAGTGGATTTTAAAGTATACCAACTAAAATGTCGCCTATAAATGTTGTTAGAAAAATAACACTTATTGAAAACTTCTTATGTGTGTTTAGAAATTATTTACTTTTTAAACAAAAGCATAGAATTTTAATTAAACTTCTTATTTTTGTAGTGACATGTCTGTATTTGTTTGACTTAGTGTTATTTTATCGGATATCTCAGACTGTCATGGAAAATTTCTATTTAGATACCATGAACGTATATTCCTTCTTCATTTATTTTTTATTCTCTGTTATAAACTCGTCGCTGGCAATTATTTTGGGTTTTCGTAATGCTAAACCTTTTAAAATATACTGTGATTGCATGGATGATATTCACGAATCGTGCAAGGGTGATGTAGCTTTCTTAAAAACTGTAACCAGGCTTAATAAGCGAGTGATTTTAGTAGCTATTGTGGTTACCGCTTTAGTGCTTGCTATAACTATAGACGTCGTATTTCAATTTTTCGAGTTATCTGGTAATGTTGATACAATTACCTTTGCAGTGTTCGTTTTCTTCGACATGACATTGCAACTTCGTTTTATCGTTGAAAGTTTCACATTTTACATTTTAATCGGAGTGATTGTCTTTTGTTTAAAATATTTGAGGAGTTCCATCGCCGTCGCTACAGAAAAATTAAAAAGTCCTCAGTCTGATAATGAAGAGTTTTTAGAACTTGAACACGACCTTGCTAGGTGGTGGGACGTAAGTCAGCATCTTTCTGAATGCTGTCATCAGCTAACATCGTGCTTTGGTCTTCAGGTAAGTTGTATATGCTCATAAATTATATTTATTCTCACAATATAAATGGCTTTTATGTCTCATACTCTATTCTCACAAATCCGCAGCGCCTTTACTATTTTGATGATTTGTAAAAAAATGATGTGGAAATGTTTCTAACTTGACTTCTCGTTTATCTTGCAGATAGCCGTAATGATATGCGCGTCAACAATTTACTACATACTATTATTATATAAAAGTGTGTACACCATAACCATTACGCAACCAGTGAGTACTTATTTGATCAATTACTTACTTACTTCCATATTCAGTACCTACCTATGTATATAGTTTCAAATTTTCCAATGTATAGATATATAGCTATGTATTCAACCTTTGTTTCAATTATTAAGATAAGATATAATTTATTGTCATTCTGGTAATAAGATGATATTTCAAGTCCCGTTAGGTTGCAACTTCTTCCATCTGTGTCGATCTTTTTAATTAGTACACGCCAAAACAGAGATAAACTGCCCTATCTCGCGGCGATATGGTTATGTGCTAGCCACTCGCGTAATGGGTATTTGAGTCCCTTCAACCAGAAGTCAATCATTACTGTGGATGTGCTGAAATTACACATGCCTACAATTCGTTATATTTTGTTTATTTTTTTACCTCGCTGGTGTGATATGGTATTCTTTATTGGTTTATCTATCTACATTAGTACATTATATTATATATATTGCCAATTTATATACGTTGTGGCAAACCCACAGCGTACCATTAAAAAAATAAGCCTGCTGCTATTTTAAATACAGCTGCGTCGGCTGCTTAACACATTGGCACCATCTTTAGTCCGCCTTATGGGGGACCTACCATGTGGTCGTGAGCCTATATAATTTATTAGTATCTTATTTATAATAATAGATGATAATTATTTATTTACAAGGAACATAGTTAATATAATATACAGGATTACAAGAAAATACTTTATATACAGAAGAAAGAAAAAACTAAACCTAAAATAATAAAAAGTATAAATAACAAACTAAAATCTGACAGTTATAAAAAGAATATCCCCTCCAACAGCTCCGACTGAGGCATGGTTCCCATTATGCTGGCGGCATTACCTCTCTGTATTGCAAGGGCAACGCGTTGTGAGAGGTATGCGCCAGCTCTAGGACCCCCGAACTGCGGATCAGCCGTGACGACAGGGCCCTAATGAATGCCTTCATGTCCGCTGACCAGGGTCCCAAGGTCTCTACCGCAAGCGCCGCAAACTCGTAGTCTTTTACTAGCGACGAGTATTTGCGGCGCTTGAGGATTTGGGCCTGGTCAGCTGCAGCGCCGGCTTGTGAACGGGTCGCCTGGATGTGGGACGCGGCCAACGTATCGACGCACGTCGCGTCCCACACTAAGGCTCTACCTAATTTCCACGGCACCAATGTGGCACCATCCGGGCGCTTGCCATCATCTCTTGCCATACCCACTGGTTCTAAAACCGCGGGCACAGAGGCAGTGGCAAGCGCACGGCGGACCAAATCGTTAAGGGTGCCGGCCGGCGCTTTTAATACAAGAGAGCCCATGCCGCCCCAGCTGATCCACACTTTTGCCGCAGGTGCATGTGTGGGAGACACATATTCTGGATCCAAGTCTTAAGCAAATTGCTATTCTTAAGCAGCTTGGATCCAGAACAGTGCCCACATTTCGGGAGGGGAGAGCGTGCAGCCAATAGCCCGACTCATTTACTGAGACGGCCAGAAGACGGGCACGTTCTGAGTCGTCCTGACTGTTTTCGAGGAGAGATGCATGGGTTGCCTTGAGACGAGGAGCGTCCCATACCCTCTGGTTATGTTTTAAAACTGGAATGTCCGCACCTGGGCACGAGACACACCAAGCTTCCCTGGCCTCCACCAGGCTCGTTATCTCCGCGTCAGATATCTGTGGTTTATTTAGAATGACACTGACGAGAGAAAACGAACTGTAGGCGGAGGACAGAAACGCCGGTAATGCCACGCTTGACAAAGTGCGGACACCCAGACCGCCGGATCTAATTGGGAGAACCGCTTGGATCCACGGCCTTTCGTGATAGGTAATGTTTAAAATTTTGGCTAAAGTTGTTTTAAGCGAGTTATCGATGGCTGATAAGGTGTGGGGAAATTTCCAAATAGGGCAGCTGCGGAGTAGATACATAAATTTAGGAGTATAATAATTAGAATTAACTTTGTATCAGGTAGCCGAAATAACAATCAGTGCTCGCAGTATGTTAATATTTCTGTCTGAGTATGGGGCTGTGACTCTACTGATCGTGACGAGCGGGCAGCATCTATGCAACGAAGCAGACAAGCTGGACGCGGCGGTTGCTATGCTGTGCAATTTACTAGAATACTGTAAGTGATCATTCTCCTGCGTTTTTCTCGTATGTACTGTGCAGTGTCCGGTCCCGCAACGTTTGAGTCCGAACTTTCTTAAGGCTGAGTTTTATCACTTGAGTTTTTTAAAACCATCTGAGTCATAGAATATAGTGTCTTGCCCAAAACTTTCGTGATTTCAAACTATAAATTGAATGTATTATAGTAGATTGTTTGACAAGGGTCTAAAGTAAGCCATATTACCACGAGATGGTTATTTTCCCGAACGTAGAGAGGGAAAATTGTTCGAGTGGTAATATGGCTTTTAGGCCCGAGTTATACACTCTACTTTTCACTTCGATTGCGAGAAAACACATAAACACAAATTATCCATCTTAAATTAATAATTTAACTCTTGGCGGGTATATGTCCAATTTGACAGCATGTTTTTTTTTCTAAGGCCAGCACCATATGCCTCGCTATGCGTGTTTGCTTTGCGTATTCGCCTCCCTTTCTTTTGCTATATTAAAGAAAGAGATGGATCATGCGCTTTTTTTTCTTTTAAGAGGAGTAATTGCTTTGACCATAGACACCGCTTAATCTTTAGAGAACTGAAAAACGTCTTTCCTGATTGGTCGATTTTAGTACAGCTGTGTTCTGGTTGGTTGATATTTTTACCAAATATGTTTTAATCTGTCAAATTACTTTTCTGTGATTGGTGGATTTAATCGGTGAAGTATTTTGATTGGTCAAATTAAAATGTTTTGTAAATTATAAATATGTATACATATTTTCCCCAGGGCTTAAATGTGCTACTTTAGCCCCGCTTCACAAGTCTAATATGACACACTTTTCGAGCATGAGAAGTGAAAAATAATGTTTTAATATATAAAAATGCATTTTTCCAATTTGGGCCAAATTTTCTGCCGGTGAGTATATATAGGATCTCGCAAAGTTACCCCTTTTTGGATTGTTTTTTCAATATTAGGGGAGAGGGGGGCAGCCTGGTACATTTTTTACACTCAGTGACGTATTTCAAAATATTACCCATAAAAACCAGTTTTAAGCCTCTACACAACAACATATGTTATTAACCTATGTAATTAATGCATTTGCACATGTCCAAAGCTAAAGACAAAGGTACAATTCAGAATTTTGCAACTCAAGGAATAATGTTCAATACTGCCCCAAGCGTGGGTAGCTTTGAATTTACTTGGGGCAGATTTGAAATATTGGGTTATAAGGCAACAATGTTGAGATATACGTGTTTTTTTACCTGTACTTAGTACAGTTAGTCACTAGAAATGGTCGTATTAACATTTTACTCGTATAATTTGCAGTTATAACTAAGAGGGGGTAGTTTTGTACAGAAATGATTTTTGTAGTGTTCAAAGGTGCCTCAGGGGGGGTACCTTTGAAAAGTATTGAAATCCTACTAAAGCTGCCCCCTTGAGGCAGTTTTGCACACACTATTGTTCAAAACAACCCCAACCATGTAGCAGAGGATAATAATTCAGTATTTATTATGTTTTGGCTGTTGTTAAATATAAATATAAATTGAAACGATTTAAATATTCATAGAACCTACACAAATTAAATTTATAGATAGTAATATTGTATATAAATAATTCTAATAAATATTATACCAAACAAGACTAAACGTAATAAGTACAAAACTAATTAATTAAGGTAAATGCATTATGAGCGTTTACATAACATATTATTTTAGTTTACGTACCTACCTACATGCCAGTTTATATCGGGGCAGATATGAACATTTCTTATGGCCGGGGTGGTTTTGAACAGACTGCTAATCAAAACTGCCTCCTAATTTTTTATCAAAACTACCCCAACACCTATTTAAAAAAATAAACATCGATATCTTCCAAAACAATAGCAAATTCTCATTATTTATTCTTCGTCACTGTTATGTAGGGTAGACTTATATCTATGTCGGTAGTTGCATATTCGAAAATAAACCAGTCTGCTTTGGATCTCGGTCTTTCATTGATATAACATTGGCGCAGTCGGTATTAAAATTGTTTTTTTAATTACTTATACGCTCCGTATTAACATGCCGATCGGTAAAATCGAACCGTTTTTAGTGGAGTCACAAAATTGGGACAATTACGTGCGTCGCGTCAAACAATTCATCGCGTTAAATTCCATCGATGAGGAACTCGAAGTGGCCACGTTGTTAACCGTAATCGGCGGCGAGTGTTACAATTTGCTTTGTGATCTGTGTTCACCGGACCATCCGGAGGATAAGGAGTTCGATGATTTAGTCGTTTTACTGAAAAATCATTTGGAACCGGAAAGGTCAGAGATAGCCGAGAGACACATTTTTCGGCAAAGAGTGCAACAGCAGGGTGAAAGCATTCGTGTTTACCTTCAAGGGCTAAAACATTTGGCTAAAACCTGCAATTTCGGGACCGGCCTCGAAGAAAATCTACGGGATCAGTTCGTCTCGGGATTGAGCAGCGAGGAGATGCGGTCGAGACTATTTGCCGAGAAAAATATTGATTACAAGAGGGCCGTGGAGTTGGCCAGCGCTCTCGAGGCGGCGGAGCGGCACGCGAGCACGGCGGGCGCTCCGGCCGGCGGAGCGGGCGCGGGCCCCGGCGCGGCGGACGACGGCCTGCACCGCGTGAGCGGCGGCCGCGGGGCGCGCGCGCGCCCGCCCCTAGCCGGCGCCGGCGGCAGCGGCGGCACACAGCGGGCCCCATGCGCACGTTGCGGCAAGTTCACTCATCCGCCGAATAAGTGTAGGTTTAAAAACTTTACGTGCGATTCGTGTGGCATTAAGGGCCATTTAAAAGTTATGTGTGTTCGTAAAGGTGAGAAAGGCGATTTTCCGGACAGGCGGCCGGCGAAAGGTCAGTACTTTTTAAATGAAAGTTGTGATTCGGACGACGACAATTCTCATTTCTATAATCTGATTTCAACAGGAAATAATGATGGACCATACTTAGCTAAGGGAACAAATAAAATGATCACCTAAATAACTTTAGATATCATCAAATTTTCGAACCCTAAAATAAGGTTGAACACTCAAAAAAATTTATCGATCAGCAATTCCGAGTCACCAAAAAAATTCTACCTATTTTTGCAGCACTTGCACCTATTTTACTTATTGCGTTCCTATAAATTTATAATCGCATCAAAAAAATTGTCAAGTACCACCAAAAACACTAAACTACCACCTAATCTCATGCACCTTTTTTCATTAGAATTACATCCAAATATTATACACATCGCATGCTACATTTTAGTAAACAGTTACAAATTAATTGTTTTTAGCACTATAAATATTTTAGTCATTTCCAAAATGTTATAAATCAGAAAGTAAAATTCTAAATTAATTTAAAAAGCAACGCGCAATGTGGCTGTGTGAAATAATAACACGTATACTGCTATCTCACTCAATAAAATACAAAGAATTGTCTGAAGCATAAAACCTATTGATATGTCGTTAGAGTGAAAGGTACCTATTGCTGTTTCATTCTAACTACCTATTGCTGATGGTTTACAAACTGCAAGAAGTTTTTTTTTTTTTTTTTAAAGCGTTGACGTGAGCGCGTTTGATTGAAAACTTTTATTTGAAAATGAGTTTTGTTGATTTATTAAATTGTTAGTTTGTTATGAAAATGAGTTTACTTTATTAATTTAGATAGACTTTCATGGAAAAATTAAAGGAAGTTAATAGGTAGAAATAGGTATAGGTAGGTTTAGGTTATGTTAGTTTTGCATCGGCCCGAAGGGCCAAAACAACTCAAAATAGGAGCTCCGCGCCAGCGGAGATCCGTCAATACTGTTCCAATGTCCACTAGTTTGAAATAAAAATAGATGTCATAGAAAAATACTACTACCTAGGCAAATTGACGATTATCAGCGAATAGAGGCAAAAACATCTGAGAACAAATAGCTGTATGCGACCAGTAAGGAAAGAACTGTTGAAAATATATTAAATTAAATTATGTTATGTACGTCTCATTCAAGTTACAGAAATTTTGAAGCTTCAATAAAATAAAATCATTTAGCGCTGTCTTGCTCGCACGCGGTGCGACGTGCGAGCGAGACGGACCGTATGGAAAACCGCATCAGTGTGCTAGCAATGAGGTTAGACTGTAGATTGGAACTGCTTTGCGCGTGGGGCGTTAAAAAACAATTGCCGCGTGAAATTTGGTGATCATGTAGTATTTCTGGGTATCGAAAGAATTATTTGGGTGTAAATAATTTTAATAGGATTACGAGCCCTGTAATATTTGGATGTAAATTATATGAAATTTGGTGTTTGAAATTAGGTGATCATTAAGTATTTTTGGGTAGTGACTAATTTATTTGGTAACAATTTAATTTAATAGGTTATCGACATGTTACTTCTTTGAGTTGCACTTTATATTTAAAAGGAATTGAAAATTTGGTGCGAATCTAGTATTTTTGGTAATCAATGTAATTTTTTAGAGCATCATTCGGCAACTAATTTGGTGGTTCGTTAAATGCTACCCCTTAGCTAATGTGTTAGTGGACGATATCAGCTGTAAGTTTGAAATTGATACCGGGAGCAAAATTTCTGCAGTGTCGAAAATATTTTATGATCAACATTTTGCGCATTTGCCCATTAATAAAAATATTTTAATGTTAAAATCGTACACTGGTGATTCTATCGAGACGCTGGGTTATATTGACGTTACGGTGCGCTATGGTAATAATTCAGCTAAACTTAAGTTATATGTTATTGAAAATGGTGGGCCTCCGCTCATGGGTCGCACTTGGATTAAAGCATTAAGATTAGCGATATTAAATTGTCACAATATAACTGACGGCGACTCGATAGCCCAGTCATTAAAAAAAGAGTACCCAGAGGTATTTGCGGAGGGTTTAGGTACTTGTAAGTCGCGTATTCGGCTGTATTTAACGGACGATGCCCCGGTGTTCGTGCGCGCGCGCGCGCTGCCGCTTGCGCTGCGCGGGCGCGTGGAGCGCGAGCTCGAGCGCCTGCAGCGGGAGGGCGTCATATACAAGGTCGAGCGGTCGGACTATGGGACACCCATAGTACCTGTCATCAAATCTAATGGTGACATCCGTATTTGCGGTGATTATAAAATCACAATAAATCCGATCCTAAAGGACTTTCATTACCCGCTTCCGCGTATCGAAGAAATATTTGCAACACTGGGTGGCGGCGAACAATACACGAAGTTGGATTTATCAAATGCATTCCAACAATGTATGCTAGAAGAAGATTCGCAGCCGATGACAGCGATTTCTACTCATGTCGGAACATTTGTCTACCGTAGGGTACCTTTCGGTATTGAATGCATACCGGAAAACTTCCAAAAAATTATGGAGGAGACTCTTAGCGGGTTGCCCTCGACTGCTGTGTTTGCAGACGACATTTGCGTTACAGGAAAAGATAGGGCAACACATTTAACTAATTTAAGAGCTGTATTACAACGGCTCCACGAAAATGGACTCCGTATCAATTTCAATAAATGTCAGTTTTTCAAGGACAGCGTAACTTACTTAGGATACTGTATTGACAAGCACGGTTTACACACAGACGAAAAAAAAATTAAGGCAATCGTTGCAGCACCTCGACCCACGAACGTCACACAGCTTAAAAGTTTTATGGGCCTGGTGAATTTTTATTCCAAATTTTGTTCCAACATGAGCGATATACTTAAACCCTTATATAACTTACTTAAACAAGACGTGGATTGGGTGTGGAGCAAAGATTGCGATACGGCTTTTAGTAGAATAAAAAAGGTATTGAGCAGCGCCCCCGTGCTGGCTCATTACGACCCGGCGCTGCCGCTGGTCCTCTCGGTGGACAGCAGCGCGTACGGGCTGGGCTGCGTGCTGACGCAGCGCGGCGCCGACGGCCGCGAGCGCCCAGTCAGCTGCGCCTCGCGCACACTCAGCAAACCCGAGCGAAACTACTCGCAACTGGACAAGGAGGCCTTGGCCATTGTTTTTGGCGTAACTAAACATCACCAGTTCTTGTTTGGCAGACGTTTCATACTACGTACTGACCATAAACCCCTGAGTTACATTTTTGGCGACAAAAAAGGCATTCCGGTCACAGCTGCGAGTAGATTACAGCGATATGCCATTACATTATCAGCGTACCGGTATGGTATTGAATTTGTAACGTCTTCCCAGAATTGCCAGGCTGACGCGCTGTCTCGCCTTCCTTTGCCCTCGACTGGTAATCGAGGCGAAAGAGAGGACGAGGCAGGCAGTTACCTTAATTTTATTCAGAAAAGTTTTCCGCTCAGTTTTAAAGATATTAAAACAGAGACGGCCCGCGATCCTATTTTGAGTAAAATAATGGGCTATGTTATGTTCGGCTGGCCGAAAACAATTATAGATGACGTATTGAAATCGTATTTCATTCGGAAAGACAGTATTCATATTGATCAGGGGTGTTTGTTATGGGGTTACAAAATTATAGTACCGATATCGCTGCAAAGTGAAATTTTAAAGGAAATTCACGACGGCCATCCAGGGATCGTTAAAATGAAACAAATAGCCCGCAATTATGTATGGTGGTCAACGTTAGACGCAGACATCGAGCGAACGGCGCAGGAGTGCGACGCGTGCCGCGCGGTGCGGCCCGCGCCGGCGCCGGCGCCGCTGCACTCGTGGCCATGGCCGGCGGAGCCCTGGTCGCGCTTGAACGTTGATTGGTTAGGGCCTTATAACAGTAAATATTATTTAATTGTTATTGACGCGCATTCTAAATGGATAGAGGCGGAAAAAGTCAACAACACTTCGGCAGCAACAGTCATATCATGTTTTAGAAGAATGTTTGCACGATTCGGTTTGCCCAAACGAGTTATATCTGATAATGGACCGCCATTCAGTTCACTTGAAATAAGGACATATTTTGAGCGTAACGGTATCAAACAAACCCTTACGCCGCCTTATCATCCGGCGAGCAACGGAGCAGCCGAAAATGCTGTGCGAGCCATTAAGCGAGCCTTAAAAAAGGCACATGTCGAGAACACTGACGAAGAAACCGCCTTGAGTAGGTATTTATTCAGTTATCGCAACACGGAACACAGCACAACCGGGCGTGAACCGGCAGTTGCGCTGATGGGGCGGCGCCTGCGCGGGAGACTGGATCTGTTAAGGCCCGACGCGAGCGAGGTGGTGCGTGAACACCAGGTCGCTAGCGAGCAGCGCCGTGACGCTCGCCCGCGCCAGGCCCTTCCAGGCGATGCCGTCATTATCAGGGATTATACGAAGGGGAATCGAAAATGGGCGGAAGGGGTGGTCATGGACCGTCCGAGCCCGGTATCGTATACTGTCAAAACAGGAGACGGTCAAGTACATAAGCGGCACATTGACCAAATATTAAAAGACAAACGGCCATCGCGGTTCTCTCTTTCAAAAGTTCACGAGTCTATGTTACCCGATGATACGCAACCGCAACGAGGTGTTTCGGAAAGGGAAAATCCAGGGGATGATTGGCAGCTCGCAGAAGAGGACCCTGAGCCACACTCGTCCCCCTTAAAGAGCCCGGGTCACGAAGCAGGGCCCTCCCAGCCGCGGGCGGTCGAAGGTCGAATCCGGAGGCAAGCCGCTTTGCGTTGTTTAGAGAAATTCCATAAAAACAAATAAGATATTCCGCAAATACCTTAGGTAGTACGTCACCTTGCAACCGTACTAATAACAGTGATACCTAAAATTATTGTTAGTCAATTATACTGTACGTTAGTGCTGTACCTAATTGTATGTATAAATCGAAACACTAAATGTACCATTAGTGGACCTTATCTCGTTGTCATAAGGTTCACAGGTGGCCACTATTTGTGTACTCAATTGACACTTAATTAGAGTATAAATTAAGTCTGAATTGCATTGTTAAAGAATACCATGTTAATGAGTTGTTGTTATTGTGCTGTAGTACACCGTTAACAGTCATTTATATATTTTTAGTGAACCATATGAATGTTATATTACATACCTGCATAAGTGCATCAGTGCATATGTATATGTACCTTAAATATGATTGTACACATTTAAGTTAGCATCATCAATCATGTATCAAGTTTGTTATCAAATACTTACTAACCGACTTGGGAAATGAGGAGGAAGTGTTATGTAGGGTAGACTTATATCTATGTCGGTAGTTGCATATTCGAAAATAAACCAGTCTGCTTTGGATCTCGGTCTTTCATTGATATAACAGTCACTAAAGCTAATAGATTGTACTATCGAATAAATTAAGTTTCAATTACCGCTTCCTTCAAATACAGCCTGAAAATCCTTAGAGACGGGGAGCTAAACCGCTAACGGATGACATCGAAATCAAAATATGTTACTGGTTCGTTCATGTTCTGTCAAACGTCAAATCTGTCAAGTGACAGTTGTGTGGGTCAGTGTTGCGAGCCCAAAAAACGGATTTGGACCATAATCGCACTAAAAATACGTCTTTGAACGCATTTGTTCTAAGCTGCCTCCAGTGATAGCTGCCCCCCTCTCCCCTACTGCTATATTACTGATATTTTACATTAAATTTCTTTACTCAATTAAAAACCCTAAATAGGCTATGTTTAAATGTTTACAAAAACTACGCGAACAGCTTCCGTAGAGAGCGGGATGTTTAATTGTAAACTCAGACGCATGTTAGAGTGGGACATTTGCAATGGGGATACCTCCCCTTAAGGAACCTGGGGTCCGCTTTGGCTATTCCTATTATTGTCGGTGCACTAGTTATTCGAAAGCGTCTGCCATCTGACCTTTCAACTAGAGAGAAAACTAGACTTTGTTGGGATTTAACCGGATTCTTCAAGATCTTTTCTTTCACTATTTACTACAAAATAAAGCTAGAATACGTACTTGTTGGTTTTTATTTTATTGTTTTTATGAGAATGCATTTCTTTTTTAATTTTTAGCTGAAGGTCTCGGTGCGGAGAGGTGCGGCGAAGCAGCGCGCGCGCTGTCGCGGCGGTTGCGCGCGGCGCCGCTTCGCGTGAATCTGCTGTCACGGCCGGTGGAGGCAGCCCTGCTCACTGCCGTGCTGGCCGCCACGGCAGACTACGCGATCATACTGCTGCAATTCAACCATGTTGTTTAGTGGCGCGGGCTATCTACACGCTCATACTGCAATTCAATAATGTTGTAATGGCGCCCTGTCGCGACCAAATACACGCGTATATTGCTGCAGTTTGGCCATGTTCTATAGTGAACATAACTAATATAGATTCGTATAGATTAAGTTACTTTTTTTTATCGTATTGCAATTATTTAGAACCGTGAGATCTTCGAGAAGCTTTACATTTAATTTGTATTGTGATTGTATATTCAATCAATCAATGGCCTTCGAGTCTATTACAGACTATACAAGCAGTGTCATGCAGGTAGACAACGTCTTTTGTGGCTGTGTAAGCCGATGCGAGAGCGGCATACACGACCGCAGCCCTGGCAAGTAAAGTTCACCCGTGGCGAACTGGTCTCCGGTCGATGTCTCTTGGCTCGCTTGTCTGCAGGCGTCGCAAACCATGCTTTATCGTGGACTTTGCGCCCATCGAGCACCAGTTTGCGCCATTTGTCCCTGTCCTCGGCAAGCTCCTCCCATTTGTGAACCGGGATGTTGAATGCGTGCATGTCTCGCTTGGCGCAGTCCTTATGGCGCAGCATCGGCCTGCTGTATATTATGAAATAAAAAATTCAATACATACTGCTGCAATTCAATCATGTTGTATATAGGCGCGCGCTGTCGCGACCGGTTACATGCTCATGATGCTGTAGTTCAACCGTATGATGTAGTGAACAGAACGTAAGGATTTGACAAGCGTCTGTGTATAGATTAAGTTGGATTGAATTTATATATAAATACAAATGCGTTTATTTTTCTCTTTAAGTTTATTGTGAATGTATTATGAAATAAAAAAAATCTAAATCATACTGATGCAATTCAATAATGGTGTATAGTGGCGCACGCTGACGTAAATTCAACCATTATGGTACAGTGAACATAATATTAAGGCGATATATCGATTGAAAGAGACACCCTTTGTTTTTCGCTCACGACAAAACGGGATGCAACCCTCTCCGAGAATGGCTTTTTAGACAAATCTCGTTAAATATCTGACTGTGTGCAGGTTTATTAAATTTCCTCTTGTCAGTACCTAGATGAGGTAAAATACCATCATAATAACTTAATCGTGTCTTTTAATAATGCGTTGTTTTAGTAAGCTGAGGAAAAAAAGGAAAATATAGACTCGACTTTGGATTTATTTTCTACCGAGAAAATTTTAAGCAATCATTATTCGCTATTGTCAGTACCACAATCATATAGTCAAGAATCATATATCTGAAAATCAGCCCCTACTGTTTGCTAGTCTGGGCAGGACAGCGTTTCAAAGTCTCCAAATTTCTGAGTGTAGCGCCTTAATTGGTATAGATTAAGTTGGCTTTGATTTGTATTGTGATTGTATATTATGCAAAAAAAACACAGTTTTCGTGCCTCACACGACAATCGAGTACATTGGAAATGTATCTACGGATTTAGAAAAAATATTGTCGCTGAGCGACGAGAAAGTCGGGACAAGGAAAAGGTTACAAAATAAAACTACAACGTTGAATGATAATTATTTTATTCTTAGATTAACATAAGTATTCTCGACATAACGCCTGTGAACAAACCAATTGCAAAATTTCCACGCGCGTATCGAAGTGGGGCAATTTTTATGGCGTTGTAGTTTTTTTTTCTTAGAATTGCATGAAAATTGGTAGGTTTTTCCATTGAGTGACAAAACGTATGGGATTTTCGTTACTCAGTGGAAAAAAAAGTATGGGAAAAAAAATTTTTTCGACGCCATAATATTGTCATATTTTTTTACCTTTTTAAACCAACCAACTTTCATGCAATTCTGAGGAAAAAAAAACTACAACGCCAAAAAAATTGGCCCAAGTTTGAATAATTGTCGCCGTGGCGCATAATATTCTGATCTTCGGGCTTTAATCCCTCACTACACTCAGGACTCAGTCTTTATTCCCTCGCTTCGCTCGGGAATTAACTCATAACATTTTCGTGAAATCGGAGCCAATACTAGAGCGAACGAAAAGACATTTCCAATGTCAAAAAAAATCGAGATCTAAATCATACTGCCGCAATTCAATCATGTATAGTAGCGCGTGCTATTGCGGTCGACTACCCGCTCATACTGCTGCAGTTCAATCATGTTCTATACATAAATGAGGTATTTTATAAAAAAAGACAAATGATAGAACATCAAATGATAACATTTATTTCGTATCATTGGGTGACCAAACTAGCTTTGAGAACCCCGTAGGTATCTATAAAATTTAATTGGATTAAAATGTGACCAGCGCGTGCCGCTTATGCACTCATCCTGAGGACGAACTCCCGAAGAGTTCGAAACATGTCGCCTGGAGTGACAATTAACACATGCGTTTTAACCGTTTATTAAAAGAAAGGGCAAAAAAACATGTCTGTGGTGTGGGCGCCCCCTTAAATATAAATTTTATTCTGTTTTTCAGTATTTGTTGTCATAGCGGCAACAGAAATACATCATCTTTGAAAATTTCAACTGTCTAACTATCACGGTTCATGAGATACCTGATACAGCCTGGTGATATACGGGTAGACGGACGGACGGACAGAGGAGTCTTATAGGGAATAGGGATCCGTTTTACCCCTCGTTCAAACCTCAGTTGTGCACTATAGAGCAAAAAAAATCTTTCTTGAAAAAAATGCAAAAAGACGACTAATGGCTAATGGATGCAAGTTATCTGGGAACGTGTATTAACAATGGATGTGAGTAAGAGCCTTTTTCTTTAGATCAATAGTTTTTCCGTAGTTTAAACAACTGGGAATAGTTTGAAACGCCCGTTTTCCTCAAACCACGCTAAACAGTATCACTGCGCATTTGAAAGTCAAGCAGTTGCCTGATCGATGGCCGACACGAAGGCCGACATGGCCGAATGTCGGTCGAGGCCTGAGATGGTACATTCGCGAATAAATTTGTCTCAGACTGTGTATACTCGTAAGACGAGAACCTGAGGTCCAGAACACAAACGAACGCGTTTGCATTTAGTCTCATTTTGTAGGGCAACGCGAGCGGGTCTTAGGTGGTAACAATTTTCTGGATGTCCCCTTCTTTTGCAGAAAAATGTTTCATAGAATTCATAGAATTGTTTCGCAGAATTTTCGTTTCACAGAAACTTTATTTTTTCAGAAACCGTTAACGTTTTAGGAACAGCTAAAATGCCATTTTGTAGAATCCAGAAAGGTTTTAGGTCTACCAGAAAAGTAGGTCAGGTTAGGTTAGAACTATGTCACTTTCGTAATTTTTTTATTCTATGAAATGAAAATTCTACGAAACAATACATCTATGAAACTTCTGTCTGCGAAACAAAATACAATCATTTTTTTTTTCATACGAATTATGAAGACTAAGTGCCAGTTGCACCAACGTACGAACATAGACCGGTCATCGTCAAATATGGCGCCGGCAGCTGTCATCCCATAGAAACTTGTCAAACTTTCCATACAATCAGATTTGACGAACACCGCTTACGATTACAGACGGTTTGGTGCAACCCAGCCTAAAATGATAAAAACAAACGCGTTCGTTTGTGTTTTGTTTCGAAAAAAACTTATACTAGAGGTACTGGGCATTGGTTATGTTTTTAAATTTTTTGAGCGCGCGTAAGTAAGTATATAAGTTAACATTTATGTGGGTGATTTCCATATAAAAAAACCTGCTAAGTGCGTGTCGGACTTCTCACATTTAGGGTTCCTAACAAACCGTAAACATAAGTTGGTTTTAAACGAAAAAATAAGGAAATTCCAAATGAAAATTCTGTTTTATTAATAAATTACTACTTGTTGGTAAAATATACGTAATAATAAACCATCAGGTGGACCTCACGCTTGTTTGCCCACGTCGTTGTATAAAAACCGGCCAAGTGCATGTCGGACTCGCGCACGAAGGGTTCCGTACCATTATCTAAAAAAACGGCAAAAAAGCCCCCATAAATATTTATTGAAGTCTGTTTTTTAGTACCTATTTGTTGTTATAGCGACAACAGAAATACATCATCTGTGAAAATTTCAGCTGTCTAACTATCACGGTTCATGAGATACAGCCCGGTGACAGACGGACAGACGGACAGCAGAGTCTTAGTAGGTAATAGGGTCCCGTTTTACCCTTTGGGTACGGAACCCTAAAAAAAGACCCCAAATAAGCTCCCTGATACTAATCTGACGATAGGGATGTGACACAAGCTTGTGACGAGTTTTTTAATTCAAATAAAAAACAAATATATATATAGCGCTTAGAAAATGGCGGAGGTACTAAACAGAGTGCAAGGTATGCCCCATATCTTAATCTAACGCGCTCGAGTAAATCTCGAAATCGCCTCTGGGGCTCCCATACTATTTGGGAGGCTAAACTGGAACTGAACGCTACGCTATGCACTATCTGCTATCTTTGCTTTGATGGTATCGCAATTGAGTTAGGCATTTATTAAATATCCGAGCTTTTAGTGGCACGTCAAAGCTCCAAAAGTAAAGTGCTGAAAAAAATTCACTGATAGGATTTAGGACGACTGAAAATACCGATTGACAGCCTGCCCGTTGACATTAAGTGTTCATCTCAGTTAATAACGCTCATTTATTGAGACTGTTTTGTGTAGATTGACAATTGACTTGACATTGTGTCTTCGTTGGTATCTAAATATTGTCTAGTACATGATTACTATCTCTTTATTAATTTTCTTTCTCAGGTTAGATTTATGTAATATTTCTATAAAAAGTAAAATATAAAATACAATTACAAACCATAAAAACATTATAAAAACCTAACCTAGAGTGCCACCGGCAGCGAGGCAGGGCCTGAACTACCGGTGGTTAGGGCGACACAGAGAGGAACCTCCTGACTATCCGCGCCGTGTCCAGGAGTACCGCCTTCTGAATCTGACCCTTGACCCAGCCATCTAGCGAGAGTCTCTTGAGGTGTTGGTCGAGACTCTTCGCTATTAAACCGTTCGCAGAAACGACTATCGGGACAATGGTCGTTGAATCAACATCCCACATGGTGGGCCAAGTCTAGGTACTTGCTGAATTTGTCCTTCTCGGCCGTCACGAGGTTCTCGTCATGGGGGATGGTGATGTCAACGAACACTGCCTGGCGTTTCGATCGATCTGTCAGCACGATATCAGGCTTATTGGCTACAATAGTCCTGTCCTTGATGACAGATCGATCCCAATAGAGCGTGGCACGACCATTTTCGAGAACTGGCGCAGGTGTGTACTTATAGTACGGCACTTCGACGTCCACAAGACCGTATAGAAGAGCAAGTTGCTGGTGAATGATCCTGGCTACAAGGTTATGTCTGTGCAAGTACTCGCCGTTAGCAAGATGACCATAACCGGAAATGATATGCCTGAGTGACTCTCCGGGACGGCAGCATGCCCGACAAATGTCGACCGTACTGTCCTTCAGGATATACTTCCGGTAGTTGTTCGTCATGATAACTTCGTCCGCAATTGCACAGACAAAACCTTCGGTTTCCCCGAAGAGATCCCCAAAACGTAGCCAGTTCACCGACGCGAGCAGGTCTACATCGGGTCCCGTAAGGGCCCTGTAGAACCTCCCGTGTAGCTCCTTACTCTTCCATACGGCCTTGCGGTCCTCGGTACTCATTACTTTAAGTCTGCGCCAGTTCTCTTTTGCCATGGAAAGCGGGGTGAAAGATGCGTCTACTGCAACTACGTCCCGGCGGATCCCGCACTCGCTGTTTAGGAAATAATCCCTGAGACTGCACACCTCGCGGTTGTGGAGGTCTTTCGCGTTTAAAAAGCCGCGTCCTCCGCATTTCCGCGGGATGTACAGTCTCATAACAGACGAGCGCGGGTATAGCATGCGGTGCGCAGTAAGCAGTACACGCACCCTTCGATCCAGGGCGTCCATGCCAAAGGAGTATATGAGTAAGGGCATCACCCAGGCGTTGAAGGCGCGCACCTTGTTGCCGCCTGACAAAAAGCTATTATATATATACTTATTATTATTGTATGTCTTTTCCATTTCACGGGACCACGGGGTCCCGGACCTTTGGAAGGCATGCGTGGGGCCGAAGCCAACAGCGCAGAGGCCCCTTTAAGTCAATAATAATCTAAAGGCAAGGGATACACATGGCTTATTATTATTATTATAAAAGAGAAATGGCAGCCTCGAGGGCCTTTGCTAATGTCAGTGAATTTACTACGAAATAAATTATTGATTTGACGTGTATTTTTTTAAGAAATATCGTTTCAAACATAATATCAAATCGAGAACTTTCAAGCCGAAAATAGGTTACATTGAAACGAAAATAATGGCCTTTAATAAGTGTGTTAAAATGATCATAATTTGAATTAAAAATATTAGGCGTCTTATTTAGGGTACTAGGTCTTATTACAGGTACTTATTTATCACTAGAAAGCCTATAATTATAATGTCTTACTGCCGAGCAAAAAGCAACATTTTCAGAATTGCCTTTTTAGGGTTCCGTAATCCGTAGTAAACAAGGAACCCTTATAGTTTCGCCATGTGCGTCCGTCCGTCCCTCCGTCCGTTCTTCCGTCTATCAAAGTTACCAACATTTCATTTCGAAGTTTCGCTTTATCTTTTTTTTATTCGCTTTATGAAACAAAATACAAATTTCACTCTATAAACATTTTCCTGAAAAACTGTATTAACAGTTATCGAATGGGTTATTCGTAAAACTCCAATTGCAGTCCGAAACATGTCACAAATAGTGAATTTTTAAAGTTAGTCTCGTGGCCCAGCGGCGCCTGCGTACCGCTTGCGGTATCTAAGGTTAAGCAACGTGGGCAGCGGTCAGGACTTGGATGGGTGACCGCTTTGAGTAGTTACTAACTGAGCGCTCCCGTGCTTTGGAAGGCACGTTAAGCCGTTGATCCCGGTTGCTGTCTATGGCAGCAGTCGTTAAGCCAAGTTGGAGGCCTCGGGCGGCTTGAGAACTTCTAACAGTCAAGTTGCCCACTCACTTGACAAAGCCTAATCCCAATAAGGTCTAGTTTCCCTTGGGGTTGGAAGGTGAGATGGCAGTCGCTTTCGTAAAAACTAGTGCCTACGCCAAATCTTGGGATTAGGTAGCGGACCCCAGGCATCCTTCAGGATGCAACTGTACTGATGATGAGTGTCGACCATTATTTTCTTATTAAAATTCACCAGTCTCGTTAACCATCGGATAGACCATAAAATGTTGCTACCGTTGTATAAATTATGAAAAACTAACAGAATTGTGAATCTAGCCTTAATGAAAGCAATCATTTATTGTACAGATGTCCCAACAAGACATTGCGTGTCTATGATACTAGTTATAATTCACCTTGTGTGTTTGGTAAGGAAAAAGCGTCAGAAACGAATTATTGACGTTGTATTTCTAAGGAGCAGAACAATTATTCGTATCCTCAAACCAAAACGGATTTTTGACGTTGTATTTCTAAGTACGGAAAAGTTATTGTTATTTCTGATTACTTTAGTATTTGCACAAGTCTGTTCCTTATTTTTGCTGCTGGTCTCAAATAGACATGGGGAAAAGCGTTACTTTTCGATCACCTTTATTGTTATTCCCGTTCCAAAAAAATCACATTGAAAAATCACCGTGACTTTGTCACTTCGGTTATTTCGTGTCACGACATTTGCGTGTCGATCGTTCTCGGCAGTTACTGATATTTTTGTAACAACTGATGTTACTCTGTGACAGCGCACCGCAGTCACAGTCACAGTTAGTAACAGCGGTCACGAGGCACGACGCGACGCGTCGCTTACACACTGTTCCAGTGATATCGTCGCTAAGTAACAACGTTATTTTGTAACGTTGTTACTTCGTGACAAGTCACACTGTTACTTTTTAACGGCGGATCACCGTGATTTTTTCATCGTGAAGTTATTTATCACCCACCTCTAGTCTCAAATAAGAGTAGCTTTTTTAACCGGACAGTGGCTTTATAGGCCGGGTCGAATAAAGCGGTAGGCATGCGCGGTTGGGCAGTAGCCTGGGGAAAATCCAGAGGAAACCTCGAACACGACACGACCACGCGGGCGGTTTAAACACTGGAATAGTCTAAGAGTTTGCGCTCCAGCGGCTTGAGCGGTTGAGCGGCTTTAAACAAATCTGAGGTGTGAGTGGAATCGAGTTCCTGAGAGTTTTGTCGCTGGTTCACTAAACTTAAGCCTAGCTGAGAAGAGTCTAGGAAGAAACTCAGCTAGGCCTGACATGGGTCAGTAGGTTTCTGAAGAGCGATTGGTTGTTATTGCTGAATTATTAATGTTATTTGTATTAAGTTACAGTATAATTCATATTTATAGCAAAAGTGTTCATTTATTCATTTATTTTATTTTATTTGGGGCATCAACAGCAATGTAATACAAAAATACAATAGCTTAAGAACTAAAACAATAGCCAATGACAGATGTCCACAAAATATACTATTAACAAAGCCAACTTTAGTGGTAACAAAAAAAAGTAAGTTTCAATATTATATTCTATTGCTTTGTTTGAGGTTCCCTACCATTTTTTATAAAAACGGTAAGAAAATCATGTTTATTGTATGGGCTCCCATTTAATATTTATTTTATTCTGTTTTTTTAGTATTTGTGTTATATAGCGGCAACAGAAATATATATCATCCGTGAAAATTTCAACTAGACATGGGGAAAAGCGTTACTTTTCGATCACCTTTATTGTTATTCCCGTTCCAAAAAAATCACATTGAAAAATCACCGTGACTTTGTCACTTCGGTTATTTCGTGTCACGACATTTGCGTGTCGATCGTTCTCGGCAGTTACTGATATTTTTGTAACAACTGATGTTACTCTGTGACAGCGCACCGCAGTCACAGTCACAGTTAGTAACAGCGGTCACGAGGCACGACGCGACGCGTCGCTTACACACTGTTCCAGTGATATCGTCGCTAAGTAACAACGTTATTTTGTAACGTTGTTACTTCGTGACAAGTCACACTGTTACTTTTTAACGGCGGATCACCGTGATTTTTTCATCGTGAAGTTATTTATCACCCACCTCTAATTTCAACTGTTGACTAGTTCAACTGTAGTCTATCATAGTTTATGAGATACAGCCTGGTGACAGACAGAAAGACGGATAGCGGAGTCTAGGGTCCCGTTTTACCCTTTGGGTACGGAACCCTATAAAGGTGGATAATTAACCCTCTGATAACATTGTCACCCTAACTGTTACATGACTTGCCGCTTTCTTTGTTTAGAAACGCGAATTTTTTTTTGACCTAAGCTAGGACATTTTTGACTACGCGCAAGAAAGTTCGAAAAATATATGAAAATGCGTTTTGATTAAGTGGCCTTAAAATTTATTTTGTAACTTGGTATTTATTCAGTAGCTTGACTAATGTCGTAACTTACTTGTCAGTTAATATTACTCTAAATGATCTATGTAAATTAATTACTTAAAATCTTGTGTGCGAAATATAATTTTGATGATAAACAGTAGCTATTATAATGCACAAAACAGCTACGGCGTAGCACCTTTGGCCGCGCCTTAACTATTTATAGCCTAACCAATATGCATTAAGACTTCTATAAAAACTAATATGAGCATTTTTTTTTCATATCTCAAGCCAATTTCATTATAATATTAACCCGTATAATATCAAAGGCAGTCCGTAGGCGTGCTACGAAGCTACGAAGCTACGGCTACGCCATTCGCGAACGAATCATTCACTGAGTCGACAGTTCAGTTCGTCAGACTCGCCAGCCTCTCGCCAGTTCGCGCGCCGCGCATCTAGGGAGAGGACGTTTTTCTCGTCTTTCTAAACTTTATTCGAGCCAGTGAGTCGTGAATAGTGATTAATTTAAATTTCGAATTGGGAATTTATTGGTGTACCTCAAAATTGGATTGAAGTCTGTTTTAGTTTCGTTACAGTTTTTGTAACTTTTTAGTACGTTGAATTTGGAAATTTTATGTGCGATTACCTGTGGGGTTTGAGGTGATAAAGCACGTAAGTAGAAGACTTAAGAAAGGCTTTGGGTCACTTGCAAAAACAAAAGTCATCTCTCCTGTGGTCAATAGTTAACGGCTTATGAGCATGTGAGTTATGATTTTATTACATGAATTTATAGAACCGGAGACGCCGTTTATGCGGGTTACTAGACTAATACAAAATTAAGCTTTGTAGCCCTTAACTTTTGATATGTCCACAGGAAAGACGCGAACCTAAATCTGTTTATGACCCATTTGGCAAACATGTTATTTTATATGAAAATTTTAGTACTTTAGATGAATTTCTTTTTGGATGTATTGAGTTATAAGAAATATGATTGAAAAAACTTTAATAGACAATTACTTAATAAAGTACCTATATAAATACTAAACTTTATAGCATCCAAATAAATATAACACAATTTTAGTTAACCAAGAACCAATATTATTACTTGTTCTTATTGCTGTTTATTATTTTGTTTAGATGTGTAAAATAAACAGAGATATAAATATATTTATGCCTTAATAAAACGCCATTATTCAATACGGTATTGCTGTGTTGTAAGTTAATAAAATAAATATTTTTACACGTTGTTTTTATTTGATTTAAACCTCTTAAGAGGAGGGGTAGTGCAAGCTCTCTCCATACAAACTTTGTGCAGGATTTTCTTCGTTTGTGTTTGCATTAAAGTTATGATTTTTGGTCAGTATGCTTATTTTTCTGTTAGCTATTTCGTGATGTATTTTTTTTATTAAATATTATTTTTAATTTTTTAATTTAGATTTTTTTTGAAATATTTGAAAATTTTCACATCACGATCTTCGCATATCTAATATTTACAACCAAAAAAATTTTTATATTTGTTAGTGCCAAAACCGACGAATAAAACGTGCACAAAGTTTGTATGGGGAAGGCCTTGCCCTACTCTGCGCCTTAATATATTGACGGAGATAAACATTTATATGAGCATCACATTAATTTATTTGGTAAGAAAAATAAAAACCTAAAACGTTTCTGTCTATATCTGGATTTGAACCATGATCCACCTTGATTACGTGTCAACCCTGTCAACCTCAGAGCTAAAGTCATAACTTCTATGTAGATAACGAAATTATTGTACAGTTTTCATAAGGTGCTCAAGGGGATACCTTCTCTATGACGCTGGCTGTACGTAATTGGAACAACCAACTGTAAAAAACAAACAACTTGGAAAACATAAAAACAATGTTGTTAATGCAATTCTCAAGGGAATCAAAATTTATAGGGTACTTTCCGTTGACGTAGAACTATGAAATTTGGATAGTAATAATATAGTTTTTTACTTTAAATACGGGAGTATACATTTGTAATTAAATCATAAAAATAAGTTGTTTCTTTAAAGTACGTAATCATCAAAGTTAAGAAACAAAGTTAGTGCGCGCCATATGCGCGCCATCCACAATGACGCGCCCCTCCACAGCGAATCTCATACTAATCTGTGCGCAGTTGTACGGCTTGGGCTGTGGAGGGGCGTGCCTTCGTGGATGGCGCGCACTATACTTGGCTGGTTATTTTTAAAACAGCATTGGTCCCAAATAAGCTTACGGGCTGGCTGATGGTAAGCGGATCCCGTAGACTATGGACGTTTGTTCTAACATTGACGACGCTCGCCATTGAACCATGGCCATGAAAGCTGACCATTTATAAGACGATGAACAGTGATTTAAAAGCTCCTCATTCTATTGAAATCGGTTAAAAAGTAGATTTTAAGGTTTTCATTTGAACCAAGAAAAGAAAGAAAGAAATCAACGTTTATTAAAAATGTGACAGAAGATGGTAAATTAAATAAAATGGTACACAATAATCTAAAAACCGACGAAGTGCAAGTCAGATATCACACATTTAGGGTTCCGAACCAACCGCAAAATTAATTTGGTTTGTGTTCGCGCGCCATTTAGCTGTATGTGAGCCCCATTAAAATATTTAAAAATAAGTTTTGACTATATGTATGGCTTTGGGCCACCAAGATGAAAATACTGTGAAAATTTTAAGACTGTATCTCCAACTGTTTTGCTGTAAAAACCTGTGTGACAGACGACGGACGGACGGACGCGTGAGTGACAGCAATAGGGTTCCGTCTGTACCCATCGGGTAGGGAACCCAAAAAAAAAGGAATAACAGAAGCTTAGTTATTTTCTATTAATCCGCCAATGTAGTTTTTGACAGCATTCAAGAGTCAAACACCAATTCCGCAAAACAAAACCATGTGCCGCACATATTCAATATTACATTAGCTTTTTTCGTTAGCTGGAAGAGATCCCTTAGAGGGATAAGCTCGCCTTTGTACTTCATCTTTCTATTGTATTTTTTTCCCTTTGTTGTGTTTTATGTACAATAAAGCTATACATACATTATCAGCATTTACTTGTAATAAATAACTTAATTCATCACTAGGACTACTCTTTATTTTAAACCATATATCTATGGTTTTACGATGGAATTTACATCGTAATTGTTTTAGAGTTGTGTCTTTTTATATTTAATCTTGTTTATTTCGGGGCGTCGCGTCGTGTCTCTGATAACAGCTTTGAATGTGATTACATCGCGGCTTGAAATAAGTAATGATGTAGTTTGGTTATGCTTTGAGACGTAATGTAATGATAGGACGACCACTTTGGCTTAGTTGGTACGCCGCTGCTGCGGGTCAAATCACTCAGTTTGGTCCTTTCTATCACTGTGTAAAGCTTGCTTTAATCACAAAGTGCAGCATTTTGTTCATAACAAGTATGACTAAATGGCCGGGAGGCCTTATCACTAACTTTATTGGCAAAATTCAATAGGTCAATGCTATCTTACCTCGCACTTATAGTCGCTTTAATTAATTAATTAAAAGTGCAGGTACCTATATACCTCCGTATTTTATATACATCCCATGGGTACCGTAAGACTGGACTTTTTAACGTAGGTAGGTACGTTAAAAAAGGTATCCAACGCCAGGTTAGGTACAAAGTAAATAGCAGCCATTTTGAAGCTATTTTTTCCTCGTGACTTCGTCTTAACCTTCCACTCCCTATCCCCCGCCCCCCACTTCGAGGGATATACATTCATTAATCCAGGCTATAAAAACTCATTGACACTCATCAACAAAACTTATTTATATTCAATTGGACACATTTTGTATTTTCATTAATTTAGTGTTGTGTAAGAGTATATACTGTATATTCTTACCTACTTATTATCTTATTTTCATTATTTATTACGCAATTGATAGCGCTTAACGATCGTTGTACAATAGTAGTATACGCAAAAATGTATTTTTATTATATGATAATTGTATTTAGAGATGAATAAAAGTATCAGGCCCTGGGCAGTAACTATTATTTTGTGCCCCTGGCTTTTGAAACGACTGGGTGCTGGGGCTCGGACGCGATGACGTTTGTCAAGGAACTGGGACGTCGCATTAGGGAGAGGGGGTCTGACGCCCGCGCGGGTTCGTACCTGGTGCAAAGGTTGTCGATCGCCATTTAACGTGGCAACGCGGCCAGTGTGATGGGCACCTTTGCACCAGGGACAACTCGAGGGGGACTTTTCGATTAGGTTTATCTTCAGTTAATTTATTGTTAATTTATTATTATTGTATTTTATACATCAATTGTAAAATTTATTGAGTAATTATAATAAATAAATGAATAAAAGTAAACTAAACTATTGTATACCAAGTTTCATCATAATTCATCTTGCCGTTTTTAGGTGATTGAGTAACAAACGTCTAAACGTTCAAACATCTAAACTTTTGCATTTATATCTCTTTATTTATTTCTTTTCTTAGCCTAGGTTTGTATAACATTTCTATAAAAAGTAAAATATAAAAATACACTTACAAAACATAAAAACGTTATAAAAACCTAGCCTAGAGTGCCGCCGGCAGCGAGGCAGGGCCTAAGCTACCGGTGGTCAGGGCGACAGCGAGAGGAACCTCCTGACTATCCGCGCCGTGTCCAGGAGTACCGCCTTCTGAATCTGACCCTTGACCCAGCCATCTAGCGAGAGCCTCTTGAGGTGTTGGTCGAGACTCTTCGCTATTAGACCGTTCGCAGAAACGACTATCGGGACAATGGTCGTTGAATCAACATCCCACATGGCGGTTACCTCGTGGGCCAAGTCTAGGTACTTACTGAGTTTGTCCTTCTCGGCCTTCACGAGGTTCTCGTCATGGGGAATGGTGATGTCAACGAGCACTGCCTGGCGTTTCGATCGATCTATCAGCACGATATCCGGCTTATTGGCTACAATAGTCCTGTCCGTGATGACAGATCGATCCCAATAGAGCGTGGCACGACCATTTTTTCCATGTCCGATTCCGCTACCCCTCGACGCCTCCCCTCCTACGCCGCTCTCGGAGGCACCACCTTGAGTTAAAGGGTAGGCGTATAGTTATATGTGATGTGATTATATGTGTTGTAGTATAGACTCTTTAAATAAACTGTCCGTCTTATGACGTCTAACACGACATGCTGAAAAAACAGCTAAGTTACTATCTAAAGCTTTAATAAAATCATGGTAGCATTTATATGTCTTTCCCGTTCACGGGACAATGGTGTCCCGGACCTTTGGGAGGCGTGCGCGGAGCCGAAGTACCGAGGCACCGAAGTGCCAACGAGTACCACATAGCCAACACGTAGAGGCCCTTTTGACAATTTAATGAAATGCAAGGGATACACCGAGCGGATGCTGTCCCTGCCCGTGTCATGGGACGCACACAGAGACAGCACCCGCCAGGGTGTATAGGAACTATTGCTGAATGATGGAGTCTAAATGAACTGGGCTATTGGGTGAATATGATGGACTAATGGCTGGGCTATTGGGTGAGACAACGGACGCCTGCCTAATAAAACTGTCTCAGATTTTAATTTCCGGCAGACGGTGACTCGCTCTCTGCTAGATGGGCCCCCATAAAATAGCGACATTATAAAATGGCCTAAGGGCAACACCGGTCAGAGAGCTGGGGGTGGAGAGGTGGCACTGGACTTTAAACATATAGCCAACTCGCCACTTAGGTGACCACATCCACCCTCGAGCGACAGCTCTTGCGACTCCACTCTGGACGGCCGGTTAAGGCAAGCCAGAGGTGGGGGGGCCCGTCCAACCAACCAACCGATCAGTACATCCTGACCCCAGGCTCACCCCCAGGAGCACTCAGGTACGTAGGGTCGCTACTCCCTAACAGCCCGCCACAAGCTGCCTTACGTTGCATTTATATTATTATTAGGATTAATATTAGTAGTATCATGTCAACGTTGCGCCATTTCAAATTAGAAAGCTATATTTGTTTACTCAACACTGTATTTACTGAGTATTGAGTATTTTAACCTTAATCCCCTTCGTTGCCGCTTCGTACAAATAAACCCTCCACCGCAATATTTGAAATGTTTGTATTTGCCATCCACCCCAAACCGCAAGTCACGGTTAAAGTGTATGTGTATCTCTTTCGCATTCCAGTGGAGTGAAGGAGATGATGTTAACCAGTAAATGAACATATTGCGTTGGCGCTTTGTTGGTTTAGGCAACTTCAAGGCGGATATAAACTAAAATGCTTACGTTTGGTTCACGTCACGTACAATCGACAATCAAAATGAAAGAATTTAGCAAATGTGTTGATTTAAAGTCTCATCGTTACGTTGCGTGTCCTATCATGTAAACAAACTATTTTTGGAGATGTTAATCATTATCACGAGCGCTCGTGGCCCAGCGGCGCCTGCGTACCGCTTGCGGTATCTAAGGTTAAGCAACGTGTGGGCAGCGGTCAGGGGCCTGTACCACAAAACTTTACAAGCATACAATTCGACAATTATGGCAACTTTTTCTATGGAAAATTGTACAATTTTGTTGAATTGTAGACTTGTAAAGTTTTGTGGTATAGGGGCCAGGACTTGGATGGGTGACCGCTTTGAGTGGTTACTAACTGAGCGCTCCCGTACTTTGGAAGGCACGTTAGGCCGTTAATCCCGGTTGCTGTCTATGGCAGCAGTCGTTAAGCCAAGTTTGAGGCCTTCGGGCGACTTGAGAACTTCTAACAGTCAAGTTGCCCACTCACTTGTCAAAACCTAATCCCAATAAGGACTAGTTTCCCCTCGGGGTTGGAAGGTCAGATGGCAGCAGCTTCCGTAAAAACTAGTGCCTACGCCAAATCTTGGGATTAGGTAGCGGAACCCAGGCATCCTTCAGGATGCAACTGTACTGGGATAACGCTAGGAGGATGATGTTCAGTCAAAACACGTTCATCTATTTTGGCTATTTTTGGTTTCATTGACACCTATCTGCCATTTTTTCAATGTTACTATCTATAACAGTACTATTGTGACCTCATGACATAAATTTTAAATGTATTTTTAGCATTTTTAAATAAGAAATATTGTTTCAAACATCATTCCAAATCGACCATTTTCGAGTTCTAAACTGCTTTTTTCCGCTTAAATTCTACTACACACAAGAAAATAAAAAAGCTAAGTTACTATCTAAAAGCTTTAATAAAATCATCGTATCATTTTATCACTTTATTGATATTATCAATACCACGGGGGTGACACGGGAAGGAAAGTAAGCGCTGTGGGTAAGTATGTGTGCGTGCGCTGTCGGTACACGCGTCAATTGTTTGCGCGAGTGCGTAGCGCGTGGTGTAGGCGAATCGCGAGACACGACGGTAACCCGATCGTAACCGCAGGCCTGTCATCCTGGGCCTGTCAGGGACGAGGTAACTGACCTCAGTGCGGGGGGGGTTCGTGTCCGCTCTGTATGTAATACTATTATACTATTCTGTGTCAATAATTTTGTCAAAATTTGAAAAAATAACTTAAAACCTCTTAATGTATGTAGACGCATAGCCAATACGCGTTTCTCCGTATGTAGAGGAAGTTGCGTAACGCTACAAACAGTGGCTTTTCGATGAAGAAAAACATCGTATGGCAACCGGTCTAATCCTAAGATGGTCTAGTTTCCTTTTTAGGTCGGGAGTTCGGACCCCAGGTTCCTTAGAGCACAACTGCTCTGCTGCTGCTGCTGCCGGGATTCGAACCCGGGACCTCCAGCTTCGTAGGCAGCAGTGGCGGAGCATCCATACAACTCGATTCCCCTCGGCTTGCCTAATTTTCAGCCAGCCCAGTTCTTTACTAGGGCTCATGAAGATTAATCATCATCATCATCATCATCAGCCTATATACGTCCCACTGCTGGGCACAGGCCTCCTCTCATAGATGAGAGGGATTGGGCAGTAGTCCCCACGCTGGCCCGGAGCGGGTTGGGGACTTCACATACAACTTTGAATTTCTTCGCGGATGTATGCATGAAGATTAAGAAAGGCAAATTATTTTCGGCTTCCCTAAGCATATTTTTGACAGGGTCTCTACCAACTAAGCTAAAGCGGTCGCCGAATTAGTTAATTGTGTTTTAGTTTTTATGAATTAGTCGTTTTACATTAATTTAAAGACATTTATTAGTTGAAGACTAGATTAAGTATGTTAAAATTATGTTATACAAGTCACTTATAAATACAGTTCTTAGCGATGAGAGAGAAAGGGTAGTAGTACAATAATGAGCTTAAAGGCCTTAACGGATAAGTAATACGTGTTATATATGAACAGTCATTTGAGACACAATTAGAGCCCCACAACGAGGGTACAATTGTGCTAATTAGTACCTTCAACAAAACAAGGGTGTAACTCACTATACGCTCTTTACTCACTTACGCCTTTGTCACAACAAATTGACGGATTGCTTAACTGAAATTAAATTGGAAACCGGGGACAGTTGTAACGGGTTGGTTAATAGCCGTCTGGGCCATTGGGCCTCTAATGCGAATTTAAAACGACGTTTTACGCCTTGGCGGAGAAGGTCACAATTACAGCACTAACGCTGCCAAAATGTGACTTTTCGGTGTAGCGTCATGGAAAATGGCACTTTATTAAACGTTAGTATTAAAAGTTTGTCGTTGGTGCTTAATTTTGACGGTGGAGATTTCGTGATGATATTGTCAATTTCTTTGGTGCCATTTCTGTGACTAATAGCTGACAGAGTTAAAATGAGTCCAAAGATTACTTGGGAAGACTTGATGGAGAATTACTTATATTAAAGTAATCATTATTAATTATAAATGTAGGCTGGGTCAAGGGTCAGATGCAGTAATATTGTATCAAAAAAAAGCCTCCGTGGCATTATACCAAAGGTGCTGGAAGTTCCCTTGCTGTATAGCTGGCTATACATACTAAACCCTGTCACACACTGC